>OY720444.1:1162455-1800193 GCA_963082915.1 Dolichopus griseipennis | reverse complement strand
AAAATAAATAGGAGGGCTTTAAACTAAGTAATTACTAGTTTAATCTTCTTAGATTATCGTAATGGTTGCCTCTAATTTTTTAATTTCACCATAAATATAATATTTCTATTTTTTTTCTTATTCTATGACACATTTTACACTCTTGACTCTAGTGTTTTACCACTCAATTAGGTACCGAGATTATTTTTAATTAGTCACAAATTTCTTTTCATTTCTATTATTATTATTATTTCATTCAATTATTTACTAACTTAAATAATATGTAAGTAAGTAAGTAAATAACTGCATTTCAAAATAAATATTTTAATAAAAATAAAAACCAATTAAAAACTGAAATTATTCCAAAAATTTGATAAAAATTATGAGATTTTTTTTTAATTTATTAATTATTTTAATGTTTACATATATATATACTACATAGATACATTTATCTGTGATTATGTGTAATTGTATTTATTGAATATATTTTTGACAATTGACA
Source organism: Dolichopus griseipennis (assembly GCA_963082915.1). Taxonomy (NCBI): domain Eukaryota; kingdom Metazoa; phylum Arthropoda; class Insecta; order Diptera; family Dolichopodidae; genus Dolichopus; species Dolichopus griseipennis. Next base: position 1,799,712 of record OY720444.1, on the reverse strand, counting down.
GAAATGAAAACACCTCTATGTATTTTTATATGTAAGTATGTACAAAATCCGCTACATATAAATTTCAAATGACAACTAATTAAACAACAAAATACCTGACAGATGTATTCAATTTTAAAACAAAAATTATGTTATTTAAAATAAAGTGACCATTTGTACTGATTTTTTAAACATGAGGTTGGTACATATTTAAAAAATTATAAATATAAATAATGATTAGATATTTGCAAATTAAAAATAGGTAGGTAGGTAATTAATAATTATTTTTATAAATTAATTAATTAAAATAAAAAACCGGTTATAGATTGAAATCACTAGTATTTAATTCTCTACTTTTTAATCACTGAAATTTTTTTTTTTTTAGCATGTATCGCTTTATCCCTGGTATTATTAACAGATTTATTAATTTATTAAGAAAAAAAAAAATTGGTCACCCTAATTTATATAGCAAAACAAGAAGGTAGGTTCATATCTAAATAAATATATAGGTATAAACTTACTTTACACTATTTATTTTAGTATATTATGTGTATAATAGTCAGAAATAACCTTGATGGAATGCAAATTAATTTCAACTTAATTAATCGTTAATGTTAACTATTGTTATTAATATATAAATATTTTTTTTTATTTAATTTTAATACATATATTAAGTATATATATATACCTTTGTTTTTTCTATTAAATATATCTTCTTATGTATGGTTATATTGAAGAATTTCGTTTTTTTAATACGAAAATCATGAAAAATATTTCAAATTATAGGTAAAATAAAAGCTATTTATGTATATATGTATATATACAGCTAGGTATTCCCGAATTAAAGGTGTAATTATAAGAAGTGAAACAAATTTAAAAAATAATTATTATAAGTATATATATATCTGTTGACGTTTCACTGTGATTAATAAATTGAAATGCTGCAAAACTGCTATAAGATATTTTTTATTATATTAATATATTTAATCAGTTTGTATATCTATAGATGTACATTTATTATGTATTTTTATACATATATATTTTTTTCAATCAATATTAGTATTATTTTTTGTATATGTTATTTTTATAATTATTATTTCATTTCAATTTTTTCTTTTACTAAATTTAATTTAATATTTTTTTTTGGTAAAATTTATGAAATTCACTTTTTAAAAAATATTTTATTGAATTATTATGTTAAAATTGTTACACACATTTAATTTTTTTAAAATATTTTTATTATTATTAATTAAATTGAATTTAAATTAATGGATGGATGGATTAATATCATTATTTTATTTAATAGATACTTTTATTATATTTACAGAATTTTTTGACTTTCTTGTAAGTTATTTTTAATACACTTGTGATTATTTTAATTTTAAATTAATTTCACTATTTTTTTTTTCATTTTTTGTTTTAAATTTAAATTGAATAAATTTAAGTAAGAATTTATTTTTTTAAATAATGATATTTTAAAAAAAAAATAAATATTTCCACCCACTTTGTTGATTTTAAATTGTGTTGTAATCTTCTTAGCAAGAGGTCTGGTTTTTGTTAAGTAAAAGAAAAACAAAAAAAAAAAAAAAATAAGTTTTACGCGTATACGAAACAGAATCAGAATTTAGAAAAAAAAAAAAAACGAATTATTCACGTTTTAATTTGACCGGAATTCCAGTAAAATAAAATTATTGAATTAAGGTCGCAATTATTCCGTTATATTAATATTATATTCCCTTCATTAAATTACAATTTTTTTTTGTTTTGTGTGGTATTTTTTATTTCTTTTTTTGATTCGTGAACAGACGGACAACGCGATTTTACCCTATTAAAAAAACGGTAAAAAATTTTGACGATGACACGAAAAAAAAAAAAAAACAACGAAAGCAACCCAGAAAATATCTCACGGTTTACGCGAAAGTAACATTTCAACGTCTCAAACTACTCTAATCAAATTTCAAATATCGTGCTATAAAACCTGGTGTCTTTTTTTTTTGTATAAGTGAAAAATATATATATATATAAAAAAAAACAACTTATACAAACGTCAGAGAGTTTATTTCACTACACATTTGTATAATTTACTACAACTGTACATATTTTGTTTTGTTTGTTTTTTTATTTTTTGAAATAATTCCAAAAGTTTTAAAAAACAATTTATTGGAATAATTTACTAATACACTCGAATAAATTTAACTAATACTAATGGGGTAAAAAAACAAGAGAAATAAAAATTTAATTGATATAATTATATATAGTTAATATAATTTGTTTTACAAGATACTTACTACTACTATTATAGAATTTAAAAAGATCTGGTAACCTTTGTTCTATACATATGTATACAAACATATACATTTATTATAAAAAACCATTTTTATGGCTTCAGTTCGTTCGTTTATTTATTCAATCGTTATTTCATTAAACAATTTTTTTTTTAAAAGAGAAAATTAAACGTCAATGAATTTTGAATGCATTTGTATATGTGTTTGTTCACTATAGATTTAAAATGTGGCTAATATATAGTATCTTAGCTGCTCCTATATAATTATTTATTCAATATTTTATTCATTTATTGTTATAAATTATTATGTACTATATTTAGTCGAAAAAAAAAACTATCTTAGGAATACTTTTGAAGAAGTTGTTTATAGGTATTACATACATATATATATTATTAATAATTTTGATTATAATTGGAAATATTGTATAAAACATATTGTTCTAAAACACTAAAACAAAATTGTTGAAAATTGTATTAACACATGCAATCATTATGTATTATTTATAAGAATAAAAAAAGGTTACCAGATTAACTAAATGTAGTACAAAATTTACGTACCTACTAAATATTTATTTTCAACTTACTACGTAATCGTAAAGTTACTAAAGTCAATACAATTGGGTACAATGAAGAATCATAATTGTAAAGAAAAACTGAGCCGCTAATTTTGAATTTTATATTGTCTGTCTGTCATGCATTTTTAAAACTCAGATGATACAAAAATAAAGCATGTACAGAGTGAGAAAATAACAGTTGTATTAAAATCACATACTAATCCAAACAACTTGTTTCCAATGAATAAATTCATAAAAGTTTTATTTCAATGGAAGTCTAAGAAGTTTCAAATTATCTTTATGTTAACAAATACGTAGTTCGCAATAAGTTACTCTAGCATGAATTTATAGATATATTGTCCTGAATGCAAAGCTCTTAAAGTAAGAGATTTTTTAAAAAAAAACAGTAAAATTAATTGGGGCATTTTAAGAGGGATATTTCAATTATGTATTCCCAAATTGTGATTTATCAAAATTAGGTATTTTTTTTATATTTAAACTTCTCATTTTTTTTTTTTTAAATTTTGACTATTGGCAATCCCAATTCAATATAAATATTTTATAAAAATATAAAATTAATATAAACACGATATTAAATATTAAAAACGAAAAATATGAAATTCTCAAACACTTCTTTAATAACACGGAATGATACATTCAGATCCTACTATTCCATACAATTCCATCGTATATGAGTAGAACCAGTAGAACTATTTAATATGGTAAATTGAACCAGTATTTATGAAGTCATAATTGAATAAAAAAAAACAACAAATTAATATTTTATTTTGTTATGATGTCACTATTAATGCTCTTTTGGATTGTAAAAATATATATTGTTAATTTAGTTATAGTATGTTGTATTTATCAATAATAAATTGACACATACATAAATTTAATATTATATTTTTATATAAAACTATTTATTATGTATGAATGAATTTTTATAGACCATAATTAGAAGGTGCCACTGATCAATTTTTGGAACAAAATTTAAATGGGTTAATTTCAATAAAAAGTGATAGTGTATAACTTAATAAGTAGAAGTATAGTATACAATATACATAATTATAAAATATAATTAAAATAATTAATTAAAAAATATTTAATTTAATTAATTCATAGGTATGAAAATTAGTTATTCATAAAATGTAGAACGCAGGTACATAAATATTATAGTGAGTGACGTAACTTAATCGATTGTAACTCCAAATGGGAACAAATTGTTAGTTTTAGTCAATTTATTTCCACAGAGTTAATAGATATGATTAAAACTATTGACACTAAATAGGAACAAGGTTTGACTCCAAAATCTAAAGGGCAGTTTTCATAATTAATGCCGTTCATTTAATTTATTACATACCTAAGTTTCAAAATTAACTTACTCAATCACTTTTAACTTTAAAATATGAATGTAATGTACCTAATCAATTCTTAATTAAAGTGCTTACTAATTCTTGAATCTTTAATATTGACTAACACTTTGTTCTTAATAATTCGTAATAAATTAAATTACGGAATTTATTACTATCTTTTAAGTGATGATTAATGAATCATTTTGTAAAAGAATTTTTTTTTTTTTTTATTAACAATAAACTAGAACTTTGAGTCATCCAAATTGGGTGATTTGACCTGATCTTTTAAAGTATTTAAACATGTATACATATTTGTACTTACAAGATAGTTTTGTATCCAAATATTAAGAAAAATAAATTTTGATCAATTTGTATAAGACTTTATATTAAATTTTTTAATCTAAGTTTAAAAAACAAAATTTTTTTGAATCTTTAAAAACAAAAAATATAAAAATTCTAAAATCTAAATCTTAAAACAAAAACCTTTTAAGCCCAGTGTTATCTTATACATATAATCATTAAATAAATTTACACCTAAAATAATCATTAAATACATTATTTATCAATAGGTAATTTAAAAATACCGCTATGCAGTTGTTTTAAATACGATTAGCACGAGACAAATATCTTGTATGTACATAAGAGTATAATAAAAAAATTAAATAGTATTATACACATGCATATACATATTATTTATAGGTATACCATTTGTAGATAAAATAAATGTGTAAATAAAATTGTGTGGGTAAATAGGTATTAATAAGAAAAACTAAATTAAAAATTAACACAGGTATGGTAAAAAAATTGTGGTAGCACATGTATTTGAACAATATGTTAAAAACATACACAAATATGAAAATTAGTTTACTTTTATTTCAAGATCTTTTTTTTTATATTAGATTTATATTAAATTAAATGGAACAACACACGTTACGTTAGGCGTTGTAGGTATTAAAAAAAATTCCATTCATATGTGTACGAAGAGACTTTATCAAATGTTTACACATATGAATATAAATGAGTACAAATATACTCGTATGCAGATAATGCTTGGAAAATTGGAATAGAATGTTTTGTATTTATATTTTATATTAAAAATAAAACAAATACCTATATTATGACATGTAGATTTAAACAAACAGAATATGAAATAGTGTTACCAGATTTGTTTAATATAATTTAATTAAAATGGTTTTTTTTTTAATTTTATCCCATTTATTAAAATTTTTTTAAATATTTGTCAATCAATGAAGATAATAAATTTCCTATTTCATAGAATTTAAATTAGTTTTATTTTTAATTACAAATTAGTATAATTGGTAATGCTTTTGATTTGAATTGGCATTTTGATAACTGATAACTCTGAATTATAATCAATGGACTACGCAAACTAACAGATTTTCATTAGTTTTCTATTATTAAAATTAATTATTTATATATTTATTAATTACGTACAATTATAAATATTTGCACTCAATTTTGGGACACTTTGCCAAATTAACATCTGGGCCAGCTGATAGATAATTAATTATAAGTTATCTTTATATAATTTTTATATTGTTATATCCTATTTATTGAGTTTACTCAGCCAGGAATCGAACCCTGGACCTTCCGCATTTTGTTAAAACTCAATCACTGCGCCATCAGCTAGATGTATAATTAAAATTTAATACAAGCTTTTAAGAATTATAATTGCTATATTCTTTTTCTAATTGAAAATTATTTCCAAAATCCACCTTCTAAAGAATTTCCAAAAATTATATTATTTTTAAATTTTCAACTTTTGTTAAAACTCTTGAATTCCTAAAAATCAAAAAATCTTTAAGTGTCATTTTTAAAGTAGGAATAAAAAACTTTTCATTTAAAAGTTTACTTCCTGTTTTACAAAATTTAAAAACTTTAAAAAAAAAACTTTTATTAAATTAAATTAAGTAATATTTTTTATTCTACAACTTCAATTCTTCTGTTTTTAACAACTTCATTTATCTTAAAATTACTTTACTTTTCACCTGATTTTGATTTTTTTTTTTCTTTTTGGTTTCATTCATTCTTAGTTCTTACATTCACGCATTTTTATCAAATCAACTTTTAGTAAAAAACAAAATAAAACTTTTTTTTTACAAAAGTAAAAAAAATTTAATTTAAACTTACAAAACGTCCTGAAGAATTTCTGAACAAAACAGATGTACTTCCTTTAAAATAATTTCATATTACAAAAGATGTCCTGAAAAAAATATAAAAAAAAAAATAAATTGAGTTATAATAAGTTTGAAAAATTTTAAATTTTAATATTATAAAGTTTTAAATAAATAGATACATTTAAAAAAAAAAAAAATAGGTATAATATATATCTAAGGAATATAATAAGTATATCTGGTATTTGTAATAAAAAGTTTTGAAAGTATAAATTTACAAAATATGTTTCATCTTAAATAACTTTCAAAATTTATTGTTATAAAAATTATGTAAGCAAATATATATACTTAATAATATCTAGAATTTAGATTGAAGTTCAAAATATATCTTAGAGAATGATAAGTAAAATTAAAAGAAATTTTATAATAATAATGTCATTTAGAAAAGATGGTTTATTTAATTAGTTTCCTTCAAGTTAATTGATTTCAATAGAATTTTTTTCTAAATTCTAATTTTTCAGGGTTAACAGAAGGGTTAAATATATGGAAGTTCTTGAGAATGAACTTGTCAATCATTTTTATATACATATACCTACCCATAGATACCCATAGATATAGTTTTTCCTTGGGAAGGGAACAAGGGAAAATTGAAGGTAAACGAGATGTAGGAAGAAAACAAATGTCCTGGTTACGAAATATTAGAAATTGGTCAAATATAAGAACGATAGGAAATTTAGTTCACACAGCATCGAATCGGGAAGAATATGCTAATGTAGTTGCCACCATCCGTTAAATCATCTAAATTCGAAGGTACACGCTTACATCCAGTAGTGGATTGGCAGTGGAAGAAAAAGAAGATATAGTTTGAAATTTACTAACAATTAGCTGTAAAAAATAGATACTTGTACCTAATATATAAATTGTTGGCAAATTTCTTTATTATAATATTGTTTTATTTTTTAGAAATATTAAAAAACATCAAAAGTTTTTCCTAATTAATTTTCTAAAACTAAAAGAATTAAAATAAATAAAACAATCACCGTTATTACTGCGGTAACACTATTTTAAAATTTGTATTCCATTAATTTCCATTGGAAATTCATATTTAATTATCAAATATACAATACTATTGCACGGCAATATTATCAATGTGTTAAACACTAAACAACACATTCATACAAAAAGTCAATAAACTAACGATCAGCTGACTTTGACATTAATTCTATAATTTTCAAAAATAATTCTTCTGTTAAATGTCAATTCTAGCGTTTATAAAAAAAATTTCCGTTACAATGCCATTCACCCAAACAAAAGATTCAAAAAAATTATATTTGAAAATCAAAAAACAAAACAACAACAAAAAAATTGAATCTAAAGATATTTTGTAACCGTAATTCCCACAGTCATGAATGCATGCAAACTTTAATTTTTATTTTTCTGTTTTGTTTTTAGATATATATATATATATATATATATATGTATAAAACATTTAAACGCTGTTGATTGTTTGAATTTAAAAAAATGTATGTAATATTAAAAATAATAATAAAGAAAATGTAATAACAAAATAATTAAAAAAAAAAAAAGGTTTGGAAGGGGGAAAATTTTATTTTTAAATAAAACCAAAAAAAAAAAAAGTATAAAAATTGTTAACGATCATTTGAATTGAGAAGAAAAAGAAGGACATCGACATTATAATGGATTTGTTAGTTTGGTTTATAAATAGATAGGTACATACAGAGGTTTTTTTTTTTTTGTAACTTCAAGAAGTATGGAATGATGATGGAAATTAAGTCAAGCGAAAAATCTTCTCATATTTTATTTTTTTAATTCGCTCATTCGCACTCAATACACTCATTTAGGATTTTTCTTTTATTTTTATTTTTCGTTTGATATTTTTGGAACTAAAGGGGTATCTATTCAATAATATCTGATAATATATAATGTGTACGTGGTTTTTATTTTTTCTCTTATTATTCGATTGTCCTGAATAGATTGGATCATTTGATATTAAGTAACCATGAGATTTGAAATGGATCAGTGAATTTAAAATAAATTTACAAAAAAAAAAATAGTACCTAGTTTTCAAATTCAAAACAAGGAATCTGTGTGAAGGTCACCCATTCAAGTATTCAATTTTTTTAATTTATTACATATTTCAGGTGTTCATATACAATTAATAAAAAAAAAGCCGGGAAAATTTTTATTTTAATTGAAGCTGAAAAAAAAAACGGAAGTAGGTACAAAAAAAAAATTTTAATAGAAATTCAAAGTTTTATTGTAAAACATGTAATTAAATTGTGGATGCGCTTTAAGCAATAAGGTGACTTTTTTTCTATTATTAACAATAGCTTAATAATAATTGCACTATATTTTGCATTTTTAAACTTTTTGAAAATACATATTTACAAACTTGATTGTGGCAAAATGTTCTAAATTCAAATATTCAAAAAATAGTATCTACTAAATTATAATTATTAATATTTAAAATTAGTTTTTAAAACGCAATTAACACTCTAAAAAACATTCTTTTTAATTTATTGGGATAGTAATTAAAGAGTGAAATGTTTAATTTGATAAAATAATTATTTAAAATTAATCAAAAAAAACTGTTTTAAGTCATAAATTTTGTAGTTTATTAAAACAAGCATAAATTTTTGGACTGTACAATTTTTTTTTTTTTTTTTAAAAATTAAAAATTTAATTAGAAACAGTAGTTATTTTTTTTTTTTTTATTTACTTTTGAAATCATTATTAAAACAAATGCCAACTTTTAGAGATTAATCTTAAGATAAATAAAATAATGTCTTTTGTACTTTGAACCACATTAAAATTATATTAAACGTTTTTTTTTAAACAGGCGTCTAGAAAAACAATTTCAAAGATTAAAAAAAAATATGCATAATTATAATAATAATGTTAATTTGATACAAATTTTGGCATCATTATTAAAATCATTTAAAAAATATTCTATTTTTATTTTTATTTTGGCCCTTTGACTTTATTTTCAATTTTCTGTATGATTCTATTTTATGATTCAGGTTTTAGAAGCAAAACAAACTTAACACTATACAGTATTTTAAACTCAAGGTTTTTCCAACATTAAATTATTTTATTGGGTATTTTCACTTTCAATTAATCGTTGTTACAACATCCTAATGTAGTCCTAAGTCCTAGTGTAGTTCTAATCCTAATAAAGCGCTCTTAGGTTTTAGAGAAGAGGGTATGAACTATGCAGAAGCTTTCGATTGATGAAATATGAAGTAATTCTTTCATAATAAATGTCAAACTCTGTTATTCTATTTATTTGCTCGTAAATGTCGATCTCTTATTTTATCACATCGCCGTTTTTTATCCTTCATAGTAAAAAATTGTTATATTATTAACCTTTAAAAACATTGTAATATAGTATTGAACATCTAATATTTAATTCACAATCTCTTTAATAAAATTAATTTTGATAACGTATTTTATAAATTACAAATTTTCTTTTCTTATATTAATTTATGAAATAAATTAAACATTTCTTTTTTTCTCTAAAGTAATGTTTAGTCAGTTTTTGGAACCTAAATTTCGTTTGTTTATTTATAAAGTCTATATTCGGTCTATTATTCAACACGCTTCTATGGTGTGGCTTAATCCTACTTTAGTTTCAGCTCATCAAGTTGAGAGATTACGCTTACTTGAAAGAAAGATAATTCGTCGTGCTGGAGGCTTTCATAGACAGCGTGGCTCTTACTTATATATTAATAATAGTCTACTATATGAACAATCTGGAATCAATAGAATCGATAGATTCTTAACTAAAATTAATCTTAAATTTTTCGCTAATTGTTTTAATCACGAAAATCGTTTTATTCGTGGCTTGATCGAACCTTTTTCTGAAAACGTTAAATATTTTTCGCCTTCATTTATATTTCACTTGTCTAATAATAATTCACTGTTTTCTGACGGTGAACTTTTGTTATACCACCATGGTAGTCACAATCCTGACTTGCTGGTTTACAACACTAACCAGTGATCATTAGTATGTAAGTTAGTCTTAGTTTTGTTGTTGTTTTTTTCTATTTCATTACATGTTTTTTTATTATTTTTTTCATTAATTTCATTACTAATATTGTTGATAATTGTTTGTAATTTTTTTTTTTTTTAATTCTGATTTGTTGTAAGCTCGCTTTAGGGTATAACATGAATTTTGATTTAGTGTTAAGTTTTTGTTCTGCTTATTTGTTAAATTAAAAAAGAACTATAAATTAAAAAAAAAAAAAAAAATATTAATTTATTGTACAATTTATCAATCTTATGTGTTTGTTATACACAATTTTGTTATACAAAAAAAAATCTCCTAAAAATATGCAATTTAAAAAATTTAAAAGACATGTTTGAATTTAACAGAAAATAATTACAATTTATTGTATTAATATTGGATTAAAAAATAAATAAATTAAAGAAAATAATTCCCAGCCATATATAATGTAAAAGAAGTACATTATATTTTAAAAAAGTTAAAAAAATTATTAAATACATACAAAAATATGATTAAATATATAATAAACATAATATTTTAAAAAAGTTAATACATTTCTGATTAATAATTTGTTTTTATTACACCAGAAATTGAATTTTATTCATGAAGCTTACAATAATATCATAAGTTATAAATACTTTATAAATTTCTTGATTAATTATTTATTTATTGAACCTTTTTTTTGTAGTTCTGAATTTATTTAATTTCAACACTAAATTATTAAAGTTAAATTTTTTTTAAATTTCTAAAGATTCCAAAAACAAATATTTTGTATTTTAATAATTATTAAAACTTAATTAAAAATTTAATAAATAACCATATTAAGTATACATAAGCTTTTATGTAAAACCAAATGTTATATTATATTTATGTATTTAATTATATGTTAATATATTTATATTAAAAATATTTTTAATTAATTAATAACTGACTATATGTAATTAAAGTTCATAGGTATATTTTTAAATTTAATTTTCAAATATTAAGTATTAACAATTCTTATAATATTTATAAAGATTTTTAAAACCATCGCATAATCAAAATCGGTTTATAATATTTATACCTATACAACCCCAAAATTGAAAATAAAAAATCCGTTAAAAAACTCAAAAATTTAAATGACAAAATTTGTTAAATAAAATTTTAAATATTTGTTAATTTTCTTTGTATTTTACTTTATTTCTATAATATTCAATAGATGTCGCTACTAATTTTGTACTTTAGTTTTCAGTATTAACATTAATTTGACGTTTTTATAAAATTGCATTTATGAATGGTTTTACCTCTAAACAAATTGTAAAAACTCATAGCCACAGGCAAGCTCATATAAAAGTATAAAAAAGTCAAATTGCCAGATATAATAATTTAATTTGTGAACTTAATTTAAGCAAAAAAAATACTACTGCGCCATCTGTTGAACAATTTAAAACTTAATTAAAGTGAAGTCAAAATTAAAGATTTTTCAAGAAAATTTTATATTTTAAAATTAAAATTTGAAATTGTCATTTGGACGTTTTTTTTTTTAAATTTGTGTCAATTAGACAATGACTTTTGGCATTTAAAAAATATGTTGTTAATAAAATTTCAGCTATGGTCGCCTGGTCAAATTTCAGATTTTAAAGTTTAAATTTTTTAATTTTAATTGGGATTTTTTTGAAACATAAGCATTACCTTAAAAGCTATTTATTTGAAAACAGCAATAATTAATTTATATAAATATATGTATTTTAAAAGCAACATAAAGTACATAAATAAAATTAACATAGCATATTATATTAAATATGTATGTAGATTATACTAATAAGTACCTACATATAATAATATATTTGAGTGGCTCAGAAGTAAAGTGGCCTAACCCTCAACACAAAAAATTTTGCTTTTTTTGCATAAATCGCATAAGAATTAAATGTAGAATTAGGCTGCAAACTTAAAAAGTTCAACTTCCTATTCCATTTGGGTTATTTTTTTTGGCATAACCCATTTTTCATATTTTTTTTAGTGCAAAAGTGGCCTAACCCTCATTGTGGCTTAGGCCACTTTAACACTAAAAAAAAACAATATACTTTAAAAAAAATTGTGGCTTAGAATTTAATTTTTTTAATCAAAGATATATTTTGTAAGCTTCTTTTTAGCAGATTATCAAAGAAATTTGAATTTTATTATAAAATAAATAAATTATTATATCTTAATTTATGAAAAACTCAAATATTACCTTTTTATAATTGAAATGTAATATATTGGCATTACATTAAGACGAATTACCATTAGACAAACTCAACAAACGCATATATATATTAAATATATGTATATAATATACGTATATATATATTAAATTAATAAAGTTTTAATTTAGATCATTTTAATATTAAAAAAATTAAATAAATAATAATAATAAATTTTAATAATATTAAATATTATTTTAAAATATAATAGAATTCTTTGCATTGGAAGACATGAATTTGCATCGTTTGTGTAATTTTACTATCGATATCAAAAATGCATTAAATTCATTAAATTTATCATAACATAATGTTTTGTTTGATAAGAAAACCGGTTTTTGTTTTTTTTTTTATTAAAATATTATTAATATTTGTATTTAAATATAAATTTCATTAAATATCATTTTGTCATATTAAATATTTAAATATTCCCAAACCCATCTATAACAAAACCTTAAAAGCTTAAAAGAATAAGAGTTTGGAATTTCTTTTTTCATTCTATCATACTAGTTGACTGTTTTATAAGAAACCCGATAAGAACAAAATACTTTTGTGCAAAGTTATAATTTAGATTTAATTATGAACTTTATAAAAGTACATACGGTATTTCCGTATGTCCGTATTATATACATGAAGTGCTCGCTTAAAAAAAATACACAAAATATTTTAAATGTGCTTTCTTTAGATAACACTTTATCATCAAATATCAGCAATGATATTACACAATATAGCTTGGATTTAACTGGTCCGAATCAGATGTCGCGCAAAAGGAAAAAACAACCAGAGACCTGGAAAAGAAATGTTAAGAAAGAAAGCGTAATTCAGGACAACAATATGAAAATTACATGGGTGTCGTTGTACCTGGAAAAGAATTTGCAATTGGAACATGCAATTGTAAAAAAAATGTCCTTCAAAATACTCTATTTCACATCAAAAAATATACATTACTGTATCTAAATGGAAGAAAAATAGCATCAGAAAAAAAAGGACTATTGAATTTGTTGAATTTCGTACCACCAGTCCATTATTTTTTCTATAATTGCCTGGAAACCGAAAATGACGTGGATGAAATTATTTTTAGTGAGTGAGAAGAGCACTAACTATTCCATAATATGAATAATTTTTTAAAATTTTAGATTTTATTTAATTTATTGCGAAAAAAGAATATATTTTGTTTATATTTTTGTTTATAAGCTATAAATATTTGGTATATTTTCCCAGAAACTTGCTCTTTTTTTCATTCCCTTTTTTTTTTAAGTATATTTTTATTCAAAATTTATAAAATCAAAAGTACTTTATAAAGTAATTTTTAAAATCTGTTAGGTCCCAAAGTGCTATTAACAACATCTATTCTATTCGTAACGAGTTATAATGCGTGTAAAATTTCAAGTTGAACACTTTAGCAGAAATCCATAAATGTTCAAACAAACTTACATTTTTACAATTTTGATCTTATTCTACAAAGTATTTTTGGCTTTTCGATTTTCTTTTTAAATAAAATTTTCTAACCCAAATTTAAGCGGCCTAACCCACAAATAATTTTAAATATTTCAATTTTTTTAAAAAGGCAAACGGACTAACCCACATTTTTTTAAAGATATCGCTAAAATAATACCACCATCGTAAAGAGCTTGAAAAATTAAAAAAACATATATATATATTCGTGCTCAAAGTCACAATCATAGTTAACATTTTATAAAAATATTAAAAAAAAAATTTTAAATGTATTTTTCACGATAAAAATTCTATGTTGGTTAGGCCACTTTACTTCTGAGCCACTCATTTATACAATTAACATGATTTTCAAGGATAAAACGTAGGTTATTTTAGAACATGTTGTCATATATACCACAAAGTTTAGAGCATTATTATGTTGTTTTATGCCATTAAAAATGCTAATGAAAACACAAATTTGATAAACAACTTTGTAACATTAAAAAAATAAAAACAAATTTTCTTTGAATTTTTAAAATAAATATTTTCAGTTAACCTAAATACACATTGGGAATTGAACCTTAAGGACATTATACTGGTTTTTTATTTTTTGTTAAAGAAAGATAAGAGTTTTTAAATAATTGTTATTTTAATAACAATCTGAAAGCTTTTAAAATCCTTGGCCAAAGGATAAAAATTTTGTTAAATTGAGATTTTACTATTTTTTCCACTTTTAAAATTTTAGAATTTCATTAAATTGCAGTAAACTCTATTATCCCATCATTATCCTTATATGTTTTATGAAATTTCCCAAGATGAAGAACTTTTTATACTCGTATGACTATATAGTTAAAGGGTATAATAAATTTGCCATTACGTTTGTGACGCAGAGAAGGAAGGGGGGTAAATATAGACTCAAGTGTATGGATCGGATCAGAATTGAAAAAAAAATCAATTTAGCTATGTATGTCCGTCCGTCCGTCCGTCTGTCCGTCCGTCCGTACGATAACTCAAAAACTAAAGAAGCTAGGATCTTGAAATTATCGCAAATTCGTTTTTTTGCAATAGCCGTCATCGCTATTTAAATCCAGCCATTTTGGTCCATGGGTTTGAGTAGCTGCCATACAACTCCTTCTTTTATATGAGCATTATATTTTACCTAATAAAGCTGGTATGTTTGAAATTTTTCCAAAAGTAATTAATGTTTCTAATAATAATGATATAATGTTTATATAACGGTCATACGGGTATCCCAGAGTTGACACAGTCTACTCTACTACACTCTTCCTCGTTTTTGTATAAATTTAAAGTATTTAAAGAATTTATTTTAAAAGCTTTCTTTTAGATCCTAGTTTTCCATTAAAATGAAATTATTCAAAAATTTTTAAAATAAAATCTAATTTTTAGTAATAAACCATGATAATTTTTTTTAAAAATATTTTTAATTAAATTTCAATTATTTTTTTTATTCCATTCACAAAAAAAATTCAATTTTATATAAAATAATTGATAATTATATTTTTTCATAAAATATACATACATTGTAAATTGTTTTTTGAAGTGCTTTTAACTTAAAATAAACCAAATAATTTCAATGGAATTTTATATATTGAAAATTTTCTAAAAAGGTTTTATTAAAATTAAATTAAATTACAAAATAATAAATTTCTTTACAAGAGAAATATTATAAATATTGAAAAAAAAAATTCTACCAATTTTAATTTAACTAATGGCATGGCATGTTATTTTCCTATAGAAGCGTAATATTCTCTATTTAAAATACCGTATGGCGTATACTGGATACAGTGTACTTTAGGCAGCAGGATTATAAAAAGTGAATAAAAATAGTCCTATCTTATTTCTATGACGATCCAAAGTTATTTTTTTTGTTAAACAAATTAAAAATAAATTAAATTACTTGGAAAAGGAAAATTTAAATAAAATTTTAATGTAGGTATATAATAAAATTATTATTAAATTTATTTTTGAATAATAGTTATTAACTCAAGTTAATTCGGTTACTTCAACGAATTTCTATAGTAAGTGTACGATAATGTAAAGCAAGTACTTAAAAGTGCCAAAAAGATTGTAGAGAATATTTAAAGTACAGAAACATTTAATGGGAATGATTTAAGAAACATAATTAATTTATTGAGGAGTATATTTTCATTTTAACAGAAGCTAGGTTGTCGTATTTTTACTAATTGGTTTTTCATTTCATTTTCCAAAATATTTATCATCATCATCGCATGACACACCACTAATTTTTATATTTAGTCAGAAATCATTCTTAGTTAATTTTCTATTGGGTTGCAAAAAATACCATTCAAAAAATTTAGATATTTGTTATTTTGATTAAGATTTTAATTAAAATAAATCATAAAAGTATCATTTTATAATCAGACCTATTTCAAAAATTATAATTTTTTTTGAATTTTTGAGAAATTAATACCAAAATCTTATGTTTTAAAATTAATTCAGAAATGAAAAAGAACCTTGAATATTCTGTTTTTTTTTTAAATAAATGAAGTTTATGCTTACCAAATTTTATGAAATGATGAAATGAAATGCTGCGGTCACTTTATAATTAGTTGGAAGTCTAAAAATAAAAATCAAAAACAAATAAATTATATTAAAAAAATTATAGAATACAATTGGTTAATTATATTATATACTAAAAAAAAATTTAAATTAGATAAAAAATATATTTTTGATGATTAAAGGTTTAAAAATTTTCATAATTTTTTTTACAATTACTTTTAATGAAACTTAGCTGCTTAGAATGACAACGAGTACTTAGAATGACAAATGTAATTACCAATAAAAAAATATCTTTAAAACGTTTAAGTTTGTTAGTTTTCTTAAAAAAAATTCTATTTCTTCATACTTGACTGCTCATACATGACCATAAAGCACCAAAGTAAAGTACTAAAAACAAATTATATAAAATGGGTTCATATAAAAGGTTACACTTTCAATCAAGTACTCATTCATATACAAAAATACTTTACTAATTTAAAATTCTTAAGTCTAGGTTAGTTTTGCTTAAAATTTTCTTATTTTCTTTAAAAACATTTTCACATGCATTTATACTTTAAGTTTGTTCTGTTTTTTTTTCAATCTTATTATTTTTGGTTACGGATGGTTACCCTCTCTTGGGTTTATTCACATTTTGAAATACAAAACTAGGTACTGAATTTTTATATAATTTTTTAATTTGATGAGATGAGACAAGAATTAGAAAAGACTAAATTTTATTCATTTTCTTTTTTATATATATATATATATATATATATATGTATATATATTTTATATATATACTTGTTCTTTCTATTCATTTCATCATGTGAAAACTTATTTATGAGAAGTGAAAAGAAAAATGAAATTTTATAAGTGTTTTTAAAGATGAATAATTTTCTGGTTTGACAATAGAATCTCATATTTTTCATTGAAAATTATTTTATATAAAAAAAAAATTAGTAAAAGAAAATTCATTTAAAAGACATATAACCTAAAAATGGAAATAGACAAAAACAAGGTGGTAGAGGCAGACAGTTTGGTAAGTAGATACACTTATATATATGGAGAACAACTTGTTGATTTAAAATATAAAATTAAAAAAAGTAAAATGAAAAATTCAGGTTTTATTTTTCTTCTAAAGGTAAATTTTTTGAAAAAACAAATTTATAGGTTATTCAGGTTAAAATAGAAAATTTTCAAATTTAATCGTTTTTTTTTTTTTAATTTTTTAATAAAAGTATTTAAACTTTACCTTGAAATAGAAAATCTTCTTCAACTACTGTTTGTAAGCTAAGTCTAAGATTATTAACATGTATTTAAATGTTAAATTTGGATATTTAAAAATTTAAATAAAATCAATTTTGTGGAACTGTAGTGTCCATTATTTTATGTCACGCACTGTATCCAAAATTCGAATAAAATGCACTTGCATTTCTTATAATATGTTCTCATATGTACGGTTGCATTGAGAACAACACAATAGAGAGAACACGTAGGAAATGTAACTGTAAAATCACTACAGAAATTTATCTATCCCCGGCAGAAGCCTGTCTATATCAAAGGTACTTTTTGGAGGGGGGAGGGCGGGAGGCATAATATTTTCTTATAACTAGAATTGATCTTTAAGAATTCCATTATACAATTAATACATGAGACAATACTACGCCTTATAAAATGTAAAAACGTTGAAGTTTTTAAAACCTATTTTTTAAATATCATAATTATTTCAGTATCTGTGAGTTATATTATTCAATTAAATTATTTGTTTATATTATTAGCTATGCATTACTGCCTTATAAAATTAATCCTTTGCCGATTTGACATTTGGAATGATTATTACATTATTATAATATACACTATATTTTTTTATTATATATGATCCGACCAGGATTTGAACCCGAGACGATTAAAAAGCCGCCATTTTACCAGTGTGCTATCGGTCAGATATTATTATTAAAATTCGGTCAGATATTATTAATAGAATTATTAATTATAGGTTATGTCAGTAAATTCAACGCAATGGCGAAAGTTATACAGAATATTATCAAGACAAATTAAAATATTCCTATATAAATACCTACTATACCATATTAAATCTTTTATCAGAATTAATATAGTCATAATTTTTTAATCATTATATTCTTTTGATAAATTAAAAAAAATAAATCCCAATTAATAAAACTTGATAATTAAAATACAACTTCTTTGTTTATATAATTTTCTCACGAATTACGAACTCAATTTTTTTTTTAAATCCTCAACATACCGCTTGTCTTTTGATAATAAAAAAAAAACAATTTTTTTTTATTATTAAGAAATATAAAAAAAAAACATAAATTTACTTCCTACCTAATTATTCTAAGATTTTATATTAAAAAAATTTATAATTCATTATTTTAAATAGGAATTTAGTTTTTTTTTTTTATTACAAAATAAAAAGTTATCAAAAATATATATATATATATAATAAAAAGGTACGTGCGCCGTACATATGCACAAAACGCCCTATATATTACATATGTACAAGTAAAGATAAAGATACCAATATGTATACTATATAGTACATTAACACGCCTGTCTATATTATTGTCATAATCAACAACAATATCATATACATATACTTATTAGCAAATAATTGATAACATAATCCTCATTAATAAAAAGGATATGAATTGTGTCATGCACATACATTTTAATATATATTTTATATGCATTTATATATATATATATGTTGTATATGTTGATAAGAATTTTAAATGAGCATTGTGTATATATAAAAAAAAATCACTAAAATCAACATTTTAATATATATACAATATACATATATGTTATATTAAATGCATGTTTCATTAAAAATAAAATAGAATTGGTGGGTAAAAAATTTAATAAATGCAGTTAATTAAAAAATTTTTAATATTTTTTTAAAGATATTAAATAAAATATAGAGATATATCCTTTTGTAAGGACTAGCTACTGGTTTTATTAATTATATCTTATAATCATGGAGTTTTAGTTTAAACACTGAACTTTATATCAAAAGGTCTTGAATTTAAATACCAATTTGATCATATTAAATATATAGAAATAGTTTATTCTGGCAATCAGAATGCACAACATTTCTTAAGTCTTTGGTCCAGGAAAAGGATATTTTCTCTCATACAAGAAATAACAGGATCATGTTGTATAGTTACATAAAATAACAAAAAATTGTATAAGATACTTTAAAGGATCTTAGAAATATAAATAGTATATACAGTCGGAAACGCATAAGTGCAAAACGCTTAACTGAACAAAACTCTTAACTGCACTTAATTATGAAATCCCATATCATTCTTAATAAATATATACGTATAAGTGCAAAATTCTTATAAGTGCACGACATTTCCAAACCGCAAAATAAATTTTTCGTTAATTTAAGAACATTTATACGCAATTTTACAATTTTAAGTACTAAAAAATTTTCAACTTTAACAAACCTGTCATTATATAGAATATGTAATTTCTGATACATACGTATAAATTAAAGTTTTGACGTTTTTGTTCGTTCACTGTAATTTTTTAAATCTTTTATATTTTAATTAATTACAGATTAGTGCAACTGTGTGCACTTACGCATAAATGCAGAAAACGCATAAGTGCAAAACAAAAAATTGGCAGATTGTGTGTGCACGTAACCGTTTCCAACTGTAATTGCATAAAAGTAGTTTCCGATCATGTCCCTCTCTCTTGGTTTTGTTCCGCAATTACAAAATTGTATTTAACCAAATTAATAATTTAAATTGTATTTTTATTTGATCTCACTTTAAATGCAATTCAAATAAAAATTTCTACTTTAAAAAATTGTAATTCAAAATTTCTACTGTAGAAAAAAGTGGATTTTACAAATTAAAAACATTTTTTTTTTATAAAAATATGTAAAAAGAAATTTATTATTATAGATTTGTTGTATAAGATAAAAATTTCATATACCCATCAATTACCAAAAACATGATATACATATCCAGTACATGATATACACTATTCTTTTTCATACTTTCTTAAAAAAACTTAAAATTGTACATAGAACCAATATATCTTTTTTTTTTAACTCTTTTTCAACAATTGTTTTTATTAAAAAATATAAATTACTTTAAATTGTGTGTTGTATATGTTCTGTTTTTTTTTTGTAAATTTCTTTTGATTATTTTCCAATTTTACGGACAGAAAAAAAAAACATGTGACCCAATTTTTGAAAAACATTGTTATATTTTTTTTTCTAAACGTGTGAGTTTTCTAATTAAAAAAACTTAAAACACAATAAAATAATACCATACGTCATACCCACTTTTTTTTTGGAGTGTAATATTTGTTAGAAATGTAATAATTGATGTAAAAAAATGTTAAATGTAAATGTTAAATGTTATACAAAAAAAAAAAAAATTCCATACTAAAACAAACGTTTATGACACTGCGACAAAAAACAAAATCGTCATTTCTTTGTCTTCTACATACTTGTATATACTTTAGTATGTAATACGTATATATGTATATAATAAAAAAAAAAACATAATTATTTTAATTAAATTTTATTCGTATTAATTGTTTCTTGTTTTATACTCGTATAATACATATGCCTATATTTCATCTATTTTTAGCTTAAATTTAATTAAATTATAAATTTATTTTTAACATGCCATATATTAAGTCATTTTTTATGATTATTTTTGGAGATCTTTTATATATATATAAATATATATATATATATATATCAGTAATTGAATAAATTTTTTAATTTAATCAATTTTTTATTATTAAATATAGTTTTAGAAATGACTAAATAATTTTATCTTGAAAAATTTATTAACCTATTTATATTGAGATTAAAGGAGTTAGAAAACCCTTTCAATTTCATCTTAAAAATTCTAATATAGGAATCTAATCTTATAAATTAACACTTAACTTGCAAAAATTAACTTGTTAATATATGCATTTTGATTTACTAACAGTTTACCACCACAAAATCCCACTAAAGATTTGGGTGTATTACCATTTTACCAGTGTATTAAATTTTGATTAAAAATAAAAAAAAATTCCACTTATATACCGGAGTAAGGTTTTTAACTTCATAAAAAAAGATTAAATTATTCAAAAACACTATATATTGATGCTTTAATTATTATTTGCTTTTGGTTTTTCCCCTTTTATAGAATAAACATTTACAAAAAAAAAAAAAAACCAATTCAAACTATAACAACCCCTAAATAGTATTTAAAAAAACTTTTTTGTTAGAGGGTTTCCAGTTAAAAAAAACTTCAAAAGGTACTTAGTATGGTTATACCCGTATGACTATATAGTCAAAGGGTATAATAAATTTGCCATTACGTTTGTGACGCAGAGAAGGGACAGAATCGAAAAATAAATCAATTTAGCTATGTATGTTCGTCCGTCCTTCATCACGATAACTCAAAAAATAAAGGAGCTAGGATTATGAAATTTTCACAAATTGGTTTTTATGCAAAAACCGGAATCGCTATTTAATTCCAGCCATTTTTGTCCACGGGTTCGAGTACATGACATTCAAATTCTAATTTTATATGAGCATTCCTCTATACCTATGGAAGCTGAGTGTTTGAAATTTTGCAAAAAATAGTTTAGTGTAATGGCCAAAGTTACTGCAAAATTTGGTTGGTCTACTGCAAAGGGTTCGAGTAGCTGCCATACAACTCCTTCTTTTATATGAGGATTACACTATACACCAAATGATGGTGGGTCTCAAATTTTGCCAAAAATAGTTTAGTGTAATGGCCAAAGTTACTGCAAAATTAAGTTGGTCTGCTGCAAAGGGTTCGAGTAGCTGCCATACAACTCCTTCTTTTATATGAGCATTACTCTACACCTAATAAATCTGAATGTTTGAAATTTTGCCAAAAGTAAATAGCCGGATGATATAATGTTTATATAACGGTCGTTATATAAACATTATATCGTATATCCTAGAGTTGACACAGTCTACTCTACTACACTCTTCCTCGTTTTTTTTTAACATATAGTTGACCTGATGCAGTTTAATATTCTAAAAATAATATACTGGTAAAAAAAAACACAATTTTCCCAGTAAAATTTTTTACATAATAAAACAAATCTAAAAAGTGTCGAAATTAGTTTAAAAAATGTAACCACAATATTAATAATTTATGGGAAGTTTTTATATATTGTGAATATTTTTCCTATACTAATGAATATTTAAACCGCAACTTTTTATTATTTCAGTCATCAGTGTGTTATATAATGTTGTCATATCTAAAATAAACATATCTAACCTAAATATTAGTTATATATGAATAAAAAATATAATTTTAAAAATAAAAAAAATTTATAAAAGATAAAAATAAAAGGAGTAAATTAATATAAAATAAAAATCTCGTCAAATTGACATTTATAAAATATAGTTAAGTCACGCGAAATTCTTAATGAACTAAAAAATTCTGTGACGGAACCGGAAATATTTTTAAAAAACCGTTGATTATACAAGTGTGTGAATATGTGTACGTAACATAAGTTAAAAAGAAAAAATGTGTCACGTGCTTTAAATCACACTGGGATTTATTTTAAAGTAGTGCCTTTTTTTTGTTTTGGTGTGAAATTCTCAAGTAAAGTAAATGCCATACAATTTTATTGTAGGATGTATTTTATATATATGAAATACAGTGACTCTCAAAATAGTGCGTGTAATCAAATGTCCTTCTACGACAACTAACCACGAAAATTTATTTTGAATTAAAAATCAT
This sequence comes from Dolichopus griseipennis, assembly GCA_963082915.1. NCBI lineage: Eukaryota > Metazoa > Arthropoda > Insecta > Diptera > Dolichopodidae > Dolichopus > Dolichopus griseipennis. Next base: position 1,776,438 of record OY720444.1, on the reverse strand, counting down.
GGGTAAGATTTTATATAATAACATTAATAACTATATAATTATTTCAAATTATTTCAATCTTAAACTTTATCTAATATTAGATCGTTATGTTTAAATTTGATAAGCTCTACTATAGTTCTAGATAAAGTCTAAAGTTTGGAAAAATAAAATATGTAAACATAATTAAAAATTAGGTTTAGAATAGAATTAAGTTCAAGGATCTTGAATCAATTATTTCACTTAGGGGTTAATTAGTCAAACTGTATAGCCTTTGTACAAGATAATGAAACAACAGCAATTGTATACCATCGATTATCTTATATTAAAATTATTACTTTATTTAAATCTTCAAGCTTTATTAAATACATTATTATATTTTAGAGCTGACCTTTCAATTGATCAAGGTCTTTCAGTTGGCAAGACAGCGTATTAACCTTCAGATTTTAATTGCTTTTTTCAAGAGGTAATTCTCAGGTGTAACTTAATCTATTTTCATTTTTTTAAATTTCATTTTCATATTTTCAATAACACAAAATTAAAGGAATTATAATTATAATTTGTAAGTCACTGTCCACTACTCACTCGTGATAGTTAATAACTAATAAGTAATGAAAATATACATAAATTACATATATATATATTTCTTCTGTAGTCTTGGGAATTAAGAGAAGTAAAAAATATAAAATGAAATCATTTATCATTATGAATTATATATTTTCCTAAAGAATTATAGATACACTCATATACTCATACAAATGCAAATAGTGTTGAAGAATGTAAAAATTTAATATGTATTAATGTTTTTCATTTTCATTTTGTTTTTCCTGAGGGAAAAAACAGATTGGTATTATTGACGATGGTGATGCGATGATGGTTTTATGTATAGTAAAACATTAAAGATTGGATTAAAATTTTTTTTATTGTTCATTTTTTAATTTTTTTTTGGAGGACCAATTTAATAATAGTCAATTAAAAATAATATTTTTTTAGTGTGTATAAGTGTAAAACTTGTCCAGAAATAGTTTAAAGGGTAAATAAACCCAACATAGGGTAGTAAAATTTTTTATTAACTGTCTGTTAAAGATAAAATATTAATGATCTATTTAATTAAGGGTAATTTTTTCAAGAGTACTTGAAAATTTATTATCATTTTTCGTAAAAAACTAAAAGATGGAAAATTGAAAAGCTGATATGTACCCTTATTTATGATTTTATATATAACTAATTTTCAACTTTGGGTTGGCTTTTTGGGTTTTGGTTTTTTTTTCCAAACATGCGTCAGCCGAAGAAGGTCGACTAAATTTTTATTAATAACTTAATATATCATTCGTTTTTAAAAATATAATTCTCTCGATAAAGTATAAATAACAACATACCTAAGCTAGATCCATATAATCACCAAATTTTATTAAATCATCTAAACGTAAGTCTTAACTTTTTCAGCTCTATGGGGTAATAATGAGTTTTTATACTCAACTTTCTCACATTATATCAATTAAAATACATGAAATTTATTAAATTAAAGTGCTGAACTCTGTTAATTCTCCAAATTGATCTAATTCAACGTAAAAACACATAAAATACAATGCAATAATTTACTATTAATAATAACAATTTTTATCATTTATTGGTTCATTGATAAACTTATCAAAAATAGCAACAAAAATGAAATAACCCATAATAAATGAATCATTACAAAGTCAAAATTAAAACCCAATCAATTATTTAGATAAATTTCCTCTTTGTATTGACTATTGAGTTATAATTTTCCAATTCTCACAAATTTATATCTTATCGATTCAGATAGACTATAAATACTTATCAAAAGATTTTAGTTATACAACATAAAATAATCATATCTTAATTAATAGGATTATTTATAAAATTATAATGAATGACTATTGCTGATTACTATTTTACATCAACATAATAATATGAAATGTACTTTTGACCATTTGATTATACCTTTTGTTATTTCATACATAATCCATTTTTAATGCCAATTAAAAAAAAATTCTAATTAGGACAATATTTAGACAATGTGTGATATTGTATACAAATTTTCATTTAAATTTTCTATTTGAATTTTTAATCTGATTAAAACATTTAAAATCATGTCCTGAAAAACAAATCCAGATATATTATAACATATTGCATTGTTCTTAGAATGTATGTTAGACACCATTTCTGAATAGATAAGTATATATACGGTGACATGTCACAGCTCCCTTTGTCATACGCCCCAAAGGGACATCAAGAGTGTCATAAGTTCTTAAGGGACTTATGAGATTTTGTAAAATAACACAAAGTGACATAAGTCACTTAAAAAAATTGTCATAAGTCCCTAAACATTCAAAAGTGTCATAACTCCCTTTAGGATTTATGCCTTATAATTTCACAAATCGAAACTTTTATTATATATTTCTACATTGGGCTGGTCACTTGTCGGTTTCCAAAATCAAAGTTGTTCCTTTTTCCAGAGTGCTGTCTATATATAAAGGGAATATATTATCCCCAAAATTCTGGACCGTTTGGTTAAACTCCTGGAAAAGATTGCATACCGTCATGACAACTTTTTTCATCATAATACTCTTTCGTCATAATACCCTTAGGGACTTATGACAAAGGGAGCTGTGACATGTCACCATATATACAATATAAATATATAATGGTTTATTTTCAAACTGTTTTAAAGCATTATTTTGTGATCTGAATATGAAAATATTAAAAAATACTGAAATAGCATATTCTAAAAACAAATATTGAACTAATTTTCTAAAAGAATAGATTTTATTCTATAATGAAAGTAATGGAAGAATACATTCTAATGTAAATTTGAAATATGGAATTATTATTTGAAATACAACTACACAAATTATGCATAAAGTTATACCCAAGTTATATACCAATTTATTTAACAGGGATGCACAAACTACTTCAATTAAGTTTAAGTATCCTGTCAGAATAAAAAAATTAGATTTAAAATTTTTTTATATTATCATTAAAAAAAAAAATTTTTAATATTTTTTTTTTAATGGAATATGGTTTTAAAAAAAAAGATGATGATGTTTTGCAATAATTTCCATAATATTTTTCATATTTTTTTAAAGGTTTATTAAATGCAAGAAAAAAATGCGCAATGCAATTTTATGGTATCTGATTATATGCTGATGCTGTTTTTTTTTTATGGAAATTGTAAAAAATCGTTGAATTGAAGAAAATTATTTTACGATCCCTTTTTCTTATACCCGTATTAGGGTATATCAAAGGGTATAATAAATTTGCCACTACGTTTGTGACGCAGAGAAGGAGGGGAGGGGGAAGGGTCTTGAAATTTTCGCAAATTAGTTTTTTTGCAATAGCCGTCATCGCTATCTTAATCCAGCCAATGGACCAATGGTTCGGGTAGCTGCCATACATCTTATTTTTTTATATAAGTATTACTCTGTACCTATTACAGCTGCGTGTCTCAAATTTTGTCAAAAGTAGTTTAGTTTTATGGCCAAAGTTACCGCAAAATTTGGTTGGTCTACTGCAAAGGGTTCGAGTAGCTGCCATACAACTTCTTATTTTATATGAGCATTACTCTATACCTATTAAAGTTGGGTGTCTGAAATTTTACCAAAAATAGTTTAGTTAATGGCCAAAGTTATTGCAAAATTTGGTTGGTCTACTGCAGAGGGTTCGAGTAGCTGCCATACAACTCCTTCTTTTATATGAGCATTACACTACACCTAATATAACTGGTATGTTTGAAATTTTGCCAAGAGTAATTAATGTTTAAAATAATAGTGATATAATGTTCATATAGCGGTCATACGGGTATCCCAGAGTTGACACAGTCTACTCTACCACACTCTTCCTCGTTTTTAAATATATTTAATATTAAATAATATTAATGTTGATGCAATATTTTTTTTAAATAAAGGTTTTCTTAATATAAACGTCATTTTATTTTCATTTCAAGTATAAATTTTTAATGAAATTGTATAATAAGGGAAAATATGGTAGTATAAATTTATTCCAAAAATAAAAAAAGTAAAATAAATTTATGAATAATATATTAATTATTCTGAAAATATAAAATTTATCAAATAATACTGATTATAATAAAAATTAAAATTTTTTTAATTGAATTTTGGCGTTATTTCACATTTCAATATTCCCAAAAAATAGTATTTTCGACTTACTTTAATAGTGCCTCAAAAATTATTTTATTCTGGCCTTATTTCATTTATGTCCTTGGTTTGAGTCAATTAATAAATGATATCTAAATTCTACCAAAAGTTCGGGCAAAATTCGCGGAACCGAATACGAACGAAATCCAACTTAATTAATATTTAAAAAAAAAAAGAAACTAATTTTTAAAATTAATTATATATTAATTAAATCTCAATTAGGGCTTTATTCCTAACTAAAAATTGATAGATAAATTTCCTATGTATATTTTTAATTTTCTGTATTGAAATTCTATACTTTATCCTTTTTTTTAATAACTGTTTATTTTTAATTTAATATGTATATATATAAATAATATATATATATAAAAAATAAAAGATATTTAAGTAAATAAGATAATCCTTTTTGAATCAATTTAAATTATATACACAACAATAACTTTTATTATGCTTCAATTATTATCCTGAAAATAATCTCTGGAATCTAAAAGTAGTCCTTTTTTTATCTATATATATATATATATATATATATATATATATAAATCTAAAATATAATTCTATATCAGCGAAATAACTGGGAGATAGGAAATTAAATTGTCAAATTTTATTATTATTAGAAAAGAATAAAAGTATTAAGAGAAAATGAAATATATATATATACATATTAAAAGAAAAGCTGAGAAAATGGAAAAATACAGAAAAATTTTCCAAGTTTTTCAACCTTGAATTTTTTAAATTAGAAAATCTTATTAAAAAAAAAAAATCATTAAAATAATCAAATTTAACTATAGATATACAAGATGAAATAAAATATTTAAGTCTACTTTGATTTGTATATTTGTTATTCTTGACCGAATCTAATTGATTAGAAATGAATATAACTTTGAACTTGATTAAAAAGGTAATTATATAATATATAAGGTAAACTTAAGACAAACATTGAACTGGAAAATAATTAATTATAGACTTTTTCAGATTTGCTATTATAAAAATACTTTAAGCTTTTTTGTATCTTATTAGGACGTAAATTTAATATTATGATTTAAAAAGTTACAACTTACTTATTAATATAATATAATAATGGAATTTTAAAATATGTTAATTATTAATTAAAATACTATACTCACTAATTTTAACGATTTGATATTTGGTACTTTAAGACTTTTTTATTAATTAAAATTTTTACAAAACTATTTTTAATCTAAGAGTCTAATTACAACATTTAAAAAATTTCTAATGATCTTAGTACCATATGTACCTATGGAGTTAATTTAAATTTTAAAGTTCCATAATATTAAATTATATTATTAAATTCTGAAAGAATCCTAACTTCTAGATTAAAAACTTGAAATTCAAATTTTAATTTACTATATTAACCCATTGCCTTCCATTGGCTATTTATAGATATTGCGTGCTAGTTGCTGACTACGTATGCTGTCCACTGTAAATGGTGGACAGCTAATAAATTAAATTGTATACTATCTTAAACAGTTTTAAATAAAATTAAACAATCGTTTATTTCTTTAATAAAATGTGCATTTGAAATAAAATATATTCCAAATTATCTGCATGGGAAAAGAAGATGGAATTTAAAAATTAAAAAAATATAACTTATTATTAAAATTATCATATATGTTCTTGGTATAAAATTTGTATTTTTCAAGTTATAGTATAGTAAAAAGTAAATATTTTTTAATTTATTTACATTTCCCATAATTTAATATTCGTGTCCGTCCACTGTACCAAAAATAAACTTTTATAGAACAGTTGTTTATTTTGTTTTTTAAATTAAATACAAATAAATGGTAAAAATGAACTTTTATAATAACTTCAAATAATAAAAGTTTACATTTATTTATTTGAATTTTAAATTTACACCTTAAGTAGTTCATAAAACCAACAGTTCTATCACAAGATATTGTATTACAATATTTTTTTAAAATGCTTAAAGTTACAGATAGATCATAAAATTTTTGTATTTTATATTATTATAAGATACATTTTATTTCGAGTGTTATTTAATTGTTATTTGAAATATCATTAAAATTATTTATTAAAAAAAAAATTTGTTATATAATAAGATAAAATTGTATTTTTGCGGTAGTTGACCATGTAATTAAATTAATTCAATACTATACACTAAATACTAAATAATTCGTTTTTGGGTTTCATGTTACACAAAATGAGCTTTTAATTTCCTATCATTATAACTAAGTAGAATTTAATACTAAAACCTTTAAAAAATTAAATTGAAAATTGTGCAAAACTATATATAAAAATTAATTTTCAATAGAATATAATTCAAATTAAAATAGGAAAAATCACGTACAAGATACATAAGGTTTTCTTTTATTGATCTTGCTAATGCTAACTGATTTAATCGAATTTCGTATATTAATCTGTAGGTATTTTTATAACATTTATTTTATTATTGAATTATTATATACACCTTTTCTCAAAATTATTTTAATTAATTTGGGAATTATGAGTCAGAATTATTGTTTAACTCAAAATTAACTAAAACACAAAAATCTGAATAATTACCAAAACCTACAGATTGAAAAACTCTATATCATACATATATTTTTTAATCAAATATATATAAAATTGAAATAATATATAAATGTATATTGTATTATGTCTTAGCACCACAACATATTAATAGTCAAAATGACAAATTTTTAAAACTAAAAATTCATTGTATTCACTATGGATTGTTAAACCGAACATTGAATGAATGATTCAAGGTTTTTTAAAAGTTAAAACGCTTCAAATAACGAAATAAAACGTATATAAAAAATAAAAGATTGAAGTTAGTAAAGTTTTGATGTTGAGAACAATTATTATTAGATAACAAAGTACAAAATCTTTTATAATATGAAAATAAAATTTTAAATTAATGCATATTGTTGTAAGAAAATTACTACTGTGAATATAGTACTAGTACTTAAAAATCATTTTAATAATGTATATGTTGAAATTTTGTTTTAATAAAGAAAACAAATAAGTTAATTAAAAAAAATGTTTTAATAAATAGTATACTCAAAACGGTAGTACACATAAGTTTTTGGGTTAATCAAGTAATTTATTTTAATTGTCCATTTTTAGATAAAAACTTCCACTTTTCCAAGGTTACATATTACTCTAATACATTATACTATACGGTTTGCATTTATATATTTTGTATCTCCGATTTGTATTACTATACGGTTTGAATAAATACATATATATGTAAGATTTGTAAAGTTTTAACTGAACTAAATTCTTCAATATCAATAAGTATGAACCTAAATAATTAAAAAACTGTCCTGGTTAATACAAGCAGGCAGAAGTAGAAATTTTGCCAACTTTTCACTCAAAGAAACCAAATTTGTAACTTAAGTAATTAAAAGCGTAATTTATTCTTCACATACAATTTTTTTAATTAAAAACCATATAGTTAATAACCAATGAAATGAACAATGGCAGTTATATGGTTTAGATATTTAATTATATATAAATGATTCATTTTATATTTCGTCAAATAATTGTGGTATAAAAAACCTTAAAAAATTTATTAACACCTGTTACTAAAAATTTTATTAGAAAAAGAAACGTAAAATGTAATAAACTTAATCCAATACTCCTTAATCCTAATATTCTTGTATTTAATATTCGCCAAGTAGAAACCGAATTTTTTTTTTATAATTTAATTCCGCTACCAAAAATGGTAAAAAACCAAAAATAGTTGTATAGCATTTCTATAAAAATTGTATATGATAAAATATATCAAAAAAAAAAATATCAACTATGGATTTAAAAATTTTCATAACCACTTAAGGGTTAATAACAACAAAGAAGAAAAACTTACCAAAAAAAAATTGCGATTTATTTTAAGTTTTTAACTGTCTTATGCTAATTTATACTTTATAATATATATATATATAATAGATTATAAACATATTTCAAGGGCAATTTCATTATAATTAATATGTATATATAACAATAATCCTAAAATTAAATTTTTTCCGAAAATTTAATTTATTTTGTTTTATTCAATTCTTATTAAATTTTGCATATAAAAATTTAATTGACTTTATATTACAATTGACTTGAGATTATAAAATAAATATATCTAAAGATACAAACTGAATGTATAAATCTACATTTATATACCTACTGCTTTCTGTATACGTTTATTTGTAATTAACATTAAAAACATTTTATTGGAAAATTACAATTAGCGAGAAAAAAAAAACGAGGAAGAGTGTAGTAGAGTAGACTGTGTCAACTCTGGGATACCCGTAACGTATACATTATATCATCCGGTTATTTACTTTTGGCAAAATTTCAAACATTCAGCTTTATTAGGTGTAGTTGTAGAGTAATGCTCATATAAAAGAAGGAGTTGTATGGCAGCTACTCTATGCAGTAGACCAACCAAATTTTGCAGTAACTTTGGTCATTACACTAAACTATTTTTTGCAAAATTTCAGACACCCAGCTTCATCAGGTGTAGTGTAAAGCTCATATAAAAAGAGAAGTTGTATTGCAGCTACCCGAACCCATGGACCAAAATAGCTGGATTTAAATAGCGATTCCGGTTTTTGCATAAAAACGAATTGGTGAAAATTTCATAATCCTAGCTCCTTTATTTTTTGAGTTATCGCGATGACGGACGGACGTACATAGCTTAATCTATTTATTTTTCGATTCTGATCCGATCCATACACTTGAGTCTATATCTACCCCCACTCCTTCTTTGCATCACAAACGTAGTGGCAAATTTATTATACCCTTTCTTTGACTATAGAGTCATACGGGTATAAACCGATTAAAACCAAAAAAGTGGCAAGGTCTGCAATACATATTTTTTTGTTCTAAGTCAATATATCAAGGGAAAATGGAAAGAGGGAAATTGGTGAAAATATCCGTTATTTCATTGTTTTATACTTGTACCACCTAATTTAAAAAAAAAAATCAACTTAATTCGTACAAAATTAAACGAATTAATCGAAAATAAAAAAAAAAATCAATAAAACAATTAATTCGTATAAAAAAAAAAAAGTTTATATTTAAAACGTTGAACCAATTACAAATTATAACTGTCTACGTTACGGTAAAGAAAATAATCAAATAAAAATTAATTAATTTTAAACAAGATTATTTAAATTGCAAAAAAAAAACAAATAACTGTAAATACGTAGGCATAAAGGTGTGAAAAAAATTTTCAAACAAATTATGTTTTGAACATAATTAAATTTGTACATATATATATTTAAAAGAAAAACAATTATTCAATATTGTGCAAATTACCCACAAATGCAACTCTAATTCAAATTAATTTTAAAGCCCTTCCTTTTGATTCGCCCATTAATTCTTTTAGCATATTAAAATTACACTATAGGTATAGAAAGTTGTGCTGCATCTGCTGTCATTTAAAACTTCATTACTTAATTTATACTTGTTATAAACGTTTATATCCATACATATATTTGTACATATTATTACAAATAAATAAATTATGTGGGTTTATATATTTTTTTCTTTATTTGCATCTTTAAGTTTTTTTTTTATGTTTGAGTAATTTCTAGATTTTTTTATGGAAATATTGATTGCGCCAGCTCTTTACAATCAAAGTTCAACTATATACATATATAATGTATGTATGTACAGTTTTATGCAGTATTAATATACTATATTATGCTTAAGTTAACATTTTACTACTCATTTTCAGTTCGTTAAGTATACATATATATATAAATATTTATATATATATATATATAATAAAATTAAAAATAAATAAACAGACGATGAAATATTATTCATAAAACACCGATTAAAAGTGTGACAAAATACAATTTTAATGAAAAGAAATCAAAATAAAAGCAAAAGTTTTTTTTTTGATTACTACTTTTAGGTACTTAAGTACTTCTTACTAAATGATTATATGATTAATATATCTGTTTAAATAAATGTAACTTTATACAATGGAAGTAAATTCTTTGAAAAAAAAAAACTTAAAAACTTATGATTATGAATAAATTAATTAATAGTCAGCATATTTTGTATTTTACTTATTTTTGCAAACTTAATTGAAAAAAATTACTTATGTATGGATTATGAACTTTTAATTATTCCATTTTCATAATGAAAACTAAGAAAAGTTTTGTATTCAACTTATATAGTTATAAACTTGAAAATATTTATATTCAATTTATACAATTCTTTTTTTTAATTATTATTTTTTACTCGAATTATTTTGATTTCTCAAATTATCATCTCCGGTGAACAACCGGTTATTAAAAGAAGGTTTTGTAAATTTTTTAAAATTAAATATATATATATATATATAGTTTACAGTCAAAGTAATCGCCCAATCACCTTGATTACAAAATGATTAACACATTAAATAATATGCCATATATACTATATAAATTATTTAAAAATTATTTAAGTTTGTTCAAAATTAGTACGTAACCAAGCATATGTTGTACGGTGGTTTAGTATTTTCAACGGTACTTGGTTTCAAAAAATCATAGGTACTGGTAATAGTAATTTCAACCCTTCAAAATGATTAGTAACTAGTTTTTTCATTACTCTACTCTATATTTAGAATATTGTTATATGATCTAATTTTATTATTAAGTATAATGGAAAAAGTATAGAATTATAGTGTTAAAACCACAAGATATAAATAGTTATGAATTTTTAATGCAATATATAAATTTTAATATTTTATATTTATTTATTCATTTATTATTAATAATAGTAAATTAAACTTTTTAACAAATGTCAAATAGGTTAATTTCATTTTAATCGAATTTTTATTTCAATTTTATAATAAAAATTAATATCATTTAATAATTTAACAAATTATTTAATTAATATGGCTTTATTTTTATAATAAATTTAAAAAAAAAATATCAAACACTATTAAAACCTAACAGAAAAATAGAGGGAAGATAAAAGATTAAATTAACTTACCACTTTGAGCTTTTAATACAAAATTTATAACATTTAATACTACAAATATTAATATGTGTACATAATATAATATATATAACTATTTTATATAATATTTTGTTTATTTTGATAAAAATTACAACTTTAAAATGTTAGTCATCATAAAATATTTACTTATCAACGTAGGATTGTTATGGTAATAGTTTTATTTATTATAATATATATGTACATATTAAATATATATAACTAGTTACCTTTTGCTTCATTTTATATTAAATTGTACTATATATACATATGTTTAAATTAATATATTAACTGATATTAAGATTTTGCGGTTTTATGATGAAATATAAAATAAAGGAATTAAAAAAAAAATGTTAAATAGTGCATGCTCAATTTCTTATATAACAATTTGTTGTAAAAGTAAATACGTACCCAATATAATGATTAAAATTTAAAATAAATAATAGTTATAATAAAAAAAAAAAAAAGTATAAGAGCCGGTAATTAAAAAAACAAAATTAAAATAATTATTACTTAAAAAATATAAATATTGATACATAAAATAAAAAAATTCAGTTAAAAATTACTTAAATATAAAAATAAAAAAAAAATAAAAGCCATTGTTTTTTTTTTTTTTTTTATTATTTTCTATAGTGAAAATTTCCTTTTGAAAAAGGAAAAATCGATTTTTCCTTAAACATTCATACATACATGCAAGTAAGTATACATAAAATTTTTTGTATTTCATTTAATCATTTGAACTATTTCAGTATTTTTTTTAAGATATTTTTAATAAGTTTTTAAATATTTTCACATATATTGTTTAGTTAAAAATCTTTTTAAAAATTTATAATATTATTGAAAAAAAAATTTTACTAACCTTTGTCCTTTACAAAAAAAAAAAAAAAATGATTAGTAACAATTTCAGCCTTTTATTTTACTTCTTATTTTATAATCCTTATATTGAATTGTTTGTTGTTTTAATTTTTCCCAGATATGTTTGGAAAATTTTTTCTTTAAATTTTAATTACATTTGAATTATATGTATATGATATTTATTATAATATTGAAATTGAAATATAAAACTAAATAAGAACATATAAATTTAAAAATAAAATTGCACAATCTATAATATAAATTTTAATTCTAAATTAAATACAAAAAAAAAAAAATTACACAATACGTTTCCAGGATATCGTAAGTACGAGTATTATCCTATATAATAAAGAAAAATTTACCGCTGTTTTTTTTCTTTCCTTTTATTTTCGGTATTTTATGCGCATGTATTTCAATTTCAATTTTTTTATTTTGTACACAATTTTTTTTTTTTTTTTTTTTATTTTTTTATTAAAAAAATAACAATTTTACTTTTTACTGTTATTATTTTACCTGTTTCACACAAGTCACAATCAATAAAATTTTTTTAATGAATAATATTTTTTTGATAAAAATTTTGAAATATCAGTAAATAAATTAAATTTATCTTTTATTTTGTTTTTTTTTTTTTTTTTTATTATTTCTACGGAAACTTAATTTTGAGATAAAATTTTTATAGAACCGTTAAAAAAATTTTTTTACACAAAATTTTTAATCGTCATATCACCAACACAATTTAGAAACGACTGAATTCTGAAATTTTTTGATGAAATCGCAACTTAAATTACAAAAAAAAAAAAAAAAAAGAGCTCCACATCGATTTTCTTTTCGTTTTTTTCATAAATAAACACACAGTCAAGTGAGTAAATTAATACTGTTGTACATAACTGTTTCATTTCAAAATATAAACTTCAAATAAACTTCACAAATACAGTTTTTTTTTTTTTCAAATTATACCGTTATTTTTATTTTATATGAATTAATTCGCAATTGAATTTTATTTAAGTGGATTAGAAGTCTTATATTTATTTTTATTTTATTAAAATTGGATATACAAATATATATGAAATTATTGAAAAAATTTCAAATTATTTCAAATATTCCAATTAGAATTTTCAAACACATAAAATTTCTGTCTGTTTCAATTCCGTTTTCTAAGAAACGGAACAATAAAATAACTTCGATTTTCGAGATTAAACTTAAGTTAAGTAAAATGAAACGGTTAAGAGATTTAAAACGGTAAAAAAAGTAAATATTAAATAACAGAATTTAGAATGATTTGTAAAAATTTAGAATGAGATCATTTTAATTAAGAAATATATGTTTGTAAAATTGTCAATGTACTTGTATGTAATTCAAAAGTTATAATAAAAAATTTCGAAAATTAAACTGACTGTTGTTGTAACAATAATAAATAGTGTTGCACGTGAAATATTGTGATTTTTTATGCTGCAAACTTTTTAAAATTATGACAAAAAAACTAGAGAAAATCAATTTTTGGAATATCATGCAGTTTCGATATAGAAAATCTAATGAAAAATTATTGTTCTAGATAAAAGTTTACTAAACTTTTATTTTTAAATTATTATTATAAATGTACTGAAGTTTTCAAAACTTGGGAGTTGGAATATGCGTTGTATAAAACATTTATAGTTTTTAGAAATGAAAATATGAACGAATGTTCCATGACACATTCTGATATCTTGTAAGTTTTGTGAATTGTATAATATGGATTCTATACAGGATCTAAAGTTCAAATGAAATAAAAAAAAAAACACATATTTATTATTTGTCTAACTTATCTTAAAAATTTTCTTTTTTTTTTTTTTGTTTAATTCAATTTTCTACCTTATAAATATTTCAACAAAAATAATTTACATAATTTTGTATCTTTTTTTTAACATTTAAATTTGAATATTCTGGATAAAACTACTCAATAAATTAATAAAACAAAGATTTACCTCAATGAAAACAAAAAACAAAAATTATTTTGCACAAAATGCTTCTAATTAAAAATGAAATGAAACAAAAATACTACTAAAATAGGTGATATCACAAAAAAAATTTAAAAAAAAAAAATTAATCATGACATAAAATAGGAAAACCGATAAAAACTGAAAAGCATCATAAAATTTTTTTTTTTCTTAATTTGTTACTTTTCTTTAAAAAACATTTTTTTTTAATTTACTTTTTTTTAAATTATTATTTTACTTTAACCAAATATCATCTAATGTACTATCATTCATTTCATCTGGTGGTAAGGCTTTTAAAGTCTTTAATGTTTCCATATAAAATGTTAATTCCGATGTTACAACACCATGTTGCGGACCACCATTGTTCACAATATTATACTTGAGCAATTGTTCTCTTAATTTATCTTTAAAATTCTTATGTATAACACGATATATTGAATGTATTTGTTGTTCTGGTAGTATTGTTGCTATTGCTTCATGTAATTTCACAAAATGCCTTGATATATTTCGAAATGATTGTGATGGAACTGGTGGTCTTGCATCCCAAGATTGTAATTGATTAGTAACTAATGTTGAAACAATTGATAATACCTTTTGTTCAATTTCTTTGATATGACTAACAAAATCTTTTTCTACTATATCATAACCACCAGTTGATGTGGAATCGAGATTGTAAAAATGCAATTTAACTTTGGGTAATAACCATAATATTAGTTGTAATGCTCGCGATACTAAAGCTAAATTACCACTTGTAATTGTTTTTAAACCAGCAACATGTAGTGCACCAGCACCCAAAACTAACTGGCATGAACGTGAATTAAATGTACGCAATAAATCAACAATATGACGAGACATTTGTCCAGCTATCATTGGAATTTGTTCAGCACATTTGCAATATTCAGTCACCAAATGCACTAACAAAATTATAGATCCGACTAATGTGTATGGTTTTCCGTCAACTAATAAAACTGGACTCGACGGACTTGAAGAACTTGTTATTATTCCACCTAAATTCGAATCTCCAGTTTCATTTCTATCTGATGATGAATGTAATGTTAAAATATCTTTAGTGGATTTTTGAAAACCAGAAAAATCATTTTTGGATATTCGATCAATGATTTTTTGAAATTCATTTGGTATATCAACTTGTTTCCATCTTTCTAAATCTAATAATAATGCTAATTTTGATTTTCTTTCGGAATGGAAGTTGTTAGCAAAACGAGTTGCTTGAGCTTTAACTGCTGCTTTAAGTGGAACACTCTGAATGCCCGATATTTTTTCGCAACCTGTAAATTATATTTATTTCGTTAAAAAAATATATTTGACGTAATGTTAACGCTTTTTAAGTGATATAGCTAATTAAAATTTATATTATTACAATATTTGTTACGGTTCTTAGTTTTTCTAATAATAGAAATTTAATAACGTACACTTATTGACGTGTGGTACAGTAATTATAATTTATGACGTTAATTCTAAATTTTATTATAAAGTTTATCAAAAAATAAAATGACGTTTTACTAAGTTGGCATTAATTGAAAAAATTCTGTTACTAATTTTAAACTATGAACAATTCAAATTGTTAATATTAAATTTTTTAAACAACTTACTATAATAACTACAATTTAATATTTCTAAATATTTACCTAAACTAAATTCTTCTACTATTTGAGTTAATTTTTCGATTTCTTCTTGTGTAGCAACACTCTTTTCTAAACTTTGACTTGACACTAAATTGGCACACCTTTCATGACAATAATTACAAACACTTCTAAGTAAATCACCTAATTTTTCTTCAACAATTTTATAATCATTTTCCGATAAAAACACTTCTGAATCTATAAACTGTAACGATTCGCCGCATTTTCCAGCACTGGCATCAGCTGTTTCGTGAATTACTGTATAGACTCTTTGTACTCTTTTTAGTAACTTTAATAAAGTTACCGTAGCTTTATCAAGTAACTGAATCCAATCGGGAATTGATAAACTTTGTGCTTCTTCTCCAGCTCCAGTTAAGCATATTTCTGCATCCGATGTTGCAATTATTTCAATTACCATTTGCTTAATGATAGCTTTGATAGCTGTTATAGCTTCTTCTTTATAAACATCAACAAATGAGTAATTATTTTCTCTTAATAAACCCATAATAATACAAACTAATTTATCTTCTTCAATAAGGCCTTCATCATCACTATTTGAATATTGTCGATTTAAATCGGCTGTTGAATATCTTTCAAATTCTGTTGATAACATTTTATCAATTAATTTTTCAATTTCTTTTAATTGCATTGGTAAATGTCGAAAGCAATGTATACCAATTAAGGCTTGAGCACATATCTCTTGTGTTGTGCTAATCAAATCAAGTGCAGCTACATAGTCTTGTGTCCCTAAAAGTAATTGAATCATTGGTTGAGTTTGTTGAACAGTCTGCATTAGTTTTAATTTATCTAAAACAGAAAAATAATTTTGTCTAGTACGCGATAATAATAAGATTTTAAGTGAATCTTTGACTAAAGATGTGTCAATATACTGTAAACGATTTCTTAAAAATTTAACATTTAATGTAGCTGCATTCATTTGTTCCATTATGGTATCTTGCGAGGTCATTGCATGAAAAAATGCAGATGATTTTTGTGATACCTAAAAAAAAAATTTTTTACCTAAAAACAGATTCAATTACTTTATAAACTTTTAAAATTTACTTGTTTTGCTATATGCACTTCAACTATATCTAAGTAATGGCTAAGTTTTTCCTGTAATAATCTTCCAGATTGCTTACTTTCTTCATTTGGTTGGCCGATTCCAGGAAAAACTTGAGCAAAAGTAGCTGCATTATTTAATTCCAAATTAGGTTTCAAAAAAATTTGTGGTATATCATTTAAGTTTCCGTGGCTGTTATAATTAAATTTATCTAATTCACTATTTCTTATATTTCCGTCAGCTTTAGAATACATTGTTCGGCTACTCTGACTAGATGCAGTAGAATCTTTTCTGTAAGCTTCATTTTTATCAATTTCTGTTTTGATTTGTTGAACTTGCCCATTAGTGTATCTTAAATGCCTTCTAAAGCGTTTTCCTATTCGTTTTTGATAAGATTCAAAATCATCCCACGTAATAGGATCTAAGTATTCTGATGGTGGAATGTGTGACTTCTCAACAAAAGAATCACCCCATTTTTTCGTAAAAAGATTCGTTTGCTTTCCTCTACTGGGATCGTTAAGTACAGCTGGCAGATTTTGAGCAGCCGAGAACACAGACCATTCTGGTTCTCTTTGAATTAAATTAATATGATATTTGGCTACGTGAGTTTCATAGTCTTGATCACTAACACCATCCAATACTGATGATTGACAAACACCATTAAATCCATATCGGCATACATAGGAACCACCCTCTTTGGTACAATGCCGCTCTCTTAAATGTCTATAAAATAAAATAATAATTTTAATTATATATTTAATTCGACTTATCACTTAATCAATTAAAACTAGGTCATTTATACGAACTTTATAAATTCCGACTTTAATTTAAATGGTTGCTGCATAGGACAATAATAACATTTTTCCCATGGATTTTTGTTAACTTCTTTGGATGTTGAAGCCGCTATAGATGTAAAATCATCATGATATGTGGCCATTACATTTCTTATGATTTTTTAAATATAAAAAATTTGTTTAAAAAAGTATATGAAATTTTGCTTTCGTCAAATCAAATCTAAAAATTCACAAATTATTTGTCAACTGATATGACGTCTTCTATGTCAAAAATTATTTTCGAAAGTTTAATTCGAATACTACTACATTTGACAGAGTTACCGTTTTGTTGTATCTCATAAGAATTGACTTTTTTGAGAAATATTGAAAAAAAAATTAAAACGTAAATTATTGACAGTTTCAAAATTCCTAGAGATATAATAACGGTAATTTTCGTACCTACATATATAATTTACTTATAGTAAGTAAATTAAATATAAGAATAAGTGAGAATTTAGAAAATGAAAACGTAGAGTTCATAACTGAAGTTTATAATTTTATTCATTTAATTATAGTAATTATTTTTTTATTCAATTTTAATAAGCATTTCTGAAAAAAAACTACAGTTAAAAAATCGTATTAAGTTTAAATTTTATTTTAAAAAATTAAAACTTCACTACGTATGGCCGTTTTTGTATCAGTAAAACTTTTATCTTTTAATTATTTGTTGAATATTATGAGAATTCAGAACCATAAATCAGAATTAATTAAGGACTTTAAAAAAATTAAAATTTCATATGTTTTCAGAATTTTTTTTTTATTTATAAATTAATATAGATCACAATATAGATAATAAATTTTTGTATAATTTAATAAGTTTAATAGAATAAAATAGTTTTCTTTTTTTTTTCAAATGCAATTAAAATATATTTCCGCTCACTTTTTATATAAATTATAATATTAATTTACAATTATATATCTTTTTTTAAATATTTTTTATATTATTATTTTTTATATTCAAGATCATCAGAATCCGGACTTTTTAATGTCAAAATTTTAATGTCAGGTTTTTGTTCAAGAGCACCACCAACACTAGCTACCACTGGTCCTTCACAACTAACGCTATCAGTTGATGAACAAGTATGACAATGACAACTTTTTGCTTCTAAATATTCATATCGACTAGTCTCTGCATCAGCATCAGGATGACAATGTCTATTAGAAAAAAAAAAAATTTAATCAATTCTGTTGAATAATAACCATTTTTTGGTATTATAATTTAAAATTAATTTATTAATCCAAGCCATCAAAATTAAAAAAAAATATATTAATATATATTTACCTCAATATAGCAAAAGCTTTTGTTCTATGAGCATGGACACATACTGGATGAAAAGATTTCTTGTATGGAAATTTCCTATTTTATATTTATTATAAAAAAATTTACTTTAAATTTTAATAATTATAATTTTTAGAATTTATTTACCAATCGGAAATTTCACTTGAATCACAACGTCCCCAACATGACATCACAGTAACATAATCCCAACATTCTCTACCTTGAGAATCAGTTTGACTAACTCTGAAGAAATTTATTAATTAAATTTTTAAAAATTCACAATTTATTTTATATCACAAAATATTTTACCTATAAGTATATAATCTCGTATGGCATCCTAGTGCTGATTTTGTTGGACCACTTTCTATCATAGTTTGCTGAACTTCAATTCCAATAATTTTTGTTGCAATCATACAAAGTACCAAAGAAGTAAAAGTTGTTCCTCTAAATATATTTTTTAAATATAAAAAAAAAATTTATTTTTAATTTTAAAATTCTTATTATTAAAATATACTTTAAATAATTTTTATTTTAAATTTACATTTCACAATTAAACATTTTGTGTGGTTCGTTTTTTTTTTAATTTAATTTTTTTATTCGTTTTGAATTTAAAAACTCAAAAAATTGGAGAAAATTTTTGTTAAATTAAAAAAATTAAAAGATAAATTAATTTAATTTCCTTGGAGCTTCAAAATGAAGCAACAGGTTCAATTAATTTAAATCGTATGTTTATTTTACAATCGTTGTAAGTGAATTTATATTAGAATTTTTTTTTTTTTTAAATGAAATTTATATGTAATTGTAAACATGCGTATTATATTGTTACGCAAAAATTTTCCTGATACCAAAGATCCTTCTTTAAATTTTCTTTTAATTTCAAATATTTATATTATGTACATATATATAAGTAAGTATATAATATAAAATTAAAACAGAATATATATGTATAGAAAATAACTTTTAAAAAATTATTCGTTAAAAATATTTTGTATACTCTTAATTTAAATAAAAATCTTGTTAAGATGTACATACTATTAAACATGATTAGTTTAAGCAAATTTTTAAAGGAAAACATTTAGGAATGTTTAATAGAGACGTCTTCCTCGATTGGTTATGGATACGATTTTTGTTTACGTAACAAAAGAAGTTTATAGAAGGTTCACAATCTGGGCGAATTGTAATTCTAGAATTGGTGATTATCAACTTAATATACAACTTAAATAAAAAAAAACAAGCAATTTTTCTTTATATAATTTATTCTATTTTTTTTGAAATTTTGATTAACAATTTTGATACTTTCCCACCTAAAATATATAATATAATTAAACATCATTATAATACTTTCATTAACCAAAAATATATAAACAATATTTTTTTATATTTTAAATAAATTTTGTTGAAATTTTCCCCCCAAAACTTATTTATATATACATTTTATATATATATATATATATAACTTAAAAAAAAATTTTCATTGAATATGTATGTTTAAAATTTTTAAATACTTTAATTAAAAAAAAAAATATAATTTTTTTTTTTTTTTTTATTATCAATTTCTCCTTCTATTTACGTTTCTATTACCATGTTGCTGACCAAAAGTTGATCTACCATTTCGAATTCCTTGTAATGGGATTTGTCTTTGATTACCGCCATTATTAATATTTAATACAGCTTGATTTGCTACTGCTGCCAATCGATTATTATCATTATCTGTACGATTATTTACATCATTTAGAGCGATTGCAATATTATTATTATTATTGTTGTTATTATTATTATTATTATTTAGATTAAGATTATTATTACTATGATTTTCATGAACTTGAACATTCATTGGAAACATTCTTTGTCTTCTTTCTTCCATTAAACGTTCTCGATCCTGATGTATATAGTCTCTTATATTTGGTAATTCTTTAACGACATTAACAGTTAATGCTGATCTAACCATTCCCATATCAGTAGCTTCTAACCTATAATATATTAATTATATATACATTATGTGATATAAATTTCTAATCATGAAATCTATATATATATATATACCATTCATCATTATCTACTACATAACATTCTGCATGAGAAATAGTAGCAACACCATTAAATCCACCAACAGCGAATATCATATCATCAATAATTTCTAAACCAAAATTACTACGTGGATGATACATTTCTCTAATAGATGTCCATGTTTGAGTTTCTGGATCAAATCTTTCGCCAGTGTTCATTCTTGATAATCCATTGAAACCGCCCATAACATAAATATAGCCTTTATATGCAACACATGATACACCAGAACGTCTTGATATCATATTAGGAATTAGAAACCATGAATTTTCATTACAATCATAATATTCAGCTGAATTCATACATTCTTGGCCATTAAATCCGCCTTTAAATAAGAAAATTATATACCTTCAATCAATTTATATATTGTATAATAATTATATACCTGTAATATAAATTTTTTGGTGTAATGTGCAAGCACTTGCATCAGATCTTTGTATACTCATTGATGCAATCATTGTCCATTGATTTGTCTTTGGATCATATTTTTCGGCTGTGCTTTGTCTTGTTTGCCCATCAAAACCGCCCATAGCATATATAAATCCATTAAGTTCCGCAACACTAACGTAACATCTTTTATTGTGCATTGGAGCAATCTGTATAAACGTAATTCGACAATTAAAATTAAAATTTTTTTTTTTTTTTGTTTTATTTTTAGATTTAAAAATTCTTTAAATAGATTTTATAAATTAATTTTTAAATGAAATAATTGCAAAATTTTGAATTAATTTGAATAAATAAACGATTTATTAAGCAATTAAATATATACATCATTAAATCCAAACCTCTTTCCAAGTTTTATGTACAGCATCAAATACACGACACGTATTATAATATTCCATGCCGTCGAAACCTCCAATACAATAAATTTTATGTCCAATAACTGCTGTACCATGATAAGCTCTAGGACTTGCTGTATCTTCTGCACCAATTCTAATCCAACGGTCCGCTCTTGTATCATATGTTTCAATACAACGTTGTGGTAAACCTTCACTCCAACCACCAATTGCAAATAGAACTTCGTGTGGTAATCTTGGTAAAGCTAGAGGTGGTGTGCTCATCTGAAAATGTTTAAAAATATTTATTTAATTAGTTTTGAGATAATTCAATGTTTTATTATTAAATATATAGAAGTTAATAATTATTTAAATAAATAACTTACTTTTTCATTTCTAGATGCAATCATATCTAAATCGTAAAGAAATGTCAATGTTTCTATAATTAGTGGTTTTGCTTCATCACAATTGACAACTAGGTAATGATCTTTTACTTTCTCCATAAAATACTGTTTCAAAAGATTATAATTTAAAATTAAGTTATTAAATTTATATATAGTATTTAGATATTAGATACACTTAATTTGATAATATGAAAATCATTAAATAAAATTTATGTAGCAATTTTTGGACCAAATGTTATCCAAGAAATCTTTGAAATTAAATTATAAAAGAAATGAATGTTACAGAAATTATTCCCTAGAAGTAACAAGACTTAAATATTTAATATATACTTAATATTAAATCTTTAAAAATTTTATTGGAATTTTTATTTTTATTTTATTCGATTTTCTACAGAAAAGCCTAGAAATCTTGCTTTGGAAAATATTTATAACTGCGGTGGAAACTATATTGATTTATAATCTATATATACTATAGTATAGCTTTTAATTTTAAAAATCAATTTTCAGGATTTTTTTTTAGTTATTTTCCATTTTATCATTTTTTAATAAATGCATAATATGTATATGCATATATATATACTTACTCTAGTATTTAATAATCCTAATCGTACACCATGCATTAATTGTGGTACATATTGTGACCGATTACTTGGATCATGTTCAATCCAACGTATACAACAATCCCATACAGTTTCTTCACGTTGTGTATTAAGCATATCATCACTTATAATATCATAAAAATCATTTAATCCGATTTGCAGTATTTCATTGCTTCTTTGATAAACTTCAACAAAATTTTTTAATATATAATTACGTGCTGTATTAGCTAAATTGGAACAGGATTTTGATCTATAATTATATATTAAAAAAAAAAAAAAAAATTCAAGGATAATTGATTTACATATAGTAAAATTGCAGATGTATTGGTATGTGGTATTAACATATTTTAAATGTCTTATATCAAGTTAAAAAAAAAATGCAACAGATTAAAAATAATAATCTTGATATTAAAGGTATAAAAAAATATGAGAGGTGTATATTTGATGTAAAATTCTAAAATAGAATAAAAGACATTTAAATGATGTGCACAATTTTATTATAGAAATTTATTAAATCAATATCTTTTCAAATCGAAGATTTTCAAGAACTTTTAACAATCATCAGGATTTATCTGCCCCCACTAAAATTTAAAAAAACCTGATATGAAAAGATTTTTTTTCCAATATCATCATCATCATCAAATGGCGTCACAACTCGGGGTGAGTTTTAGCTGCCCGCCATACTTGTCGATTTTGTGCTGCAACTTTCCAGTTTCTGATATTAAGTTTTCTTAAGTCATTTTCTAAGCCATCTTAGAGCGATTACGTCTAATTTGGATTTTTGGGCTTCTTGGACAATTTCTTGCATTTTTCCAGGTTGCAGCATTGTTCTAACATTCCAAGTTCCGATGTTCCAATCATAATCCTTTTTCAGTTGCATGGATCGTATATTGTTTAAATCTGTCTGTATCCGAGGCTGTAGTAAATCTCTCGTAACAATGCTCTGTTTAAATTTTTTTCCAATATACATAGGAAAATATTTTTAACAAAAGGTGCTATAGGATTCCTTGTTTAATTCAATTTCCTTAAATATCTTTTATATAATTGAAATATATTTTTCTGATGTTAATCCATGATTTTGGATTATTTTTACCAGAGGGTTAATTTAGGATGTTAATAGTGAAAGTGAGAAGTCCTTCGGTAGTGTCTTAGAATCTTTTCCGAAGAAATTATTAAATAGGCAATAATGTTAGATAGTACAAATTGACCAACTAAATGGCAATAACGATCAACATTAAAAAAATGCTAAATTATAAAATATGCTGAATTACATTAAAAGACAAGAGACCGAAGAATTTACTAACAGAAGTAAATAAATTAAAATGTACTAATTTGATTTGATAATTATTATTGTTATTATTTATTAATAAAAGATTTAATTATTTTTTTTAAGTACTAGCTAAAACTAGTTTTAAATTACATAATTAATAATCACACATTAAATTTAAATATGAAATTAAAAAACAAATTTCTATGCTATAGACAAAATTAAATAATTTTAAAATAGATCAAAAAATATTTATTTGTCCTAAATTTTTTAATCTATATTTTAAATTGAATAAAAAAAAAACATTAACTTAACTTTCTTAACTAGAGAAGTCAAACATAAAATGAATCATTATAGTTGATCATAATTCTGTAACCTAATGATGAATATGATAAATTCATATAAAATTAATTAGGTCAAACTTAAACCCAATTTTATTTTAATAAACCTCAACACAAACATCTAATTTAGATCATATTGAAGCGTAAACAAATTTTACAAATCAAAAAATACGTTTTTCTAATACTTTGCTCTACTATTTATATTTTTTTTTTTTTATTAATTTTAACCCAATTTCCAAATAAATAAAAAAAAAAAATTTACACAACCCATAAATACATATAATTACGTACATATTTAGATTATTTTGTGCATCGAACTTCTTTTTGTCTTCTATATAGATTCACGTATTCCAAATAAAATTTAAGAATTTCTAATTTTACTGATAAGAAGATTCTCCGAATCTTTTTAAATTCAAAAAAATTATTTAATATTCAATTAGAATTCGTAACGATCAGAAAGGGTGCGAGAAATTTGGTTCAAATTATTCCTTTTTGATTTTTTTGTTTCGTTCTAAATTTTTTATTAAAATTTTTTTAATTATATAATTTTTAAATAATAACAAATCATGGTATTAAAAATTGCCATTATTGGTGCTGGTGTTAACGGTATTGCATGTGGTGTCCAAATTACAGATTATTATAAAGATAAAGCAGATGTAACAATTTTTGCGGAAAAATTTTCACCACATACAACGGGTGATGGTGCTGCAGGATTTTGGTGTCCATATTTATTGGGATCAACAGATCATGAAAAAATTCGTCAATGGTCTAAAGGAACACATGATTTTTTAGAAAAATTATGGTTGTCTGAAGATGCTGGTATAGCTGGTGTATGTTTATTACCAACATTACGTGTAACCTCATCACAAGATACTGATATGAATGATTATTGGAAGAATACTGTATACGGTTGGAGGAAGCTTAATTTAAATGAAATAAATATGATGACTGAACAATGTGGTAGAAATTATAAGTAAGAATAGAATAGATTTAAAAATTTTAAAATTATTTATATGAAGTATATATATATATATTTTTAATCTTCAATAGAGATGGAATGCATTTTGCAACATACACAGTAGAACCTAGAAAATTATTACCATATTTAATGGAAAAATTTCGAAAAAATAAAGGAAAACTTATTGAGAAAAAAATTGAAAATTTTAATGATTTTGTTAAAAAATCTGATTTTGATGTCGTTGTTAATTGTACAGGTCAGTATAAAAATTATATATTGCTTTATTAAATTGGATTGGAGAACTACTTAGGAAGTTATATTTTAAAAAAATTTATAAAAAAAATTGATTAGTCGAATTTTAAATAAGAAAATTCCTCTTTCCTCTTTATAATTTTAAAATTATTGCATATTATTAGGCGCGCAATAATGTAAAGGAAATAAATACTGTTTAATATTAGTCGTAGTTTCCTTATTGCAATTTGATATTAGCAGGTATTAGTGATTTAAAAATGATTTTAATACTTTAATTTAATGTTAATAATTTAATTTATTGAAATTATCAAAGAAAGACACAAGTGTTTTGTTTTTTTTAATTTGATTAAATTGTTTTAAAATATTCTTTTAAAAATCGAATTGATGAAACCATATTAGGGCTTAAATATTTTTTACGATAACAGTTGACAGAACAATTCAAAATATTTGAGTTAAAATATTTAATATACGTTCATATACCATCCATTTACTTAATAATAAAGATTATATTAACCACTTATTTATAATCAGTATTTAGTATATAAATAAAGCTTTGATGATAAGGAAATAAAAATTAAAATTCAATTCAAATTATCAGACACTATCGTAAACAACGTTTTTAGAACAATTATTGCAAAAAAAAAAACTAAATTTGTTAAGTAACACTCTCGGGGAGTTAAAAAAAAAAAAAATACCAAAATATGACATTAAAAATTGCTATTATTGGTGCTGGGGTTAATGGTTTAAGCTGTGGTGTTCAAATAGCTGAACATTATAAAAATTCAGCTGAAGTTACAATTTTTTCTGAAGAATTTACACCACATACGACTGGTGATGGTTCGGCCGGATTATGGGGTCCATATTTAATGGGTTCAACAAAACCAGAAAATGTTTTGTGAGTTGAAAAAATTCTTATATATGTACATATATGTTACGAGTATATAGGAAAAATTGAAATTAGTATTATTATGAGACCGAATTAATTTTTAGTGAATGGTCAAAAATAACACATGATTTTTTTGAAAAATTATGGTTATCTGATGACGGTGGAACAGCTGGCATATGTTTAATTCCAGCAATTCGTGTTTCATCTTCAAAAGAAGATAAAATGGATGAATTTTGGAAACATATTGTATATGGTTGGCAAAAATTAACACCAAAAGAATGTGAAAAATTAAGCAATGAATGTAATCTGAAATTTTTGTAAGATTGCGAATAATATAATAATTGTAATACGACCAAAATTATTACGATGAATTTGTTTTTTAGCGAAGGGATGCATTTCATGACATTTACTGCCGAACCAACTAAATTATTACCATATTTAACAGAAAGATTGAAAAAGAGTAATGGTAGATTAGTGAAATTAAAGGTTGAAAATTTCAATGATTTTATTAAAAATTCAAATTTTGATGTGATAATTAATTGCAGTGGTAAGTTTAAATTTTTAATACAAATACTCCCCCGCAATAATTAAAACTCGCCTTTTGTACGTGGCGGAAATAATTTAAAAGAATTCCGGCTTTTAATTTAAAAATTACGTGGACACATTGCTAGTTAAGCCATAGACACATTGAATTTCGTTTTCATTTATTCATAAAATTTAAAAAACTAAGGGCTATTCATTTAATTTTTGGGCTAAAATCAATTTATTTAGCCTTAGCTGATTTCATTAATAATATATAATCAATATTTTTAATTTTTAGGTCTTGGTTCTAAAACTTTAATTGGTGATAAAAATTGTCATGCAATACGCGGACAGGTAGCACGTGTACAAGCTCCTTGGATGTTTTATACATATTTGGATGAAGCTAGCGATGGAAATTACATTATTCCAAAGTACTTTCTTTCACTTATTTATATTATTAACACTTTTAATAGTAGATTCTAAATTTAAATGTATTTCCCAAATTATAGTACAGAATCTGTAGTTGTTGGCGGAACTCATCAAATGGAAGACTATAACACAAAACCGGATGAAGGTGATAAAAAATTCATTTTAACAGGTTGTAAAAAAGTTGTACCAGCTTTAGAAAATGCACCACTTTTATTTGATTGGGTTGGCTTACGTCCCGGTAGAACTGAAGTTCGAATAGAGAAAATTATTACTGACGGTAAACTTATTTTTAAAACCTAAATTTAAAATTTAACAATTCTTTGTAGATGGAAAAATTATTATACATAATTATGGACATGGTGGTAGTGGTGTTACAATATGTTGGGGTTGTGCTACAAATGTTCTTGAACTTTTAAAAACCCAATCAAAGTTATAGATAATATATACAATATATTTTATTATTGGACTTTCTAATTTTACATTAAATGTTTTATAATTATAGCAACAAAAAGAAGAGTAGATTTTTTTTTTCAAGTTTTTTATTTAATATTTAATTTTTGTTCGAAAACTTACCTCGCAAAACACCATATACTAATGCAATTTTCTGGTTTTAATATCGATTTCAGAAATCTTACACATTGTCTTACTAAGCCCATCATTCCAACATAATCAGCAATTGTTAATAATTCGTAAATATTATCTTCATCTATGGAACATTTTCTGAGATATGCATAATCAATAATTTTATCCATGATTTCACTTCGAATTTCCGGTATTGAAACATTATTTTTTTCGCCAGTCAAAGAAGTTGTAAAGAGTGCTCTATAAAAATCCGAGAAATAAATTTTATCTTTTTGGTTTCAGAAAAACAATTGTTGTAGTAAATTCAGTCTTAAATATTAAGTCTTAATAAAATTGTTATATTCAATAGAAATCAAGAAAAGAGTTTTCTCGATTGTTCTTGATTTTTATTAAATAAATAATTATTGTTTATTTTATTTTAAAGTTTTATAACTCAGAATAATTTTCAAATTTCAAAATTTAAGATTTATTTTAAAGTGATTGAATTTTTCCTTAGAAAACCCTGTCTAAAAAAAAATTTAATTAAGAATTTTTTTTTATAATCCCTATGGAATTGGACATTGAAAATCATCGTTTTTTTTTTTTAGTCGAAAAATTGAGTAGGTTAATGGCAACATATATTATATTTATAATCATGTGTGTATATTATACCTTCACATTTTAACAGGTGAACATACATATGTATATCTGTTATTTTTATTACGACTGATGAAAAATTCGATTGCATGGATATAGTTTCATATTTAATTATATTTTTACCTAAAATAATTACTGCATGAGCATAATATAGCCCTATGAACATTAAATACACCATCATGTACTGTTATAGTTGCATCACATAACATATTGTCGGAACGCATCTCATAGAGTGTATTCATTGCTTGTTGACTCATACATGTTCTAGGGTTATGTTGTTCAACTTCCTCATCCTCAGCAAGCATGTGCTAATCTATAAAATTATAAAAATAAAACCAAATAATTTATATTATATGTATATGCTAATTACAATTTTTTAATTTGAAAAATATAGCAGATGATATAGAAAGATTTTTTGGGAAATTGATTAAACTATTATTACTCAACAGATTCAATGTATAGATTAATTTTATTTACACTTAACATCCTTACTCCTCTCATTTTTTTTTTGATTTGGTAATTCCCATTAATTAAAAAATTTTTGAAATATTTAATGATTTTTTAAATCTCAGACTTATTTAATTTTTAGTTTTTAGTAAAGTCAATATAATTTCATCTGAATGCTTCCTGTAATATTATTTAGTAGAAAACGTTTTAGATTCAAATCTAATTCTGCTTTTAATAAAAACCCCTAATAATTAGTCTATTTAATTCTTAAGATAATTATATTATATAAAATCTTTTAATTCTCAATTAATCTGGTAACATTCTATATGAGAGAGTTCCCTTAAAAATTTTCTCCACTTACATGAAACAGTAAATCGGCGCCTTCAAATTTTCCTTATATTAATTACAAATATTTTGTTAACTAATTAATTTTGATGTGATGTTGTAACGAAATTTTCCGACTTTCACAGTTTAATGATGTTTCCTTTTTTTTTTTTTTGTGATTTGTGAGATTTTAGCGGGGAATTTTTCACTAATTCGTCACATTAATTTATTTCTTTCACTACAAAATATGTAACGGCGCTTATAAAAAAAAAAAAATATTTCTTATACCCTAAAAAAAAAAAAGGTTTTTTTTAAAAAAACCTGATTGATAACAAAAAAATAAATACATAAAACAAATAATAAATTCAAAGCTTATATGGTTCATGACTTTTTATTTTTAATTTTGATTTAATTTTTTTTCTCAAATTTAAATTGTAAAATGCTGTTCTTTTTTTAATTCAATGGGAAATTCAATGGTTACGTATGTAAATTTGATAATTCCTTAATCCAAGTTTTAAATGTAATGGTTCTGCTCGTTAAATTATGACGATAAATAATGAAAGCCGTTCACTTTTTGAATATCATTTGTACTGTAAGGTATGATTTGTAGTACACCCTGTAAAAAAACACTTCTTCCATAGTAATTATGTTCTTGATTATCAAAGCATTACCAACTAAGAATGTATTAAGAATTATTATTATTATTACAATAAATAATAATTTAAGATTTATTTAGTCAGTGGAAAGCAAGTCCCATCATCTCACTATCATCTTAATATATTATGTTATATATAAGATTAGTCTGTTCTGTGTTTCTGTTAAGAAAATCTTAAGCTTTCAAAATTTAGTATCAAAATGGAATTTTATACAAAATCTATTAAATTAACTGAAAGTAACTTATAAAAATTTCTACCAAATTTAAAGAAAAATTTAACTTTGATCTTAAACTAATATCATCGTTTCTATTTATTCGGTACTTTAAAAATTATTTAATTAAAATTTTAAAATTATGCAATAACATCACTTAGAAACAAAAGTATATTTCAATTTATATGACTAGGGAAATCATTTTTCTTTTAAAATTAAATTTACATTTTAAACATTTTAAAAAGATTATGACAAGAATTCTAATAATAACTCCAAAATTTTAGTCCAGAATTATAGCTGCAATAAAAAAAAAAATTAATTAAAAGTGAAAAATTTAAATTTTTTTGCCGTTATTTACACTTAAATGAATACATATACAATTACAATCCTATAAAAGTATATTTTTTTTTGTTTTCTTGTTTTTTTTTTTTTTTTTTTATAATATTCGCGCATGTTTATTCCTTCACAGTCCAGGATATCTTTTATTTGATTGTAGTGATATTTTTATATTTTATTTATTAAAACGTTTATATATAACCATTTATTAATTTTAAAATTAAACAGTCTTCAATTTGAAATCAAGAAGACAGTATAGTTGAGTTTTTAAATAATAGTAACGGTTATTTGGAAAAAAAAAAACAAAAAAAAAACGAAAAACTATTATATGTACTTATAAATAATAGTTCCGTGGACCGTGTTTTAACAATAATTAAATAACAATATGTTCTGGCTGCGTTTATGCAGTTTATTCTCTTTATTAGTTATTATTTTGGGTAATGATGTATGGCAAAGACCTGGATGCCATAAAGTTGGAAATACCCGAAAAATAACAATTCCAGATTGCGTTTCATTTACAATAACTACAAATGCTTGCCGAGGATTTTGTGAAAGTTATTCTGTTCCATCATTACCATTTGCAGCAATTAATTCTTTAAAATCGGTCAAACCAATTATTTCTGTTGGACAATGTTGTAATATGATGGAATCTGAACAGGTATATTTTTTTAATTAAAATTAATTTAATATATATCTTTTATTTAATTTTATTTTAACTGTAGATTGAAAAACGTGTATATTGTGTTGATGGTGAAAGGACATTAACATTTAAATCGGCAGTTAGCTGTAGTTGTTATCATTGCAAAAAGAACTGAAATGTTTTTATTTTTCTTTTGATTTAATTAAATGCTCTAACAAATCAATTTTTTTAGCAATTGAAATTTTCGTTTTTTCTTCAAGCCAAAAAAAAAAAAAAATAATTTGCTTCAAAAAAGTAATTTGCTAACTGATAATGTACATAGAAAGAATTTTAAAAGTTGATGTTAATAAAAATTAAAAATACAAGTGTAAAACATTCAAATAATTTTTGAAAATTTCTAATTTTAGATCTAAAAAGGCTTCTTTTAAATTAAGGTACAGATTAATATTTTGTGAATTTAGCTAGAAAGATTTTTCAACATTTTTGTGTAAAATAGAAAAATAAAAATCTGTTTTGATTGAAAACGCAAAACAGTTTATTTTAACTGATTTAGTTAAACTTAAAAAAAAAACAGATTTTAGTAATGTTTAGACTTTTTTCCCATATATTTAGTAAAAACTAAAAATACAACATATTTCAGTCGGAACTCTTTCGAAAGAAATTTGGCAAAAAAATTACAAATTAAGATTTATATGTAAATCTATATTTAAAAAAAAAATAAAAATAAAACAATAATTATGTAAAATACTGTATAAAAGAATTTATTTGCAAACATTTTTAAAAACAATTTATACATATTTGAAATTAAAAGCAAATTGTTTAACTTCAGTCAACATTGCATATACGTATGTACGCCAAAATAAGAATTTTTTACTTAATTACGTTCTAAGGTATCTTGCCTTAAGGAGTATTCTCTTCAGGATTATACTTCTTAAAAGGTTTCAACCTGAATTTAAAGCTTACTTTTAGGAGTTTGTGCCTTTGGAGGACCTTGTTTTTCTAAAACAGTTTTCATATGATCGAGGCATTTTGTCAACGTAACAGCCATTTCTTCTGATTTCGCAGTTTTTGAAGTTTTCCAGCAAGAAATTGCAAACATAATATCATTTTCGCGCGGATTATAACAAATTCCATAACCATCCATATCAAGGGGGCCGTAACACATAAAAGATTCATGTTTTGAAGGAACTTGACCTATAAGTAAAAGCAAAAATATTTTAAAAAAACTAAAAAAAATTTTCAAAAAATGTTTACTTGTAGATAACTTGAAGTTAGAACTACGTGTTACAAAGTCTTTTCTGAAAAATTCAGGAATAGGTAGTTTGTTTTCTAAGGCCATTAGCTTTAGTCCTAGAAGATGTCTGTCAACCCCTTTTCCTTGCAAAGCTTCCTTTGTGTAATTATTATGACCGATTACGGCTTTTTTTAGAACTTCGACTTTTTGATCATTACTTCCACAATCCTCTGTAAAAACTTTTGCAAATTTAATTGATTCGTTTGAACACGACCGTATAGTTTCAGTTCGACCATTTTTGAAAATTCGGAGATGAGCAGATTCATAATGAGTGCCAGGTGTTTTATGTTTTCTAAAAATTATATTTGAAAAAAAATTGTAAGAATTTATTAATTTTTTTGCTGTCAATTGTTTTTTACTTATAATAAGCATACTGCATCGCCATTTGTATAAAACTATCAGGACTTAATTTAAATTTTTTCATAAAACCTTTTCCATAAGTTTTGTAATGCAAAACTTTTAAATGAAGATCATCAGCCAATGTGGATACATTTTTATTCGCTTGATTTAAAAATTTAGACAATTGTGGTGTAGTTTGAAAGTCCAGTCTGCAAACTCCAAAAGTAGACTCGCTTGGAACACCACACTCATCGTAGCAACCATTTTTTCTAAAATGAAGTAAGTAGAACAAGTGTTATTTGTGCTATGTAAATGTTTCTTACGCAAAATCTGTGATATTATCTGCCATTTGGGCAATAGCAACACCTTCAGCTGGAGAGTGTTCGTAACAGAAACCACACAAACCGTTTCTGTTTACTATTAGCTAAAAATTAAAAAATTATTATTTTTCAATTTATCCTAATTAATGTATTTACTTGAATGCACTTGTCAAACCACCGATTCCCTGCATTTTGACTTGGTCCACCTCCATGTATTAACTGTGAACCTAGAACTTCATACATATTATTTTCATCAAAAGGTACAGGTTCATCTAAGCAAACAATAAACAATGATTGTTGAATTTTTTTTACTAGTTCCAAATTTTTGGGAATAGATACTAATTCTTTATATGCACAAGCCCAATCATCTCGATTCTTAAAAAAATTACATATTTCATTTAAAATTTCTTTGTATCTAATAAAAGATATAAATTAGCAAAAATTTATAATACCTCAGCCGTCAATAATCCAATAGGAACTGCTTTTTTAGTTTGTTCTGCATCGTTCCATATTTTTTTAAGTTGTTTTGCAATATAATCCCCAATAATTATTTCACCATTTTCATTATAAACTGGCAAATTATAAAACTAAAAAAAATATATTTATTTTGAATGCACCTTTTAATAAAAAGTTTTAATTACGTGATTCTTAACCGCAACTATAACATGTTTTGAACGGGGATAACATTCAAGTAAATCTTCTTTTGGGTTAGGAATTCGGCAGGTACCGAAAATTTTATAAAATTGAGAATTATCCAATTCAAAATTTCCCATTTTTTGAACTGGCATTTGATGCTCATCAACTTTTTCCTTGTATTTCAAATTAGCATAGATTGCTTTAGCTTAAATAAAAAATAAAATAGAATAAGCCCTGTATTTATTGAATTTTAGTATTTCTTACCAGTAAATTCAAACATATCATCATCTGTTTTAAAATTTTGTGGAATAAATGTCATACCGGGACTTGAGAAAACAACAACAGGATCACGATACCCTAAATAGGCAGCCTTTAACCAACGTTCTGCTAACCAGTTTTCATCCTCACAAGCAGCTTTTTCTAATAGTTCCTGAAGTTTTTTACCATCTTGGCTTTGGAATTGGTTAACTTCATTGAGTGCCATTTTTAATTCATTTTCATTTAATAATGGTTGAGCTGTTTTTACTAATTTTTTTAAGGTATCTTCCAATGGTAGAGCTGGATAATTTAATAATTTTTGTTCTTCCTTTTTTGTAGCTTTGTCCATAAAAGTGGAACTTCTATATATGGCTCGCGTGACATTTCGGCTAATTGCAGGATTTTTAAACTAAAATTTGTAATATATTAAATTTTTTTATTTTAATAGGTTTTAAGTAAATTATAAACCATGAGCAAATACAAGAAGCAAATGAAAATAAAATATATGAAGCTTTATACGTATGTATTTTTTAATTTATTATTACAGAAAATTGAACTTTGGTTAATCATCATACGAGCAATACAATTTAATTTGAATCTATGTTAAAAAAAATAGCAAGATATTTATATAATATTATTGATATTTGATATCAAAAATTTAAAGATAACACATAACTCAAATAAACAACAATTTAGACTTACCAAAGAAAATAAAACGCTCTTTGATAACATTATAATTTCCTCGTCACTCAAATTATCTAAATGTCTAAAATAAATAATAATATGTAATGATAAACTTGTTAGCTATTTCTTTGGTATTTTATCTAAATATACTTTATTTTATTAATATTTAGTAATTAATACCTTTTATCTTGCATTGATATTAAAAATTAAATAAAAAATAAAATGATCATAGGTAGTTATTCCACGTCAAAAACTATTTCAAGTTTTTTACTTTCACTTTTGATTTTTAACAAAAATAACAAAAGGTGGACTGGTTAGTCTTTGCAAATGTTTCACTATTTAATACAAAAACTAAAATAACTTCTCTATTTTGTTATCATATGATTTTAACTCATATTCGTATAGAAATTTTACAAACAAGTAACTAGTTTAATTTTAGAAAAATAACTGTGATATTTAAAGATTTGCAAACATATATACGTATAAAATATCGCTTGCATTAAAGTAACTACTCTTTTTCATATAATTAAAGATTTTTTTTGAGCTTGAACA
Source organism: Dolichopus griseipennis (assembly GCA_963082915.1). Lineage (NCBI taxonomy): Eukaryota > Metazoa > Arthropoda > Insecta > Diptera > Dolichopodidae > Dolichopus > Dolichopus griseipennis. Next base: position 1,741,259 of record OY720444.1, on the reverse strand, counting down.
CCCACCAAAAGAAACCTGTTGGTTCTTATAAGTTCTTATCAAATTATCACAATGCTAAATTAGTGTTGGTTAAAAAAGTAAATAATACTTCAATTTGCTTAAATTTAAATACGTCTGTATGTAAAACATAATAATATACTAATATTTATGATACTTACCAATTTTTCAACAAAAATTTATCTGCCCGGCCGAAAAATTCTTTAAATTAAAAAAAAAAATTAAATTATTATGAAACCAAAAAATATTTTTTATATTTTGTTTTTTATAAACAATTATATTGAAATAAGAAAGTGTTCAGAATTTTTATGAGACAGTAGATGTAATTTTTTTTCCAAAGGGCAACAAACTTTATTTTTGGGAAAATATAAAAATAAAGAGCTTAATGTTTTACTTTAATTTAAATTAAAATTTAATTTGAGCACCATACAGAACTATAAATACATTTTAAATTTCAACTTTTCATTTAATCTTTAAAATATCAATTCTTATTTCTTAATATTTTCAATTAGATCCACCCTAATAATTTGACAAATAAGACATTTTAAATTTTGAACGTAACCTTGATTTTGACAATGTTATATTTGTGTGTAGTGTATTTCTTTACAATACAACTCAATTAAAACGTCCAATAACAAATTTTAAATTTTGGAATATACATTGGTTTTAAAAAAATATTTAAAAATAAATTTAAAAGAATAAAGAATAAAAATATCAAAAAGACATGTTCTTTGATTATCAATAAAATTTCTTCGTTTGCACACAACTAAAACACCACTTATTTCTTTTTTAAACAAAAGGTAAAAATTTGTTCAGTATTTTACTAATTCTTTGTTAAACAAGACAGTGAAATAAAAAAAAATATAAAAAATGAAAATCACCGTTGCTTCTTTAGACGATAAAGTTTTCGTCTTAGATGTGTCTGAAGATTTAGAATTAGAGAATTTTAAAGCCTTTTGTGAAATAGAAACAGGTTGGCCCGGTCCACAAATTGTTGTCGTTGCAAATGGACAACCTTTATATGACAATAAAAAATCTCTTAAAGATTACGATATCAAAGATGGAGATTGTGTTATAATACAACGCTTGAATCATCAACAGCAATCATCTTCTACTAATATGTTAGGTGGTGGTAAGTAGGTCAAAAATTGTTTAAATGCAATTTTAATGAGGTTATGTGTGACTTGCAAATTTAAAAAAAAAAAATTACGCATTTGTAGTTCAAGGTATGGACTTTGGAAATATTGCAATACCAAGTGCTTTAAGATCACCGACTGCAAGATCACCTTCAAGCTCACTAATGCAAACAAATGACACAGATATAACTGTTGGTCCGGAAGATGATCCAGCGGTAGTTAGAGATATGTTTTTGAAAAATCCGGAACATTTGGCTTTATTAAAGCAAAATAATGCAAGACTGGCTGATGCTTTGTTATCAGGAAATTTAGAAACTTTTGCAAAAGTACTACGCGAACAATTAGCTGAAAGAAGAGATCGTGAAGTTCAAAGACTTCGTATGTTACAGGCTGATCCATTTGATACAGAGGCACAAAGAATGATTGCAGAAGAAATTAAGCAGAAAAATATTCAAGATAATATGGCTGCAGCAATTGAATATAATCCCGAAATTTTTGGCACTGTTACTATGCTGTTAGTAATTATTTTCTTTTATTAATATGCAAATTAAAAAATTGTATTTCAGTTATATTGATTGTAAAGTAAATGGAGTTCCCGTAAAAGCTTTTATAGATTCAGGCGCCCAAACGACAATAATGAGTGCAGCATGTGCTGAACGTTGTAACATTATGAGACTGGTAGACACAAGGTGAGGTTTTTTTTTTTTTTATAAATAGTTTAAAAACAATATAAAGTTACCATTTAAAACTATTAGATGGAAAGGTATAGCAAAAGGTGTTGGAACACAACGAATTATAGGACGTATTCACATGGTACAAATGCAAATTGAAAAGGATTTCTTGACTACAAGTTTTTCAGTTTTAGAAGAACAACCAATGGATATGCTTTTGGGGTTAGACATGTTAAAAAGACATCAAGTAAACTATTTTGCTTTACAATGTAAAACATTTTAAGTCTCTTTTATTGTTATAGTGTAATATTGATCTTCAAAATAACATTCTAAGAATCGGTACAACAGGAACAGAAACTAGATTCTTACCAGAAAGTGAATTACCAGGTAACTTAAGTATTTTATAAGAATGATCTATTATAAAATTTCACAAAAACTTTTAGAATGTGCACGTTTAACAGGAAGTCCAGAAGAAGAAATGAAAGCTATAGAAGACTCAACGAAAACCGCCGAAGAAAAAGATATACAAAAAGCAATAGAACAAAGCAGAAAGGAACTTAGAGACCGTTGTATGTGTTTTAATTTTAAATTTATTTTTTTTTACAAAATTATATAAATTTTAAGCTGGCGGACCTTCAAATAGTGGATTTGCATCAACATCAACAACGACCAGTCAACCTCAAACACCATCCTCAAATTTTACATCAGCAGAAAAATTCACCGAAAATGATATTTCAGAAATAATTAAATTAGGTTTCAATCGAGAGGATGTTATCGAACAATTAAAAAAATTCAATGGTGATAAAACACAAGCAACAGCCGCCCTTATTGCGAAATCGTTAAAGTTTTGAAACATTTTTTTACAAATTTCAATTTAGAATTTAAAAACGTTCATATTAAAAATTACTACCTCAGGGCAATGCATTTTATTACACTTGAAAAAGAGATAGAACATGGTGTATTATTTTCTTTTTCTTTAAACATTCAAAATATTTTGGTTAAGAATCTAATTTTTTTTAATAGCATATAAGGTTACTAATGGATTTAAATAAATTTAAAAGTGTTTAAATTTCATAATTTCTACTTTGAATTTTAGTTTTTATTTCGTGTTTTTTGAAAATAAATAAAGAATACTGAATGATAAAAAGACTGAAGTTATCTTCATGGTTTTGGTGTTGTAGAACTTTTTTAATCCTTGTTTTTTTAATAAACAATATCCACAATTACACGAGATTTTCTTGTGTAGTTGATATAAAGATCCCATTGCAAATTAATAATTTTTAAAATTAAATTTAATGTATTTTTGATAGAATGTAATTAACATAAAATAAAAAAGAATAAAGATTTGAATATTTTAATAGTAAATACAAGAAGATTCTAGTTTTCGTTTTCTTAGATAAAGTTACCATTTAAAACTATTAGATGGAAAGGTATAGCAAAAGGTGTTGGAACACAACGAATTATAGGACGTATTCACATGGTACAAATGCAAATTGAAAAGGATTTCTTGACTACAAGTTTTTCAGTTTTAGAAGAACAACCAATGGATATGCTTTTGGGGTTAGACATGTTAAAAAGACATCAAGTAAACTATTTTGCTTTACAATGTAAAACATTTTAAGTCTCTTTTATTGTTATAGTGTAATATTGATCTTCAAAATAACATTCTAAGAATCGGTACAACAGGAACAGAAACTAGATTCTTACCAGAAAGTGAATTACCAGGTAACTTAAGTATTTTATAAGAATGATCTATTATAAAATTTCACAAAAACTTTTAGAATGTGCACGTTTAACAGGAAGTCCAGAAGAAGAAATGAAAGCTATAGAAGACTCAACGAAAACCGCCGAAGAAAAAGATATACAAAAAGCAATAGAACAAAGCAGAAAGGAACTTAGAGACCGTTGTATGTGTTTTAATTTTAAATTTATTTTTTTTTACAAAATTATATAAATTTTAAGCTGGCGGACCTTCAAATAGTGGATTTGCATCAACATCAACAACGACCAGTCAACCTCAAACACCATCCTCAAATTTTACATCAGCAGAAAAATTCACCGAAAATGATATTTCAGAAATAATTAAATTAGGTTTCAATCGAGAGGATGTTATCGAACAATTAAAAAAATTCAATGGTGATAAAACACAAGCAACAGCCGCCCTTATTGCGAAATCGTTAAAGTTTTGAAACATTTTTTTACAAATTTCAATTTAGAATTTAAAAACGTTCATATTAAAAATTACTACCTCAGGGCAATGCATTTTATTACACTTGAAAAAGAGATAGAACATGGTGTATTATTTTCTTTTTCTTTAAACATTCAAAATATTTTGGTTAAGAATCTAATTTTTTTTAATAGCATATAAGGTTACTAATGGATTTAAATAAATTTAAAAGTGTTTAAATTTCATAATTTCTACTTTGAATTTTAGTTTTTATTTCGTGTTTTTTGAAAATAAATAAAGAATACTGAATGATAAAAAGACTGAAGTTATCTTCATGGTTTTGGTGTTGTAGAACTTTTTTAATCCTTGTTTTTTTAATAAACAATATCCACAATTACACGAGATTTTCTTGTGTAGTTGATATAAAGATCCCATTGCAAATTAATAATTTTTAAAATTAAATTTAATGTATTTTTGATAGAATGTAATTAACATAAAATAAAAAAGAATAAAGATTTGAATATTTTAATAGTAAATACAAGAAGATTCTAGTTTTCGTTTTCTTAGATAATAATAAGTATTTTATTTTGAATATCATATTCATTTTCAAAATCGAATAAATGTAAGAATTTTAAGTTCATTTTTAGATTGAATTAATAAAACTTCCGATTCCCAATTTTACTTAATTTTTAAAATTTAATTATAATTTTTGTTATGCCTTACTTCTGTTTCTGAATTAAATTGAGTCATTTAAATCGTTGTTTATATCATTTATAAAATGTATTATGCAATTATTCAAAGGAAAAATAAAAACAAATAAATCAATTTTAAATGCAAAAAACTTTCCAAGAATTGTACTCGTTTAATTACAATTATAGAAATCAATGTATATATATATACGTATACTTTTTATTTACTGTGAAGGTCTGTCTGAAAGTCTGTTTTAAACTAAAAATCCAGTTATAAAATATGTATTTTAATTAAAACAAATTCAGTAAAAAATTAAGAAACTTTATTTTTTTAAAAATAAGTACAAAAAATAAAATATGTGAAACAATTAACATAAACATACACAGAACTTTTTATGGTTGAGGAGTTTTGCGAATATAACCTTTACCAGACGGAACTTCTACTCTTGTAATTCCTTTTGGAAAAAGATTTGGAATATCATCTTCTTTTACTGTTGGTAAAACCATACATTCGTTTCCTTGCTAAAAGTTAATATAATTAAAGTTTTTTTTTAATAATCTATATTTATAATTACCTTCCAATCAGCTGGTGTAGCAACTTTTTTATTATCTGTTAACTGCATTGAATCAATAACTCGTAAAATTTCACTAAAAAAAATATTAAAAGATTATCTATTTAATGTACAAGTTCCATATGATTTTAAAATTTGTGATAATTTTGCATTATTCAAATAGAATACAATAATGAGAAATCTACTATTTTAGTAATAGAACTTCAATTTTCTTCGAAACATAAATTACATTATTTTAAACAATTAAATTTTTATGTACGTAAAATAATATAATAGATAATATTTACAAAATAACACAAAATAATATTTTACGTAATAATACTAAAATTATTATAAATTTCATCTAAAAGTTTTTACAATTAGGCAAAAATTTCTTTTTTTCTAAATGTATAGTTTTTACATCAGCAACACAAAATTATACAAAAATGTACTATGTACTTACTCAAAATTTCTTCCAGTTGTTGCTGGATATAAAATTTGTAATCTTAGTTTCTTATTACTGTCTATTACAAAGACAGCTCGACATGTTAACGGAATACCATCTTTACCTATTTCATCCTTATCCAACATATTAAATTTTACAGACAATTCACGTTTATTATCAGCAATAATAGGATAATTAAAAACCTTTAATTCTAATGGAATATAAATATTTAATATATATATATATATAATTTATAATTGAATATTTATCTTACCTCCATATGATTTAATATCTTCTATCCATCCTCGATGTGATTCTACAGAATCAATAGATAGGGCGATTGGTTTAATATTTCTTTTTTCAAATTCTGGTAAAAGTTGAGAAACACGAGATAATTCTGTGGTACAAACTGGTGTATAATCCGCGGGATGAGAAAATAATATTGCCCATGATTTTCCCATCCAATTATAAAACTCAATTTCACCATCAGTGGTATCTGCTTTAAAATTAGGGAATTGATCACCAATATTTAATGTAGTTTTTGTTTCACACATTTTTTTAAATAGTATTAAAGTTTAAACGATTTGATTAATTATTTTTATCAGTTCAGTTATTACTATTAAGCACAGACTTTAAGTTTAACTTGCAGTTACACTCAGTTACTGATATGTAATGTGGTGATGCAATTTCAAGCTTTTTTTTTATTTGTTTACAATATTCCATGCCGGTTGATAGTCCATCATAATTTAAAAGTCACAACATTTTTTTGATTAACTTAAAAAGGTAACGTTCAGAACATTCATTAAAAAAATGTAACATAAATTTTACTCTATTATCTGATTTTATTTGAATATAATAATTAAATATTTTTAAAATATATTAAAATATTTAGAATAATTATAATGATAATGGGTAATTATAATATAAAGCCTATAAGATGGGTATTTTATATTTTAGAATTATAAATCAGAATAACAAAAAGGCAATTATAATTCATCAGTCACCAGTATTCACTCATCAGTGTCACTTTTTATTCGGTAATCAGTATATTTATAATGGCACTGCTGAAAAGCTGTCAAAAACTTTTTGAACCGTTATACTACTGTCTACTTTACTTATTTTTTCAAATTTTGATTATTAATTATATCTAATAAAAAATTTGTAGTTATTTAAATAATAATTAATATAAAAAAAAAATAAAAATAATAATTTAAGTTCTTTTCAAATTTAATTTACCTTTTAAAATATTAATTAAATTTGATTTTTATACTAATATTATTGTTACGTCATATTTGTGAACGGTGTATAAACTGTAAACGAATTTAAGCCATTTTTTCGAACAGCTATTAACTTTTGTAATTTCTTAAATTTGTTCAATATAAAACCTGGATAAAATAAATCTTGCATAACTTGATTTTTTCAAAATATAATAACACAAAAACATTTAAATTATCAATTATAATATAGTTTTATTTTGACAGTTTTAATTAACATTATATTACAATATTTCAAATTATTTAAATTAAATTATTTTATAGTTATTTTTATTATTTTTAATTTATTTATTACTACTTACTAACATAATATAATGCAATATAGATTGTATTAAATCTTTGCCAATTTGGCATGTTTGCCAGTTATTTATTTTAAAATAAATCTTAAATAATTAAAAATTAATCACAAAGAAAATTTCTTTCGTAAAATTTTAAGAATAATTATATTCAATAAGAAAACAAATTTTCCACGATTTACACAAAGAGAGACCATAATTTTAATTATTAAAAAACTAACAATTAAACGGTTATTTTATTTTTTTTTTAGAAAATAAAATTTACCTTAACACTTTATTTATAAATATAACTTTAATCTACTAAGTACAGATGTAATATAAATTATATGTATTATCAAATATAATCATAAACACAGAATTATTACATTCCATCATAAATTTTATTTCTACAACCACAAGTTGCAGCACATTTCTTTCGTCTATCTAAACCTTCAGGAGTTGCTGTATGACATAACCAACCACGAAATGTTTTGAATAATTCTCCACAATTTGACCACAAGTCAACAGTATGACAACTATTCGTACATAATTTACCATTTGAATGACAATGACTACGACATGAAGAACATGGTTTACCCACTTTATATGGTAGCCAAAATTTATCTAAATAATTTCCACTGTAAAAAAAAAAAAATTCGTTACAGATGCATTATTATACAATAATTAAAATTCACAATTAAATAACTTACGTTGGACAATAATTGCAAACATAATTATAAAACGGTTTTCTATTTGGACCATTTCTACATTTTGCTAAACCGCATCCAACTGTGAAAATGCAAATGTATAATCAAAAATAGAAATTAATTAAGTTCATCATTTTACCTTTATGACTTGTTGCCCATACCATTTGAGTATAATGTCCAATTTCTCTTAAAACATTTTTTGGGCTACCAAATGTGAAATTTTGTCTTTCAATAAACCAAGATTTTAAAACAAACATCCTATTTTAAGACAAAGACAAATAGAATCATATTTTGTAAGTAATTTTTTTTTTTTTAATTTTAATTTACGTTTAAACTTACCATGGTACTTTATGTGTTGACACAAATATATTTTGTCCACATGTACCAAAATTTTTTTGATTTCGTCCTTTTATGCTATCATGTACCAAAAATTTACATGCTTTTGCCCATTTTTGTGCAGTTCTAGCTGCGCCAGTATGCCATTTCTGGGAAGAAAAATAAACAAAAATACCAGTGTGTAAATTATTAGATTTCAAAAGTCATAAAACCATAATAATAATTTTTAATTAACCCAATTTAGTACCTTTAAAAAAATATTTAATGATTTCAAATTACAACAAAATGTAAAAAAACAACAAACAAGGAAATTAATTAATTATTATTTTTACGATCATACTAAATTAATGTAGATCATAAATTTTAACGTTTTTTATTGTCTTATTTTTTAGGTTTTTTTAACGTGCCAATAAGTAGTTTGAACATGGTGTTCATTGATGTTGTTTAAATTGGTAAGGTGTTTAAATTTACCATAAAATTTTGTCAAAACGACTATAAAAAAAAATAACAAAATGTCAATCTGCGATGAATTGAAAAAAAAACAAATCCACCTACCCTGAGTAAGTTTCCGAATTAATCTTAAAAGAATTATTGTTTATTTTTTATTATATTCAAATTTGAATATGAAAGAGTGACTGTAACAGTTTCTGGTAATATTTTTAAAATGTTAATTAATACCATTGTAATAAGCTCAGGAAATTTTAATTTAAAATGTTGTAAATTCTTATTCTTATTATTTTTTAGGTTTTATTGGACCATGTGAATAATGATACATAAAATGCAGTTTGAAGAATAGTTATCTAAAAAACTATAAAATCGGAAATTCCAAAATTTCGATGGAAGAGTATATAATTAAAATCTCATTTTAATATCCAACAAATATGTTAATTCTATTTTGAATTTAAAAACATATTCTAAAATTTATTTAAATCCAAAACTAATATAAATATTCTTAACATTTGCTCGTGCATTTATTACTTTTTAAACGACAATCAATCAATTTAAATTTCCAAAGCAAGTTGCATCCAAAAAATTATTGAATAATAAAAAATATTTCAATAAAAGCCAAGGTTAATTTAACTCTATTTTTTTTTTTTTTTTTAAATATGGCTATCTTTATTATAGTTTATATGGACAGATTAAATTGATTTTCAATAGTAATTTCAAAATAATAAATATTAAAAAAAAAAAAAAAAAAACAAAATAATATTAATTTATTATTAGATATTTACCATATTTAACATATTCGATGCGGGTGGTACAACTTTTGTCCGAAAATAATCATGCCATATAACTAATTTTCGTTGAACATTTTTTGAATCAGGTGACAGCATTTCATCTGGTACTTTATCACCAAACAGTCGTGGTCCTACAAATACAATAATAATAAATTTTCATTAATTTTGGGAAATTACAAAATACAACAAAAAAAAAATTATAATAAAATAAAAATAAAAACTATTCATTCTTTTCGGAAGCTCACTTATAATTTCATTATTTATTAATCTTAATCTTTAAATAAATTTTCATGAATTATTTTGAAATTTTGTAGAATTTCTAAAATTTACTTAATCCAAAATGAAATAAGCATTGAAAATTATTTAATATCCAATAAAAATTAAAAAAAAAAACAACAAATAAACAACACATTATGTATTATATATATGATATATGATTATGTTATTTTATTGTATATAATTCCAATGAATATAATTTTTATTACTCACTTCGGTCAGAACGCCATGTCTCCGATAAATCAATTAAATTTAATAAAATTGTAGTTAAGAAAATTATAGTTAGGGTTTGTAATATCTGAAAAATAAATATAAAAAAAAATAATTAATTAATTATCAGATTAATTAAATGAAAACCACAAATAATTAAATGAAAATTTATTATATTGTTTGTTTTATTTCTTAAGATCTCATATATTAAATATTATTAATTAAATATGACATCTGATTACCTTAACATTATTTTTTTTTTTTTTAATTAATCTATAAGATATTACAAAAAAAAGTATATAATTTATTAGTATATTTTATTTTTGAACTAAATATATATGATAAATGTACTATTTTATAAAACATAAAAAAATTTTTTAGTTCATTGACCCACTTATTTATAATCCTTTTGAAATTTACATCACATACAATTAAATTTCATAATCGACATTTATGTATGTCATAGATCCTATAAATTTTGAGTAACGTTAACCTTAAAGAAAATTTTTTAATGTATCGTGGGATTTTTAAAATTATTTTATTTTTTTATCTTTAATAATTTTCCAGAAGATTTGGGGAAAAAAACAGGTCAAGATAATTTATTACACCTTTTCAAAAGTAAAAAGTGCAAAATGTTTAATTTTATTTCTTTTATAGGATAGGATCTAGATTCTAGATCATTTTTTTTGCAGTACAATTTCACTACTCCCAAGAAGCATTCAATTGAAATTAAAAATTGTACATATATTATTTTATTTTTCATATTATTTTGTTAGGAGTAAAGGCATTTGAAACCAAACTTAGAATATTCCAAGCATGTATAAAATCTGTCCTCTTATATGGTAGTGAAACTTGGCTAGTTAATAAGAAAGAAACATATAAACTACAAGTATTTGTAAACAAGTGCCTCGGGATTATATGCAGAAAATACTGGCCAAGAAGAATACGAAATGAAGATCTATGGGAAGCTACCGGTCAAGAACCTATCGAAATAGAAATTAAGAAACGAAAATATAGGTGGATAGGTCACATTTTTAGAAGACCCCCAGACTGCATAGCCAGACAAGTCCTGGAATGGAACCCTCAATGAAAGAGAAATGTTAGTAGACCTAGAAATACATGGCGTAGAACAGTTGAGCGAGGAATAACAGAACTAAATAAAACATGGTCTCAATTGAAAGTCATGGCACTAAATAGAAACAGATGGAAAGGCTTTGTGGAAGCCCTATGCTCTCAAAGGAGTACCATTGGTATTACAACATAGATTCAAAAACATTAATGATACTTTGCCGTATAACAGGTGTTTCATTTCAATATACAATAGTATTATTATATTTCACTATATAAAAAATTATTTAATACTTTTATTACCATATACTTTAGCTACTTGGTTTAAACAAATTCATCATTGATTTAGTATTTGATTTATTTTATTCATTTTGTAATTATATAATAAAAAAAAGCAACAAGACAGATTTTTAATATAATGACCCATGTTTTGTTTTTTTTTAAAAACATTAAAATTAAAATTTATTTTCTTTTAATAAAAAAAAATTAGTGTAATAAAATTATTTAATTGGTTTGTTGCCGGTTTGTCTGCTTTCTATATCTCTCATCTTCATTTTTTTATGTTGTACGTTTTCATTTAGACAAAAAATTACTAAAATGAAGTTAAAAAGCTTCCTTGACACCCACTTAAAATAATAAAAGAAACAAAATTTTTGCAAAATTATATTGCTAAAATTTTGGAATTCCTTCAAACAACCATAATAACGTTAATCTATTCAACTTGCCCATATGGATTGTGATGACACACGATCTAAAATTTTTTTTTTTAGTATAATGTGTAAAAATTTGTATATTTAGATGTTAAAGTTTTTGACAACTTATTTCAATCATAAAAAAAGAATATCTATATATATATATATATGTGTATTATATATCTTTTGATATTGATTTTAACAGTTATAACAATATATAATTTACTATAGTATATAATATACTCATCATTTATAATGGAAATTCATAATTTTGTTGTTTTTTTTTTAAGTTGAATTAAATGATCGTAAATTTTCTGATTTTTTTTAATTTATTTTGTTATATTTTAGGTTCATTTTTTTTTTTTAATATTTAAATTATTGTTTAAATTTGACTAATATACGACAAAATGTCAAGATTATTGTGGTCAAAATTCTCACAAAATGTGGAGGAGGCTCAATTTTAATAAGAAACTGATATTTGCTAAGAAATTTGAATAGAAAAGAATAGAGTATAAAATTACAAACAAATTAATAATAAATTTATTATGAAAGAATATCGATTTTATTATAATTACAAATAAAATATAATATGGATTATTCATAATTCATATTCAAATAAAAAATGTCTATTAATTTCCGTTTTAATATTTTCAATTAAATAATAAAAATTAAAAATTTTATTGTTAATATAAAGTATAATATAAAAGGCAAATTTGAATAGGAGATTTTGTTATATTGAATTTTGGATAAGTTTGATATTTTTTTTTTTAAATAATGAAATTATTAATATATTATATTATAAAAAGTATTTATGATTATTAATAATATTGTACATATTATCAATATAAGTATATATACTTTATTATATCAAAATAAATATATATATACTTATTTTGAGATCAACAAAATCAAATTAGACTTAACAATATTGTCATGGGTCATTACTAATTTCCAATTATCATTTTAAGATGTTAATAGATCGACTGTTATTATAATTATGTTCCATCTATCCCTCCTTATAAAAGGTTCCATCTACCTCATCTTTTTGGATAGTTAAGAAAATTGATAAACCATATTATTGGGAATGATATCTAACCATCAACCAGCGTTTTAAACTCAAGATCTTTTAATTAAAAGTACAGTGAAAGTTCTCTTACCCGGACGTTCTTATATACGGACATCTCTTTAAGACGGACAGTTTTTTCAAAACGTATTCTTTTTTTAAATTTTTTTCGGACACTTAAATCATTCATTAAATTTCAAAAAAATCTCCCTTAAACGGACCGTTTTAATTTATGAGCAAGCTTTTTTTATTTAATGTGAGTAATATGATGTATAAGAGGAAAGTTAAGAAGAGGAAAGTTCACCAGTTCTTGAAGAATTGGAAATTAAAACCTACAATGAAGCCTTAAAAACTGTTGATAGTTTAAAAAAATTTGCAAGAGGATCTATTATAAAGAGGATATATTAATATAAAAAACTTAGAAATACATTTCGAAAATAATGTATCAAAATTTGACCAGGAAAAAATACTGCAGTCAAAGATTTCAAATTATTTACAAAAGTCTACTAATTCTTAAACTCTGGAATGGAAGATACATACAGAATATGTAATATAGTAGTATGTAATTTCAACAAATAATGTTAATCTGTATTGAATTTATTGAATTTTTTTTTAGGTTTTTGTAGTAATTTTTATTTTCTTTTGTTATTTAGTTTTTGTGCTGTTTTACCATTATAATTTTGTCTTTGAAAAACCATTATTAAAAAAATTAATAAAGAATTTAAGAAAAGTTATAAAAATTTTTTTTCTATTAACCGGACAATTCCCATAAGCGGACGAAAATTCTACAACCGTGAGTGTCCGTTTATGAGAGCTTTCACGCTATATATAGTCTTTAAAACGTAGTAGATTGGTCAACTAACTTTTATTATATATATAATTATTAAAATAATTTTTTTTTATTTTATTTTTTTTTTAAAACAGAACAAGACAGTTACAAAAAAACTGGTATAAAACTCACTTATAACTAGATTATATTTAATATTATTATGATATAGTTTTCTTAAGTGTTTTTAGATATTCTGAATGGTAGAATTATTCGCAAAACTCTACTTATTAGAGAAGAACCAATGAAAATATTTGAATAATCTAACTATCTAATATAAAAAATTTAAAAAAAAATCTTAAATTAATTATAAACTTTTAATAAATTAAAACTTTTTTAAAAACAAAAAAAAACACCTTAATTTTGCAACCTGGGTGAAAGTAAAACAAATGAAAGATAAGAAATTTAAGAACATTTTTTAAAATTATTTTTAATTTTACTTTTGTTTATTTTAAATTTTTATTTTTTTTTATTTGTTTTTATTTTGTGATTTTTGTGGATTAATTATCGTTGACGCATACATGAATATTTTGATGGACAGTCACGCAAAAATATGCTTAACACGCTTTAAATTAGAAATAACTAAACCAAAAAAAAAAAATATATAAACAAATTATTTTGATTTTGATTGACTGTCCATCCAACTAACTTATTAAAAATTTTCCATTATAATTTTTTTAAAGAATTTTTAACCATAGAAACAATAGAAAAGAATAACAATATATGAATAACTTTAGAATAATGGTTCTTTAAGTCAAAATTTTTCCAAATCTGTAATTTTTCATTTTTCTTATGTCAATCAAACAATGAGTTTTTTTTTTTATTTAAACTTTTATTATGTAAATAACCTATTATGAAAAAATTTAAATTAAAATAATTTAAATCCTATTTTTATAATAAAATTTATCCAGTACTTTTTATAAGTAATAATATCTGTAGATTTTTTTTAGACTGTAGATACATGTATGAATAAATAAACTTATAAATATATTAAGTACATAAAACCGTTTGTAAGGATTATAAATTACAATATAAATCAACATTAGAATTCTCAAAGGTCGATAAACTGCAAAAAAATTTCTTAATAAGTTAAAATTTGATCGCTTTAAATAAAAATTTTAAATAAAATTATGAATTTGAATGCTTCACATTATTAATGAAATTCTAACATAATTATCATAATTACTGACCCCTGATTTGGAGCTTTATAAGCTATGTATTAAATAAAAAGTAATTAATTTTGAATAAAACAAAAATAGTTAGTTAAATTTGGTTAGTTTAATATTTAATTATTACTAATTTAATACTTAAACGAAATAATACGAAGAAATGCAATCCAGGAAATGTACAAGAATTTATAATATTAGACATAAAAATTTAATTTAAATGATGAACAATCAAATATTAATTCATGGAATTAAATTTTATGTTCAATAATAAAAAAAAAATTTATATTTTTATATCATCTTATTATATAAAATTATATTAAATTTGCACAAAAAAAATAAAGATTTTATTTTTATATATAATATAATTAAACTTATACATATAATTAATTTTGCAAATTTTTATAGAATAAATGAAAAATTAAAAAAATGTTTCGTAGAATAAAAGGGCCCCAAATTGTGATCAGAACCTATTTAATATAAATAGATTAGGTATTTAATGATCAACAAATATAAGGGAATGGATTGGGATTGGAAGCGAAACAAGGGATTGTAGTAGTACTTTAAATTATAATGATTATTAATATTTTATTTAAAATTATATAATTTAATACAAATTAATAAATTTATTGGTTCAATAATTAATTAAAAATTAGTATAGTTAAAAATATTTAATATTATATATTATAATTTTTTTTTTAAAGTTGAGATTTTCTCTAATATAATGAAAATTGAAATTAAATAATTATAATTATATAATTTTTAAATTTTACTTACCTTCATTTTTAATTTGAGTTGTTTTAACTTAATATATACTTATAGGTAATCCTTATTTAATTTTTTAAATATTTTATGAAAATTTTACCTTAATTTAAAAAATTATCTAACACAACTAATTTTTTTGAATATACTCAAAAATTTTAATTTATACCGGTTTTTTTTTCTTTTTTTAAAATCATTTCAGTTTTTTTTTTTTAATTTATTACAATAAAAATTGATCCGTTTTTGATATTTTTATTTTTTAATAAATTAATTTTTTAACATAAATATTCATAATAAATTAAAAACACAAAAAAAAAAAATTAAATAAACACACAAATTAAATTTTTTTTTTTTTTTAATACAAAAATACACAAAAAAAAACGATTTTCAAAATTTAAAAAACAAAAAGAAAATAATCATATCATTCTTACTCAACATTGAAAACTCAACTGAAGAAAATTGAAATTGTATTTTTTTATAAAAAATCTTTCTTTGAAGAACTAAAGAGCGAGAGATGAAAAATAAAAACTAAAATAAATAATAAATAAAATAAATTAGATATTCTCTAGTCAAGCATCATCATCAAATCAACATCACTTCGACACTCAACAAGAGTCAAGAATGAATCAAAATCCAAAATAAAAAAAAAAATATAAAAAAATCGTCTTTTTAAATCTTTACGAAATGGCACCTTAACCACCTTAATTGCCCAAAAACACAAAAAAAAAAGATCATAAAAAAACGCTAAATAAATAATTTACGCGCTTTCAGATTAAACATGTGCAATTTTTTATATATACAATTGTACATAAATATTTAAGTATACAATCTTCTTTTTTTTTTTTTTTTTGTATCTTTGAATTATTCTTACTGACTTGTACTATCAGTAACTTGTAAATATAAAAAGATTTTTTTTTAAGAACTAAAAAAAAAAGTTGAATAAACATACAAGATCATAAAAAGTCTTAGTCACTCAACAACAAAATTTCTAAATAGGAACGTAACAAAATTTTGTACTAAGATTTTAGTTTCCGCAGATGTTATAAAATATTTTAAGAAAATAATTTCAAGAAGTTTTTAAAATTTTGCCTTTTTGAAAATAAGTGCTAGTTTGGGAATTATATTCAGAATAATATGATTCGTTGGAAAGTTCTACCCTAGCTATCATGATATGGTAGTCAGCTAATTCTAAAATTTTGACTAAAATTTAATGCAACGAAAAAATAAAAAATTTCCTGTTCAGAAAGTGTTAATTTCCTTTATGGTTCGATTCGAAGCTTCTTTTAATGTAATTTTATTGATTTCCCAAAATTTTTCATTCGTTTTTGCCTGAATCTATGAAATAGTTTTTTAATTTAGGATTTTTTGAGATACTCGCTTTGTTGGAAATTTTTGTATAAAATAATTTAAAAATAATAAAATATCTTTAGTCAAATCAATTATGGTGTAATGTGATGTATGACACTGTCAATTTGGTAGAAAATATCTCAGATTTTATAGTTTTTATTTTTTATTACCATAAAATAATGCTACAGTACAAATTTAGAATTTAGCTTCCGTGAAATTAAAAAACTTCTGAACGAAATGAAAGAAATTTACATCGGTTTAATTATTGATACATTTTACATAAAATTTGGGAGCATTCAAAAAATTTGTTTACCCTTATTTTTACTTCTTCAGAATTTCACATTACGGTTCTTCAATTAGGTATAAATATATATATATTTTGCATATTTTTAGGCTTTAATTAAATTTTACTTTACGACATTGCTGTTAAACATAGTTGTTTAACGTTTCTTAGAAACGTTCCGTTATTTTTATTAAATCAATAAAAATTTAAAAAATAACCAAAGTATATTTATTTTGAAACAGTCATATTAAAAATCAAACAAATTTATTTTAAATTGAAATCCAAATCATTTTTAATTTCATTTTTGAAAGAAAACGTGATAAATAATTAAAAACTTTTAAATATTTTTTAAAACAATCAACCAAAATGTCATTTTTTTCCTTGGGTGATGCACCATTTAATCAAATGAAAGCTCTTCAAGAACTACTTTATCCCAAAAAAGATAGTTCTGATGACTCGTCTGATGATGAATTTGAGAGGCAGAAACAAAGAAAAATGGGTAAGATTTACAAAAACAAAAATTTATCAATAATTAAAGTTATATTTTAGGTCCAGCAGATTTGGCACCGAAAGTTGAAACGAAAAAGGTTGAGAAAAAAGAAAAAAAAGAGGAAAAAAAACCAATTCCAAAAGAATTGCGTTCAGAAGATAAAGATGAAATTGATGAATGGTTAGAAAAACAACATAAAGAAGATACAGATATTTTAGAAACAAGAAAATGTCCAGAATATACAATTTCATACAAGCAATCTGTTGGAACTGAAGATGTATTTTTAGGGGTAAAATTTTATTAAGATGTGGAAAATAAATAATACAGACTGCATATTAACTTTTATATTTTAAGATAAATAATCGAACGCCGGGTTCAATGAGTTGTGAAGATATGGTTATCGAAATTAAAATACCCGATGAAACAATTTCAGTTGAAGCAATGGACTTAGAGGTTACAGAATCGTTTATTGATTTAAAGACTACAGTATATCGTTTAAAATTACCTTTAATACATCCAATTGATCCGGACAAAGGAACAGCACGTTACGATGTTGAAAAAAAATCTTTAATATTAACACTTCGAATGAAGCGAGAATTTGATTTTGCCCATTTTTAGAAATGTAAATATTACATGTAATTTTTTGAGAAATTTTTTTAATAAAAACTGAATATAAAAATACTTCTGCAAATAAATTTAGCATATTTGAAATTATTAAAAGTTTATGTATTTTAATGGTGAAGTTAGGTTTTCCATAAAGATTTTGAAAAAGTGAAATTTCGGGAATGCGGAATTTGGTAAAGCAGTATTACGGGCCGTTCCCCAATATGTATACTTTTACTAAGATTTTAGTTTCCGATAAAAAAAATTAATTTATGAAAAATAAAGGTAAAAATATTAGTTAATTAAAAATTTAACTTTTAGTTAAAAATAAATTTTCGTATTAAATTTTAAAATTATTAAAACTCTCTGGAAAACATTTATTATTAAAATTATTGGTGTTTTAAATCATTTTAATTTCAAATTAAAAATATTTGGGCGCCAGACTTTTTTAGTATCGCTAAATTTGATTTGATTTGTTCATTAAAAAGTGCTATTCAACATTATTTTATGCCAAAAATAGGAAGACAACAAAAATAAAAAAAAAATTTTTTGATAATATAATAACCAAAGAAAATGTTTAAAAAAAAATTTCTTGCTTTCATCTAAGAGTTATGTACAAATGCAAAATTATATTAAAAAGTCATACAATTTTTAAAATTAATTTAAATACCCGTTAAAAAATAATCAATAAAAAACTAATTTTATTTCCATATCCATAAATTTCAATTATTTTGAAATGGTGATTGAAAATATTTTTTTTAAAAACTTACGGATTTCCTTCTAAGTTATTTCCAGTTTCTAGGCACTAAATATATTAAGTAATGTTTCAAATTAATGTCTAAAATATAGGTTAAAATATCGATCTTTTATGAAATAAATGTCTTTACTGGTTAAATAAATCCTTCTATATTATTTAGAAATAGTACTTTTGCTACCACCTAAAATGCAGATAGTGAAATAAATTTTCAAAAACAAAATCAAGTTTGGAAGCTTTTCTCAGCTGAAACTATTTGATACATCTATTAAAGCACATTTTCTCTTATCTCTTGTTTAATTAAAAATAAAATTATCTCATCCACATTTTGATCTACTAAATAAAAATAGAATGTTTTAAAATTATCATATTAAAGAAAAAAGAAAACTTTTTAAGAAGGTCTTAATTATGAGATTAACAGTAACTATATTTATTACTATCACTTTTCAAACGGTATAATTTGCTTTTTTTATTTTAAAAATTATTTTTTCCCATTTTATTTTTATTTCTCTTTTTTTGTTTTTTTTTTAATTTTTATTTTTTTTATATAATTTTTTAAATTTTGTTTTACATTATCTTTTTTTTTATAATTGTAATTTAAATAACTAGATAATTTCAAACTTTTGCTTTAATGTTAACATTTCTGATAAAAAAAAATTAAAAAAAAAAGTTAAATTTTAATATATATATATAGTTATTTTTATTTATTTTTTAAATTATTTTCAAAAGAAAAATTATAGAATTTATAAATTATTTTATTTTTTTTTTCGATAATTATAAATATATTATTTTTTACAAGTTTACAAATTTTTTAAATTTAATTTATTTTATAAATTTTTAACTGAATTTTTTTTATTTTTTTTTTTTTTTTTTTTTTTTAATATTTTATTATATTTTACACATTCATTACTTACATATCTAAATTTACATATACAGCCGAAAAATAAAATGGTTATATTATATGTAATATTAAAAAGGTTTTATTTTTAGTTTTTTTTTTTTTTTTTACTTCTTCTTGAGTATAAAGAGATGGTGTTAAGCTTTTTGAATTAATTTTGGATAAAATAAATAATAAAAAATATTTAAAAACAAAAAAAATAATATTAAATATTAATATGTATATGGTTATTTAAAAAAAAACAATATTATATAATTATTCTAGTGATTGAGGGATTTGAAATATACATTGGCATTAAACACTCGAAATAAACAAATTATTTAATTTAACTATACATTTTATATTATAGTTTTAGGAACTCTGCAAAATAAGTGTTGGATAAGGTTGTTTTGATTTTAAAAGAAAACTAAAAAAAAAAAGGTAAAAAACCTTTCATTTGGTAATTTTGAGTTGTGTTTATATTTATAAACCGAATATTGATAATATGAAGAATAGTTATATTTTTTACATTAAATGTGCATCTTATGCTAAAAACAAAACTATGCCAACCTAATAAATCATTATCGCGTTCAAATATTTCATGTTATATATATATATATATATATATATATATAACTCAAATAACTAATAAATTATGAACGATATAAATTCATATTTATATATTTAAAATAAAACTATGTAAAATTGTATATTAAAACTAAAAGAAAATGCTACCCTCGTTTAGTTAAATTTATATACATAATAAACAAAATGAATTAAAAATGGTTCAAATGTTTTAAAATACATACTTATAAAACTTTTATTTAATTATAAATTTTGCAGTTAAAAAAAATTTTTTTTTGGTTTGTTTTTCAAAGTTCATCGGATTAAAATTTACTATTTCTTCTAGAAATTTATTTTTCAAGTTTTGCTTTAAAACGTTAATTAATTAATTATATATAAATATTTAATATGTAGTAGCATTTTTTTTATGTACTCGATTATAATAATAAAAATAGAAATAAAGTCTGTTTTTTTTAATATAAAACTTTAAATTGCTATATGATTTTATTCTACTAAATATTTAAAACTTTTAAGTAGTTATAATTGGCTAAATTTAAATTAATTTTTTCTTTATGTTATATTTAGTAATGCTGTAATTCAAAAAGCCTAATATATTATTTGATGTATTCAGATTTTTTATTAATCTTTTTGAGTATTGCTTGTAATTTTTGTAGAATTTTAAGGGGTAAAAAAATGTGTAAACTGTAACAAAATTGTTGAATAAATTAGAAATAAATTTTGAAAAATAAAATAACGAAATTTAAAAAAAAAAAAAATTATAATAAAACTAAAACTAAAATGTCATGAAATAGAAATACTAATGATATGTAGCACCATATAGCCATAATATGTAGAAAAATTAACTTATTATGTATTATGACAAAAGCATAGAAATAAAAACAAAATTGAAGGGGGTTGCAAAAGAAATGAAATATGATATCCGTTTATTTACTCATTTCATTAATTTTGAATACGCTTTTTAATTTAAGTGGTTACTGTTGCAACAATATAGTTTTTTATGAAATACGAATTAATTTATTTTACTAATTATTTTGAATATTTAATTTATTATCGAGCGTTTGAGTTAAATATTTCATTTCATTTCATCCCAGAATTATATTGATTGTTGTTACAAAAATAAATGTGTAATAAATTATAATTTTCTTTTTTACTTTTTATTTTTAGTTTTATTTTAAGTATGTATTTAGATTATTTGAATCTATTATTTTAAATATTTTTTTTTTATTAATGCATTATTTTGTATACAAATTCTATTTTAATTATATTTTTTTTATTACAAAAAAAAAAAAACTGAACTGTATTTACAACTGAAGTTTTATTAATTTTTTTTTAATTTAGCACACATAACATTAACCATTTTCTTCCTTATTGACCCTACTATGATGCGATTTTATTTATTTAATTAAAAACTAATTTTAAATTAAATTATTAAATTTTTATTAATGTTGCTTTCTATATATTTTTAAACAACAAAATAAAGATACATATATGCATTTTAAAATAATTGATTTAAACTTATTTTTACTTAAAAATGAAGAGTAATATTTAAAAAAAAAATTAACAAAAAAAGAATTAAACTAAAAGGTAGTTTTTACGTTTATTCATTTATTATTTTGCTTTCCTTTTTGGCTTTTTTTTTATTTGTAATTAATTTATTGTTGATTTTTTTTAATTCATCCCTCAATTTACAACTAAATTTTAGTAATTCGATTTCACTTTTGAACTTATCATAATTTCATGCTCGGTTCTCTTTACCACTGCAAATAAAATTTGAATTTTAATGCATCTATTTAACGTGGAACATATTTTTATCTACCGTATAAATCAAAAGATGAATTTTATTTTTTGTTAATTTTTTTTTTTTATTATTCCGCAATTTTCTAGGTTGATTAAAAAAAATGTCTGATAATATATTAAGAGTAGTTTGTTTTGTGTGGATGTGTGTACAAAGTGTAGGATAAATTTTATTTCATTCTATTTAGTTTTTATAATTGTATTTAATAAAAAATTTACAGTCTACTATAAAATATTACTCTTAAAAATGACTTAAAAATTATAAATTAATTTCAATTTGATTTTATTATTTAATATTTTAAGTAACAAAAAAAGAAAAAATTAAAATTAAACATTAATTTTATTTTTAAACACTTTAAATTTATATAATTAATTGGGTTTTTAATTTAAAATTTAATTTTTAATTAATTTATTTATTTATCTCTTGTTACCTATTTATGACTGTATAATCAAAGTTTTTTTATTTTTTTTTTTTTTACATATAATTTACAATGTGTATTTAATAATTTTTATTTAAATTAGTTTCATTTTTTTTTTATTATAAATATAATATCTTTATATTTAATATTAATTTAATGGTAGGTTCAAGAATAGTTTTTTGTGTTGTTTTATTTTTTTTTATTGAATTAAAATTAAAATCAAAATATTTTTTGTTCATTTGATGAATTCTTTTTTTATATAAATTCGCAGTAAGTTTTACAATTTTTTTAAATGAAAATTTTGAATTTTTTTTATAAGTTAATAATAATTTTTTTTTCTACAAATGGCACACAATAATTATTTATAAATCTGTTTTTAATTATTTTCTCTTAAAGGTGAATAACGTAAATATATTAGAGACTGCATTTTATTAGATTCAGTCTTTAAAAATTAAAGACAAAGTTTTTAAATGATTAAATTAAAAAAAGTGCTTAAGGCTAAGTACAAATTTATTTGAATAGAAAGGTGTGTTTTTTTAAAAATATTTAATTTTAAAAAGTTATTAAGTTAGGTAAACATATAAAGGTGATTTATTTTAGAAATAGGAAATATTATAAAGCTTAAAAAATATTAAATTACGTTAATTTTTTATAATAAATGCTTTAAAAATTATTGGTTTTAAGATAGAAAAATTTTGCGATTAAAGTTTAAAATTACATAGACAACTGGCAATTTATACTTCAATTAAACAATTTTTTTTTTTTCCTTTACCGATTTCTGTTGAAAAAAGGAAATTATTTATTAGTTTTATTTTAAATTGAAGTTGTAAGTAAAACGGAATTCGATCGAATCTTATTCAAAAAATAATACGTAAAAAACAATGAAATTTTATAATAATAGATTAGAAAACTTATAAGTTATCACATTATAATATCTCTAATAATTCACAATCATTTCACCTAAGGAATATATTATTTTTTTTTATTTTAATACAAATAGTTCTTTTGTTTTCATGCTTACTCATTTTTTTTTATATTTTTTATAAAGATTTTACTTTATTTTATTTAATATATAATTAATTTTTTTAATTTAAATTTGAAAAAGTTTAATTTTTAATAAAATTTTTTTGCAAATTTTTATGTCTGTTTTTTTTTTTTTTCTTAAATTTATATTGACGAACTAATTTTATAAAAAAAAAATAAAAATAAAATGAAAACATTCAGTTTTTTTAACATAACAATCAATTAAAAAATAAAAAAGGTATGTTTTTAAATATATATATATATATATGTATAAGTATATTTATTTTTGTATCTATTTAATTTATTTTTTAATATTTATTTAATTTTAATATAATATCTCTAGAAATTCCTAAAAAATCTTATTTATAATAAATCACTTATTTGACAGCGACAGTGATGACGATGAAGAAGCTGGCGATGATGTTTCATTTAATATTTCACTATTATTTTGATTTAACTGACTACTGTTATTACTACTACTACTACTATTATTAATATTCGTACTACTATTATTTATTATTGATGTGGTCGTTGACGAGGGATTATTAATTATTATCGCCGTATTGCTATTACTAGTATTACTATTATTATTACTACTGCTAATGTTACTGCTATTTCCAGAAACGCCACCAGCAGCAGGTGAAATAGCTGAAGTTGTATAGTCTAATTTATAAATAGCTCCACGTGTAACGTCCTCCAAACTAGGTTCATGACATTCACGACCGCTATGATTTTGAGAACCACAATTAAAACATGAAATTATCTGTTTTCCACCTACTGTCAGTGTTGTGAAAGGTAACGTAGCCGTTAAGAGTGTAGCACTGGGAGAAGGATTTGGGGGCAGCGTTGATTGTGTTTGAGTAACTGTTTGTGTATGTGTTTGCTGCTGTTGTGACTGTTGTTGTTGCTGCGATGTTGAAACAACAATTTGCTGGGGTGGCGGTGGCATTCCTGTTGTTACCGTTGACGGTGAAGATCGATGTATTGACGTTTGAGCCGCATTTGGTGGCGGTGCTCCCATAAACTGTGATAATGCTGCAGCTACACCTGGTTGATAGTATAATATAGGTTCACCATTTGATTGAATTTGAAAACTAGGATGCCTAAATGTACCAGGACCAATCCCACCTGGACCGATTCCAGGATTATGCGAAAGTATTGGCGGTCTTGTTTGCGTACCAGCTGCAGCAGCTGCTTGCATAGCTGCTGCCAAATGCTGAGAATGATATGGAGCCGGAAATGTACCACCAGAGCTAAACTGTTGTTGGGGTGTTGTTATTACTAATGTACTAGTTACTAAATTATTGTTACTTGAACCACTTACAACTGAATTTATTGAATTAATTAAATTATTACTACTGTTATTATTATTATTCGAAACGGGAGATTGTATTAAACTCGGGTTTGTTGTTAATATATGATCATTACTCAAAAGAAATTGTGGTTGGGATTGTGGCGGACTTGTGGCATTTGGTGCATACATTATCTGTTGTTGATTTGAACCACCAAGCGATGATACACTACTTAATAATTTATCTGGTCTACCGTTTAGTCTTCTATTTGAATAATTCGTAACATTTTGATCATTTAGTCTGCCGCCAACCCCAACTCCTTGAGGACCTGATGTATTGATAAGAAGAGTTGGTGTTTCTGGCGGTGATATATCACCTGTTGATCCGGAACTACCACTATCACTACCGGCACCACCACCAGTACTAGAACTTTTATGACCACGGCTAGTTAAACTACTACTAGTACTACTACTCATCACATTATTTTCTAAAATTGGATTATGAACATCTACTAGAGTCATATTTTGTAATGTATATGTTATATTTGGATTAACACCACTAAAATTAGGTGGTAACGATGCCGGTCCACCACCACCGGCACCACTTGCTATAAATGACTGCAAATGCTGATGTTGAGGAAGCTGTTGTTGCAATTGTTGTTGTTGGTTATGATGTTGCATATGTTGCATTGCTGATTTTGATTGACGAGGTATTGTGTGATGTCCTGGTCTCGTATAACCATTCCTATTAAATTGTGAAATTGATCCATCTGCATTTATCAGCTAAAAAACGTAAAAACACAAATTGTTTAAAAGGTGTAGTTAAAAGTATAGATTAGAAAACAAGATTTAAAACACATGTTAATTTTTAACTACAAAATGTTTAGATTGAAAAAGCGTAACTAAAATAGAAATTTTAATTTTAAATGCAGCAAAATTATAAAAATTTAAAAAAAGTGTCTCAAAAACTCAAGAAAGGAAAAAAATAAATAAAATTGTGCAAGCAAATCATCGAGAAGTTATACAAAGTGGAAACTAAAAATATTGTAAAAAAGGGTTAAATGTTAATGAAAGCACTAAGAAATTGCAAATTATAAAAACAAAATTTAATAAAAAATACATTGTAATTAATACAATCCAATTCATTATTTAAAACTATATTATATTAAATTGTAACATCAAATTAAACAAAATCATGCAAGTTTTTAAATAAAAATATAGTTTTTAATTTTCTAAAAACAAAATTTTAAAATTTATACTATGTAATATATTTGTAAATATGTACACAGTTCATGTGCACATATATCTATTTTTCTTTTTCTACTTTATTACTTCCAAACAAGCACTTTTATTTTTACTCACTTCGTCCATATTTTTTAAACTTTGTGGTAAAATCATTTCAGTCCCAATTAAATTTATTAATTGTTGTGTCTGCTGTTGTTGTTGCTGCGATTGTAAAACTGGTGGTGGAGTAGTTTCAACTGATGGACGGCGACTATTTCGTACATTTATTCTTTGCTGTTGTGATTGCTGATTTCTTATTTGTGGTGGTTGTTGCTGTTGGTTACCACCTGTTTGCTGTAACATATTACTAGATGTTGTTCGACTTGGACTAGTTGTTCGACTATTTGACGGTGATGTTGGCTGACTTAATAAAGGAGACGACGATTGTGGTGGATGTTGCTAAATTTAAAAAATAAAAAAAAAATTTTATAATAATTATATATTTTTTTTGTAAATTGTTTTACCTCTAAAGATGGAGGCTGTGGTGGTAGCGGATAAGAGGGCATATTTGGCCGTATTTGCCATAAAGCATTTGGATGCGTTACAAAATCAGATGGAAGTGCCATATTTTGAATCATATGCATACCATCTACCGATATTGGGTGTTGAATACTTCCATCAGGCGGAATTAACTAAATTTGTAAAAATTGTTGAAGAATTAACTTTATTATATAAGAAATTTAATACCTGGTGTGTAATGTATGGTGGAATTAAAGGAATTGAATGCAATAAGTGTTGTTGATGACCTCCATGTAAATTATGCAATTGACCACTTAAATGTAATTGTTGTTCTCCAAAAGGCTGTTGTGGTTGATGTTGATGGGGTTGTTGTTGCGGTTGTTGTTGGGGTTGTGTTTGATGTAAATGTGATAATTGAACACCACTTATCAATTTATTATCTTGAATTTTTAAAAAAATTTCATTGCATTTAAATCTTTGCTCGAATGAAAAAACTGGATGATTTGTAGCCATTGAATAAACAAGTAATAATTCATGTAATGTGTCTACATCTGATAATTTTTGAAAATCTAACTCTCCCCAGCTATCTAAAGTTTTAAATAATTCATTTACACACGTCCTATTACAAGCCCTAATTAATGCTAAATATAATGCCATTTTCCTACGGATTTTTAAATCAGTTGGCTCTCCTGATTGACAATTTGCAATATCTGATGATAGCTCTTGTGGATTATTAACTCTTAATTCAATACCACGCAATTCTTGTGAATCACGTCTTCCTAATTCTTCTAGACATGTGCCAAGAAATCTTAACTCAAAAGGTAAGCACATATTTAATAAAGTACACATAATATCGATTCGACGATAACTTTCTAACTCCTTAAACCATGAAACAATATCCTCCTTGCAAATCATTTTAACGCTGGTGGATTTATATGGAGTTGGTTGTTGAAAGTATTTTGGTTAAATATTTGGCAAAAACATTAAGAATTATTTTTTCTTTTTGTATTTGCAACACTTAATTACTATACTTTCTTATAAGTTTAACTTCAATAATTATTCCTTTTTGTATTTTAATGTTCAAAAATTATTTAACTGAAACAGTTCCTACTGTCCATAAAATTTTGATTGAAACTCTTCTTTATGTTGCTCATAAAACGTCAAGTTTGATTTAAGTCTTATAAGATTTATAATTATATATATATATATATAAATATATTTTAATATATATTAGCATATATATACAAATATATTTTTTATTTTTTAAGATTTTTCCTCTTTTATTTTTCAAGTAAATTTTAATTCTTAGGCTGAATAATGGTTGTGCATCAATTCATTAGCCGCCTTTGTTCTCAAATGGCTGACTTCATACACTTTTTTTTTTTTTATTTAGATATTGCACGATTCTAACCACGATTCATTTATTTTTATTTTAAAAATGTTTAAATTATTTATATTTAAAAATTTTTTTTTACATTAAGTACAAACGACATACACATTGATAATATTAATTGCGAGTAGGTAGAGGGAGCTGGTAATGCGAGCTATTGAAAATAGAACACGCTTTAATAAAAAATTTAAATTTGCACTATTTCAAGACCAAGTCCCTTGGTTAATATATTGAAAATTTTTTTTTAATTTTTTTAATTTTTTATATTTAAAAATAATAGAATACTAATTTAAACTCTAGACACTTTAGAAACTTTCCAAGCATTTTCTACACAACTATTTTTCTTATGATTTCCTTTTGATATTGTCTTTTTCTTATATAGAGGCACTCATAGAGTAGCAAAAATGGTGCTGATTCTCGCCTTTCAATTTTTTCTTCAATATAAAATAGTATTTATGCGGTATAAGGAAGTGATTAAAATCTGTTAAGTTTTCTTTTAAATATTATTTTGTTTTCACTTAAACACTTTAATAAATTAAAATTAGCCATTTATTTGGAAATTTATAAAACTTAATTATGAAATAAAATAGTAGATAATGATTAAAATTTATATATTTCTTCGTGTCTACGAAAAAATTTCACATCTTTCAATCAAAATGTGACAAACACATTCATACATTTTTTAACGCACACAAATTTAATAAATTACTTTATTATAAATATTTCACACTAGAGCGCTACTTAAAATGTCAAATTTCGCGCCGTCCTATGAATATTTTACTACTCTAGTGTTCGATAGAATAGTTGTTGAAAATTCATAATAAAAATTATGTTTAATTTTCAATATATTTTTGTCGTGAAAATTACACATGATTCTTATTCCATGCGTTTAGACGGGGCAGCAGTTGTTGTCAACATAATCTTCTTTCTCTTTCCCACTTACTCATTTCTTCTACAAAAAAGCTTTAACACGAAAAAAAACGACGAAAACACGGTTAACACCCGAAAATCTTGTATACATTTTTGTTAACCAAAATTTAGGTGCCTTACGTGTTGACAGTCACCAATACATCTAAAAAAGCAATAAAAAATTTTTCAGGTCAAAAATTTTTTTATGATATACTACACATCATTCTTATATTAAACATTAAAGAGTGATATACTATTGGAAAAAAATCTGATAATATTAACTCACACATATAAAGTTGCTGCAGCACTCTATGTATACATGACATCAACGTGTAAACGGAAAGAGCTTTTAAGCAGATATAACAACAAGATGTGAATACAACAACGTTGACACCGTCTAAATTAGCTCATTAGATAACAATAAATAAATTTCAATTTTTTTTATTAATTCTTATGTATATCTTTTATTAAAGTGAATCAGTCAGGCAATGTCAAAAAAAAAACTTTTGTATTCACTTTCTTCGAAATTGTGAATTAATCTTATTAGGGTTGTACATTCAGGGTTTAACCTAAATTTTCAATTCTTTGTATACTGTACATGCACTTTCCCTTCATTCAGAGAAAATACTTATGTATTTTTGTAATAATTAATAACTTTGTTATTGCATAGAAATTACAATTGTATGAAGGTTTTAAATGTACATACATACATATATAATATCCAAAAATGGTGAAACAAAAAAAAAATACTGGTTTCAAAATTTTTATTTAATGTAAAATTTATAATGATTTTAATATTTTGTATTAAAAAAAAGCTTCCAAAATTTAAAACCCATCATCATCATCTTCTGCCATTTCTTTAGCTAACTCCAAATCTTGTTGCTCACGTTCACGTCTTTCCTCAGCACTCTCTAAATCCTTTCCATAAGATTTTGGAGGATATCTCATAGCTTTAACACTTTGGTTATGAAGATCTAAACAAAATGAAATACGCTGATGAAAAGCTAGCTGTGGTTCTCTTGTGCTATATATATCTGTGCTTTCCTTACTGCGCATAAACCCTTGCTCAGGATCAAGAGTGGCTTCAATTACACCATCTCGGATTGCTTTTGCAACAACAAACTCTGCATCCTCTGCAGAATCTAAACCTAATTTTTTAGCAATTTCCTGGGGTGAAATTCGTGAATATGACAAACCAATTGAACGAATTGCTGTTTTGATAACGTTATGTCTTAAACGAATTATCAGAGTGTAAGTGTGATCTTGCTGAAATTTCAATCCGAAATTCTCAACAACTTGACCGAATTTCTGCAAATTTCCCATTCGAACAGCTTGAGTAAGTTGAAAATATGGTAAAAGAGATTTCCTTAAAGCTGATTGTCTAAAAACTTGCCTTTCAGGAATGTTACCCAATAAAAGTTCAACCACTATTATAAGTTTTTGAACAGTTTGCCTGAAACCAACTGCAGCATGTTGTGGAGCCTTTCTAAGAGCCTGAACTAAATGTTTATGTGCTACACTATATTCCAATTTAGCCGCTTTAATTCTTCCTAAATAGTACAAGAATCTAGCCCATTCGTTATTACTTGCAGTTTCAGGAAAAACTGATTTTTTTACCAATTTATCCGCCTGATCATAAAGTGCATAGTGTAAATAATTTCTTAAGAGACAATTTATAATTACAGCTTGCCCCTCAAAATCATTTCGTAAAGTTGCCGTTCTTAATCTTGCATGTAAAAAACCTCTTATTTTATCCAAACTATTAGTAAGCTCTGCTACTCTTGATCTATAAAAATATGATCTCGCTGCTATTAAATCTAAAGTTCGTCTATTTTGCGAAACAATTTTTGTCATCAAAGATTCCGAACAAAGTTGCGCTTTTTGCAAATCATTATCATCTAATAATCGTACTAAAATCAACATATGAAAATAAACATCAACTTCTGATATAACATTTTTTGTTGCTGGACGAATCTTTAAACCCTCTGGATCTTTAGCATCTGCTGCTGGAATTGGAATAAAAGCTGAAATTGCTTCCCTTTCTAATCCAGATGGATATAACATAATAGCCAGATTTTTCAATACAATAGGATTTGTTTTACGTCTTGTAGTCGGCAAAACACGGAGTACACGTAATATAAATCTACAATATTTAGTTAAAATCAAAGGTTAAATAATTAAGTAAAAATAACTACCTCGGCTCTTTATTAGCCACAGCTTTTTCAATCTGACGAGCCTGTTCTCGAATTTCTTGAATTGTCAACACATCTTGATCTTTTTTTGTTTCATTGTCTTCTACAATATTTTCAACATTCTCCATTTCAACATCTTGTATAACTGGTTCCGTTGATCCACCCATTATCGAGTATTTAATTTTCCAATATTTATTTCAAAAAAGAAAAATGAAATTTAATTTTCTTAATAAAATTAACCTTTTCAAATCGTTTAAAATTGCCGAGTAATATCAAGACATCAAAATTACTTTTTGACAGCTGTCAACATACTTTCGAGTCTTCCACAAATATCAAACTGACACTTGGCGGTTCTGCGATTTTTTTCCCTGTTTACATCACATATTTAAAGTATTGAAACTGTGGAAAGTTTCAATTTAAAAGTATTTAAAAAAAACTTTCATTATAATAAATTAAAATTATTATGTGATATATTTATTATTTTTTCATATTTCCCTTTTTATTGAATTAAATAATTTTCTTGATTATTTTAATTTTGGCAAATAATTTGTAGACAAATTCGAAAATATGACAGTTAGGAAATAAAACAATTTTTCTCAATTCGATTCGAAAACTTTGACAATTTTTAAAATGTCAAAAATTTTGACAAAAAAAATATAAAGAGTTTCCACCATTTTAATTTTTTATTTGTAAACGCGTTAAGGACGATTGTAAAATTGTGAAATTTTGTGAAAATTAAATTAAATATTTTGTACATTTTTAACTTGTTCGAAAGTACTGTGTTTGTTCTGTAAATTGTTACCAAAATAATATTAAAAAAGCCTATATTTTCAATAACAAGAGTAAAAGAAAAGAGCAGTCCCTTTTATGTTCGTCTGATTTAAATATGTAATATCAAATATTTTAATCAATTTTTGAAAATGTAAAGAAATTTTAAAATCAAAAAACTTCAAGAGATAATCATAAAGATTTTTAACATTTTTAGTATTGTTTTTGTTTGGGTTTAAAGTTGAAATGAGTGAAGAAAAACATGTAAGTATACTGCACTCTAATATTAAGATTTTTATGTGAGTTGTCGAAAATAAAAATTCATATTTTATAATAATTTTATACATTAGCAACAAATGAATTCTGATGATGAAGATGACTTGGAATCCTTACGAATTGCTGCACTAAAGTCGATTAATGCAAAAAAAGATTCTCCCCCTAGTAAATCTCAGACAAAATTACTCGGCAGTGGGAATAATACAGTTCATTTACAAGGTGATAATCAACCTGCACTTAGTAATAAAGAAGCTATTTATCTTATGGCTCATCAGCATCAAAAACCTTTAGTTTTGCAATCTTATGGTATGAATTCTGAAACAGATGGTATTAGGTCGATTGGGCATTCTACATATTTCCCACAAGCCAAACCATATCATCAATCTTCTGTCAATCATATGAACATTTATCCTCATGTATCCTCGTATATTCCTGCATCACACCCAAGACCGTTGGTTCATCCTGGAACTACTGTTATAAATAATTTACCACGACAACCTACTCCTGTAAGGCATTGGTTACCTCAAGGACAAATTCCTAATAATGGGGGTGATATTTATAGTGCAAATAAGGGTGTGATACCATATACTCCAAAACCAATAAATAAAGATACTCATACAACTGATGTACAATTATCGCCAAGGAGTTTAGCTTTTGTTGCACAAAATAATGGAATTCTTGCTAGAAGAAAAATAGAGGCAGATTTGTCTCCAAAAAAACATTACAGAAGGTCGAAAAGCCCAAATTACAGAAGAATTTCTCGTTCGCCGTCTCCTGAGTACAGACAAAGCCCAGGCAGATGGTCTGTTTCACCGCCACCTCATTCCTTAAGGCAAAGATTTAGTAAATCTAAAAGCAAATCACCGCCTCGGCGATCCAGAAGTAAGCCATTTCAGTACAATTATAAAAGATCGCGATCCAGATCATCTTCAGAATCTAGGCACATAATTGAGCGGAAACGACGATCTTTTAGTAGAAATTCAGATTACAGGCCATCATCACCCAATATTTACAATAGACATTCGTCAAGATCTCCCCCAATCAGTAAAACAGTAAACGTGGTTAGACGTAATAAATCCCGAAGTCCATTGCAAAGGAGATACTCACCAGTACATGCTGTACCTCATAGACGGCTTAGTAGATCAAGATCACCCAGAAGGAATTATTTTGAGCACAGAAAGTCTCGTTCACCTCAAGGGACTAGGAAAAGAATGTCTCCAAACTTAAACAAACGCAATCAAAGAAGACCTTTGGATCGGAAAAGTCCTATGAGAAATAAAAGAAAATCACCTATTAGAGAAATTAACAGACGTGATTCACCTCTTCAAAATAGTAGTTTGAATAGAAGATTAGGTCGCAAAAGTATATCTCCGCAATTACGAAAACGTTCTCGCACACCTCGATCTCCTGGTAATGTATCTAACAAAAAATTTATTAGAAAATCAAGAGATCGTCAAATTGCAACAGCAACATCAAATAGTCAAATTCAGCATAATAATACCAATATTCGTAAGAGATCACCAATTGTAAATACATTTAAAAATAAAAATAATGAGAGTTATAATTCTTATAATTCCAACAACAATAACAACAATAATGTTAGAACTGATACTAGAAATAAAACAGATTTTGAATTAAGAAAATCTAAAAGTCCTGTAGTTCGTAAACAGCGATCAAGATCAAAAACTTCAGAAAAAATGGTTCGAAAAGAAGAAATAAAAAAAGAAAATGAATTACTTCAAAATCGTGATTGTGACAAAAAAACAAATCAAAAAATATTGGAATCACAAAGTAATCAAGTTCTTTGTACTTCATTGAAATTGAAAGATACTCCAGAAAAGCATTCTCCAAAATCTTCTAATGAAGCTATTAAAAATAAAAATGAGGAATCAAAAACACCACCACCTACGGAAGATAACTTTGAATCGTTGACACCTCCAATTGATAAAAATATGGATGACGCCAAATTAATTGAAGAAATTGATGCTATGTTAGCCGATAGTAAGTCAAATTTATCTAACTCTAGTGATGAAGAAGATGACGGTATTGATTTATTTGCTTCTGAAGAAAGTGAATCAGAAAATGAAGGTCGCTTTAAATTAAGCAATAAAACTGAAAGAAGTGCTAATGTTCAGGCAATGTCGTTCACAAAACTTAAAGAATCTTCTACAACTTCACATGTTAGAAATTTGCAAGATGTAGTTAGTGATGAAAAATTCACTGAAAACCAAAATAAAAATAAAAAAGATTATTTTAAGAAGTACAGTCGAAATACAAGAAATGATAATAGAAAACTTGGTGACGATTATTCTAGTTCAAAAAGACGTAGTCGTAGTAATAGTTTTGATAAAACTAAGTCTGGTGAGATTAACGAAAGTTCAAATAAATCTAAATTTAAATCTACATTTCAAATAATTAAAAATGAAGGTTAGTTTTCTTTTTTAAAAGATTAAATTTTTTATTAAAAAATAATAAATTTTAGGATTACGAATTCTGTCTAAACCATCAATAAAAAATAATAATCGCTCTACATCAGAAAGGAATGTTAAAAAACGTTCAAAAGATCATAGTAGCTCAGGTAACATATTTAAGAGAAAAAATTAGTTTTTACTTTTTGACGTTCATTTTCTTAAATCGAATTCGCTTTTTAATGTATCACAAATTATCATTTAACTTACATTAATAACACATGTACTACTAATTCATTCAAAATTAAAAAAAAATAATGAAAATAAAATATTAAAAAAAATAATTTAACATTCCGAAATGTATAAAGAACAAAACCAATTAAATTTAGAGCTAAAAGACAGAAAAACAACAATTGAAAGTATGAATACACCGCCTCATTTATTAGAGCAGTTAAGAAGTAATAAAAATCAATCATATGGTAAAAGTGGATACGGCAATGGACAGAAAAGAAATGACAAAGTGATAGGAACGTCGAAATCATCAAAATCATCGATAAGTAGTAGAAAACCAATACATTCAAGGCTTGGTGCAATGACAAACACATTTAAAGCGCCAAATAAAACATCTTGGAGTACAAACTCATCATACAACGATCAGGTATCGATAATTTTCCATTTTCGATTATTTATTTTTTTGTTTCAGTTTTTGCTTTTATAAATTATTTCTTTTATTATATGTTGATAGAGAAAATCATTTATATATATACATATATACTTCAGATATATATATTTTTGCTTTCTATTAAAAAGTGTTAAGTTGTGTTAAATGATTTAAATTTTAAAAAAGGACTAAATAGGAAATTATATAATAGGTATATATTAGTCTTTAATTAAGTGACATAAATACAGAAACAGTATTAAATATAAATTAATTAAAAAATTTAATTATTTCAATAATTAGTTTGAATTGTGCAAAAGACTACGTTTATCATATAAAGAACTTATTTCAGAATTTATAAAGTCATTTAAAAATAATGTAATTATATGTAAATATTTTGCTCTAAAGGATATATTATTTTTTAGTATTAAGACAACATTTTTAACTTTAGGAAATTATTTGGAACTTTTAAATTTAATTTAATATACATATTTCATTTTGACTTATTGGGTAAATATTAGTATAATATTGGAAATCTAAAGATTTTAAAGTATTTCAAAATTCAAAATTTTTCGTTTTCATTTTATATCCTAGAAAATAAAAACGAGTTAAATATTAATATTTATTTATTATTATGAATATAAATGTTATAAAAGAATATTTTTCAAATATGTTCAAATCAACCTAAATTTTTTTTTTTATTTGTAAGATTCTTTTTTTATTAAAAGAATTGAGAATTTTTTTTTTTTAAATTAAATAATTAATTTACTAAACATTTTTAAACGCTTATTTTTATATTATTATTAATAATAGTGTTGAATAAAAATATATTTTGATTTTATTTCGGTTATAAGTTTTTATTTTTTTGCAATTATAAAAATTATTTTTGTACCTTAAATTTTCATAATTTGTATCGAAACAATTGAATGTTAAATACGAAAATAGGAATTAAGTTACTAAAGTTATTATTCAACATTATGAACAACTTTTAATCATTTATGTTCCATTTAATTGTTTGAAATTATTTAATTCTTAAAATAATATTTTTTTTTTAAAAAAGGACTCAAGGTGATATTTGGAAATAAACTATTAAAAAAAGAAGATGTTTTTGTGTTCTTGAAATTTTTTAATTTAAATTTTATTTTAATTATAGTTCAATAATACTAAATAAAATAAATAAAAAATTGTTACTGATAAATTTATAAGAAAATAATTATTCATATGTTTTTTTTTTATTATATTTCTATATTATAAACAAAGATCAAAGATCAAAGTTAAAATATTTTCATAAAAATGTTAATAGAAACTGAAAATTAAACTAAAGATTTCGTCTAATTTAAAATTGTGTACTTTTTAGAAAATTATGCATATTTTAAAAGTTTATATATTACCAATGTTTTTTTTTTGTTCTTTTTTTTTTTTAATTTAAAAAATAAATAAAATTAAGCTGTGATATTGTTAAATAATATATTGTAACATGATGTGATTTAGGTTTAAGATTATAGTAAATAAGTCAATGAATCTTAAAGAATTTAAAACTTTGGATGAGAAAAATCGATTCAACGTTGAAGTTTATTCTAATTTCTAACGTAATGTTTTTTTAAATTCATCGCAAAAAATTAAAAAAAAAAGATATATCATAAAAATAAATATAAAGAACAAAACAAATAATAATACATCTGAAAGCAAAGAAAAATTAGAAAAACATAGAAAGTTTTATTACCTAGAAAATATATATGTATAATGTAGCACTAAAAACAAAATCAAAAATTGCTGTATTCAAAAAAATAAAATGGACTGTAAATACTGACGATATTTAATTGAATTCGATAGGTCTAAAGCAAAACTCAAAAGAAATATACAACCAACAACAACAGTGAAAGCAATGGTTAACAATAGTCCACTATAACAGAATCATCCAATCCAGTACAATTTTTAAATTTCAACCAACTTTGCTTAATTATCAACAATGGGTATCAGCATGAGTAATTATCATCATCATCTAGTTCAGCATGATCTGCAACATCAGTAATCACACATTTAGCGAGCATCCATGTCAGTGACGTCCACCATTTTTTTTCTCTACTGACCAATTAATCATTACAGCGAAGCGTGGATTTAAGAAAACTTTCATTAGCAACATAATTGGGTATTTCAAGATAAAATAAATCAATTTCTTAAAATATTTTTTTCAGCTTAGCTTTTTTCCTTGTGATATAACAAAACAAAATATGAACTTTCTTAATTATATTGTTTGAATTTTTTGAAAGAATTATATTGTATAAAAAAGTTGTATAGAAAAAAAAATAGAAAAAAAATTTGAGATAAACCAATTTTATTTTAGAAAATTATCTTTTGATTCATTTAATTTTTAAAAGTCATAGAAAATATTAGGAAAAAAAAAATAAAAAAAAAATTTCATTTTAAACAATTTTTTTTTATATGTTGTTTATGTATTAAATGTATCTATTGTTTTATTCCTTTAATTTTTATTTTATATAACTTTGTAAATTCATAAATTATGTTGTAAAATTTAAATGAAAAAATATATATTTAACATTTCAATAAATTAAGAAACAAAAAAAAATTAGAGATAAAGGTATTAAGAATAAATTTATTATTAATTTAAAAAAATGTTGTTTGGTCTTACTTTATTTTTTAATTTATATTTATCTACTCGGTTTTGTTTAAAAATAACATCTAATGAGAAAAGGAAGCGTAGACAATTATAATAAATGAAATAAGAGTTATCGTATAAGTAATGACTAGACTCCTTTTTTAGAAAATTACAAAGGAAAGTGTTTTAAAATCTTTTGAGATATGTACAGATTTTAACTGGCGCTCTCATGGCATCCCGTTGATTACTATTCTGGAAAGAATTTTTAATTAAATATTAATAGAGTTTTAAAAAAGAAATAAAAGAGGAAAGAATAAACCATTTAAAAGTTTTTATTAGGTAGTTTAAAAAATAAAACTAACACTTTAAGTTTAATGTAATTTGTGAAAATTTAATTTATTTTATTTCGTTAATATATTATAAATTGCAGAATTTAATATAATTTTTTTTTTTTTTTGAATAAATAATTTAAATAAGTACATATTGCATTTTACAACGTTCTGAGAACTCTTTTAAAACTTGTATTATTTTGTTTTGGCATTTCTTTATTTTTAATATTAAGGCAAATATTTTGTTAAGCATTCTAAATTCACGAAAAAAACATTAATTAGGAAAAAAATTTTCCAAATTTTTTATAAAATGCATATATTACGTTATACTTTTTAGGTAGAATAAATTACATATTTGTTTTAAAAATTATTGTAATAATTGGGCGGAATAATAGTAAATTAAATTATAATAAATGATATTAATATAACAAAGTTTATAACATAATAAAGTTTTACATACTAAAAAATTAAGTAAAAAAATGTATCTTTTAATAAAACTTTAAAAATTTTGTTAAATTTTAAAATATCTATTGTATAAATAAAGTATATTCAAATAGATTTTTTGAAACTTTAACATAAAATTGACCGCAAGAACTGACTTTCTTAAAAAAAAATATATAATCAAAGAGTATTTTAGATTATTTATGCATTTATCTTAATTTAAAATTAGCCTTTTCAATCCCTATTTTTTGCTTTAAAATGCTTTAATTTAGTTTTTAAATAACAAAAAAATCTACAAGTGAACTTTTTGAAAATGCTTAAAAGCTTTTTCTTTACATTAATTTAAAAATTTACACCATTCAATAAAACTAATTTCTAGCTATGCAATAAGTGCATTAAAACTTTAAAGCCATCTCTCTGTTTATAATTTTATATGAATTTAAATCTTTAATAATAAAATTTAAGATTAATTTAAAACAAATGTGGAACTTCTAACATTATCACATTTTTTTCATAAATATATATATATATTTATTATACTTACGCTTTTACAAACTCCGTTGGTGACCAAATATATGACATAAACAAAATATTTAATATTGTAATTATAATTAAATAGAAAGTATTTAATTTTAGAAGACCAAATGCCAAATAGGCAAAGGACTATTATAATATTATGTAATATTTACTATTGTCCTGGTACAAATAATAAATAAATACGCATACGATATAAATATTAAAAATAGTAAGACATTGCATAATAAAATTGAATTATTTGCACAATGATATCCTAATATACATTATTATTATAAAATATTAATTTATAACCAAATTATCTAATTCGAAAACGAAATCAAATCCTTGACTCTATTAAAATCGAAAAATTAAATATTATTAGTTAATTTATTTTATGTTATAATTAAAAGTTTTAAATGATGGTATTTTCTTATAATAATAAATAATAAACATAAACTTAAGAAATAATAATATGAGTTAAAAGAAAAACATTTTCAATTTAATAATATAAAACAAATTTTTTCAATTATGTATTAATTAATATTATTATTATATTTTTATTCATTTTAATCTTAATTGCAGAGAAATTAGATTTTTTCAATTCAAGAGGAATTTAATATTTAATATTAATTACCATATTAAGCGTTTAATTTATAATAACAAAATATTTTATTCGTTTATTTGATCCACACAATTCGATAATAGATTTAATTTAATAAAATAGTTTAAAATTTCTTAATACAACTATAGTCGTTATTATTCTGAATGAGTTTTAATATTTATATCAATTTATTCAATCAATTCTAAAATAGTTTATATTAATCAAATTAAATTAATGCATTTTTAATTTTTAATTTATTTATAATATCATTTTTTATTATTAAAGAAATAAAAAATGTGCTTTTTATTTGTATAAATGTATGTATTTGTTATTTTTACTTGAAAGCTAGAAAAATAATTTTTTTTTAATATTTAAATATAAGTAGGTTTATAATTTTATTTAATCTAGTAATTGATTGTGAATTTTAAAAACAATTAACAATATGGTTAATCAATTCTTTTTTAATTTTTTTTTTTTTTCAAATCGTTTAAGGTTATATATGTATATTTAAAATAGGTTAAATAAACATTCAATTTAGATTCTTAGAAATACTTTTAAAAAGTATATATAATATACGAGTACATACAATAATATCCTAATTTTATGCAAA
The DNA here is from genome assembly GCA_963082915.1 of Dolichopus griseipennis. Lineage (NCBI taxonomy): Eukaryota > Metazoa > Arthropoda > Insecta > Diptera > Dolichopodidae > Dolichopus > Dolichopus griseipennis. The sequence goes on along the minus strand of OY720444.1, from coordinate 1,700,786 downwards.
TTTAGATGAAACATTTTTGAATGAATTTAAACAATTATTCAAAAATGAACATAGATATTGTATATATTGTTGTGGATATTTAATATAAATTTTAACATGTTCAGCATCTTCAAAGCAAATTTTAGTTACATCAACACCACGTTCTTTTTGTCGGAAATCAGCAAAATTTTCAATATCCTAAAAAGGAATAAATTACAAAAATAAATGTATTAAAAATAATTTTCAATAGATATATCTTCTATTTTGATTAAATATATATATAATTAGCTGCAATTCATATTATAATTTACATTTTCTTACTTTATATGGTATAATTGGATCCGCTTTCGTATATAAAAATAACTGTGGAAAATTAGTATACTCAGTTTTTAAATCTTGATAAGGTTTCGTTTGTGGTGCATTTTTTAATGTAGTAAAAAGACTTTTAAACGCAAGATAAGTTTCCTTAAAATTATATTATTAAAAAATTTATTTAATTAACATTCTATTAAAATTAAAAAATAATTATGAATTTTACTTCAGTGATCCACATAATACTTAATGCTATTGATACTGCCCATGCAACTATAGATCGCAGAATTGAATTTTTTATTTTACCACCATAGATTGTTTCCATTGCTCTGTATAAACTCATCTAACAAATTATATAGTCACATAAAAAATAATTAACTTTCTATATTAAAAATTACAAAATAAGAATATAAAATAAATTAAGTAATTACAAAATTTGTCTACGAATAATCGAATTTACAAATTCTTATTCTGATATACTTATAAAATTTTTGCTGTTCAAAAGCATAAAAAAAACTATAATATTAAAACAATCTTACAATACGCCTATCGCCTGGTGCTGAATCAAAAATCATTCCTTTAATATTAATTGGACGATTTGTCTCTTTTATAGCTACAGATATATGCTATTTATAATAAAAAAAATAAAAAAAAATTATTTAATTATTATTAAAAAATTTAATTGAAGCGTATTTCTAATCAAACCTGATATAAATAAGCACCACCATTTGAAAAAGCATGAATTATAATTGGATGTTTATCAAAATGCATATCATAAATTAATTTAACAATTTTTTCACCAATTGGTATCATAGCAGAACGTTTCCAAAACATAGTTTCAACTGGAGCTGTATATCGTATTGTTATAAGGCTGAAAAAATATTAAAATTATGTACTATAAAATTCAAATTCTTATTAGAAAAGAAAATTTTTTAAGGGTTGGTGACTAAATCCATAATGACTTGACAAAAAAAAAAAATTCACAAGGGCTAACATACTCAATAAAAAAAATGATTATCCAAAATATTCATAATATGAAATTGCATTTATTTAAATTTTTATATTTATTTATATTTTGAAAAAGGGCAAATTTTTAATTTTGAATTTATGAATTTTTTATTTCTGGATTTAGTCACCAACCCATTTTTTAACATTGTATTATGAAAGATATTAATATGTTTGTCTATATGATATAATATATTAAGTTTATGGACGAGCATAGTACACAGTCACTTGAAATAATTACATACTGTACATTTAATAAAAATTGTGATTTAGATTCATAATACAAAAAATACAAATTTGAATTGAATAAATAACCAGATATTATTTCTGCACATATTAGTATGTTTTGTTGTCTAAAATAGTTTAGTTTAACAAAAAATAAAGTTTCAAACAATTTCAAATTCTAAATAAAAAAACTGTCAATAATAAATAATTAATAAAAAACTTATTCATAATTTATAGTTTTTTATTAACGTAAATATATGAATAGATACATTAATAGAAAAACAACTCACTACATGTATTATAATTATTATATGATTGTTTTTTTAATCAATATCTTAAAGTTTGACATTTTTTATTCCACTATTTCTATTAATTATTTATCACCTACGTTTTAATTGTTTTAACTTTTAAAAGCAAAAAATCAATAAAATATATTTTTTTTTATATCAAATTATTTAAAAAAAAAAGAAACACATAATATATGCATATAGCACAAATATATATATAAGTACAAATAAAAGAAATTAATTTACCCTCTATCTTCATATATTTTTGAATATTTCATTAAATATCTATCTTGACATCCAGCCCAACCAAGAAGAAGTACTACTGGTACTAAAATTCATAAAAAAAAAAAATATATTTTCAAAAAATTAAAATACAATAAATAAAAATTATTATTTTAATTAACATATATAATATTTTATAAAATAATATATATACCATGTACATCATTGTAAACAAATACAAAATCATCATTTTCATTACGAGCATTTGGCAATGGAAATTTTATGTAATATTCCAAAGAATCTTCACTACATTCAGACACTCCTGTTGGTTTTTGCATTGAATATGGATTTGCAGAAGTAGTAGTTCTTCTTGATGGAGATTGATCATTGCGGTAATTTCGAGATGGTGATCTTGATGAACTATGTTGTATAGATTGTTGTCTTCTATTTACTAAATTATTATTTCCATTATCAACTTGTAAATTTTTTCCCTCGTTATGGTGGATACTCATTTTATTAGTTTTAAATTGATCAAAAAAAAAAAAAAAAATTGTTACACTTCTTTTATATTCTTACGTTGAATAAATCAATTTTCAATTCACAATGTTAATATATATATAAATAAAAGTATTTATACATATATATAGGCTATTTATTTATATAGACATGAATGTATTTTATATGTACTCTACTATATAACCATGTAAGTAAGTATTAAAATATATTGGCACTTTAAAATATGACCTTGATTTCACTGTAAAAAAAATATCAAAATCTATTAATCTTTAAAGATTACAATCTTTAAATTTAATTAAAACAATACAATACATTCAATTAATAAATAACTCCTTAATTTTTTATAAGTTTTTAACAGTTATCTAGCACCGTATTTTTAATTCGGAATGTAGTACTGAAATATAAAATCCAATACTGCAGTATCCTTTCGTAACAATCGCAGGAGAAAGACTCAATACAGCAACTGTTAAGCAATTACCATTTCAAAAAGCATAAAATAAAAAAAATAAATTATTTTTTTTCTAGTTTTTGACAGCCGGTAAAGTTTTCTTGTACACTTGTATTTATTTTATAGAAAATATATAACAAACATGCGCATTTATTTATTTAATAACAGCTTTTTAAGAAAAAAATATAAATTTTTTCAAAATATTAACGGTAATATATTAACTGAATTATATTTTTTGATAAATCGTAGCTTTAATTAAATTTTTTATGTTTATTGGGTAGTACCCTTTATATTAGAAGTACTTTATGTACCAAATTGTACTTTTAAAGGTTTGTGTCTTAACTGAAAAATATTTTTATTACAAATAGTTTTAGGTATAGAAAGGTTGAGTTGAGTTTTGCTACTTTTTAAAATGTCAAACAACACAGGACAGTGGATTTTCATAGAATATGTTTAAAAAATTATTGTAATTAATTATTTAATTTTAACCAAAATAATATAAATTTAAATTATAAATTCCCCATTTATAGACGCCCATAGTAAAAATTTATCAGCAGACAAATTTTCATAATAAAAGAGCATCAACATTTTGCATACTTTTAGGATGAATTTTTATCTAAAAAAAAATATCTGATATTAAAATATATTGTAGCTGGTTAAATAATTAAATTTATTCAAGAAAATTCGCCAGTGCTTAATTATCCTTAAACTTAGAAATCATTAAATCTTGAACCACAATCTTACAAATTTAGGTGATCAGGTTTATAAGTAGATTTTTTAAGGCTATGAATTTCCTACATGTATAAAAAATTCACTGGACTCATCTGAATTCTTTAAATAGCATTATTATATACCTATGTATGTAATATGTGACAATTAAAGGTTTTTATATAAATTTTCGATAAATTATTTAAGGATATTACATTTTTAATAAAAATTTAATAAGGAATTTTTAAAAAAGTTCACAAATAATTTATATGCAATTAATTAAATTATAAAAATCTCATCATTATGTTATACGAACACGGCATGTTATAGAAATAAATCTACAAGGATTTTTAAATTGGCGTCTATTTTATAATAGGCAGCTGTTTATTGTTTATGAATTTCAAAATAACAGTCGAAAAATATTTATTGCGTCACGTGTTGTCGTTTTCTTTTCTGAAAAAAAAAAATGTTGACCTGGAAAAGGGGCATACATGAAAAAGGACTAAACTACTTTTTCCACATACTTTTTTTTCAGTTTTGTTTTGTTTTGAAAATTTTTTAGAATAGAACATTAGAACAGAAATGCAACATTTGTTACGCCGTGAAAATTTTCAGATCAAGTTTTTTAACAACCTGAGCGAGTTTTGCCCTCAATTTTGTTTTAAAAAAGAACACGAAAATTTTGAATTTTGAAAAAACTAGTGCAATCCCAGATCAAGATTTTTTTCAGAAAAGAAAACAAAATTTGTTTATTACTAAATATGTTCATATGCATTTTAAAATTTTCCAAAAAAAAATAATTGGCCCATCATTAAAATTTAAATCTTTAAACTGTTCCCAGATGACTCTGTCTTTTCGAAATAGTTTTGTTTATGAATTATGACAATTGTTTGTCGCTGAAAATTGTTCATTAGTTTGGCGGCTTGACGCGTTATTGCGAATATTAAAAAAGGACGAGAAGATTTTTTTAAATTTCTGTGTTCTTCTGCCGGTTCAGTAGTGAGTTACAATTGTGCTGTTTTTAAGTAAAATTAAAAAAAAAAAGAATTTACAATAATATTAAATATAAAAATATATTCTAAAAATCAAGGTAAGAAAATAAAGATTACTATTTTTAATAATGGCATTTATTCAAAGTTTTTGTAATAGAAAAAATTAAGTTTGCCGCAAAAATAAAAAATTAGGCTGGACGCTTTTATTTGTAGTATTATTTGTCAAGAAAATGCTTTCAAAATAAATAATTATAAAGTAATATAAATTTATATTAATTGCGTAATAAAATTATTTTGTATTTTTAAAGTAATGTTTAATTGATGGTAAAAATTTTTTTCATATGAAAAATAAAAATTAAAGATAACATTAAACAGCCTCCATTTTGGAATTAAAATTGAAGCTCAATCCTGCGTGGTTTTGTTACGCTGTTTCTTAAGTATTACCTGTGACTTTTTCTTTTGTTTATTTTAGAATTTAAATAAAAAAAAAAATACAAACCTTTAATATTTATATTCTACTAAAAATTATTCAAATTAATATTAATACATATTTAAATGAAATATTTTTTCTTCATCTTTTAATTTTAAAGACAATGGCTGGTAAAAGAGGTCGTGCAAAAAAAACAGAGCCTGTTACAGTTGAAGCAGCAGATTCAACTAGTATTGAAGATCAATCACAACAAAATGGAGACAGCAATGAAGTTATCGAACCTGTTAAAGCTGCTGCACCAGGCAAAAAAGGAGGTAGAGGAAAAAAAGTAGAAAAAGTAGTGGAAGATATTGTAGAAAAAGTAGTAGAAGATAAACCAGAGAAAGTTGCGGTTAAGAAAAGTGGTAGAGGGAAAAAAGAGGTGGCAAATGGTGATATGGAAAAGCCTAAAGAGGAAACAGAAACTACAAATAAAAGAGGAAGGTCTAAAAAAGAACTAAATGATATTGTACAAAATGTTACAGAAACAAAAGAGGAAAAGATAGTTGAAGATATAGAAGAAGAAGAAGATAAAAAGAAGAAAGGAGGTTCTTCGCCACCATCAAAAAAGCCGGGCAGAAAACGTGCTGCTGAAACAGGTAAAACTTAAATTTGCAATTAAACCAAAATTTTAAAAAAATTTGTTTAAATTTTAGAAACAAAGTTAAAAGACGTCTCACCTGAAAAGGAAATAAAAAGCAGTAGAGGTAGAAAGAAAAAAGAAGTTGAAAAACCAATTGAATCAGACCCAGAATCTGAAGTAGCTCCTCCTATAGCGATTCCTGCAGAAAAGCCAACTAAAGGTGGAAGAGGAAAAAAACGCACTAAAGCAGAGGAAATTACAAATGAAGCAGTTGAAGATCTGAATGCAGAAGAAAAACCAGAAGAACCTGTCACAAAAAAAGAAAAAAAAACTAAAACTACTGGTAAAAATTAAGAAAATTTAACAAAACTATTTTTTTTTTTTTTTAAATATTGAGGAATAAGTCATACATTCATAAAACATTTACATGTTCTATTATTTTAAATTAACCACAAGTTTAGTTCTTTTTTTTTTATCTATGTAGTATTATTTTAAAATGTATTTGGAAATATTCTTTTTTACTTTTCTGTTCTTCAAATAGTTTTATTTAGTTTTTTGTATGGTGAAATTGATAAAAATGTGAAAAGTGAAAAAAAATTTTGTACGCATTTTTCTATTACAATAATATTTAAAATAAAATTGTAGTATTAAAAAATATATTTGGAATAATAAATAAAATTTTTATGACAAAATAAAAAAAAAAATTTGGTTTTTGATTGTTTTCAAATATATAATAAAATTAAACAAATAAAAACTGCTTGTTAATAAACAGTGGAGTGAGACTATTTTAAAATGCATTAATAATCATTTGCAATTTAAAGAAAACAAAACAAAAACCAATTTAAAAATACAAAAAACTAAATAATTTTTAGAAACTTTGTTAAATTTGTTATGTTGTTTTGAAGTCTCACTCTTCCATTTGTAATTAAATTAACAAGTAGTTTATTAAAGTAGTTTTTTTTTATTTTGTAGATATTTATAATTATATGATGCAGCATATTAAGAGTATTAATAACTTATTTAATTCACTTTGACTATTTTATATATATTTATATATATATAAATGTCATTTAAGAAATTCCGATTTATAAAAGTGAATGTGTTCAGAGTTACACATTTGTGTTATTGAAATCATTGAATATTTCTTTAACCTTGCAGAGATTAAGTAGAAAATTTTTGTATAAAACTTGGTTTTAGTTAATTTTTCAAAGAAATTATAGTTAATCTAATTTCTATTATCATTCCTTTTTTTGATTTTTTTTTATTTTCGAGAATGTACATATAAAATTTAATATGCAAAATGAACAATACAAATCGTCACCCACTATTGTATTTCATTTTTGAAAATTATATAGAAATTTGAACTTTACTTCTTGAATTTTGAAACACGAAGTATATTAAAATTCTTTTTAAATAAGATTGTAGTTTTACATTGTCCATAATTCAAACCTTGGAATTATTTAGTTAAAATTGAAAAATTGCAAATGTGAAGGAAAATTAAAATTTTCAAATTAAAAATTTTAGCTAAAGTAACGAAATCTAAATCGACTTCCGAAAAAACTACAAAAACCAAGGCTCTTGTTGAAAAAAAACCAAAACAAAATGCAACTGAGACACATTATGATCCTAAAGATTTTGAATTCGATAAAGAATACACGATAAAAATTTCAAGCTGGAATGTTGCTGGCTTAAGAAGTTGGGTCAATAAAGGTTGCTTAGAGTATATTCAGTTTGAAAAACCTGATATATTTTGTCTCCAAGTAAGAATAAAAACTAAAAATTTCTTAGTTAAAAGTTCTTTGGATGACATCTGTTTTCATTTTTATATTTTAGGAAACAAAGTGTTCCGAAGATATGATTCCCGAAGAAGCTAGAGTTCAAGGCTATCATCCTTATTGGTATTGTAAACCAGGTGGTTATGCTGGTGTTGCTATTTATTCAAAAAAAATGCCTATTAATGTTGAATATGGTATTGGTGATGAAGAACAAGATGAAGATGCACGTTTACTGACGGCTGAATATGAAAAATTTTATTTAGTTAATGTATATGTACCAAATGCTGGTCGAAAATTAGTAACATTACCAAAACGTATGCGTTGGGATAACCTCTTTCATGATTATATTGTAAAGTTAAATAAAAAGAAACCAGTTATTATTTGTGGTGATATGAATGTTTCACATCAAGAAATTGATTTAGCAAATCCAAAAACAAATAAAAAGAATGCTGGTTTTACTCAAGAGGAACGTGATGGAATGACAAAATTATTATCCCTGGGATTTGTTGATACATTTAGATATTTATATCCTGATACGGATAAAGCATATACATTTTGGACATATATGATGAATGCTAGAGCTAAAAATGTTGGGTGGCGTTTAGATTACTTTATCGTTTCTGAAAAACTACTTAAAAAGGTTGTCGAAAATGTTATAAGATCTAAAGTATTGGGAAGTGATCATTGCCCAATTACACTATTCCTTAATTGTTAAAATTATGTAAAAATAATGCACAATAACTAAAGTGCAAAAATTAATTAATGTATTTGAACATGTAAAGGAATTTAAGTTATATTTTAATTATTACTTTTTTCAATTTTCATTTAAGTTTTTTTGTTTTACACTTGTTCCACAATTCCATATGATATTAAAATGTTAAATAATAATAATGACTTTAAATAAAAATATGTATTCTATGTATTGTTCAAATCTTTTAAATTTCTTGAAATTATGTCATTTGACTTATTTCTCAGTAAACTTATGTATTTGTTGATGTAAAGAGTTAGTATTTAATGTTTTATAATTTAAAAGGAAACATTTTTTTAATTGTAGAAATTCCTTTTTTGTTTTAATACTTTATAAATAAAGAAATTTTAAAAATAATTTTATTTTGTCTTTTACATTCGTTGTTAAAATAATTTTTTATTTTTGTTTTCAGATGGAAGTCAAAAATCATTCGCTAAATTGATAAAATTTTGTCTATTTTCAATATTTAATATAATAATTATTTATATTTTATATAAAACACTCTCTTTGAGAAAAGAACATTTTTATGAAGTTGATTTAACACTTCATATGGAGCATTTAAAAACTAATCTGGAGCATTTAAAAGATATTTGGAATTAAACCGTATTTCATTCTTCTTAATTAAAATTTAAAAACGAATGTTTTATTTTAAAATTAGTTTTAAAAGTAGGTTAATAAAAATTTTGCCGAGGATATTTTGGTACCTTATTTTTAGAAAATTTCATATTTTATTTGAAAAATTAAAAAATTTTATAAATTTAGAAAATATTACAATTGCAATATAGCTAAAATAAATGTTTAAATTTATGAATGCTAAAATTGAAAAAAAATTTTAATATATATTCGTCTATATACATTTTAAAAAACTTTAATATCTATACTATAATATAATTTTAAATTAATATTAAACATAATATTTAAGCAATTTTTTATTTTGTAATATAAAAGAAGAATGAAATTTTAAGAGGCTTATAAATTAATATGCTGGTTAAATAATAGTTGTTAAGGACTTCAATTATTTGTTTCAACACATTCCTCAGCTAGATTTGAACAACCATAATATTGTTTCTGTAAAATTTAATAAAATTAACAAAATTAAAAATCAATTTCAGTTATTAACGCGTTATGTATGAACATTATCATAGTTTTCCATGTAAACATTTATCTTCCGTCTTATTCAAACAATTCCGATATTGGAAACAAATAAATGCAGTCCTTTCATAGTTATTTATAGTATTAAACAAAATTAAATATAAAAAGACTAATGATATCTTTTTATTATATGCGGAGATATTAAAAAAAAAATAATAATTATTAAAATAAAATAATAAAATTTAAAATAATAAAAAGAACACATTTTTATTTTATTTTGAACACAAATTTTTCCTTGAGTATTTGATAAATTTTTTTTTTTTTTTGTGCAATAATAAGTGTTAATATTTTCTTTTATTTTTATATAAAAACAAATTCAATTTTTCATCTCAATTTATAATTTATTAAAAATAAATTTCTTATTAAAACTAAAGCAAAAAAAAATTATTTTTTACAAAATTACTTGTTATGTTCATAATTAGAAATTATCTTGCTTCATATTAGTGTTATATAATAAATACGTTTTGTTTTATTATTATAAGAATTTATAAAGTTTAATATCTTTTCGTAATCTATTTACTATTAAATGAGATTTACCTTTATTTAACTGAGTTTTCCATTCATTTTTTTAATGTTTTCTTTTCAAACTTGCATAGTATATTTGGAAAAAAAATAGTAATTAAATTACGCTACATAGCTATATTCATCACCAGAATTCGGTGTTCTTTCAATGTACTGTTTATCTATCAAGGACTCAATACATTTTTTAATCATTGAAATGCTTGGTGTAAAGCTGACTTTAGATTGTGATAAAATCTAAATAAATTTTTAATTGAGAAATTTAAATCATATTAAACCAAAAAAAGTTTTACCTCTTGAATTAAAGCATTATGACGTAATATTTTACGAGACTTCATTATACGAACAATGGCAGCTTGAAGATACAATTTTCTATCTTCATCAACAGCTGTCATAGTATGCTCAACCTTAAAATTCAAAAGAAAACTATTTAACACTGTAAATAAAATAAAAAAAAACTTGTACTTCTTGTGGTGTTTCCTTTTGTAAAGCTGCAGTTATTTTGAATTTAGTGCGTTTATTTGAATAATCCAAATTTAGTTTTATTTGTGTTTCACCTTCCAAATTTTCTGATTCAGCAATTAAAAGTTTTGATTCAATCAGTGACTGCATATGTTTTTGAAATGTATCATTATTTAACTGTAAAGTTTCTTGAATTTCTTTACATGTCAATGAATCGCATGTCTCAAAGAGTAATAACATAGCCATTTGATAAGTTTGCATTGTAACAATATATATTTTTTTTAAGTAACCAAGTTTCAATTCACCTTGACATAAATGAAGAAACCATGTTAATTTACGTCCACTAAATGAAGTATGATAGAAAGTTTCAAACTAAAATTGTAGTTAAAAATTTGATAAATTTAATATTTAGTTAAAGTAATTTTAAAAATTATTCACCATTCTAATTGCTTTTTCAAATTCTTGTGGGACAGCAAATGAAGGTACAACTTGAGTTGGACCTAAGGGCCAAGCACCTGCCTGAAGAACTTTTATAGATAAATTTATTCCTAAAATAATTAAAAATGTAAAATTTAATCAATAATATCAATTATAGTTTCTACCTAAATCTGTATTTTCTTTCTTTAAATAATTATTAAATTTATTATTTAAATCGACTGATAACGAAATATCTGTAAACATTCTGTGAAGTTTATTCTAAAAACAAAAATCAAATTAAAAATAATGTACAATTCGATTACTCAATTATTTAGCATACCGTAAATTCATAACCGCAAGCTTGCTGTAAAAAAAATATGATTAATAGATTTAAATAAAAAATAATAAAAAGTATACCTTAAGCCTATTAATCATAGCCTCCTCGGCGTCCATACTCTGTGATTGTTCATGAATAAGCCTTAAATATTTAAAATAAATATCGTATTGATCATATTAAAAAATTTTTACCTTTTAGCTAACATTCTACTATAGAACTTTTGATAAACATCCTTATCTTCAATATATTTAAAAATTGTTATACTATTAGTTAATTTAGAATCAATTTCTGTCTCGGTTGTCTTCGATTTTTTTAGTAGCGTATCACAATATTTTGCTACTAACTCAGCTGAACGGCATGGTTGTTTATCATTTATACGTTTATTTATTACACTGGCACATGCCTTGTCTAAAGCACTTAAAAATAATGAATCATTTTCAAATACATCAGCAATTAATTCTTGATATTTTTGATGCACTTTGAGCATATTTTCTACAAATTGTATATGAATATTTTCTCCTTTTAATGTTGAAATTGTTTCTATTCCTTCATTTTTAATATGATCCAAAAACGTTTGTGTTAGAAGACCTTTTAGACGATCTGGTATTGGTTTTAAAATTATATACATATTACGCAAATCTTTTCGTTTTTCTTGTGATACCATTTCTTTACATTCTGAATATAAAAAGTCCAAGTGGTCATTAATAAATCTTTCTTCACATTCTTTTTGAAGTTTTGTTATAGAACTAAAAAAATATTATATACTAATTAAACGAATCATGATTAGTAATCAAAAATATCTTACCTATTATGTAAAAATTTATGAGCTCTTTTATTTTCATCTTCTAAAATATTTATAATTTCTTCCATATATTGAGAAACAGTGCAACGTTGAAGTAACTTTGAAGCTTCAGCTTTATAATACTCTCCACTTGCTTGTAGCATAGGTGTTTCAAAAAGTTCTTGATATAATTTTAAATTACCTTTCTTTTTATAATTTTGAACCTCAACAAAACTTTCAATAACACCATGAATTACTTCAACATTTGTAGTTTTATCGTGTTTTTCACGATCTTTTTTAATTCCATCTAAAATTTGTTTAACTAATTCTTCACCCAAAAATAAAATCATGTATACACGCCATATATCCAAACCTTTAATAATTTTATATTTAATATTTAAATTTAAACCAAAAACATGACTTACCTAATTCTTCAATTTCCATAAGTTCTTGTGTGTCGGGTGATAAATTACCATAAACAGCATCAGCATCAGAAATTTTTTGTTTTTTAATATGCTGCTGATTTAAATATAAATATAATTTATTTAGATAACCAATTCCTTTACTGTATTGTGACCAAGCATTATAATAACGTTGCAATAAGTCAGAACCATTTTGATCGCCAATTTCATTTCCAGCAGGTGGTGCCACTTGCGTAGCTAACATATTTTGTACATGATTTTCTAAAAATTGTTTTGTTTCCATATAAAGTCTATCAGCTAAAGGTTCTGGATGAGCCACACATAATGAATATATATCACTAAAAGCAATATAACTTTTTATATATTATACAATAAACTAAATTTAAAGTTTTTTACGTAAAACGTGTACTCCAAACATCCCTTTGCACATTACCCATTGTTATTACTGCCTTAACAGTTTCCTTTAAATCTTGCCATACTTCGTCAAAGTTAACTGCTTTTGGTTTAAGTGACATATTGATTGAAACAAATTTTCAAGTTCAAAAGATCTTTAATTGATCTAAAATTTATGCAGTATTTCCTACAAATTAATAAAAAAATATTATTAGATGTGAACGAACAAAAGATGTTTTTACGTTATTAATAATATCTAAATTCTATTTTTGGATCAACATTTTTTATTGCATTATCACTAAGTGATTTGTAATTTTTTTCTTTAAAATATAAACTTAAAAATTATGTGGATTATTTTAACCAAAATACATAATCTGTTTTATATTTTTATTGAATCATATAATACTTTTTCGTGAAAGTAATTTAACAGTTCAAGGATAAAAGCACAAATCTTATACTAATAAGGCTGAAAACAATTTAACAAGGTTATGCTCACCTTCTATTAAATAAAAATAACAATTTTAATTAACCGAGTTATAAATTTTTCACCATAAAATTGTATATTTAGTTTTTGCAAATAAAAAAAATAATAGACACCTTTGGCTTTTTAGCGTTCCAAAACTTCTCCAGCTTCCAACGATATGTCAATAATGACATAATTGTCAAAGTCAAATTTATTTGTATAGTATAGTACTTCATAATAGAAATAATTGACATAAAGTTTTGCTGAAAGCAATTTACCTTTTACTTAATTATTTTATACATGAATGCGTAAAAAATATAATCTAAACATTAATTAAATATTATATATTAAAAATTTTAAAAAAAACTCAAATATATTTTAAGATACGCTATCATTATTCTATAATAGAAACAAAAAAGTCAATGTGAACATAGTTAAAAAAATGTACTTTACAACAGTTTTATAAAAGTACTAACAAGCTGTCAAGAAATTGCTGTCAAAATAATAACCAAAGATGAATTCGCAATGAATTTTTGACGCTAACGTAAAAATAGTGTCAATTGTCAATTATTTATACCGTTTCGTTCACTGACAAACAAATTCAACTGCGTACTCGCTTGAAAGGTTTTTTTGCATTCAAACTTTTAAAGTGACTTCTTAATCACTTTTAATTTTGTATTAGATATTTCAAATGTGATATCAAAAGCTTTTTGCAAGCTAAAATATCAAAAATTGAATTTTATGGTTTTTTGGCATTTAATATCACAATTTTTTTTTTCGCGGTAGCACATTTTGTGAATCAATAATTTTAAAACAAATTTTGGTAGTTATTTTTGAATCTAATATCTTAACATTGAACGCTGCGTTGTATATCATTACAGTAAAAAAATTGTAATCTCTCTTATTTTATTTAAAATATTTCTAACTTATTAATCAAAAAAACCTTTTTAAAACCAAAGGGAATTTATATTTTGTTCTCATAGAAATAAGAACTAAATTTTATTGGTATACAATATACATGTACATATATAAATTGAAAAGAATTTTATACATGTACATTATCATTACCTAGATAGATACCCTATGTATAATATATACGTACATATATCATATATCATTATTTATAAAAAATAACAGTAAAGGTAGGATGTTGTAACAGTGTAAGTGTAACAGTGTAGTGGGATGTTGACAACCAACAGGTGTTAAATAGGTAAGAAGTTTTTTTCTCTCTTCCAATTATTTGATGTTAAATTAAACAAATGATGTTTTTATTTTGTTTTAATTATTATATTTATTTTGCAATAGCTAAAAAATAAACAATTTTATATACATATATATTTATATATATACTAATTTCAGGAATTACAATTATTAATTTGTTAATTTTTTTTTTATTTAATTTAATTCTTAATTAAAAGTTAATAAGCCTTTTTCGCCTTAATAAGTTTTGATTCTTGGCTAAGTCTTGTGTATTCTTGTTGCATAATATTTTGACAATCATCTACTAAAACACCAATATTTTCTTTTTCATAATCTTTTGTTTCAATTTCTGGTAAAATATTTATAATAGCATGACCTTTTTTAAAGATATTTTTTGAACCATTTAAAAAATAATAATGAGATATAACAACTGGCTGTATTGGACATTCATTTTGTAAAGCAATATGGAAGGATCCTTTCTTAAATGGTAATAATTTATCTTTATTTGAATTACGTGTTCCTTCTGGGAATAGTAACAATTTACAATTTCTTTCTTTTATTGCTTTTGATTCTTTATTTAATGATTGAATTGAATCATTTCTTTTTGAACGATTAATGAATAAGGTACCCCATAACCATGCTCCAATACCAAAAAACGGTATATATAATATTTCACGTTTAGAAACAACTGTTGCTCGTCCAATCACAGGCCATAAATATGCTAAAACTAAATTAAATATTACAATCAGTTAACAATATTGTTTAATATAAATTTATTTTTTTAATTTTAATAACATCGAAATATGCGTTATTTGTTTTTAATATATCAAAATTTTAAATATCAAATATATGTGTGTATTGAAATATATAACATTAAAAATTTGAAGTAATTTTATTTTTAAACATAATATAAAAGTGTATATACCTATGAGATCTAAGGCGCTTTGATGGTTCATTAGGACAATACTACCATGTTCTTTACGAACATTTTCAAGACCATGAACTTCCATTGTTACTCCAATTGCTTGGCCAAGAATTCTACAACCCCAAGCAGGAACTCTAAAAATTGAAACAAAATAACAATGATTAAGAGATGATGATTAAGTCAGAATTGAAAAAAAAAAGTATATGTGGTAATATACATATTGTGGATACTCACAAAGCATTACGATAATCTTTTGGCCGAAAGATCATAAACGGTAACCATACCAAAACTAATATTCCAGAACCCAAAAAGAATGCAGTCATTTTTAGTTGATATGGCGCTTTTGAAGAAAAACTAAATACTAACGCGACAAAACATGCCAAACCAATCATTTCACATAAACAAACCATTGTGCTATAAACAAAAAAAGAGAAAAATATAAAATTAAAAATGTTATTAATTTCAAAAATATATTTCTAAAACTGTATTTAAATTTTTTTTGTTATTTGATCCAACAAATTCTTGTAAAAAAGGTTTTTATTTAAAAATACTAAAAAGATAATGAATTTAATATATAGGTAATATTTTATAAATTAAACTATACATATAAAATATATCTTTTTAGTTAATATTTACGTCAATTATTTTAAATATTTAATAATTTTAAAATTAAAGATAAGGTTTGGGGGGGGAAATGAGATTTAAAAGAAGTTAAATGACGATTAAAAGCCATCACTTATAATTAACAGATTTTAAAATTTGATTCATTTTTTCTATTACTTGTAATAGATTTAATAAACAGTATTGCCAGGTTTTATAATTTTAATATTAATTTGCATATTCACATAAATTATTCGTTTAGAAAATGGTTTTTCCCAAGTAAAAAAATAAACTGATGTCCGGATCACAAGAATCTACTAAAATAGAAACTCTTAAAAAAAAAACAATGCTTTTTCAAAGTATGCACTTAATTCAAAAATATTTTTAAAGAGATTTTTCTAAACCTTTGAAATTCTTAAAAACAAAATTTATTTTTTCATTTATTCGTTTTGCATGTTAAATTTTCACACAATTTTATTTGTGCCTCCTCTCTGTTACTTCCACTTTTGTCTTAGGAAAATCTCCGAGTTCTGTTTACTTTAAAAATTTTTTATAAATATATTTAAAAGTACAATGTCCCATAATTTAATATATGATATTATCTATTCGTTTTTTTTAAAACAAATTTAAATCATATTAAATTAAATTTGATCAATTTAAACAATTTGTTTTTCATTAAATATTAAATTCAATTAGTATATCTTTAATATTTATATATGTATATACCTATTAAATATAAATATATAAGTATCTGAATGAATAAATAAAATTATTTTAATTTTCCATCATTAGTAAATAGAAAATAATATAGCACGTAATTGCAACCTTATTGCCAGATTATAAAATGAAAACATACATAATATTATTATGTTATAAGTAAGTAAGTATTAATTACTATTAGTACTATTTTGAATTATTTATTAGTACCTACTTATGTATATTATATATTTATAAATGAAAATTGAACTTGAACTTCGACTACTTTTTGTTTTTTTTTTATTTTTATACTTTACTTCATAATAATTGGACAAATCACAAATTTTATGTAATTTTTTTAGAAGATTTTTAAATATATTTTTATAACAAGTATAAATACTATGTATGTACAGTATATTACCCTATTTTCACAATTGGAATTTTTATCTATTCTCTTAAATTAAAATACCATATAAATAGATTTAAAAAAAAAGGAAAAATCTATCTAAAAAAAAAAGTGTTAATAATATTACATCTGGTACTTATGCATAATGCAATATAAAATTAATATATTTATAAGTTCATATATTCGAAATTTAATTCAAAATTTATTTAATGTAATAAAAAAACTCTATCTATTCTTTAGTCAAATAATATAGCCCTGCGTACAAAGCTAAAAATATTTGAAACAAACGTCAAATCAGTACTTCTATACGGCTGCAAAACATGGAAGGTATCCGCCATAATCACCAAAAGGTTGCAGACGTATATAAACCGTTGTCTACGCCGCATCTTAAGGGTTCGTTGGCCGCAAATCATTACCAACACACACCTGTGGCAAAAAACGAACCAAAAGATGATTGAGGTCGAGATCCGAGAGAGAAAATGGCGATGAATCGGACCTTGAGGAAGCCAGAAGAAAACATTGCAAGGCAAAGTTTTGAGTGGAATCCACAAGGCAGACGACGAGTGGGTAGACTAAGGAAAACATGGAAAAGTACTGTTTTGAAAGAGGCAGAAGCGCCAACGCAAAACGTGGTTACAGCTAAAAGGAATTGCTAAGGATCGTGAAAGGTGGAGAGGATTTGTTGACGCCCTATGCCCCACCAGGGGTTCTAGGATCCAGTAAGTAAGTAAGTAAGTAAGTAATAAAAAAACTTAATATTAAAAAATTGAAGAATAAAATAAAAATATAATAAATATCTAAGACAAGAAAATATATGAGATACATTCACTTTGGAAAATTTCCAGATTTTAAATAATTGAATCTTAAGATTCGGTTATCTATAAAATGTTTGAGTAAATTTCTAGTTTATTTTATTAATCAAAAAAATTTTAAAATAAATTTTTACAATCTAGAATCTATAGATAACATTTTTTATATTTATTATTTTTTTTTTATTATAATATATTAAAGATTGATTACTTGTCCTAGACCAACAATTTTGATTATTCATTTAATTTAAGTTTTAATTAATTTAAATAATTTATATTGTTCGTACTTTTTAAAAGGTACAAATTAATATATAATTCGATTAAATATTTTATGAATATTAAAAAAATAATATTAATTCTACTAATTTTATTTAAAAATTACATATAATTTAATTTTATTCATATATAGTCTCTATATTATTAGTAGCATTAATATATTAATATAATTGAATTTTTATAAAAAAAAAATGTATTGAATAATGCCATATATTAAATGGAAATGATTTATAACCGCAGTATTTATTATCAGTTGCTATTAAAAGTAAATATAAATAAATATTTTGAAATTTTGTTAATATCTAGTCATAAACCTTAAAATATTTAATATGGTATTGCAAATGTCTCTTGAGTGTCCCAATGTAAACAAGAAAATTTAAATAGAAAAATTTATCAATTTATAATAAGTGTGAACAAAGAAAAGGGTTTTGAGTTTCAATTTAAGAATTCACAAAATTTAATTCAGCTCGAAATTTTTTAAATCTATAAATAAGTTTTAATTCTACATTCAACCAAAGACTATAGAATATAAATATTCTATAGTCTTTGATTTAACCTAATCGTTTATACAAATTGTATTTCGTATCTTTGACCTTATTAATTAATTTAAATACACAAAAATTTATTTATAATGTCAAATTAATCACTATGTCAATCCGTCAGCGGTCTAAACTAAACAAAGAAATATAAGAACGATATACGAAAATAAGGTAAAAAAAAAATAAAAATAAAATAAATGATAAGGTAAATATAGTCTAATTTGGTTGAACTTCTGACATTTTTTGTTTTTTTATAAAATTAAACAAAAAAAAAAAAAATTATTTCCTGTAACTCGTGATAAGTGATTTGTAGATACAAAACATTTGACAAAAGATAGATGTACTGAACACTGAGGTACATACACGTATGTAAAACAATGTTATTTTTAGTATAAACCTTTCTTTTTAAAATAAATACTATATTTTGTATAGGTCTTAACTATTAGGTGTTTAAATTAGGCATAAAAATAAAGAAGTTATTTTCATTTATATTTTATGTATGATTAAATTATGTACAGGGTGTTGAAAGGTTATTAGCAAAAAAAAAAAACTTATCAGAAAGTTTTTTTTTTATTCCTTTTCCACTCCTTTAAGGAGTATAGGACATTCACCAAGTTTATTTAAACTAGGCTTCAGTTTCTTTAATCATAATATTCACTAAGCCGTTGATTACTCAGCTGTAGCTATTGTATAAGGTTATGAAATATGAATGCGCAAATGTCAACTCTGTGTGCCATCTACAATCTTACACAAGAATTATTTATATATTTTTATTAAATCTTATTTTTATATTACGATATAAACTATTACGATATAATTATACAATTTTACGATATTTTTTTTTTTATTAGATATGATCTGACCGGGGTTTGAACCCGAGACCTTCCACATGAAAGGCGGCGTCAGAAAGCTTTAACTTATCAGAATATTAAAATAGAACTGATCTTAAATTTGACTCGAACCTAATCGACTTAGATAAAGCATCTGAATACTAAAACATGCAAATTCTTCTACATAATGTAATCACTTCCAAAAACACTCTGTTATACGGTTTTTTTTTATTTCATTTTTAATGCAATTTAACGTATTTCCTGATTTAAAATAGATCACAATACAACGAACCTATGAATATATTTGAAATATAATTTATCTCTATATATATATATTATAATATATAAATATACATATCTGTAATATTTATATATCAAAAATAAACATCGGTTACGTTTTTCTTAAATTAGCAAAAAAAAATTCAAGGTTAATAAAAGTTACCTTGCCTTAAAGACAATTGGAATCAATGAAATCAAAAAGAAAGTGAAGTGTGTTAAGGTGTTATTTTTACAAAATATATTTTATTTTAATAATAAACATTTTCGTGTTTAAATAGTATGTATTTACATAATACTGTACATAATTACTAATTCTAAATAAACACTTTTTTTTAAGTATACACAATGCCATATAAACTAAGTATAAACAATGCGAGTATTTAATAGAATTGCCTTATTATTACCTAATATTAACTATAACTGTTATACGATCAATTTGATATTCAATTCATAACGTTCATCAAAAAACCTTAAAGATCTTTTAAGGCAATCCAATCCATCCAAATCAATATGTAATAAAAATGGTTAATAATATAATATTAATAAATAAATTAAACAATTCAACATGTTAAAGGTTTATTATTAATATGACATTAATAACTGTTACATGTTCTGTACATGTGTTACATTACATAGGTCTGTTGATTTTTTTGTCTCCTTAACACGTAGAACGGAATTTGAAACGTAATGCAGTACAGGGTACAGGTAGAGGTAAGTAATTAATGTCTATGAAATGTTTAATTTGTATTTTACTCATGCTCATATTTCATTGTATTTTTATTCATAATAAATATGTTTTTATTTTTTATATATAACATATGTACATATATCTTGCATACTTTAATTCTACGTATTTATTAATATTATTAAGAAGTATATACTAAATGTTTTTCATATTTAAATAAAGGAAAAACTGAAATATATGTTATATAATATTATAAATATATACTATATTTATGTAACTACAATAATTAATAAAATATAATATAAAATTGTTTTAAATTCTTGTCAATGAACTTAATTATATTAATATTATATTTCTTTAGTATATATATATATTTTAAATTGAAATTGTATTCTAAGAATTTGTTTTTTGTTTATACTATCAGGAAGAGTTGCGAAAAAAAAACACTATTATCTAATAATTGTAGAAATAAGTAATTTAATATACTTAATATTTTGCATTTTGTTATTATCAACTTAATACTTAATTTTAATTAAATTTTAATAAGTTACAACTTTTCAGTATTATAATAATTTTGTTGATTCATTATCATAAAATTTGTATATAACAAAAAATAAGGAAATTTTAGATCGTACGTTAACTTAGTAATTAGTAATTTAATTACTATATAATCAATCATCACTCATTAGTTACATGTACTATATATACATATATAGTAAGTATATCAGTTTTATTATATTGTTATGGTACATTGTTATTTATTTTAAAATTTTATTTATTTTTAATTTTACCCTTTATTTTTTATTTATTTTGAATTGTAGATCAAAGTTCAGAGTAATAATTGATTATATAACTATATAAGTTCTTTGATCTAAATATGTATATTATATTTTTGAAATATATTTTAGTATCGATGTATAAATTATTATTTTTTTATTTTATTTTAAAATCGTACATACATAATGTGCTGTTTATTTGATTTTATGTTTAATCACTTGTTGACTCTTTTTATGCTAACGGGTTATTGGCGTTATTGCTATGCCAACTATATACAAGTAGATTAAGCAATATTTTAGAACCTAAGTGTCTTTCATAAATGACATTTCTACATCAGGCTGGCAGTAAGGCTGAGGTATAAATCTCTTAATTAATAAGATAATGGATATGAAATAATTAGAATTAGTAATAAAAAAACGAGAGGACCATTTAGTAATTGCAAAAATTCTCGATATAACGGACACTCTGTCTTAATGATAAAAATCTAAAATTTTTTTTAAAATAACGTACACTCTGTATTTACGCATTTGTACCTATAATTAATCAATAATACAATTTTTTAAATAAGGGCTGAAACACTTCAAATCTAACGAGTACCTACTTAAACCTTATTTAAATCTCATAATGATTCCTATACCTATTTGTGTGTATAAAAATATACTTAACTTATGTATATATATTTTTAATAGGAAAGAAAATCTGTATACATATATATAAATGTATATTGTAGATTGTAAAATTATTTTCAAATTTTTCTTTTAATTTTTTTTTGTCTCATCTCATTGAATCATACGATATGTCATTTAATTTTAAACTTTAACCATAGTGTACAAAATTACGTACATACTTATAGAATCAACGACTACATAAGGGTATAACATATATAGATATATACATTTTCATATTTCAATTTATATATGTTTATATTAAATATATAATATAATGATAATGTTGTTGATAATAATATTTAATAAATTTATGTATATATTAGAAATTATTAATTTTTTTTAACCGTCAATACAATAAAAAATTCAAAAAAAATTATTAGACTGAGACATATTTATCATTAAAACGAGGAAGAGTGTGGTAGAGTAGACTGTGTCAACTCTGGGATACCCGCATGACCGTAACATATACATTATATCATGCGGTTATTTACTTTTGGCAAAATTTAAAATATTCAGGTTTATTAGGTGTAGAGTTATACTTATATAAAAGAAGGAGTTGTATGGCAGCTACTCGAACCCTTTGCAGTAGACCAACCAAATTTTGCAGAAACTTTGGCCATAAAGTTAAACTACTTTTGGCAAAATTTCAGACACACAGCTGCAATAGGTACAGAGAAATACTCATATATAAAAAGAAGTTGTATGGCAGCTACCCGAACCCATGGAGCAAAATGGCTGGATTTAAATAGCGATTCCGGTTTTTGCATAAAAACGAATTTGTGAAAATTTCATAATCCTAGCTCCTTTATTTTTTGAGTTATCGTGATGACGGACGGACGAACGGACGGACATACATCGCTAAATCGATTTATTTTTCGATTCTGATCCGATCCATACACTTGAGTCTATATCTACCCCCCCCTCCTTCTCTGCGTTACAAACGTAATGGCAAATTTATTATACCCTTTGACTATATAGTCATACGGGTATACTTTCTTTTTATACTTATCTACATAAAAATTAAAAAAAAATTGCAAGGTTCCAAAATTCCAATTTTTAAAAAATTTTTTTTGATAAACTTTGTTTGCGGTTCAATTGAAATTGAAATTTTTTTTAGAAATTTTTAGTTAATATTATTAAATAAATAAAAAAATTCTTTTAATAGATGTACAGAGATGATGATATACGGTTTAATTTAAATTGAAAAAATTAAATGTATGTATGTATGTATATTATTTTTAGTATATGGATTGGATACACGTTTTTCTAAGTAAGTTCTATACATTATGTATGCACATATATTATATATAGAAATTATTAAGAAGGTAAAATTAAAGTAAAATGTGATGGAAAAAAAATCTGTTATACAAACTATATATATATTAATTGATCAATTTAAAATTCAAATGATTATTATTCTTGTTTATTTTTATACACATATTATACAATTTCTTTATAAATCAATTGAATTAAAAAGAAAATATTTATTTTTAGATATTTTTTAACAAAAAAAAATGAATTTACTAAATTTAAACATTTATTATTATTATTATTTTCATTTGATTTTCCTCAAACATAGTAGAGAATGAAAAGAGGATTAATATAACAGTTTAGTAAATGGTATTATATCATTCATATGCAATTAAAATGATTTACCTAGAATATTGTGTGCTTAAATGGTTGATTAAAAATAATTAAATTATTTAGAAAATAAAAGTTATAATTAACACGTGCAATTAAAAGTTCAATAATAATTTAATGATTTCCTATGAATATTAATTATTATATAATTTAAATTTTTACAACGTTGTTTTTAATTCATCTTTGTAATCTTGCATATTAATTACCAAAGGAAGAGGTGTATATATGTTATGATCTTTAATATTCCTTTTGAAAATTATTAAAAAACAATTAAACAAGTATATTATGCAATATATACATACATATATATATATAGAGAGAGAAAAGTTAAATAGAAAACTGAAGGAATATATTAATTTTCTAAATATGGGTTCATTAGAAGATAAAAGTAGAGATGAAGACATATCATTACATTTCAAACTCTTTCTTTTAGTAAGTAGAGTTAATCCTCCTCTAATCTTTCTTGAGTTACTGGATTTTTTTTTTTTATAAATCTAAGCTTATTAAACATGATCTTTAGTAACAATACGTCACCTGGAGTTTAAGAAAACATTAGACGAGTCTTTTTTTTTTTTTTTTTTTTTTTCCGGCACCTCTACGTGCTAACTGTTCACTGTGATAGGCTAAACAGCCTGACTATATATATATGTGCATGTCGGAACAGGGGAGATATATTCATATAT
This sequence comes from Dolichopus griseipennis, assembly GCA_963082915.1. NCBI lineage: Eukaryota > Metazoa > Arthropoda > Insecta > Diptera > Dolichopodidae > Dolichopus > Dolichopus griseipennis. The sequence continues at coordinate 1,676,557 of OY720444.1, read as the reverse complement.
TAGAACTGATCAAATGAATTCCACATACAATTTAAACATGAGATAGTACTACGCCTTATAACATGTATAAATGTCTTAGATTTTCAATAAATACAGTTCTATTTTTGTTTATATTCTAATAATTTTGTACTTGAGTTATATGGTATTCTATATCACTGAGTTATATTATTTAATTGAAATATTTGTTTGCATTTTGCATTTGTTTATATTGTTATATTTTTTTATTTTGTATTTTATTATAAATATTTTTATTATTTAAGCCATTAATTTGAACTCAAAGGCGAATGGTAGCTGAGTCGAGTTGAAAACCAGATAAAAGTTTTTTCACTTTCACTGGGATTCGAACTCGGGGCCTCTCGTATGAAAGTTGGCATTCTAACCACTGTGCCACCGAGCCGTTAAGTCTATAATGATACTACGAAATGTTAACTATATAATTATGTAGGAACGTTTTTATATGATTAATTTTAACACGCATGCGTATAGTTATGATCATTTACCAAATGTAATTGATTATTTTAATTTTATTTTATATAATTAGTATGACCCCTAAATATTAAAATGAATGTTAATGAAATACGAATACATTTACACACATGTTAAATAAATCTAAATTGTTTGTTCATTGTTTGATATAAATTAAGTATATTATAAATTTAATTCACAAGTTTAATATCTGTTCGGAATTGTAATTAGACATTAAAGTAGATGTAATTGTTTTTAAAAAAAAAATAAAATAAAATTACGTTTACTTGAACTTTAAACAACAGAAATTGTTATTAGAATTTTAAATAAATAATTAAAAATTGTTTATTTAAAAAAGAATTACTAAATCTATCGATAATAATTAAAATTGGGTCACTATATGCTTAAAATATAATATATATTTTTTTTATCAATTTGGAACTTTTTGATAATTCGAAATTTCTAAACAAAAGTAAATAATTATTTCCAAGGAAAACATTGATTAAAATTGGTAGTAATAACCGACATCGAACATTGTACTAATTATTTTATATTTCTATAGTTATATAAAATGATTAATAATTGTTATATTTGTTATTATCAAATGTAATTAGGTTTTTTTGATTATTTATAGAAATTATACTATATACTAATCCCTTAGTTATTCTTTTGCTTTGTGAATCATTTGTTATTTTAAAAACATATCAATTAAACAATTGCCCTCATTAAATATATAAATCTACAAAATATTTATCAATTTCTTTTTTATTGAATGTAATAAAAAAAAAAGAACTTTTTTCTTTTTAATTTTTATTTAATAGACATATAACTTTAAACCATTTGAAAGTCAATTAATTTAATTTCAATTTATTATTCGATTAAAAAAAAAACAGATCATGTGTTTAATTAATTATTAAATACACTTATTAAAAGTTGTAAACATTATTGACTTTAATTAAACTTATTACATATGAGAATAAAAACAAACAGTATGTATTATATTATATAACAATGAATATAATTGTTGCTTTCAGCTTTATTAAAAATTAATATATAAGTACTATAATATATGTAATAATTGACTTACAATTTGAATATATTCTCAAAAAACATAAAAAAATTCTAAGAAATCGAATAGTTAGTCAGAAATCGAATAGAAATTTTCTACTAATTTCATTACAACTTAATTTTTTTTAAATAGAAAATGTAAATTAAAGGTATATACAGGGTGTCCGCGCACTACACTCAGTGATTGGGGGCATTAAAACAAACAAAAAATTGTACTGGAGGCGGGGGTCTATTGTGGACCCTTTTCGAGATATGAGGGATTAAAGATTTGAGGAGACTTTTCATAAAAAAATTAATAATTTTTGAACAGCTTCCTGTAGAGAGATAAAAAAAATCAATTTTGTAGAGTAAGTTGTCAGCTTTAATTTTTGTGTACTAATAATCTCCATATACCCAACATTTACAAAGTTATGAAGGTTCAAAATGATTTAAAATGAAAAAATTATGTTTCAAACTCTATTTTCGAACTCATATTTCGAAAAGGGTTCACAATAGACCCCCTCTCCAGTAGAATTTTTTGTTTGTTTTAATGCCCCCAATCCCTGAGTGTAGTGCGCGTACTTGAGTCTCGGACACCCTGTATAGGTATATATCATAACATTAATGAATAATTAATTTGCGTGTGAAAACTATGTGCGTGCAACAACTTCACAAATATTAAAAAAGACATAAATGTCCTTTTTAAAAATTTTGTTGTAATTATCTTTGTTTTCCGATGAATAATGACTATAACTAATAAAAGTTCAGTAATTCCCAAAAATTAAATTGAAAAAATTAATAAGTAATTTTTTTAAATGATAAGTATTTTAAAATTTTTAGAAAAAATTGATATATTATTGATTTCAATAATATATTATAAAAAATTTAGCTGGAAAATTTCTTTTTCGGGTAGTAGGGGATCTTTGGAATTGTTTCAGCATATAATTTAAAAGATATTAATAAGACTATACCTTATTGATCTATCAGTAGCGCCCATATTTTTAAAAAATAATAAAATTAACATATTCACTTATTCATTCATTATATTTGTACATTTTTAATTAAAATCTTATAGTGGGTAACCCTAGTAAAAAGTGTTACCAAGTATTTAAATTTTAATATGAAGGGTTGAATTCATTATATATATTATATTTGAAAATTTAATTATTTATTAATTAAATTTTAATTATTATTTTCATGAAACTTGTTACATAAATGAATATATAATATATTAATAAAAAAAAAAATATATACTCTAAGTACCTATTTATGATAAGTTTTCATTTTCTATTATTCATTTTACATTTATAATTAACAGATATGACAAAAGAACTAAATATATTATTAATTTTGTTATATAGGTTTTGTTCTTCATATATTATAATTTAATAATTTAGTATATATATAATATATAAGCTATATGAGGTAAAATTTTTTGTTTTGTCTTTTGCTTAGAAAAAGTTTAGTCAGCGGTTAGTTAAAATTTTAATTGAATTAATTAAAAATTTTTCTTAACTTTAATTTGGGAAAGTATATATGTATAACTATATATATTTTTTAATTCAGTTGTGTATTCATTTAACTAAAGTGTATATTATACAAAATTTAAGATTATAAAACTGTTATATTATAGGAAAATCTAGAAGCTTCATTAATTTAAAATACAATAATACTATTTAGATCTTTAAGACTGTTTAAAATTATTTTATAATTAATTGTTTACAATACTGTTCCAGTTATATGTTAAACTGTAATGTATAACAACTGTTACATATTTACATACAACTATATTGACTTTAGTTGATACCTGTGTCTTATGAGCATATGTATAACATTATGTACAATAATTATTTACTTGTTTGTTTTAATCCTTTAAAAAGGATCTAGAACCTTCTTTTTTTTAGAGAAACTCCCTTATAATAAGTAGGGGGGAAAACCTCTTCAAAAAATGACTTATTAGTCAATTGTAAGTTAGGTATATTAGTTAGGTATCTTTTATGTTTTAAATCGAGTACATACTTATCTAAGCTTATCTATGCACAATAATGTATTATATAAAGTACCTACATATATCTAATATACTTACTAAGTATACTTTTGATTTAAAAACGAAATGATCTCAATATCCAATATAATAAATATTTATAAAAATTGTTAAAAAGAATTTTAAAAAGAAAATGATCTATTGGAAACATTCTTTTAGAACATTAAACAATTTAATGAATTGGAAGGAATTTTTTTTTAAATAGAGTGAAACTAATATTTCAAGTAACATAATTTAAAATTATTATATTTTATGCATTGTATTTAATTTATATGTTTTAGCAAATATATTTTATAAGATCAAACATTTAATACTATAATATATAGTTTTGGTATTATTAAATTATTTTTTTTTGTATATTTTTAGATTTTTTTGGGTTGGTTGTCTTTTTTCTGTAAAATTGTGAATAATTTTCTCTTAAAGTTTGTATAACATACATTACAGTCTAACTAGAGCTGGAAAATCGAATGCTTCTGGCAACAATTCATCAATTTGGAATACGTTTGAAAGGAGAATGTCCTTTATATATAAGAACTTATATAGTACTTATATATATATAGTTAGGAATTACTACTTAATGCTGCTATGGTTATAGGAATTCAAGTTGTAGAGAAGAGATGGGTATACTTTTGGTATTATATATACAGGTGTTATACAATACCTGTTTTTAAAATATTTAATACTTAGATTTAATACTTTTTAACTATGACAAAATTTAAATTGAAAATCTTTAAAATTAATACAAATCCTTTATTGCATAAAGTGTACATTCATATATATTTATGCAAGTTCGTATCATTATATAATATATATGCATATAATATATAATATAAATTTGTATATGTATATACCTGTATCTTTTATTCTTTTCATTTAAAAAAAAAAAGTTCCGATTACAAAACCTATACGGTATTGTTTATACAAAAAAAAAAAAACAAAAACAAAACAGAAAAAAATAGATTAAAATGAAAATTCAAGGACTCTTCCTTTATTATGTATATATGTATGTAGATAAAGAGTAGGAAAAGTGATAGAACATGAAGAACTAAGGTATTTTGTATAATATTTTTTTTTTATCTTTATTTTTATTAATAAATATACTTTCATAACATAAGATATGCGTACATGTATATTATTTTATATGTGTTTGTAAGTACTTACAATATAAAAATAAATATGTAAGTAGGTATATTTATAATAGTTACATTGTATCAAAAAAAAAAAAAAAATAAAAAACATTGTTTTCAAACCGGTCACATTTATAGTTGACTGTTTTGAAAGGCAGTTATTAAAGTATAACGGTATATTATATTTGTGCAACTTAAGTTTATTGTGCAATAAGTTTATTTATGAATGTATATGAAATGGAAATATATCTAAGAACATTATTTTATGTAATACACATATATATATAATAATTTTTATACCCCTGTGACTTTATAGTCAAAGGGTATAATAAATTTGCCATTACGTTTGTGACGCAGAGAAGGAGGGGGGGTACATATAGACTCAAGTGTATGGATCGGATCACAATTGAAAAATAAATCGATAAAGCTATATATGTCCGTCCGTCCGTCCGTCCGTCCGTCTGCACGATAACTCAAAAACTGAAGGAGCTAGGATCTTGAAATTTTCGCAAATCCGTTTTTTTTTTGCAATAGTCGCTATTTAAATCCAGCTATTGGTGAAACTTCCGGAAAGGGGTTGTGAGCTATCAAGATGACGTCATCACATAACGGTACTAAATATCTCAAATTTTTTGAATATATATACCATTAGTGGCGATGGCGCCATCTAGTGGTCGAAAAATGCATTACAAAATGTTCCTAAGATTTTGTAGCATTTTTATTAAAATGTTATATTTTTCTCTGTTAGTCCATAAACTGGAACCAACATCTTACAATATTGTAGGGCATGATATTGTCTTTTATAAACATCTTGTTTTATCTGGATCGGTGTTACCATTTTTGAGATATTGCAATTTAAAGTGAAAATTTAAAAAAAAAAAAAAAAAAAAATCAAACTTTCAAAAAACCTACTATAACTGTGAAATTTTCAAAAACACCCTGTATTATTATTATACCATTAGTAAGGTCTCTTAAAACTCTTTCCAACGGTATATAATAAGTATGGCATATGTTGACAAATAGCCCCACCAGAGAACATAAATGCAAAAATGACGCAACAATTTTATTAAAAAATACATTTTCATACTTTATTTGTCATAAATTTATTTTGCCTTTTTGTTTTCCATTTGAAATATTTATTTTAAAATTTAAGAATGTACTTTTATAGTTTGATACAATATTGAGTTGGGTTTTGTTTAGAAGATTTTTGAGGTATTTATATGTATGTAAAGTATAATTAGAAAGGACCTTAGAGTTGGTTATAAAGTCAGAATTATACGCTTTTTCCAGAATATTTATATACTAAGATTTTGAAGATTGACAGGGTTTTGAGTTGGATATAAAATTACGCTTATACTGTTCCAACAACTTGTATAACGTTTTATTTAGCCCTTTCGTTGGGCCCTTTCGTTGGTTGGGCGAACAGGTTGTTAGCATTTGAATGCGAAATAAAGCCATATCATTTTCTAAAATTTTACGAAATAAAGCCATATAGTAAAATTGATACAAATTCTAACACTAAAATGAAAAGAATGGTATAAGAATTCGGATACCTAATTCATTCAAAAAATTAATAAGTTCCTAATTTTTTTTTAATACACTGTAATAAAACATGTTAAATAATATTATATTTTCATTAGGGGGGCTGCCGCCCCCGAACCCCCGCTAACTCAATTATTGAAACTAGATTTTGAATCCAACACTAAAATGAAAAGAATGGTATAAGAATTCGGATACCTAATTCATTAAAAAAATTAATAAGTTTCTAATTTTTTTAATACACTGTAATAAAACATGTTAAATAATATTATATTTTCATTAGGGGGGCTGCCGCCCCCGAACCCCCGCTAACTCAATTATTGAAGCTAGATTTTGAATCCAACACTAAAATTAAAAGAATGGTATAAGAATTCGGATACCTAATTCATTAAAAAAATTAATAAGTTTCTAATTTTTTTAATACACTGTAATAAAACATGTTAAATAATATTATAATTTTCATTAAAGGGGGTGCCGCCCCCGAACCCCCGCTAACTCAATTATTGAAGCTAGATTTTGAATCCAACACTAAAATGAAAAGAATGGTATAAGAATTGGGATACCTAAATAATTAAAAAAATTAATAAGTTTCTAATTTTTTTAATACACTGTAATAAAACATGTTAAATAATATTATATTTTCATTACGGGGGCTGCCGCCCCCGAACCCCCCGCTAACTCAATTATTGAAACTAGATTTTGAATCCAACACTATAATGAAAAGAATGGTATGAGAATTCGGCATAGCTATTTCATACAAAAAAATAATCAACCCAAATTAATAAATATAAATATTCTGGAAAAGGGGGCAATCCTGGTTTTGAATCCAACTTTAAAATCCCTCCTAAATGAGAATCTTACATATATAAATATTCTGGAAAAAGCGTAAAACCCTGCTTTTGAAACCAACTCTAAAACTCCTTCCTAACTATTTAAATAAAAAAGTTTGGAAAATTAAATTGCTTCTATTTTCACAAATAAAATTACTTCTGATTTTGTAGCCTAAGGGCCTTTCTAATTATATTTTTACATACATATTTAAATAAAAAAAAATTTAAAACTTTGAGGTTGTCACCTCCAAAATCCCTCAAAACAAATTGTCAGAACCAAACTCAATATTGTATCCAAACCTAAAATGCATTTTTACATTTTTAAATTTGCCAAAAAGGCAAAATAAATTTATGACAAATAAAGTATGAAAATGTATTTTTTAATAAAATTGTTGCGTCATTTTTGCATTTATGTTCTCTGGTGGGGCTATTTGTCAACATATGCCATACTTATTATATACCGTTGGAAAGAGTTTTAAGAGACCTTTCTAATGGTATAATAATAATACAGGGTGTTTTTGAAAATTTCACAGTTATTGTAGTTTTTTTGAAAGTTTGATTTTTTTTTTTTTTTTTTTTAAAATTTTCACTTTAAATTGCAATATCTCAAAAATGGTAGCACCGATCCAGATAAAACAAGATGTTTATAAAAGACAATATCATGCCCTACAATATTGTAAGATGTTGGTTCCAGTTTATGGACTAACAGGAAAAATATAACATTTTAATAAAAATGCTACAAAATCTTAGGAACATTTTGTAATGCATTTTTCGACCACTAGATGGCGCCATCGCCACTAATGGTATATATATTCGGAAACTTTGAGATATTTAGTACCGTTATGTGATGACGTCATCTTGATAGCTCACAACCCCTTTGCGGAAGTTTTGCCCAGCTATTTTGGTCCATGGGTTCGGGTAGCTGCCATACAACTTCTTTTTTTATATGAGTATTACTCTGTACCTATTATAGCTGCGTGTCCGAAATTTTACCAAAAGTAGTTTAGTTTTATGGCCAAAGTTTCTGCAAAATTTGGTTCGTCTACTGCAGTGGGTTCGAGTAGCTGCCATACAACTACTTCTTTTATATGAACATTACACTACACCTAATAAAAAGCTGTATGTTTGAAATTTTGCCAAAAGTAATTAACCGGATGATATAATGTATATGTTACGGTCATACGGGTATCCCAGAGTTGACACAGTCTACTCTACTACTCTCTTCCTCGTTTTTTTTAATTTTTAATGAATGACAGGAGAAAAGAAATTCTTGAACTTTTACGTATGAGTATATATTATATAGATGTATGTATGTACAGTGGTATTTCTTAATTTTTCTTTAAAGTTTTTAAAACTTTTCTATCTTCCTTTTATATGCGTATGTATGTTTTTATAATTTTAATTCATAAAATCGCTGTATGTTTATAAGTACCAAGTTTTTAGTTGCTGTAGAATACCATTGGATTAAGTTTTTAGTGTTAACAAAATTAAATTAAATTATATGACATTTATTATAAACTGTTTATTCAAAATTTGAAATCTAAGGAATTTTTTAATTCAAACAATTTAATATTTGTCATTTGGTTTCTTTTCGAAACTTATTTATATTTCATTTATGAACTAATAAAATTTTATACCTTAAATATTAAAAACTTTTAAATTTCATAATATTATACAAATATTAAAGTAAATTTTAATTATTTATTGGATTGGAACGAAATGATAGCCAAATGGAATGTAGAGATATTAAAAAAAAAAAAAAATAACCTACATACTATATACATAACATATATATAAAAATTATATAAAATTATTTTAAAATTTAAAAAAATTTATATCAGGGTTTTTTTTTTTTTTTAAATTGAAAAGTTTACTAAATTCTTGTGGTATTTTGTTTTAATTTATGTAATATGTGGTATATGAGGTTTAAGGTGAACTACCTACACAAAAAATTAATTATTTTATCATATTATGAATTTTGATCCTTTCAGGATGTGAGTAATGCATATACACATTGTATTATAATTTTTATTTTGGAGAAAATTCAGCGGGTTATAAAATGAAAATTTGTTAATATTTTGATATGCGGGTTAATATATATGCAGATAAATTGGGTGCTATAGCATAGTAGTATTGTCCATACCATATATTTATAATATTGAAAAATTTAAAAAAAAAAAAAAAAATGAATAACTACTGAAAGGTACAATGACAAAGAAATATTTAAATATTTGGGTATACCCTCATGAATATTTCAAATAAAAAACCGAGGGCTAAATATTATTTTTTTTTAAAAAATTTTTCCAAAAGTGTTAAAGGTAATTATTTTATTTTCAAGGTTTTGCCGTAACATTTATTTAGTATTTTTCCAGGGTTTCCTCTTATTTTGATCCATGTCACTACTTATCACATTTGAAGACATTTTGTCCAATATCAATCAACTCTATACCAATCCTTTTTCTCTTAAGTTTTAGTTTTCATGACTTTAAAAAATTTTCTTGACTTTAATTTTATTTTACAATAAAAAGTGTTGAAAATTTATAAAAAAACTTATGTATCTTATTAACATATTATGCTGTTCTTCTTCATTTATAACTTATCTATTTTCATTATGTATTTTCGTATTTAATATTTAAACTTATGTACGTGCAAAAACGAACGTATTTTGGTCGGTATATTCTCAAAATTCAATAAAGTTCTGTCTATGCCTTATAAGGACTGTATTTGTATCCTGTTAACCTATTCCATATGTTGCATTTTTGTAAATATATTTATATGTATGTATATACATAAATGTTATAATATTAAAATAAGTATATACCTATTACCTTTATATAAATAAAGTCTACAATATATTTTTGATATAAAATAAACATTCATATAAGAATAGACAACAAGTCTAGTTAAATTAGAAATAAATGTTGCTATACATTATGAGTGCAACATCCTTTTTCTGTTTTCATTTTATATTTGATGGTAAGTTATTGTTGTTTTTATTTGTGTTTAAAAATCTTTTAGAAACAGTGAATGACAAAATTTTAATTGCAAATTAATAATTTAACTTAATGAATACAGTGAATGACAAAATTCTAATTGAAAATGAATAATTTAATTTAATGAATAAAAAATGAGCAGGTTTAAGTTAATTTTTTTTATTTTGACTTTAGTGACTATTTTTGAAAAAAAAAAAATGTTTAAACAAATTTATGGGTCATTGAATTCTTTTCAGAGTTATTTATTATTTAATACAACTTTACATTCACTAAACTACAAAATGGTTTAATTTTTTTTTATTTACTCACCTAAATTATATATTTTTTGTGCTAAAGTTAAATACTATCAGTTTTATTTGTAAAATAATTTCAAAAAAAAAAAAAAAAAAACAACAAAAACAAATGCAAATCGGAATTATCTTATAATTTAAATGTTTATAAAAGTCTTTGATTTATTCTAATAAAATTTTTTGTATTAATATTTATATTCTCTTTTGCACTTTTAATTTTTTTAATTAATATTAAAAAAAAAAATTATTATTCAATTAATTAAAAATTTAATTATATTAAATTAAAATAAATTGTACATATTTTTAATTGTTTGATTTTTTTTTTCAAGTATTTTAAGATAAAAACAGAAATATTTTAACAAATTTTAAATTTCATTTGAATTTGAATTAGGTGGGTGGAATTTCAAAAATTTAATTTTTTTACAGGATTCAAATAAAAAAAAAAAGGTAGGCAGAATTTTGAAAAAAAGAATTTATACAAGAAACAAATATTTTATTAAACTAATATTTATAGATATTTTAGAGTAATTTTTTCTTTATACCTATTTATTTTAAAAAATTTTTTTATCAAAGAACACTTTTGTTTTTTAGGCTGTATTTCTTCAATTTATTTTTTATCACTTTTAAATATTTTTTAAGGTGTATTTCATTTTATGAAAATTTCTTTTGCTTTTTTTTCTTAAATTTCAATTTATAATCTTAATACCAAAATTCTTGTGCTAATACAAAACAATCAAATAAATAAACAGGATTCCCCTTATTAACTATTTTAATTAATTTAATTCAAATTTAATTCTTTTCACTAATTTCCATAAAAAACTTAAAAAAAAAAAAAAACATGAGGATTTAAAGAAATTTAATTCAATTTTGTTTGTATGCAATTAAATCAGGTGGTAAAATACATTAATCCATTATTTTTTTCTCTATCTAATATTCAATTAAATTTTTTTTATTTCACCTTTTGTTTTTTTTTTTATCAATTATTGCAAATAGTGTTGGTGTTAATTGTGTTTTTTTTTGTTGTTGTTGTTGTTGCTTTTGTTAAAATCCTTTAAAACTTTTTATTTCATTTTAATAAATGCATTTTTATCTTAAGTAACACTTAATTATGATAAATTAAAAATTTAATAATTGTATTATTAAAGAAAATCATGGGATATTGTTTTATTTAATTTTAAAAAATTTTCAATTTATCCCAAAAATTAAAAAAAAAAAAAAAAAAAAAAAAAAAAATTAAAACAAAATAAAAAAATGAAAATTTTCAACAAACAAAACTGGGGTTTGTTTTATATTGTGTGTTTTTTTTTTGTATGTTCCGATATTTTTTCCAATTTTGTATACAAAATATTTATATTTCTTTTAAACCGAAAAGAACTTCTTTACGTTTGAAAATCACTCAGCTGACTATTTGACTACTGACTGAGTTTTTCAATATAAAAAATTGTTTTTTTTTTTATTTTTCATTTATGTACAATTGTTTTTTTTTTTGCTAGTTGTTTATTTTTTTTATTTTTCCAATTCACATTTCAGTCAGTTACCCGGTATAAATGTATTTATAATGCTTTTTTTTAGTGTTGTAACAATTGAGCCATTGAAAAATGTAGTAATTATACTACTAAACTTTAGTTATAATTTTATTTTACTACCTTTTGTTTGTACTACGAGTAATCATAGAAGTACTTTGTATATGTGGGGCCTCGGTGGTGCAGTGGGTAAGCATTTGGCTTATTAACCGAGGGGGTCCGGGTTCGATTCCCGGTCAGGTCATACAATATTTAATTAAAAAAAAATTATTGAAAAATAATTTTTCTTTACGAATCCCCATGGTGACCAAATATAATATAAATATACAAATATATAATATAAACAAAATAAATAATATAGTAGTTATAAATAAATAGAAAGTATTTAATGAGGGGTGCACAACGGGCCGCAAGGCCTATAGGTGTAAGGGAGACTTGCTTTCTCCCCCGTCTAAACAACAACAACAACAACTTTGTATATGTACTAAATTAAAATTAAATAGAGGGAAAAATCCATTTTCCAACTAAAACCAATTCAGTTTTCCACAACTTTTCTTCGTAATAATAAAATTCGTAAAAAACTTCTGAGATAAACTACCTACTATTTAGGCAAATTACTATTTGTATATTTCAGTTGAACAGATTACAAAAATAGTTATTTAATATTTATTATTTAATTATAATTATAATTCATAAATTATAATCAAATCACATCTGTTAGAATACAATATAATAAACTTTGTTTATAATACTTTTAATTTTATAATAAACATTTTGGTAGATATTTTTTAAATTTGTGTTCTATCCCTATTAATATCAGAATTTTTATAATAACAATTGAATCAATTTGAAAATATAATATGGACATGCTCACTCACTCACACAATGATATTAATAAACATTTTTTGTATAATAGATTTTATTTTCTTATCTTTTGTTTATTGTTGGTGTAAAGCGTTATCCGGCTTTAGGCATGTTACAGTTAGAAATTTTTTATAATAAAGATTCATATTGAATATTTGAGAATAAAACTATAGGATATTCACATATGTGTAACGAACTGTAAAAATTATACCTACCTATAATTGTAAAATTATTTTAAATTATTGGTACATTTAATGGTTTCTTTAAAATTTGCATAAAGTTTATTGCTAAATTATGAAAAATTATAGTCTGACTCTGTATAGGTATTAATTTAAAATGTTAAAAAATTAGCAATAAATCAGTATCTTGTTTGCTATATTTAATAGCTAATATAATGAAAAAAAATAGCCTATTATTATGCCTTATGATATTCCTACATTACGAAAAAATACAACTAAAAATAATTTTAATCAAATTCTTAAATCATAAGCAAGTGAACTTTTTTGTTTATTTATAGTAAATTTTTGAAATGCATTAAATAATGTAAAAGTGTTTGGAATAGTAAAACAACAACAAAAAAACAACTTTGTAAGGGTTGATGAAAGTGAAAAAAAAAAATGAATTCAAGGAGTGTCTCTTGAGAATTTCCGAGACGTGACTTAACAGCAATTTGATTTTGTAAAGCGGTGTTTCCTATTTCGATTTAATATTATCTATTTAATAAATAACAGAGAAGTACATGTACATATATATTTTTATAATCCATACAAATAACATTACTGTACTTAAATACACGTGTGTATGTCTACATATGTCTGCAAAAAAAAAATAAAAATGAACACCTACACTTTTTATTTTCTCACTCTAAAAATTACAAATGCCATACACAGTACACAAATAAGTAGGTACATACTGTATAAAATAAAATGCAAATATGATTTTTTATTTATTCTATAGTTAAAAAGGTATTGGTGCAAGTACTCGTATTATTAACCAAAATAAAAATTTTTTTTTAGGGGTTATAAAAAGAAAAACTTTTTTTGATAACAACCAACAAATAATAATTATAATACAACAACAATATATTGGTAATAATAAAAAATAAACAATATATTATTTAATTTTCAAGCACATTGTAAAAAAGCTTTTACTTTATAAACATGCGCTTTAACATTGTTGTTTATATTAAAGCTACATTTTATTTAGCTTTAATATTGTTGTTTACTTTAAAGCTATTTTAACTAATTAACTGTTATACTATTAACTAATATAATTTTTTTAGAGTGACCATATATTCTGGGAAAGTTTTCTTTAATTTATATAATATTTTAAATTGCCTAAGACTAATGCCCGAACCATAATGCGCATAGACATAGCATAGCAAAACTTCAAAATTACGTATGTAAATATCTACTAATGGAGAAAGCATGCAACTGCCCATAATGACAAATGTAAATTTTTTTTTTTTTTTGTTTTTTTTCGTTCAGTTTTCGTTAAGCATAGAATAGCTATGCCAAATTCAAAATGTTTTGAAAAAACATAGCTTGACATAGCTAAATTGACTGTTGAAGTGAAGGGAGCTGAAATTTTTCTAAAAAACAATTAAAATAAAAAATAAAAAATGGATGATATTATTGAAGGGGACAACAATTTTGTTGAAAATTTAATTTCGGAAGTATTTGTGCAGAAATTTTTATACGACAAAGGAGCCGCAAATTTTAGAAATAAAGCGCTGAAAGAGAAGGTGTGGGATTTTTTTTTTTTTTTTTTTTTTTTATAAAAGCACCAATTGGTGTATTTATTATATAACAATCTAGTAAATTAACACTAATAAGTTATTTGATTTTATCATACTAATTTGCTACGTTTAAAAGTTTACAAAGTATTTATCCTATGATAATTGCTTTTCGTTTATAATTATGAAATATCAATTTTTACAAAAGTTCAAACGGTTTTATTCGTTTTAACCTTCTAGTTATACCATCATTATCTAGGAGTTGAAGAGCCTCGACATTGATGTGTTGTTCTAGTCGTTTTTGGTGACTTTGTGCATACTTTTTGATGACGTTATCTATCATTTCTACTTCTAAGTCCTTGTGTAGATTGATATTTCGTATATACCATGGTGCGTCGACTATGCCTCGAAGTACTTTATTTTGGAATCTTTGTATAATTTTTCTGTTATTTTGACTGGTACAACCCCAAAGTTGTATACCATACGTCCATATTGGTTTCAGGACTTGTTGATACAACAGAAGCTTGTTGTATGTTGACAGGGTAGAATTTCGGCCTAAAAGCCAGTACATTTTTCGGTACTTTAAGTTTAGTTCTTCTTGCTTTTTTTTCACATGAGGTTTCCACTTCAGCTTTGCGTCTAAGGTCATACCAAGATATTTAGCTGTATTTTCGAACCGAACTATCTTTTCATTGATATACACTGGTTTATGAATTGTACGTTTATTTGTAAAATCAACATGTACAGATTTTGTTTCATTTAGTTTAATGCGCCATTTATCAGTCCAGCTTTGCACCTCGGTGATAGCTGCCTGTAGTTTGGTTGTTGCTTCAGTACTATTATTTCCAATAGCCAATATTGCAGTGTCATCAGCAAATGTTGCAATAATGTTTTCCTCAAATATCGGCAGATCACTTGTGTATAGGAGGTAAAGGATTGGTCCCAATACACTACCTTGTGGTACACCTGCCCGGATTTCCTTCAATTCAGAGTAAGTATCTTCCTGTTTGACTCTGAAATATCGTTCTGTTAAATATGACTGTAATATTTTTGCATATTGGCTCGGAAGAAATAAATTTAACTTATGCTTTAGCCCTTCTTGCCAAACTTTATCAAAAGCCTGTGCAACATCTAAAAATAATGCAGAACAAACTTTCTTTTCTTCTAAAGTATTTTCAATGACATTGACAATGCGGTGTACCTGGTCAATAGTTGAGTGTTGATTTCGGAAGCCGAACTGGTGATTCGGGATCAGTTGTTTTTCTTCAATGATTGGATTTAGCCTTTTTAGGAGAAGTTTTTCGAATAATTTTGACATTACCGGTAATAATGAAATCGGTCGATACGATGCAACTTCATGTGGCGGTTTTCCAGGTTTGGGTATCATTATGACTTCAGCTATTTTCCATAGCTGTGGCACATAGTGCATTCGAAACGATGCATTAATCAGGTAAGTTAATATTATTAGTGCTTTTTCAGGAAGTTCTTTCAAAATTTGACCGGTTATTAGATCGAACCCAGGAGCTTTTTTTGGTTTTATATTTGTTAATATTTCATTTCTAACTTCAGCCAATGTAACAGATGGAATATTATTGTTTTCCTGCCATAAAACCTCTGGAAGTAATTCAAGGTTTTCTGTAGAATTAGGTTGGAAAGTGTTTTCTAGGTGATCAGCAAAAGTAAATGCTTTTTGTCTGTTATTTTTGGACCAACTACCATCACCATTTTTTATTGGAGGCGTTTGTGTGATTGGTCTTTTAAAATTCTTGGTAGCTTTCCAAAGAGAGTATTCAGTACTAGAATCGTTATTTAGGTTCTGCAGAAATTCACTCATTGTGTCGTTCTTTAATTGTTTAATTTCATGTCTCAACTGAGCTGTAAGATTATTTAATTTGGTTTTATATTGTGGTGCTCTGGTCTGTTGCCATTTCTTTCTCATTTTTCTTTTTTCAGAAACTAGCTCTAATATTTCTTTGGGATAATTATTACCTTTCAATTTTCTTGTTATTAATGGTGTACTTTTCCATGCTGATAACTGGATATCATTGATTAGCTTTTCTACCTCAAAGTCCAGTTGCTCCTCATTTCTCAGTGGTATATTTAAATCAATTCGGTCTTCTAATGTTTTTTTAAAGCATGCCCAATCAGTTTTTTTATTAACCAGGCTGGGATTAGTTGGTTTAGAGATAATGTGTTCGCTAAGTAACAATATAATCGGAACGTGATCTGAATTGAGCTCAAAGTTTTCTTCAATCTGTATATAATTACTGGATATATTTTTAATGACAAAAAAGTCTATTAGGTCAGGAATCTTATTTGGATCTGTAGGACAGTACGTAGGTTTGCCTGTTGAGATAGTCTCACATCCATATTTCTGAACAGCTTTTAACAACTCTCTACCTTTCGTTGTAACAAGTCTCGATCCCCAGTGGGTGTGCTTTGCATTGAAATCACCACCAATGATAAATCGTTTTCCAATATTATTGAAGAATTCTTCATACCTTTCTGACTTGATATTATGTTTTGGAGGACTATATAAGCTAGTTACTAAGATACTATAATTTTTGGTTTTAACACTAACTGCTGTCGCCTGTATATCTTCCGAACAGAATTTGTTTTCTTCGTAGTGGGAGATATTTTCTTTAACTATTACTGCACTTCCACCCTTTGCTGCATTTTCTGGATGTATTGTGTGGTAAACTTTATATCCTTTAAGTTTAATAAAGGATTGCTTTGTAAAATGCGTTTCTGATATTAAACACACGTCAATATTATTTATATCAAGGACTGCTTCCAGTTCATTTTTGTGTTTAAGTAATCCGTTTGCATTCCATGTCATTATTTTTAATATGTTAGCCATTTCACTTATTTTTTTTTAGATTTAGAAGCAGATTTTATATTTCTACTTTCAAGTTTTTTAACTCTTTCGGACAAGTTAGCTATTTCTTTAATAAGAAGTTGAAGATTTTTGTTTATATCGTTTTCATCCTTTTTATTTTGTTTATCATTACTAGTATTTTGTAGTTCAGCTCCTGATGCAGCAACAGAAGAATAACTAGGTTTATTTTGTATTTTTACTTTTGTATTTTTATCTTCTTTTTGTACAGCTACGCTGCTTGTAGATTTTTTATTTTGAACAGGGTGTCCAGTTTTTTTGTTTTTAATTTTTTGTAGTTGTTTAGCAACAAGACAACCTCTATAGTTGGCAGGATGTCCTTCACCACAATTGACACATTTAGCAGTTTGTTTATTGTCTTTATTGCAATCTTTCGTTAAGTGTTTACCGGTGCATTTGACACATCTTGATTCTTTACGACAATATCTTTGAGTGTGTCCAAATCCTTGACAATTCTTACATTGAGGAATTAATTTAATTCCCTTTATTGGTACAATCTCTACTTTACTTCCAAGTATAGTAGTAATTTTATAAATTTTTTCAATGTTCTCTTTATTGTCGAAAGTTAATGTAAACATATTCAATGGCCTTTTATCTTTCCATGATAGTTTGTTGTTAACTGAGATTATAAAGAAATTTTTCTCTATTAAATACTCTTTTATTTTGTCAGAATTACACGAATGATGCAGATTCTTTACCATGACTCTTATAGGTCTAGTTTGTTTATTTTCATACGTGTGGAACTTAAACTCATTTTGACTTAAGATGTCGATTATTTTTCTGTAGCAGTCTGAATCAGTGGTATTAATTTTAGCTGTTGTATTATTAATCAACTTAATTTGAAAGTTTTTTTCTGAAACTTTTGTTGTTAATGTGTGATAAAGGACCTCATACGACCCAAATTCATCTAGGATGATAGGTGGAGGTGTTTTTTCTTTTTTTGTCTGTTGTGACAAGTTTTCTTTATTATTATTATCATTATTACCACTATTAGAATTATTACTTTTATTCTTTATTTTAATTGGAGTTGGAGGCGAGGGTGTTTCTTTCATTTTTCGCTTTTTAGTACTCCTTTTATTCCTTATCCACTCTGTGTCTTTTGCTAGTTGTTCCTCGTCGGTACTATATTGATTAGTTATTTTCGGCGTGGTTTCGGTGTGGTGATCGTTTGATCTCACTGCAACTTGAGTGGGCTTTATTGATGTCGTTGCAAAGTTCCTCTTTAATTCTTCATTTTGTTTTCGTAGTTCGAGAATCATAGCCTCTAATTGCTCTGTTTTTTTCACTGCGCATTGCCACTTGTTATATAAAGTTTGTTCATTTTGACTTCGTTGGCTGCCTTCTTGATGTAAAGTTTGGCTTTTTTGGTTTAGTACATTCTCTTTTGGTTGAGCACACACATCCTCACTGTAATTAACTTTGTTTACAGAAGGTGGAGTTCTTTTCGTTTTCTGACTCCGTATAAGGAAAGCGTATGTTTCTGTTGCGCCTGTTTCTTTTATGTTGACTTCATCTTGCAATAGTTGATCCCCCCCAGAATCCGTGGGATCAGCCTCCGTAAAGGGTGGATTTTCCAAAATTTTTGAATTACCACCTGGGGTATTATACCATTGTGTTTTGTCCATGTGGGATGATATAGCAAATAAATTGGGGAAAACTGGTAAATATAAATGTTTTTAATATATTTTCTTGTTAGTAATATAAAATAAAAATATATTATTTAAATTATTTATATTATAAAATTAAATATTATTAAAAAATATATTATTTAAATTATTTATATTATAAAATGAAATATTATTAAAAAATATATTATTTAAATTATTTATATTATAAAATTAAATATTATTAAAAAATATATTATTTAAATTATTTATATTATAAAATTAAATATTATTAAAAAATATATTATTTAAATTATTTATATTATAAAATTAAATATTATTAAAAAATATATTATTTAAATTATTTATATTATAAAATTAAATATTATTAAAAAATATATTATTTTATTTATATTATAAAAATATATTATATTAACGTATAATTTATTTTTTTATAATAGGAGAGCAATGCCGTAAGAAGTGGAAATCTTTAAGAGAGAGGTTTTCACGGGAACTGAAAAAACAATATGACCCGTCGGGAAGTGGTGCACTGGATAAAATGCAGTGGGAGTATTATGAGTTGTTGGTTTTTTTAAAAGACCACGTAGCCCCCAGACCGTAATTTAACAAAATATATTAGTTATTTTTAATTTTTTAATTTTTATTTTTTAATTTTAGAACTATTAGAAACGACAGTTTCAAGAATGTGCAGGAGGAGTATGTTGAGGAGGGCAATTCAAGTTTATTTGTGGCTGAAGAAGTGACCCTTTCGAGTGAGGCGAATACCACTCAAAGATCAAATAAACGCAAAAATAATGACGAGTTTAGTGAATTGTGCTCTTCATTATCTAAAAAGGTTGCAGAGCTACAGTCTACTAGTCCTCCGACTGCACCAAGAACAATAAATCAAGAGATAATGTTGACAAACGGATCACTAATAGATGAACTGCCACCACTTGCTCAGGAGGAGACCAGAGCAAAAATTAATGAAATAATAACACAGATGAGATTGAAATATCTGTATAATAAATAATACTAATATTATAATAAGCTGTAGCTTTTAATAAAAAATATTTAGGTTTAGTTTTATAATTTTTTTAATTAATATAATAATAAAATTTTATAACTGATTTAAATGTTATCAACTTTTTTAATTAAAAACTTATGTTTTCTTCCAATTAAAAATAAGATATACAGTTTCTTATATTGGATTTGCATTAACAAAATCTTTTAAATCATCTCGAATACGTTTTGCAGATCTTGTGTAATTATGCGTTCTTTGAGAAGGTAGTATAGAATTCAAACTATTAGCTTCATCTCTCCAAGATCCTGGATGTACTATATTAGAATCTTCCCAATCAACATAAGACCTTGGTATGTACGATGATTGGGCTTCCTTATTTAGTGTTAAATAGTTGTGTAACGTAACACAAGCCGCTGCTACAATTTCAGCATTCGATGGAATCATATTTATTGTAGTTAATATTATTCTCCAACGTGCTGTTAGGATTCCAAAGGCGTTTTCAATTATTCTGCGGGCTCTAGACAGTCTTTTATTGAATATTTCACGGTCTGGTGGAAGCAACTGCCCCGGATATGGACGCATTAAATTCCTTGTTAGTGGAAATGCTGCGTCTCCTACAAGAAAGTGTGGAACTTTTATATTAGTTCCTGGCAAGTCTTTTGCATGAGGAATAGGTAAATCATTAGAAAAAAATCTTTGCCCAAATTTACTAGCTTGAAAAATTCCTACAAAGAAATATTATTTTTATAGCAAATACAAACCACAAAATTTAACTTTATTACCTCCATCACTCTGGCTTCCATAAGCACCGATATCAACATATGTAAAAGTGTATCGTGCGTCGGCTACAGCCATTAAGACAATACTATGATATTTCTTATAATTAAAATAGTTGGAACCAGATAGGGGGGGACACTGTATTGCAATATGCTTACCATCAATTGCCCCAATGCAATTAGGCAAATTCCATAAATTCCAAAAATCTTCACTTATTTTTTCCATTTCATTTAAATTTGGTTCAGCAACATAGATTGAACCCAATTTTCTCCAAATAATGAAACACGTATCAAGAACGATTCTTCGTACTGTTTCTTTTCCTAATTTGTACATCCAGGCCAAAGATTGAATAGTAGAACCTTGTGATAAATGTCTTAAAGAAAAACATTTAATTAATACTATTTACTTACAAATAATCTTATTAAAACATACAATAAAGTTAAAGATAAACGGCATTCTGGTGAAACTGGCTCTCTTATAGAATGCTTTTCCATATATGGCTTTAAACAGGTTAATAAGCATTCAAATACGTCTATTGTCATTCTTGTATGGATGAAAAATTGATCTGGATCATGCATTTTGATCTTTAGGAAAGTTGCGATAAAATATCCATGTGTTCTTCTATCTCTATTAATTTTTCTGACACTACACGAACGTTTTTTTTTTTCTTCCATAACATCTTTTAATTTTTTTAATTCACTTATGCACTCAAAAATATCCAGACACTGTTTTAAGCTATTCATTTTTCAATATTTTTAAAAATTTTAGCTATGCGCTTTTATGTCATTATGGGTGGAACTATGTTTTTTGTATGTTTTGACTAGTTTTGACATTTTGCTATGTCGAGTCGTTAAAAAAATGAAATTTATCTAGGCGTACATATGTGCATTATGGTTCGGGCTTAATGCTTCAGGCATGCTCGAAGACGTATGTACGGCGTTTGTTCTGTGAATTGTCAAAAACAATTTAAAAGATATGAAAATAATGTAAGTAGTACAATCTCGACGCTGTTGTAAAGCGTTCGTTCGGCGAAAAAAAAAGTTTATACCTACTTGTTTAACTTTTTAGGCGTTAAATTACATTTGTTTGTTTGTTTGTTTGTTTAGTAAACGTTTATTTTTGAAACAATTTTTTTTAGAAAATTTAATTAAAGAAAAAACTTAAAATTGACACTATAATATACGGTTTTGACATTTAAAAATATAATTTTATGTCTTCCAGTTTGTTTGTCTAAAATACTTTTCGGCATTTGAACGCTGTACAAGTTTTTACGGCGTCGACCTTGCTTGAAGCATAATATTAAAATAATTTAAAAAAACAATTATTATTTGAAAATTTATATTTTACAGGAAGAGACATTTTTTTATAAAGAATATTGAAATAATTATGTAGAACAAAAGTACGGGGATTTAAAAATAGAAATAGAGGTAAGGAACCTACTATGTTAAGTAAGCAAAAGAAAGTAAAATTAATTTATTATTTATTTTGAAAATTTCTTATAGAATTGTTCAAAGTTTCATTGGCTTGCATGTGAATTATTTAAATCATAGGCGAGAAGATATTGCAATTACTACCGTCAATACCTATTACGTACCTATTCAAAAAAAAAAAATTATTATAATACTAATATTAACGTTAATTAATTATTTAAGTTTTTCAGTTCTAATAAATCTTGATCATGTATATATACTAGTTATGTTATATGCTGGGATAGCATTTTAAAATTTCATCTTTTATTTAATCTACGGCAGAATTTTGGTTACTATTATAAAAAATAAAAATTTTAGGTGAATAATTACCTTATTAAGTTTATTAGGGTTATAGGTCAAATTTAAGGTAAAAAAAAATATATTTTTATAAAATAACAGTTTGTAATTTAAAGTATATACAAACTTTAGAAAATCATTGAAGTCATTTTAAAGTTTAAACTAATTGTGAGATGACACCTCCAAATTTTCGTCTATATTTTGTAATTTTTATAATTTCACTTAAACTATTATTATGGTTTTTTGTATTCTGGATATTTGGTGTATTTTTTTTCGCAATTTTTTATATACAAAACCATGAAAATAGAAAAAAAATGGCAAAGTAAGTATTCAAATAGTTAAGAATAAAATTGTTTATTTGTTCATTGATTTAAAAAATATTCTTTCAGGTTTTTTTTAACATTTTTTAATTATTTTTTCCACTTTATTGGAGTTAAATATGAACTTCGTGGATTGGAAAATGTTCAATTTGATAAAAGTTGTATATTTATGCCAGCACATCAAAGTTTTATAGATGTTGCACGTAATATATTAAATAAATATAAATTAATTTTTTCAAATATTTAACAAAATACCATTAAATTTCAGTTTTTTCTAAACTTTCAAAACCATTATGGGTAATTGAATGTGCTTATATAGTTGTCAAAAAACAAGTACGCAATATACCATTTTTCGGATATGGTCTTGAAAAATTAGGAACAGTAATTTTTGTTGATCGTAAAGATCGTAATGGAGCTATTAAAATGTACTATAGTATAGCTGATAAGTATAAAGATGAGCAAAAATTCTTTGGTGTATTTATTGAAGGTACCCGAAATCCAACAAGAAAATTATTACCATTCAAAAGGGTACCATTTCAATTGGCATTAGATTTTAATCTTTCAATACAAATGATTGCAGTGTCACAATATCAATGGTATCGTGAAAAAAAACGAATGGCATCAATTAATGCAATTGTAAAATTTCTACCACCAATTTCAGTAGAGGGTTATAATAAAGATAATTTAGATGATCTAATGAAACATTGCCGAAATATAATGCAAATAGAATGTGACAAATTGAATAAGGAACTTGATGAAAAGGAATTGGGCAAATCGGAATAAAATTCAAGTATATTAATTTAATTTTTCAATTTATAATTTAATTTATAAATAAATTTTATTATATATTTTTAAAAGTTTTGCATTAATAGGTATATTGTACAACATTTAATCTTTTAGTTAATAGTTTCTACTTATTATTATTTAATTTGAAATAAAATCCTGGTAATAGATATTTATGAAAGATTTTTACTTTTTGGAATAGGTATATTATTTATTCTATTACAAACAAACCATTGCCTATTTTCGGAATTCGACAGCATTCAGAATGAAAATGTATTTAAGAAACTCATTTATTAGATGCCCACAGAAAGAAAAAAAGACTACTAGTCCCATGTCCTACAAAGAAAGAATTTTTCAGAAAGAAAATTTTCATAATATTTTTATAACCAAAAATGTGCATACTTTTAGGCTAAATGTTATTTCATCCTGAAAGTATGCCTAAACTATTCTTAATTAAGGTGATTTTAAATGTAAAAAAGTCAATACCAACTGACAGTGTTTATTTTAGAAAAAGTCATGTTTCAAATTAGTGACAATTAGTTCAATTGAAAATTTTAGTACTGAATTCGATTTTTTTAAAAAATTCTGATAAATTCATAGTAAATGTAAAATTACCAAGCTCGGGTATAGATAAATAAAAAACAAATCATTCTTTTAACTCATAATTTTATTTTAATATAATTTAATTGTTACAATAAGTTTTTAGTTGTTTTTAGATACATTTTTAAAATTTTCATCTTTCCATTTTAATGCATTAGATATTTTTTTTTAATTTCATTGAATAATTTAAACTGCTCTTGCGGTTCATCATTAGGATGGGACTTTGATAACTATATTACATAAATATTCAATATGTTTTTTAAAAATTTAATAAAATAAAAACTCAAATAACTTAGACAAGTCATTTTAATTTCAAACTTGATAAATTTTATTACTGTATTATTATTTAGTATAATAAAATCATAAAGTTTAAACGATTTTTATAAATTTCAAAGCACTGGTGTGCTACCTGGTGTATTGTCATTATTCTCCAGACATAATATTTTGAGTAATAATATTGATTTATTTTTGTTTAACGCAACCATTTAGCTTTTAAAATGCTATAAAATTTATATTAAGATTTTATTATTATAATGATTCAATTTATTGTATTAAGTTATTTATCATGACATTTGTGTACTATTAAGTAATTATCCAAATTTGCAAAAAAATTACCTACCAATTTAAGTAAAAAAATTGCAGTCTATGAGTTTGATGTCGTTTGATGTTTGATTTTTGTTTGAAAGCTTTTAAATTGTTGAAAATAATGATTTTTTCTAAAAATATGTTTTGTTCGTTAATTTTTAAAAATTGGCGCCAAAAAATTAATTTTTTTTTCTCAAAACGACATCTATGTATAAAAATTGAAAATATTTATACATAAATAGTTAAATAGTTATTTCAAATATTGTTTTATAGGTATTTTTTAAAAGTCAAATTTAAAAAATAAAAGTTTCTTAAAAATAAAAATCCTGCGCAGTATCATTTTCCTTTTGAAATCCTTTTGGTATCATTTGGATTGTTTACAATCAATACAAAGAAAAAAAAATATGAGTCACGTTTTGTTTTAATGTCACAACAAAAGAAATACCTTTACAAAGTTTTTTTCAGAATTATAAAGGATATAACTTAATATCTAATGTCCTGATTTCCATTTTATTTAATCAATATTTTTTTAAAGTAAGTTTTTAATTAAAATAAAGAAGTTATTAAAATTATGGTTTACAACATTCTAAAATAATAAAGAGTTTAAAGAGTTTTATGAAAAACTGTTTCAAATCACAGGAATTTTTATTTTATGAATTTTTCAATCTATATTTTTGAATAATTATCCCCGGTTTAACTTTTATAATAGAAAAAGCTTTTATTAACTCTCATCCTTCAAAGAATTTTTTTTTCTTTTTTTTTTGCAATTTTCATTTTTCCAAACAAAAAACAGATTTTTCAAGTCATGTAACTTTTAATTTTTCTATCAGTCAATTTTAAACTTTTATACTGAACTGATTGAACCTTATACAGAGCAAAACAATCATTCGCGTTTTTATTAAATTAATTTTACATTTAAAAAAAAAAATGTGTTTTAAAATTAAAGAAACGAATTATTTAGTTATATTAAAATAAATTGTATATATATTTTTTTTCTTTTCTTATGTTTTTGGTTTTTGGTTCTTATGTTAGTTTTTTTTTATTTTTAATGAAGTAATCGTATCCATCCAGTAATTAATAACGGTTGAAGAAATATAATATTAAATACCTAGTAAAAAATATAATATGTAAAAAATGTTTATTTAAATAATAAAAAAAAATTTAAATGTACAAATAAATTCGGAAAATACGTATATACATTTATATATATTAAGTAAAAGAAAATTAAATTTCAAATCATATTTTAAGGACGAAAAGTTCATAAAATGTAAATAAAGGATTAAAAGCGCATTGCGCAAAATTATAAAAAAAAAAAATAATTGAAAAATAGTATCATTAAATAACACATTTGTTTTTTTTTTGAGCTTTTCAAGGAACATACAATGGACTAAACCACAATAACAAAAAAAAAAGAATAAAAATAATCAAAAAGACAAAATAATTTTAATATATGACATTTATCACTTTCATTTCATTGGTAGTTGTTATAGTTGTGCCCTACTTTAAATGTTAACATAAATTACAATTATTGTATTCTTTGAAAAATTGGAAATGACTCTTTCTACAATTGTTTATTTTATTTTTCAAAGCACTCTTGAATTTTAGTTTTATATTTTTTGGGTAATTTATTGATCCGTATTGGATCCTCTTCTATAGTTCGGTTTTTCATTATATTTCAAATAGATTGTATATAGTCAGTGTATGAGTAATTATAAAAACCTTTAATACTAAATTGAAATTTTTACAAATATTAATTTTGTACCTTTTTAACATCAACGTCCTTTAAATCAATTTTTTAATTAATTAAATATTCAATTAAAAGTTATCCAATTATTGTCTATCAAGTATTATTTAATAAGTATACATGTACTTAAAATGTACCTAAGTACTTCAAATTATTTATTTTTTTATACTGATAACTTTAAAATATTCAATTTTTTGTATACATACATATATACACATGAGTACCTACATGTTAAAATTAATATAAATTAATATTTTCTATTATATATAATATAAATTTATATATAGTATACAAGTATTATATAACATATAAGTGTGTACTTAACAGGATAATAACAAAAGGCCAAAGGTCGGAAAAAAATAAAAACACTTTCTTAATAAAAACAAAAATAATAAAGAATAATAACACATAACAAGTAAAAGCAATAATAACACCAATACACTTTCATTTAATATCACAACACAAAATTATCTGCAAGGACTTTTACGGCATGAATTATAATATTATGTAGTAGAGTTGGGAAGGAACAACAAACTTAAACGTCATAGAATAAGTTAAAAATAATTAAATAAATTAAATAATCATTTTTTAATATTTAAAAAGCAGCTAAAGGATAAAAAACGAGCAACAATAATAAAAAATATTAAAATGAAATAAAAGAATTTTTTTTTTTTAAATTAATTTAAACAAATTACAAATTTTATATTAAAAAATAATCCTGAAATATTGCCAGTACTTAATTCGATACGAGGCCTATTTAACAAATTTTTTAAAGGTAATTATTTAATTATATACTTATATGTTTTAGTAAATTTATTATTTTAATTACAATTTTTGAATATTATAATTTATATTTGCCAATTTATTTTATAGAAAAGGGTTCAATTGAAATTAAAATAAAAGAAATAATATGGTTTAGAACAGGGATAAGAAAAGATTGTGCCAATTAAGACTTTTAAAAATCTAAAATAGATATTATAAATATTTTTTTAATAATTAGATAGGTAGTTTATTTGAGTGCCAGAAATTATAGACAATAGTGTAGATTTAAGAAAAATTATATTTTATTAAAATATGTTAATTTTTTAATAACTTTAATCATGGAAAGTGTTTACTTTGATAAACCATTGTTTTATATAGAATTTTTTTATAATTATACCGCAAGTGTAATTAAAGTTGAAATTGAGTAGAGAAAAAAAAAAGAGTAAAAAACAATCCCTTAAAACTTCTTTTAAAATTTGTAAATTAATTAAGGCGGTTAAATAAGTATATTAGCAAATAAACATTTATATTGTTTACTTAAAAAAATATGTTCAGTAACGAACTTTAAAATTCCAAATATTGCTGAACTTAGAATTGAACTTAGATTCAATTGTTTGAATTTAGATTTAAGTATAGAAATACCATTGAATAGATTACGTATAAATTTGATCAATCTACGAAGTATAAACTAACAACTTTTTTAAATGTAAAATTTACTCAGATTCAAAATCAATGTTAGCCCTTTCATATAGCTTCAAATACCATCTAACTGAAATTTTTTAAATAAAATCAATTTTCTATTAATTTCTATACTTTTTATAAAAAAATATATCAAAAATAATTTCCAACTAACATTAGGTTTTATCATTTATAAATTAAATATTAAAAAGTCAATTTAAATATTTAAATATGAAACAGTTTTGTTTTGTTCTACGTTTTTTTTTTCTATTCTATTCTATTTTAATGACACATACTCTATACCAGATGTTTTATAGTTAATAAATAGGTAAATAAATTATTATTTATACTTGTACCTCCATAAATATAAAGTACGCGTATATACTGACAATATTTTTTAATACACGTTATATAATAATTGATTTCGATTAATTCTTTTTATTATAATTGACACAATTGTTAGAAAAGAACTTACTAAAATAATTTTCAACTATAAAATTTTTTTTTTTTTATAAATTTTAATTTTATTTGAAAAAAAAAAAAATAACAAAATAAAAAATACATTCTATACTTTTGATATACGATAAATCCAACTTCTAATCCATGAATTTGCTATTTGTGTATATACACCGGGATAACCTTTTCTACCACAACCAACTCCCCAAGATATAATACCATATTGAATATCATCAATAACAGCTGGACCACCACCATCACCATAACATGCATCTTTTTCAAATTCATATGCACAAAACATACTTTTACTAATATACTCTTTACCATAAACGAATCTACACATTTCAAATGATATTACAGGGATTTCAACAACCATTAAACGATTATTTTCATCATTTTCTTCGCTAGTTTGACCATATCCAAAAACTCTTAATTTTGTTCCATCGTCTGGATAATTTCCAACTTCTGGTAATTTAATAATTCCAATTCCAAAAACTGGTTTATCTAATTTAATTAGACCAACATCATCAAAATATGAACCAACATTAGGATCATCATAAATAAATGTTTCATTTACACCATAAACATTACCACCTTTTGTTGACCATAACGATCCAATACGTACTTTAAGATCAGATATTGGTTTAAAATCTTTTAAACAATGTGATGCCGTTAATACCCATTCTGATGATATTAATGTACCGCCACAATAGTGAGTTCCATTAAATGATATTGATACAACATATGGACTACTTGAAATTGCAAAATCTCCACTTACATAATTTAACTTAAAAAATAATAAATTTATTTGAATAAAAATTAATTTTAGTAGGAAATTTTTCATTTTTTTTTTATTTATTTTTTAGTTTTTTTTTTAATAAACGCGATTTAAATATAATTTGATTCCTTTCAAAATGACTGATCTTTTAGAACTAAAAATTGCGAATTGAAGATTTTATAAAAAAAAAAAAAATTAATAAAACAGCTTTATTTGATTTTAAAAGAAAAACAAATGTGAGACATGGGTTTTTTTTTAACGTTATTATGTTCGTTATGTTGAAAATTTTTTTTTTGTATCTTTTAAATTAACTAATTACTTATCTATTTGTTTAATTTCAATAAGTTTTGTGGTTTTATTTTTTTTAACTTCTCTTAATGATTAATGTTTAATAATAATTATAAGAGAGTTATTCTTGAGATACTCAATGATTTTTTTTGTGACTAAGATTTCCTCTAAAGTTTTCTTATATTTTAATAAAATCAGGTTCTTTGATTTATAATAAAGTTTATATTGAATTTGGTAGAGCTAATTATAACTTATTTGTAAATATTAAATATGACCTTTCTCATTTAGACGTATACCAAGATTTTTTTGTTTTTATTTTTGATTTGGATTGAGGAAACTCTGAGCTGTATATAGATATGCAGATCATACCAGTATCCCTGATAAATTTTTTTTGTTATATTAAAAGTTTTAAAAGTTCTCACACAGAGTGCTTCACAATTGGATTTTTATTAAAAACCAATGATAAAGTATTTCTCATTAAAAGCATATTAAAAACTTTACTTAATCCAAGTAAACCGGGGTTAAAGTATTTTAACCTATATATATGACCTACCTGTATTAAAAAAATCTTATATAATGTTGAATGATTCATTTTGTCTGATTCTCTTTTTATATTTTTATAATTTTCAGCAATGATCACTTTTTCAACTTTTATTACATGGTTTATATTTGCAATTATAATTATTATGCTTTTGCCAAAAGCACCAACATCAATTAAAATGGTGATATTTGTATTAGGTGTAGGTGCAATATCAATGTTTTTTCTACCTTATCTTTTATGTCGTCCTCGAGATTACAGGAATTGTTTGTAAGTACATTTTATTTTCATATATTCAATATTATACATATATACATATACGATATAAAGAATAATATAAAATCTTAATAATTGATTTAATAGGGGTCCAACATGGGTTTGCAAACATTTTAGTAGATACCTTGGAATCACTATGGAAGTACGTGGTTTAGAAAATATACGAAGAAATCATGGTAGTGTTGTGATAATGAATCATCAAAGCGCCTTAGATCTTACTGGTATATAAATATTATATTTAAATTATTATTTTAGTATTTAATTATTTTATTTTAATTTTTTTTTTTTTAAGCTATAGCACACATATGGCCTTTAATAGGAAATATAACAACAATAGCTAAAAAAGAATTACTTTATATACCATTTTTTGGTTTAGGATTATGGTTATCCGGTTTTTTATTTATCGATCGTAAAAATCGTAATCAGTCAATTACAATTATGAATCAAGAATCAAAAGCAATTAATGAACGTAAATGTAAAATATTAGTATTCCCTGAGGGAACACGCAATTCGAGTGAAATTTTATTACCATTTAAAAAAGGTCCATTTCATATGGCAATACAAAGTAAATGTCCAATACAACCGATAATAGTAACACATTTTACATGGTTATATGAAAAATCATGGCATATTAATCATTCAATTATTCATATAATGCCAGAAATCTTAACTGAAAATTATACAAAAGATAATATTAATGATTTATTAAATTTATGTCAGAAACAAATGCAAGATGAATATGATAAATTAAATTCAGAAATAAAACAAATGAATTTTATTGAAAATAAAAAATATTTTAATAAAATTAAAATAAAATAATTTAATAAAAAATTAAAAAAAAATTAAATAAATCAAAGAGTTAGTAAAATTGTACAATAAAAAAAAAAAATGAATAAACTTAGTTAATACAGTATTTATAAAAAAATTATAGATAGCTAAAATAATGTAATTTATTTTTTTAATAGATTTAAAGAAAAAAAGTTTTATTATAAATAAGAAATTTTATTGCTTATTAAATTAAAAAAAAAAAAAAAACTATTTAAAAATTTTGGTTTATTTTAATTTTTTGTTGTCTGGTAGATAGAATTAATAACTATACGATAAGGACATCAAATTTGTAATCAATCATCTATAAAAATAAAAGACTGCATCTTACCTATTGCACTTCTATAAAAGTGTTAATAGTGCATCAACAAAGTTACAATAGACTAAGTTTCAATTTCATGAATCATTATTTACACTAAGACGTTTTAATAATTCTAATGGTCCATTTATAAAACTCTATAAAAGAATTATCAATTTTTTTATTTTAAATTACGATATTAATATTACGATATTATTTTTATATTTGAATTACGATATATATATTATGATATAAATTATAAACTATTGCCATTTAATATAATTTCAGCCTTGTTTGAATTAAACTCCAAAACTTTCGAATTAAAATAACAACATCTTAATCATTACGTAATTGGTAAGTTGAATAGAATGGTCACATTCTTTTATTATAAGATCTCAAAAGAATCTTAAGAATTGTTCAAATAAATTAAAAGATATTTTATATTTTTTATTTTAATTATTTTCTATATTTCTATATTTTCAAATATACATAATTGGTATTCATATATTCGTAACTTATTACATAAATGTTTTTTATTTTGTTTTTTTTTTTGTTTTTTTTTACAAAATTATTTAATTATTTTAACTAGAAATATAATAGTTTTAATTTTTTAATTAATATTGGAAAAAAAAAAAAATAAAAGATTTTCATTTCTTTCATATTTTACATAGAAAATATTTTTAAATGATTTTTATTTTATCTTTTTTTTTTTTTTTTTTATTCATTTTATATTTTTTCTTCATATAAGTTAATATATCTTAAGGAAGAATTTATACATGAATATTTATATATTATATAAATATAATTATATTTATTAATATATGCATATTTATATTATTTAATCTAAAATTAAGTAACAAACGCAAAAAAAAAAAAATTAAAAAATAAAATAAAATAAAAAAAAAAGAGAAGAATTAAATTTATTACCTAAAAAAATTTAAATAAATTATTTTTTACTTACAAAGAAAGAGTATTTTAAAATAATTGTGAAAAGTTAAAATATTAATCGAGTCTCGATTATCTTTCATGTTTTTTAACTCTATATTTAATATAATAATATATATAAAACTACTTATATACTGGGGGGAGGGGGATAAAATTTACATACACTTAAACAAAATCAACCAAAAACAAAAAGGTTAAAGAATTTTAATATTCATATGTCCTGTACAAAAACAACAAATGATTAACTTTAATATATTAATAATAACATTTAAGTTATTTTTTAAGAGTATTATAATATATATGTGTATATATGTATAATCGAATTCCTATACTGTAAGTAATTATTTAACATTTGGTTGTTGATAGGTATAAAGATTCATAGAATAGAATAATTTTGTTTTTAATGGTGCAGGCAAGTCGTTTTTTTTTTTTTTTGATTTTAAAAACTAAAGAATGGGATTTTTTTTTTGTAATTTGTAAATTTTTTTTTTTTTAGAATTCTATTCAAAATTAAATTTTTTTTTTTTTTTTGTTTTTTATTTTACAGAATTCCATCTAAAACATGAATGACACCATTCGTTGCTGGAATATTTTGTGCTACCATTGATGCTTCATTAACCTTTATTCTACCAGCGTTTGTTTTTTGTAATGTTATTGTTTTACCATCTAATAATGAATCTTTTACTTGATAAAATCTCATACCAGCTGAAAATAATGTTGTTGGCATAATATGTTTCATTGCAAATGCTTCAGCTAAATCTTTTTCTGTTAATAATTTTTGTAAATCTTCTGTTTCAAGTTCATTGAATGCTTTATCAGTTGGTGCGAATACTGTGTAAGTTTTAGTTCCTAAAATAATAATAAAAAAAGAAAAATGGTTTTTTAATATAGAACCGTATTAATAAATATTTCAAAATTTAATACCTTTATTTTGGAGAATTTCTGACATTCCAGATGTGTATAAAATTTTCAAGAAATTTGTGAATCTATTTTCACGATCTGATTGTAATGTTTGTAATAAATCACCAACTGGTAATGGGAACATAACACGATCAACAGCATGAGCAATACCTTGTGGAATTTTAATATCTTTTTTATCATTAACAACCATAGCTCCATTAATTGTTGTAATCTGTTAAAGAGAAATTTAAAATTTTATTTTAAATATATTTTCTTTCAATATAATAGTGCGCCATCTATTTTACAATAGATAATGTATTACATGTTTATGGTATGTTCTATGTGAAAAAAAGTTTAATAGCATAAAAAAGCTTTCAATTTAAAAGTATTAATTTTTTAACGGGTATTTAAATTGTAAACTGACTTTTAAAGCTTTCAAATAAAATATTTATATATTTATTATTAGTTATTACCAAAACATCATTCCATTCTTGATCATGCATTGTATATTGATTAACTCTTAATTGTGTTCCAGCTAATGAAACTCCGGTCATTTCATCTTGTAATGAAGAAACTTCAAATGCTCCTGGTATGACATGATGTAATAAAAGCTAAAAATAAAAATTAAAAATAAAATTAAATGCATTTAGATTTATAAAACATTTTTATAGAATTCGTACACCGCTCAATAATCTTGGATTTGATTTGAATTTTTCTTCAGCACGTTCTGGTCCTCCTAATTGAATTAAGAGATTTTTAAAGGCTTTATCTGTTGGTACAAAAACAGTGTATGGTCCAGTTTCATTAAGAATACTGTCTAAGCCTGATTGTTTCAAATACTTTGCCATCGCATAAAGTCCACTTTGTCTTAAAATTTGTACTAAATCTTCACCAGGATTTGGCACTTGTTCTGTTGTTTCTTTTTCAGTTGTTGCAGTATATTTTTCAGTAACTGGTTTGTGGGTTGAACTTGTATATATTTCACGTTGAGTAGTTCTTGATGGGGTGTTTGTTGTATGATAAGTTGTTGAATATGCTGGACTTGATCTATTTATTAATGGAACAACAGTTGAATAAGGTGATCCGGTACTGCTTTGGTATGATACTCTTGGTGTATAAGTTGATGATGGCAATGGAGGAGGTGGTGGTGGTGGTGTTGTTGTAGTGGTGGTAGTAGTTGATGATGGAGTTGATTGTTCGATTACATCTTCTTCTGATGGTAAATGCAATCTTTTAACAGTAGGAGGTAATTTAATTTCACCGCTTTTAATTCTCTCTAAAATACTTTCAACTTCGCTACCACTTGTTTTTGTATCTTTTTCTCCATTTGCTTTTACACCTTGAATTTTAAAGCTACCGTCGGGTTGTTCCTCCAAATAAACATAGGTGGCCTTTTTCTTTGGTGGTGGTTGAGTTGGTTTTGGTTTTGCACTACTGCTGCTGGGTAAACCTTGAATTTCATATCCTTCTGGAATTAAGCCACGTTTTGCAAGCTCTTCAAATGATGGTGGTTCATCGGAGTCAGAAGTGATAACAGCAGAACTAGCTAAGCTATTGCTATCATCGGATCCGGTGGTAGCTCCTCCATACAAACTAGCTAATTGCGACAAATCAAAACCGCTGGATGTAGGAGCATTTTGACGAATAATTTCAACTTTTTTACCATCAGGAAGTACTAAATCTTGTGATACTTTTGGTGCAATTTTTTGTAAATCATTTGAAAAACTATATTGGGGTTTTCTTTCTGTTGTTGGAATCAATTTTTGCTGAACAGGTTGTTTTGTTGATAACTTAAGTTGTTGATTAAGTTCTTGTTGAGTAATAACTGATTGAAGTTGATCTTTTGGAATTAGATTAGGATTATTTGTACGAATAACTTGAACATGTTGTCCATTTGGTAAAACTAAATCAGTTTCTTCATACGTTTTGTTAGTTGGTTGTGATTGTGTAGATTCAGCAAGAGCAGCTTTTAATTGTTTTAATAGTTCATCACGACCAACAGGTTTTCCACCTTTTGATTTAACCAATTTTGATTTGTCACTTTCAAGTTTTAATTGACTGTAAATGTCTTTACGTTGAGCTTGGAGTAATAATTCATAGGGATCTTGATCAGATGTTCTGATTTTTTCGGATGTTGTAGTTGTAGTTGGAGTGGTTGGATGATCTTGATTGTATTTTTTAACAGCTAAATTAAAGAGTTCACTTTCTGATGGATGAATTATTGGACGCCCTCTTGAAGTTGGGGTGGTTTGATCAAAATATTGTCCTCTAGTTAAACCGGTTCCTTTAATTTGTTGTTGTTTTTGAATGAATTCATCGTGAAGTTGCTTAACTTTGTTTTGTTGTTTTTCAAATTGTTTTTGAACGAATTGTTCGTGTTCTTTTTTAAGCTTAAGTTTTAATTCATGATCAACACTAGTTTTTTGAATTGGGCTAATAATAGTTTGGAATTGAGAGTTGCTGGGTGTTGCTGATCCACTGAATAAAATATTACCGTTTTGTTGTACTAAGACTTTTTCAGGTTTTTGTTGTTTTTGGGTTTGCTGTATTTGTTGAGTATTTTGCAACTGTGGTTGAGTTTGGAAATTTGGATTTAAGGGTATTTGTGGCGATGACTGGAATTGATTTGGATTTTGTGGTTGCTGGAATTGTGGAACACTTAAATAGTTTGGTAATTGCTGTTGTTGGAACTGTTGTTGCTGTAGTTCTTGTAAAGTTTGAGATATTTGCTGTTGTGTAAATTGTTGTTGTGGAATTTGTTGCTGAGAAATTTGTTGCAGAGGGATTTGTTGTTGAAGTAATTGCTGTTGATGTGAAAATTGTTGATGAGATAATGGTTGTTGTGGAACTAATTGTTGTGGTATAGGTGTTCTAAATTGTTGAATATTTTGCACTTGAGGCAAGGTTTGTTGTATTTGAAGTTGTGGAGAATTAGAAAATTTGATTTGTGATTGTTGTTGAGGAGATTGTACAAATTGGCCGCTTGCAAATTGTTGACTTGATAAATGTGGAGCCGACACGAAATTGGGTTTTTCTTGGAACGTTTGCTGGGTTTGAGTGAAAAATTGTTGGGTTGATGGTTCAATAATTGGTAGTTGCTGAGATTTTTGAGATTGTAATTGAGGCAAACTAGTTTGAAATTGGGGCGGTGGTTGTAAAGTTGGTGGTGATTGTTGTTGCACAAAAACATTATGTTGTTGTAGTTTTTGCTGTTGTTGGATTTTATGCTGTTGATTTTGTTGTTGCTGTTGTTGCTGATGCTGCTGTTGTTGTTGCTGTTGCTGCTGCTGATGTTGTTGTTGTTGTTGCTGTTGTTGTTGCTGATGTTGTTGTTGTTGTTGCTGTTGTTGCTGTTGTTGTTGACTCTGTTGCTGTTGCAGTTGCTGTTGTTGCTGATTAGTTAAAGATATTATATTTTGAGGATTGAAATGAGAAGTTTGTACTCTCTCAGGTAATGCTTGTTGAGGACCAACTTGTTGTACATATTGTTCACGAATTGTTCCACCAGTTTGTTTTTGTAAAATCGGTTGCTGAGATAGTTGAGATTGTTGTGGATCGAATGGACTTTGTGGAACTCTCAATTGATTTTGTATAGACCTTTGGTGTTGAACATTATGAGGTTGTTGTTGTTGTTGATTAGTTTGTGCGGTAGATTGTGGAGAAAAATTAGGAACAAAACTGGTTTGTGTATGATGTTGTTGAATTTGACCACGCTGTTGTTGTGGTTGTTGTTGTTGTGGAATTATTGAATTACTTCCACGGAATTGATTACTGTTTTCAGGAAAGCGTACACCAGAATTTTGTCTTTGGTTTACTTTTTGTTGAATTTGAGGAAGTGGAATTTCAACACTTGGTGATTGCTGAATAACATATTGACTTTGTTTATTTTGCGGAATATTAAATCTATGTTGATTTGAAAGAGTTTGCTGGCCATTCGGAAGGAAATGAGGGGGTTGGGCTACTGTAAACTGCCTTCGATGTGGATTAAAATGATTTGGCTAAAAGTATAAAAAAAAAATAATAATAATAAATATTAAATTAAAGTTAAGCTATAAAAAAAAATTTAATAATGTTTTATTAATAAATTTATTGATTTTAATGCAATTCATTAATTTACTTGGTTATTTGTCTTGGCTTGGAAAATTATGGAAACTTTTAAAATGTTATTTGCATTAGTTAATAAATTAATGGTGTTTTTGTTATTAAAATTTAGGTTTGAAGGCAATTAGTTTTTAAAGGTAATAACTTTGACAACTTAAAATTGGATTTTAATATCGTTCAAGGTTCATCAAAATGTCAAAATGTTTAAAACTCTTCAATGTAAAAAAACCATCTTCAGTAGAAAATATTGCATATCATCGTTATTTATATTATTAGCATAGAAAGGTGATGATTATGTTTGTGATGTGCGTTGTCATGTCGAGAGCATTCAGTTCAACATTATTTGATAATATCGTGTGAATAATTTTTTTATTTATTAAATTAGATTAAAAAAAAAATAACATAAGTGTTTTGATTTTTACTCTTGAAAATTTAATTGCGTTGCGTTGAAAACCATTAACCTTTTGGCAAAACAATGAAATAAAAATTTTCAAAGTGAAGTTGTTTACCGTAAATGGTTAAGATTGTTGAACTTGTTGATAATGTTGTAAGAAAAATAAATATATAAATTTTCATTTCAAAAAAAAAACTTGTTCGATAATAAATACAAGGAGTCGTAATGTCTAAGCGTTTATTTTTTAAATTCGAATTTTATTCTCTTAGTGCATCTAAGATAAGTTCGTTTGTGAAGCCTCTTTTTCTTTTGAAAAAACTGGAAGATTGTATCCAGATCAGGACAGCCAGAATTTAATCTAGCCGCCTCCTTCGATGCCAAATTATATAGATATTAATGATTGTATTCTAAGTTCAGGTTTAGTAAGAGTTGATAAAATATATTGTAATTATTTTTTAAAGCTATTAGTTTTGAAAGACAAAGAAGTTTCCAGGAAGCGAAAACTTTTCTTTTCGTACAGGAGTAGAATTTAGTAAATTTTTTTTTAGTATTACAAATTATTAATATAATATTAATTAGAATTAGATTCTTATTAAAAATTAAGGTAATTTTTGGAGTATTATTTTCAATGGTTATAAAATTAAGGTAAAGATTAATAATATTATAATTGGTTTAGCAGTTAAAAATTTATACGTAAGGATAAGTTTTTTATCTTTTGGGTTTTAAGTTCTCAATCAAACCTGTTGTCTATGATCCAGAACTTTTCCAACATATAGAAATTCCACCTAAATAATAAAAATAAAATAAAAACAAAATCTAAATAAATATAAATATATAAACTTGAAATAAAATATATATATATTTAAAACAATAGGTTTTAGTAGTATTTTTTTTCCAAATTAATAGAATAAAGTTTTTCTATATATTTACACAAAAGTGTACAATAATACACAATTTCTCACTAAATAATTTTTTTAGAACGGTTTTTTTTTATGATAAATTTAAATTTTCATCATTACATTAAAATACTGGATGTCCTACGAAAGGTATTAAAATCGTAAATAGTAAGAAAATAAGATTTTAAAAAAATTCATCTATGTTAATTAAATTTAAAGATTTTTTCATTTTTACAATTTTGGAAATAAAAATTTTTATAACGTGATTATAACTCTTCTCAAGAAACATTCTATCTACCTATTGTGAAACACTCAGTATAAATATGTATAAAAAAAAAAATTATACTACGCCTATAAAAATTCCACGAGAAAATTTTTAATAAGAATTCATCGTAACAGTTATTTTTATTTACATTTATTTTGAATTACGCAAATTTTAGACATAACTTTGCAATAAAAGATGTACAGATTACATAACGGTAAATGATATAAACATAGTATTTACATCAGCTGGTACAAGAAACTAAACAAAAAAAAAAAAATAAAAAAAGGTATAAATGCCGCATAGACAATCATAATTTAAAATGCGCGGGACAGTATAATAAAATTTTATAATTGTCTTGTCATTACAAAACTGATGATAGTTTATGTATTTAAAGAGCAGTGGGTATAAGTGTGATTGTAGTGGTATAGAAACATTGACAGAGAATAGTTACTACTGTGATAGTAGTTTAATGTTGTATTGTTTTATATTTGAAATAATGTTGTTGGGTCTTTTATCATTTTGCTTATTGCAAATGTGCGCGCAATAAGTGATGCGCAACATTAAACTTTCTTTACATGTTTAGGTTTTTTTTATGTACTTTATATTTAATTTTAGGCAAAATCTGGTCTTTTATAATTTTTATTAAATTTTTTTTTTCAGTTTTATGTTGAACATATTTCAAGTCTTCCTGTTTTCATTGAATAAAGCTAAATAATTTGTGGAAGTTAAGTTAAAGCAGGCTTTTAACTAAGATGAAACTTGTTTTAAATCCAATTTTTTTTTTAAAGTACATAAAAGTTAAAGTTTTAACAATGTTTTTTTGTTTTATTTTGCTTTATTTGTATCCGAGGGGAACCGAATATGTATCTTAGTTTTTTTTTTTTGCATTACAAGCTTTGCAAATTCCGGTAATGAAAAGAAATACCAAAAGAAGAAGAAACAGATAATACATGCAAGAGGAGATGATTACAAAGTACTCGTAAAAGAAAAACTAAACCGATAACAATAAAAGTAATTAAAAATGAGAAAAATAAAGTAAGTATAGTTGATTCTTGTACCGGTTTCTTACTTTTATAATTTTTACAAGTTGCAAAATTATTAAATTTAATAATTATTAAAATAAAAAAAAAAAAATTAAATTAATTACATTTAAAAACCAAATTAAATGGTTCAAATATATGAATCCCTTTGCCCAATTGTCTGTCCAAAAATTTAATTATCTTCTTGTATTCGTGTGAATTAAAAAAAAATTGACTTTTAAATATACAAAAAACCAGATAATTAATTGACTTGACATGTTTCTGCACTTATATATTTTATAATTTTACCTGCATTTTGTTTATAAATTTTAAAATTGGGCAACATTGTTGCATAATAGTTTTTTTTTTTTTAATGTGCTTAATATTTTTTTTAAGTAGTTTTTATTTTTTTTTTTATAAATTATTATAATTTCTTTTTTAACTATAAAAATGATTATAATTAAATAGTAATTATGTATATTATTATTTGTATGTTTAATTACATAGTACTTTGAAAGATGTTGCATAAAATTTTTGCATTTATTGATGACAACAAAAAATGTTGGCAGTAATCAATTAAGATTTTGGAGTATAGAAAATTGAAAATAATTAGTTAAGCGCATAATTTAGGGATTTGATGAATATCTAAATTGTACTAAGGTTTGTATGGAAGACTTGCACTTGGTTTCTATGTTTTGTTGCAACTCTATTCAGTAAGTAATTAAAATAAATTTTAATTAAAATTATTTGTGTAAATTTTATTTTGAGGGAATATATGACAACAGTACCGTTTGTTATATACTTTTTATATACTCTCCTACTAGGGTAAAAATTAATATATACAGCAGTTTTAATTTTTATTAAGAACTAAAAATTTGGTAAATTTAAAACTTTGTTAAGGAATTTAGTAATCACATAGTAATAAGGATCTCTCAGGATCTTTTATTTTATTCAAAATTATTATTAAATAAAATATATTGAATTATTTATAAAATTAGTGAATATAAAAATTGCGGTCAATGCTCTTATATATAGAGTTCATAAACATTACAACAAAATTTAAAAAAAAAACATGAATCATGTAATGATTATTAGACAAAATTTAATTGCTGATTGTCAGTTAATTTATATTTATTATCGATATAAATGCTTATTAATAAAAAAATTAATGAAATTTCTCTATAACCAGAAATCGAATGGTCATTAATTTCAAAAATATTAAATTAGGAAAACTTATAATTCATAACTTTATAATATCTATATAGAATTTGTTATTGTAAATAATTATCACTTAATCTTCCTTAAAGGTATTTTTAAATGTTTGTACAAAAAAACAAGATCTATCAAATATCATAGACTGTAACAGATGAATTGTAAAAATTTGATTTGCTGTTTGAAAAAACGAAATGTATTATAAAAGGTGTGCATTGTATAGTCATTGAATGCAAGCAAAATTAAACAGAAAGAAAGAGATAGAATATGTTTAAATGTAATTCTATTAACTTGCAATTTTATTGATGATGCAAATTCAAAAATTTACATACGGATACTTAAATTAAAATATTATACTTTTATATGCATTTCAAATTGTTGAATTTTATTTAAAAAAAAAAAAAATCTTTTCTTTGCTTATGACTAAAAAAGGTTTTTCCTAGTTAAGTTTTGGCTACTATAAAAATTAAATATATATATATAAATAAATTGCGTAAAATTGTTTTTAAAATCATGGGGTCAAAGATATTTTTCTTTTTTGTAATATTAATAAACTTGTATTCATATTTGGTGGAAAAATGGTAGGTGGATTTTTTTGTATTGATATTACATCATATCAATAATCGGGAAATTTCTTAAGTCTAAATACATATATATAAACATTTAAAAATGATTTTCCGTATCTTTAATATATTAATAAATTAAATATTTAACGCTTTAACAGAGTTGTTTGTGATGAATAATATGAAGATTCGAAAAATAGTTAATAATAAAATTATTTCTTAACAAGATTTCAATTATGACAAAATGAAAAAAAAAAAAATAGTAACTAAATATGGAAGTTATTTTTCAGTTAAGTTGTTTTAGGCAAATTTTACCATAAATATAATAAAAATTAATTTATTATTTTATATTTATATATCGATTGAAATGACAAAATATTTTCCATTTTGTAAATCAATTGAATGATATGCCAATCAAAAATGAATAAAAGATGGAACTATTATAAAATGATGAAAATTGTCCCTTTTTTGGTTTTTTTTTTTAAATTTAATATTAGATAATTTATTTATTATTAATTGGTTCGAATTTAAAATTGGAATTTGTATATTATTAAGAAATTCATATTTAATTCTTTCTTTACATCACGCCTAATAATATGCAAATATTAGGTACTATAATATTATAGTTTATCAAAATGTATTCAGCTTAAGTAGGGAATGCCCCTTATTTCTGTATACACTTCCTTATGTTTTTTTTTATTATAAAATTGAATTAGTATATATATTTAATTCCAAAAAAATAGATTATATGGTATAATAATAGGAAATTCA
This sequence comes from Dolichopus griseipennis, assembly GCA_963082915.1. Taxonomy (NCBI): domain Eukaryota; kingdom Metazoa; phylum Arthropoda; class Insecta; order Diptera; family Dolichopodidae; genus Dolichopus; species Dolichopus griseipennis. The sequence continues at coordinate 1,634,036 of OY720444.1, read as the reverse complement.
AGTTAATTAAAGAATGAATTTTTGAGTAATAATATTTGTATATAGATTTCGTATTAAAATTTATTTTTTCTATAAATTAAATTTTGATTACATAAAATTACACTCTAAATTACAATATGTTACTATTATTTTCTCATTCAAATAAAAATACTCTGTGTACATGTTATGACACTATTATATTATATATACATTGGCCAATCCTTAAAAATAAAATTGTTATGACCTTTGATTTCTTATGATTGAATTTTTCCAGAAGAAAATAGAGGAAATTTTCATGTGAAGATGATATTATAGTTTTTTACTAAAAAAATTGCATTGATACTTCACAAAACTGTAGTATTTTCAGTAATTCATAAAAAAAAAAAAGTGAATATAACTACCAAGTATAAGATCTCATAATAAGTACAAATTTTAAAGAAAGTGCATTCGAATACGAAACTTTAAGTGTATTTAATGGTGCAATAAAGGAAAAAATTGCTTTTTTTTTCTCCTTTTGATGCTGTTGTTGCTGCTGCGATACAACAATATTAACAGTTTTCTCCTTATAACGCTGTCGTTTCTATTGTTAATACTTTGTTATTACTTAGGTTACTAGTACTTTGAATGTAATGAAAATTATAATTGATCGTGTGATGTTATAACTTTGAATATACAATTGAATTAGGGATATAAAGAGAGTTTATTAAAATATTTTTTTAATAAAATTTTGCAAAGAAGAGACAATTTTCAAATGCATTTAACTTTGCCTACTGAAATTTCTCTCTTTAATTGTAAATTTATTTTAAAATTTTCTTAATAATCAACTTACAAATTATTTTGTCTACTTATATTTCAAAATTTTCTAATTTTTCCAAACTTATTTTCCAAATGATTAATAAGGAAATTAATTGAGTAATTTTTAATCAATATAAAGTATGACTCAACGTTATTTTAATAGATTTATAACTGATTCAATAATATCTTAGATCTTAGATATATATATACATATATTAAATTTTTAGATCCCATACTCAGATTATTCAGACTTATATGAAAGAAATTGGAAAATAAAAGTTATTGGTACATGATTATAAATGCATTAATTCTTTAATTTGTTAAAGTACATGCATATATACCTACTGTAGAGTAATTTTGGTGCCTATAAATCTATAATCACATTTCATACGACTTACAAAAAGAAAAACATATATTTTCGTTTTAATTTTGTAAATAAAACTCGAGAAAATTCTTAACGTGTTGCCTAAAGTCAATTAAAATAAACTTTTGAGTGGTTGTTTCAAAAAAAAAAAATTGCAATATTTGAACTGCATTATTTTTAGATTATGCAGCTGTTGTTGTTTGTGTAGTTGTAATTCAATTTTTATTTTATGAATATATTTTCATTTACTTCGAATTAGAATCCGTGCCGTGGTTCATAAACATGAGGTCAGACTCGAGGTCGTATATTTTTAAAAAGTTTCTTGATTGGTATTTTCTTTATATTATTTTATGTTTTTTTTTTTTTTAATTTTTTGATTAATTGGAAAATTCGTAATATTAAAAAAAATTGAGGCTAAAAAACGATAAAAAAATTTTATAATCAGGATTTGCAGAAAAATTAAAAGTATAAAAATATATTAATACTCTAATACTGTTTGACTTTTCTTGCTCTGTGACTAATTCTTGTGTTTTTATTTAGTTTTTTTTTATTATTAGTTATTTTTTTTATTATAAAATTATTTTCAAATAAGATGATTAGAAGTTGAATAATAAATTAAATTGATGATTTAAAATAAGAAGTAAATATAATTGAAGAAGAAAATAAAAAAACTAATAAATATTAACAAATTTATTTTTAAATCAATGTTATTTGTTCATTTTTTAATTGAATTTTTTTTATTTTGTTTATTTTTTTTTTAAGTAATTCGTGATTCATTGAAGAAAATTAATAGAAGATCAATAATAGAATTTATTAATTGGTAATTTGATTTCATAGTTTTTCGTGTTAAATCTGTTGAATTATTGGAGATATTTTTAAATTTAATTTTTTTTTTCGTTAAATAAGAATTTATTAAAAGTGCAAATCTGACCGATAACTTAGTGGTAAAGTGGCGACTTTTCAATTGAAAAGTCTCAGGTTCAAATTCTGGTCCGATCATATCTAATAAAAAAATATAGTGTATATTAAAATAATTTAATAAGAAGTCCAAATGTCAAATCGGCAAAGGATTAATATTATCAGGCAATGTTTACTATTGTCTGGTACTACAAATAAATAAATAAATAAAAGGAGCAAATTGATTAATGAAAGCTAAATTTTGACAACAATTTATTGACAGCACAACTGACAGTTCAGATCATGAAATAAATTGAATAAATTTATTACAACATAATTTATTTTAGTGGTGCCAGTTGGTAATAATTAAATTTTAGCAAACTATTTAATTTTTTTAATATTTGTATAATATTTTATTTCCAACTTTTAATTTTGGATATCCGTTGAAATTTCTAAATAATTTTGGCCTTATTATTTTATAATAGAATAAAAAATTGACAAACTAATTTAAAGTTGAAAATTTAATATAAATAATCAATAGATTATCGCATTAGACATTAAACAATCAGTAAAAGAAGGAATTGTTTTTTTTTTTAAAGTTACAAAACAATAAAAACAAATTAATTGAAATTATTTTTTTATCAGTCTTCCTGAATTAAAACCAAAATTAAATATAAAACTATTCTTGACATTTAGGTGGTTTACCAGTTTCAAAAGGTGATGAAATTAAAAAAAGTATTAAAATAAATACAAAATGTCTTCTTATCATATATTTTGTTATTATTTTATTTAAAATAGAAAATGAAGAATGACTAATAACCTAACTTGATGATAAGTTAATTTATGTCATAATTATGCGCATTTTTGTGCCAAAGAGAAAGTTTTAAAAAACAAAAAACAGTAAGTATATTTAATTTTAATTTTTATTAAGGAAAAATATTTTGTTTATTATTTTAACTTGTCATAGTAGGTAGGTTAGGTATATATACATAGTATTTTTTTTTGGGGATGGATGGATATTTGATTACAATATCATTTCATCAATAAATAATATTTAATTTGTTGTTTTTTTTTAAGTTGTAATTTTTACATAATTTTTTTGATAAACCATTAAAAGGAAGTGAAAAAATGACAATTCAATTAATAATTTTTTAGCTAATTGTCATAGAATGGTTCATTTACCATAATAAAAAAAATTTGTGGATAGACTATAATTCATTAATCAAGATGTTGTAAGTAATTGAATATACACCTCTGTTTTTGTGTTCAAATTTTATTTGAATAGTTACATACAACTTTTGTATATATTTTTTGGATTGTAAATAGTTGTTAGATTTCAAATATTCATCTAGTATTGCCTAAGTTTGAAATAGTATTAAAGAAAATCCCAAATATAAACAAATAATATAATTTATTTCAATAATTAATAATTAATTTTTTAGAATAGTATTTGCATATTAAATTCTAATCCTAAATACATATAAATATTTATTTAAAGAATATTTGTTTAAATATAATTTCTTATAGTGTTATTATTAGTTTTATTATATATTAAATTAATTAAAAATTAGAATCACCTTTTTAATATGCCATTAAAAAGTCTGTTTTTTGATCCAAATAAAATTGGCACTAAATTTACTATCATGATAATAAAATAAACACATCACTTCCTTAAAATGATCACACATTCATGCATGCATTTATAATGAATATAAAAGTAATAACTACTGTTGACACCAGACAAAAAACAGCGTATCGTATTGTCTTATTTGTCTTATTATATTAATAATAATAGGGACTTTCATTTTCATTTTGAATATACATATATCGAACCGCGTAATATTAAACATTAACGCAATAATAATAATATTTCACAGTGGTCTTTAGGAATTACAAATAAGTTACGAATAACAATTTCATACTTATACTAACCAATTACAATATATATATATATACTTAAACTTATTACATTAAATACTATCTACCGTCATCATTAAAAAAAAAAATTTAATCTATAATTTATCTCAGGTATAACACTAAACTTTAATTTAAATTGTGAATTATGCATAAAATATAATATGTTGTGTTGTGTATCGAATAAAAATTAAGGTAAATGGAAAAAAAATTTGCAAGAAAAGGTAAAACAGTAGAGTGGTGTAGAAGAATAAGAAAAGATTAAATATGTGCATAAGTATAAAGTATAAAGTAACTGACGACGGTTACCATCATTATTCATTTCATTGGATTTTCAAAATTATGAAATATTTTTGTTAAAGCTCACCATTAAAAATGTGTTTTTTAAAGTCACATATGAAAATAATATATATATATATACACGAGTGTGTTTCAGATACATGTATATGTACATATATTATTTTAATAAGTATATGCTAACACGCACGTGTTTGTTCGTTATTTCTGGTACAATTATAGAAAAATAATTTAATAACCCTTTTGATTGTTTTGCAAGTGTTTTTAACCCTATATCATACATTTGTTTTGTTTTTTCTTTTTTTTAGGTTATGTTCTTGAGTTTATAGAGTTTTTGAAAAATTTTTTGATCACGACAACTTAACATTAGATATTATATTATTATTAAATTATATATTGTTTTAAATTAAAACCTTGATCAGCGCATATAAATGTGTAATTTCATAATTGAATATTCTTACACAAAATAATTAAAGAAAAAATCTCTTTGAAAATAATATTTTTAATAAATCTTATGGAAATTAATTCATAAGTGATCTATAAAGATAAAGAGCTCTTTTTTTTTTTCAAAGTATAAATTTTATTTAAAAAACTACAAAAACGCTGACCTTCATAAGTTGTCTTTTGAAAAAAAAAATGTATAAGCATAATTTAAAAAAAAAAAAATCTTTTAATTAATAGTTAAACTAGATCACTCTGGATGACATTCATTTGAAAAAAAACAAAAAATTTACATATAAGCATTAATTATTGTAATTTTGACAAATTAATTATTATTCTTTTACCATATTTTTTTTTTCTCCAAATAACATTTAATATGTTTGATCTGATTTGTAGTATCTACAAGATATTAAAAACAAATTGGCATTAAATTTAAATCATATTTAAAAAAAAAACTGTTATTTTTTCTTGCAAACTTTCATTACGCAATTACATATATAAATCAAAGAAGTTTAAAAAAAAACCAACAGAAAAAAAACCAAAAACATCAACAACGCGATGGTAAAAAAAAAAAACACAGCAATAGAAACTTCAAGAAAATAGAAGAAAAATCAAAATCAATCCAATCCATGGACGTTCACTTTCAAAATCGCTTCAGTTTATGCTGTTTTTTTTTTTTTGTGTGTGTCTCTTAAACAACCAATTGAAAAACTAAAAATAATAAAAAATTAAAGAATAGAAGCAAAAAAAAAGAGTTTATAACATTTTGCGGGTTAATAATTGCAACCATATGTTATTAGAGTTTGTATTACATTTGTTATAAATTTCTAATGGTGTAAGAAAAAAAATATGTTTTAATTTTATGAATTTTTTTCAATTGAAATTATAATGGTTCTGCTGTGCACCAATTGAATAAATCACTTTATAGGCATCTTAACATAATAAATATTATTGTAAAAACGATTGATTTTTAACACTGCACTTAAATTGAGCCTCCATTTGATATGATTAAATCAAAAAAAAAAAAAAAATAGTTTTGAAGTTGGACAACGATTAAAAAACAAATAACACAAAAATAAATGAATTGGAGTATTTGGAGTATTTTTTTCCGCAAAAGAATTCTTAAAATTTTGTATTTTAAATTCAAATAAAAACGTTTTTTAAAAATTGGTTCAATCCACTTTGATAGATTTAAGGAAATTTAAAATTGATTATAAGTGTCTGTTTTTTTTGAATGGAATTGGATTTTAAAGTATGGAGGAACTCTTGTAATTTAATCAATTTTTTTTTTTTTTTTTGAAGAATTTTAAATAGAACTTACATGTCCAGTTTTTGTATTGAATTATGATTAATTACTTTTAATTCTAAAACTAACGATTTTTTACTGGGCGAAACTAATGACGGTTTTTTTTTTTAAAGCGAATTGTATAATAAAGCACGCGATAGCTTTAAACGAAATATGTAAGGACAAATTTCAAAAAACAAAAAAGTTGTGAATGACTGCATATATTTTAATTGAATTCCAAAGTTTGAATTTTAATATAATGAGATAATTATAAATATAAGTATGGTTGAGTTTAGGTGCAATTTATCAAAAATCTCTTAGAACAATTAAGGAGCTCCAGTCTAACAACTCTATTCAACTTTTACTTAAAAAATAGTTGAATGAACATAGAAGTTGCACCCGGATTTACTTTTAAAAAAAAACTACATATTATTTAATAAAATTTAAAGTCTATTTTTTAAACAATCAAAAAAAAAATGTTGTTGTTAATTTATTAAAAAATCAATTTCAACATAATATTATTAATTAGTAAAACAAAATCAAATATTTTAAGAAACAACAGCAAAAAAAAGAGAATTGCGTTCAACCCAGTTTTAAACTGTCATAAAATTATTTAATTTTTTTTTATTTTTACAAAATAAATTTTTCACCTAAATAACTTATGTTTTATGTATAAATAATGCCATTTAACAAACCAATTACAAATATTTAAAAATCCATCAGGAACATTTACAAAATTTTTAATAAATAATATAAAAATTCATTTCCACCTTAACAACATTTACTTGAAATGCTACTGAATCTCAGGCTCAATCAAACGATCATCGCTTGAACTATGAAAAAAAAATGTAAGAAGTATAAACAATCATCAAGTATAAAAGTGAAAGGAAAATATATGTATATAATATATATATATATATATATATGTTATATGTTGCAATTTCTTAACATAAAAGTTAATAAAAATTATATGACAACAATAACAAAAAAAACATGCAACTGCATCAGGCAGCAATAGAATAACAAAAAACTCTTAGAATATTAAATTAAAATATTAAATAATACCACTTAAAAAAAAAAGTTGTATTATTTTGTGGTAACACTTCAAATTAAAATTTATTTAAAGTTTATGAAAATGTTGCTTGAAAATGTTGTTGTACTTATTACCATTTTCTACAGTTCATAAAACCAAGGTAACTATTGATTCTATTGAGAATAAAAATAACTTAATATACCAAATCTATGCGTAAGTTATACAATGTATAGAATAATGTTTATCTGAGGCGCTCCTTTAAGCCAATTGAAAAAAATTAAATAATATTTTAATCAGAAATTATCAGTTATTGAATCAGGTGTTTTTGTGTTATTTATCAAGATAATCGTAATTTCCAGTTGGTTTTTTTTTTCGGTAATCGGTATCTAAAGATTAAAATGTATTTAATTAAAATGATTTTTATTGAATTAAATTGTAATCGAGATCATAGGAGGTAAAATAAGTAAGGAAAATAGAAATTCATGTATAAATGGTAGTAATACAGTGATCATAAAGTGATTGGAAGATATTTTATCTGAAAGCAATTATCACTTATAGTAGGATGTTTTTTAAAAAAAAAAGTTTTCTTGAATCAGATTACTTTGAGTTGAATCGAGATGGATTCTTATTCTTCTGCTATGGCGCTACAGTACGTTGTCGAACCTTGGCCTCCTGCGATGGATTAATCGAGATGGATTATAGTTTTTAAATTGCGTGAGAAATTAAATAAAATTTGAAAATATTCATTTGTATTTAAAATGTTTGTATTCGTAAAAGTATTTAAAAGTCCAACTCTAATCGGTTTTTTTTTTATAATAAATGTATTTTTCAAACGATTCTTGATTTTCAATAAAAAAAAATCGATTTTTTTTAAAATCGTATTTAAAATCGTTACAATTTCAGATTCAATAAATAAAAAAAAATTGTAATTTTAACATCAAAAATAAATTTAAATACACGGTTGTTAAAAACGAGTTCTGTAATTGATGCCGGTGATAATGATTCGTTTTTTTCTCATATCATCGTTTTCATTATTAATTGGGTGATTATTACCCAATTTGGAGCAAAGCATATGTAATCTTCAGATAAAACAGATACAACATAATTTTTTTTGGATTTTAATACTGTATAATACAAAACTTTTAAATATTATTTGTAAATACTTTAAAATTATTCAAAATAGGTTTTAGCTGCAGCGTTTTTTTTTTAATTGAGATCCGTATTAAACGTGGAGATGATTATTAAAAAAAACAAAAACTTTTTGATTTTATTGGATTAAAGTTTTTATTACTATACTGATGAAATTTTGCTAATTTTTTTTCTGTTTTTGGGTTTCATTAATTGCAACTGTTGATATTGTTGTTTAATAGGGTATTTTGCAAGGTATATATATATATATATGAAATATTAATACAAGCTTAATGTATTTTATTTGATTAAATTGAAAAAAAAAAAAATTGTACCAGGTTATTTTTGAATAATTTTATTTAAATGTTGAAAATGTTGATGCGTTAATGATGATAATGTAATGATATTTTTTTACAAAAAAAAAAAAATATAAAAAATTGTTGGCTAATATTTTCATTTCAACAGATTTTAAACGGGTAAATTATTATGTATTATGCAATATTTTGAACTTTTTCGAACTGTAATAAATTTTAAAGTTTAATATTTAATTGTATTTAAAGAAATTTATCTTTTTGTAATTTGACATTTGACATTAAAATAAAAAAATCATTAATCTACAATAAATTGAACTCAATTTCATTGAAATGTTGAAATTGTTGTAATTATCAATTAAATTTTGTCCTTTTATTATCCAAATTCAATCCCTAGTTGAATATGGTAGCTTTTGTATATAATTTGAAGGATTTGATCGAATACCTTTTTGGGGTTGTGGAGAAGTTTCAATCCTTAGTTTTCATGGTAGCTTTTATATAGTTTTAACATTTTGATCGAACGGCTTCTTGGGCTCCTGGAAAAGTTATTTGAAGAGTATAGGTATGATTACATCTTTTTTTAGAACATTACTAAAATATAATTCTAGATTTATTGTTATTATATATCATTTTTATACATTTCTAATATATATTTTAAATATGCATAAAAATTTAATTCGATTTCTCTGAATATTTTCACCAAATTTAATAAAAATTAAGACCAGATCAAAAAATAAGAAAAAAAATAAATGTCACAGTAAAGCAATTTGCCCTGCCTTGTAAATTTATACTTTCGTATAAGTATTTGCTTATATATTTTAGTAGAAAAAAACTTAATAATTTAAATATTTGAAATAGAAATTTTTTTAAAGATATTTTTTAATTTTATTTTATTATTAAACCATTGTGGTTGTTGTTTTTTTAAATTCTTATTCATATATATGAATAATTTGTATCAAATGAAAGTATTTTCATCTAAAATATTTAAAAATAATTTTTTTATTTTTTTGTCAAAAAAATTTATTATTTCTATTTGCATATTATTCATTTATTTATTCACACTTCTTCTTTCACTTCTTTCTTTTGACAATTATATACTTAAATGATAAAGACTAAAGTGAAACAAGAATGCCTATATATATATATATATATATATATATATATATATATAACTCTTTTAAATAAGATGATAAAAAGAAAAACTCTCACTAAATTTTATTATTATAAAATATAAATTTTTGACCTAATAATATTCCATAATAATCTACTTAACACTAATGATTGTGATAATTTCCAAACGAAATTCTTTCTTTTAGAGAAATTTTTAGTCGAAATTGAAACTGTTTAGGTTTTCGAAAATCTTTTTAAAAAAATTCCAGTTAAAAAAAAGAAAATCATTTTTTTTAATAATACATTATATATTAAAATTTGCTTTTATTATATATATTAACCGTTTTAATTATTAAAATACATTTATAAATAGGTACATTTTATTCAAATATGTAATATTTTGGAGACTTGAAAGATCGAGACTCGATTGATGACAATTAAATGACATATGCTTGAATGCTCAATTAAAAAATGACATGATTGTTATTAATTGATCAAATCGAAATACATGCAATATATATTCTGTTCTGAACTTCTTTAAATTTTGAATTTCGAATATAATTTAGGTAGAACTATTTTATAATATTTATTTAATAATAGATAATTAATTAATTAACACCTCACAAACAACAGAGAAGAATACTCAAATTTAGTTGCAAATATTGTATAAAAATGTTATGTATTTGTAAAAAAGTCAAAAAGTTTTATGTAAATAAATTCCATGTGATCGCTTACATTCTGTAGAGGATCGCATTTTAGAAAGAAAAGAATTAATTATTTAGCAAATTAATAAATAATTAAATCAAATGAAAAATGAAATTACTTGAATGGGAAGGAAGTTGAGTTTAACATATGATAATATTGTGACAGTATTGCAAATTTAATAAAACGTACAGTGCAATACACTTATAATGACCTTAACTTCTCTATTTATTTAAAACAAAAAATATTCAATTCCTTGAAGAAATAACGGAAAAATTCGCAATTACCGGATTAGGGTGTGTTCATTTTAAATATTATTAACTGATATGTGGTTAATATCATGATATGGTGACAAACAGAAATTAAACAGTCTAAGTAATGACAGTAAATTTAAAAAGAAAGTTTTATGGAAGAAAAATAATTTCAATAATAATAAAAAAATTAAAATTATAATGGTTTTGTATATATATATATAAAACAAAAATACTGTTTAGGGAATCAATGAAAATTTATAGCAATTACTATATGACTTTTATAATAATACAAATTTTATGCCAATAAAATAAAACAAAAAAATAAAAACAAATTATAACTTTTATTAAATAATAAATAATAATTAAAAGAAAGTATATTAACTGTTAAATAATAATCATATTGCTATTGACAACCGTGTTTAATTGTTTTAATTTTATAACTTTTTAAAAATTAGTTAATAAAGCTGTCTAATGTTAAATTATTATTAGTAAATAATTATTTAATGTGGTTTTTGTTTTTAATTGTCAATTTTAATTGATTATGAAAATTTTCAAATTTAATTTTGTTCCGTCAAGGGAAGAAGATGTGTGTTTGTAAAATATCATTTTTTTTTAATTTGTTATTTAGTATTTAATTAAAATTTTATTATCAAAAATAAAGTTGGTAAAAGGTCCTCAGTTATTAAAAAAAACCTTCTTATTTAGTAATTGTTGCGGCTCTAAATCTTAAAGATCATTTTAAATGTATATTTAGTCTTTAAAAGCCCTTTGCAAATTTTAAATAAACTTGAATATAAAATAATTGAACAACAAAACTGAAAAATTTTTAAGATGAAATTTGCTCAAGATTAAAACTACTTGATTTAAGCAATTATACGTATATCTTTTAGATATATATAAAATTGTAATAATAGTTTATAATTATTAAAACGAATTACAATTATTTTGCGTAATAATTTTTTATTTAATTAATATTAATGATTTATTTAAATTTTCTTTCCTATTAATCTTTTTTATAGCTATATTCAAGTTATTATTTAAATATTTAAGTTACAAATATTGTACTGGACCAGTATCTTTATTATATAAATATTTTATGTAATAATTAATTAATTTTTATTAAAAATCTCAAATACAATGTAAGTACCATGTAATATTTTTTATTTATTTTAACCATCCGCAAAAATTTCGGAATTTCGCAGTTTAAAATATTTAAAAATGAATTAAAATGAAAAATGTCGCTTTTTATAAATAATGTTTTATTTTAATATAATTTTTTTATATATATGTATATATATTATGTAATAATAACTAATAGATCTAACTAAAATTAAAATAGAATTTAAATAGAGTGAAGTAATCTGAATGAATTAAATCTTTTTGAATTACCAAAACTTACTTATTTAAAAATTTTCTCACATAAATTTGTGAATTCAATCAAAAAAAAAAAATAAAAATAAAAATAAACTAAAATGGAAGATGAACCAAAAAATCGTTATTTTTATTTAATTTTAAATTTCTTTCATAACCAAATTTAATTTTTCTTTTTAGTCATTTTCACAAAAAAAAACAGTTTTTATCCCAAGGACGTTACAATATGACTGAAGTGATTGTTTAAAAATCTCTTAAAATTAAATTAAAAAAAAAATAAATAATTTTGCATTTAATTAAAGTCTATTTTAATTTTCTCTTATTATTTAAACAGCAGATAGTTAATATTATAAATCTGTAGTATGTAAAATTTGCATCATCTTTAAATGTCCGATCCAATTAATATTAGATTAAAATTTTATTGTATATACATTGTAATTATTCTCCCATGTTATCGTCATGTGTCTTATCATTTTATCATTTTGTTATAGAATTAAATAACAATCGTATCCACTATTACTATCGCGGTAATATTGGATAATACCGATTTAATAACATTAAGTTACATACATATTAGGAAATAAGATAATATTATTGCAATTTTACATAGAAAAAAAATAAATGATTAGATTGCATTCCTTAAGTTTGTAATAATAATTTAATTTGATTATTAATCATTTAAATAATATTTTAAATTATTGTAATTGTAAATAATGAAACAAAAATGAAAAAAAAAAAAAAATTTAAATAGCCCTCTGTTGGAATAAATTACTATTATGAAATTTCTTTATGATATAATATTAAAATTTGAAAATTACTCTCACGCACAATTTCAAATAAAATAAAAAAATAAATGAGAAAAATTAAATATTAAAAATGTGTGCATATTTTTTTTTTATTGAAATTTTTATCTTTTCCCTTTAGATAAATTGGCGCCTTTATTAGTGTACAAGATGCATCACATATTTGGGAATGTATTTGTATAGATATACAATAAATATTTTTGATTTGTGGTGTTGGCGGGCAATAAATTCAAATAAAATAATAAAAATTCTTTTTAAATTACTACTTGGAAATTCACCTCAAATCATCAATATTTAATAACAATAGTAATAATAAAATCAACAAATAGTAATAATAATCAACATTACAACAAAACCAAAACATAAAAATATTATGCAACAATTAAAATGAAAAAAAATTCATTGTTTTTTTTTTATTACTTGTTCTGTTTTTCAATATTCACAGTTCGCACTCTAAACACACTTTTAAAACGGCTTACCTATAGGTTAAAAACGAATGATAAAAGGTAAAAACATAATAGAAATGATATTTAAAAGCAGTATGCTGGCATTTAAGTATGTAAGTATGTATGCTTGTAAAAAATAACAACAACAAAAATAAAACTGTTAAATATATCATCATTGTTTTTTCTTTTATTTGGTCTCAAATCAGATTTAAATATTGCGGGAACTGTTGAATCGTCAGATTTTCAAAATATATTTACATATATATATATATGAATTCAATTTATTTCCCTTGCCACCCACAACCATTGCAAAGTGAATAACAAAGTGAATAGACAAAATTGAAAAACCATGTATGCAAAAGGGAAATGAATGATGGAAAAACCAAAGAAAAAAAAAATGAGGGAAGAAAATTAAGAAAACAAATTAAAATGTCATGAAATTTAATACGAAAAATAAATGTATTAGGAAATTCATTAAAACGTTTAGAATGGATTTGGCTTATAAGTTTCACAAAACTTTTAAGGCTTAATTTAACATTTAAGTATAGTTTTAAGTAAAATTGAATTTGATTTCTGGTTTTAAAGGGCATTTTTACTTGTTGACCACTTCGACATTTTAGTTTGAAGTTTGTATAATTTTTTAGAGTTTTTAAAAAAGTTGCAACTGAATCTCCTTACTGATGAATTTGTATATGTAACTGCCAGTATGAATTAAATATATTTATTTTGAATAATTAAATACAATTTTGAATAAGAATGTATTAAGTGAAAAATAATGTACATATTTTATAAAAAGAATCTTATAATAAACTGAATTTAAATTTTCGTATTTCCTAATAAGAAAAACCTAAATGCAAAATTTAACCTAAAAATTAATTGTTGCTACTGACTTCAAAATGTAAATGAAAAAAATAAACAAACATTAATTTCAAGATTTGAATTGAAATTTAAGCTGGTCATTCAAGCAAGTATCATCCTCTAAAAAAACATGTTAATTAATGTAATACTGGAACATTTGATTCATTTTTCATTTCAAGACGACATACAAAACAAAAGCAGCAACAAGAAGAAAAACCAATTTGAAAAATTTAAAAAAAATTCCGGAAATTATTTAATTTTTGTATTTTGGTTTTTGTTTTTTTTTTTGTATTTCTTCTCTCCTCCATCTTTTTCAATTCCTTTCATATTATTGTGTTAACACTGAAAATTAGTTCAAGCCAATGTTCAAGCTAAACTTCATTTTAAATTAAAAGAGTATATGTATATATGTAAATATATATTTAAGGTGTTATAATTGTAGAGATGATTCACAGATTGCAATTTTAGTATTTTTTATTACACATTAAATGAATCTTTTTTTTTTTAATTTTTTGAATACCACTATGACATGACAGTAGAAGAAGATGAAGAAGAAAAAGAATTTGTATAAGTATATAAAATATTTTGGATTACTGGGTCAAGCACTATAAATTGGCTTCATTATAAGCTTGATAGTTATTGTTGTTTTTTGTTTTTTTTTTGGATTTTGCTTCTTCAATTTTCACACGATTATATCTTTACCTTTTTATTTAATAATAGTATATTTAAAAAATAAAATAACAATTCAATTGCAAAATAAATAATATTATTTTGTTTAAATTACAATTTAAAATATAAATAAAAAAAAAAACAACTAATCAATTCTTTGTTTTTTTTTATAGTAGATCTATAGGTGTAACTATATGTGATTGGTGTATAATAAGAATTTAGGTTATATTTTCATTTGATATTCTATAAATAATCAATCTCATGGTCAACTCTGTATCTTCATTTTATATTTATTAGTTAAAAATGATATTTTTTATTTTAAATAAGATTAGCAAATTGTTACACAATAGTGCTGAATTAAGTCTAGACTATACTAAGATACATTTAACACAATAAAGATATTGATTTTAAAAGTGGGTGGTAATTTTTCTAATATTAAAATAATTTATTGGATTAAATATATGTTTTACTGTTATTTAAAGTATTTCTTTTATAGTTTGTTTTTTTTTTAAATATAAATAACAAATAATTAGAATTTGACAATTCAAGGTTTTTAAGGTGTTATTCAGTGTTTTTTTACAGATTAATTTGTTATACTCTTCATCATATTTGGAAAAAAAAAATAAATTTGATTAATTTAAAATGGAAACATCAAATAAATAATTCTATCAGTTCCTCTGTAAGATTATTCATGAATATTAATTTTAAATACGATTTTCTGCAGATTTAATTTAGGGAATTATTTTTGACGGGAACTCATTAAGAAGGAAATTAGTTTTCAATATAGGAAATTGTTCTCGACTTTATTTAAAACCATTATTAATTACTTCAAATTTGATTAATTAGATAATAGTTACTATTACATAAAATTATAAGCATTTTAACTATTGTTCATGTATAAAAATAACAGTACAGTAATTCCATATTTAGTATATTTGATACAAATTAAAATTCCACATATGGTATGTCTAGAGTGTTGATAGTTACTTCCCATCAGTTTATGACCTTAATTTTGATAGTTTTAAAACTTTAATTACTATAGTTTTTAATAAAATTGTCAGTTTATTTGATTCTCTTTTCTATTTTACACCTTTTTTAAACTAATTTCCGACCTTAATTAAAAAAAAAAAGTATTAAAAACAATTTCATTTTTGATTGATTGATCGGAAAATTAAAATAATATGAGTTTTTAAACTGATTTTTTATTTATAAATTAAAAAACAAAAAAAAATTCTGAAATCAAATCGTGATTTCAAGCTTTTTAAGGTGAAGTTCGTGATATTTTTCTATTTATAGATGAAATTTTAAATTCTATTTAAAATGCGAATTAAAGCGGAAACTATATATGATTACTACAGGATATTAATGATTAAATAGAAAATATATTAAAGCCGCAACAAATTTAATTAGTTTCGCATTCTTTTTAATAATTAAACAAAAACTTGCAAAAATACTTTCATCGTTTAAAGTATGTGAAGATTGCAAAATTGAATTGATGAAAAAATGCTACAAGTGAAATAAGAAGACAGGTGAAAATAATTATTAGACTTTAATTTATATACAAGTTGAGATTTTAAGGGGACGGGTACTGAAAAACTATTTTTATACATATATATAGTTAACTTATCCCTATTTAGTATATTCCTATCCCCGGTCAACTTGTCCCTACTTATTATATTTTTATACCAATTCATAATATTTTATATTTAATTTCCATTTGTTCCTATATTAATATTTTGTACCATTATCATTACCATATATGGTAATAATTTTAAATATAAGAAAATATAATGTAAAGTACCGTTGATTTTAAAGATATAAAAAGAAGTGTATTTTTGAGAAATGCGAGAGACTTGTTTTAAATGTAATAAAAATTAGATGTATTAAACATCACTAATAAAATAATATTTTGTATTTAATCTAAAAGTTATTTTTATTTTTTCTAAACAAATTCGTTCGATATAAATGGCGCAGTCGGGAAAAAAATTTTAAATAAGAGTTTGTGTGAAAAATAAAAAAAAAAAAAACTAAAAACTAAAAATATTTAAACTTAAATAGTGTAAAATTAAGAATTATAGCTAGTGTAAAATTAAGTAACAACAAAAAACAAAAAAAAAAAATACTTAAAAGGATAAATATACAAAAAAAATAAGAAACATTTTATTTGATTTTTTTTAAACATTATTAAAATAAATATCTCTGTGTAAAATTAATTAAAACTGATAACAAAACAAATATTAATAAAAATAATATTTAAATAAATATTAAAACCGAAATGAAAATGAGCAGTGCAAAATTAAACAAACAAAAAAAAGTAATAAAAATTTTTAATAGAATATAAAAAAAAAAAAATAATTTATATAATATACAACACACACTTGTACATTTAAAACAAAAATTTAAAATTGCAATAATGTAAATGCCTTCATTACAATTAAAAAAGAAGACTCATTTAACAACGGGAAAAGTGAAAATAATACTTAATCTATTCAAAAGTAAAACAAAAAAAAATTCTATATAAAAAATAAAATCATAAAACAAAAATTGAAAAAATATAAAAAAATTTGTAAAAAATATTCACATTGTTTTTAAATACATCAAATTTTGCAGTGTTTTATTAATTCAGCAAAAGAATCAAAGTAATAAAACAAAAAACATTATTAAAAAACATTTATAAAAAAAAAAAAACAAAACACTTATCAAAAAAGTATAATACTTAAAAAAAAAAAAATGTCTACTCAACAAGGGCTTTATACTGTGGGGGCACCTACACAACAGCAGTACACGATCGATCCCCTGCAGTATATTAATAACATCCCAGAATTTCACGGCGAACCTGAGGAATTGAAAAATTTCATCGAAGCGGTTGATGTAGTTTGGGAATTCATCGCTAAATTTGATGAAGCAGGGAAGAAATTTTTTTTTATTAACATCAAAAGGAAGATAAAAGGTGAGGCATATAAAATTATTAGTATATATAATTCCATATCAAATTGGAATAATTTAAAAATAGTTTTAGTAAATAATTTTTCGGAAAAAAAAAGTAGTAATAAGATATTTGATGAATTAAGATGTGTAGAATTTATAGGAACAGTATTAGATTTTTATAATAAGATTATAAGTATATTAAGTAGGTTAAATTTAAAAATTCAAAATGAAATAAATAATGAGGCTGATCTAACTAGGATTTCTGAAAGTAATAGTAGGCAGGCTTTAGAAATATTTAAAACTAAGCTAGGAGAGCCTATGTTTACTATTTTACAATGTAGAAATCCTAGTAATTTAGAAGAAGCCTTAGAAATTTTAACAGAAGGCAATTATTTAAATAGAACAAATGATAACTTTTTGAATAGAAATAATGCAAATTTTTTTAATGCAAATAATAGGTACACTTATCGCCAGCTAAATAACAGACCTAACTATAATTATGGTGCACGCCATAATTCGCCTAATCAAAATATTGATAGACAACAAATCAATATACCGCGAAATAATCCAAATTTTCGTTACAATTCAAATTTTCGTTATAACTCCAATAGACAAAATCATAATAACCAATCTAACAACCAAACAAACAATAATAATTTTAGAACCTCTCAAAACTCTTATAATAGTAGGAATTATTCACGTATGGACATTGATCAAACCACCGAAAATTTTCCCTTGAGTGCCTCCAAAGACGTTTACCCTACATAGTAATAAAAACAACTAAAGGTCCATTACGGTTTATTTTAGATACGGGAGCAAATATGAGTGTAATAAACGAAAATATTTGTGACCCTAAATCTAAAGAAAAAATAAAACCAATTAAAATTAAAACATTACAAAGCGAATGTTACAGTGACACTAAAATTAAAATACCAAGTTTTAAAATATTCCAATCAAAAGAAATGATGGAATTTTTAGAATTAAAATTTGAAAAATTCTATGATGGAATAATTGGGAATAACATCCTGATTTCTCATAAAGCTAAAATTGATTATAATTTACATTCATTAGTAGTGAATGATAATATAAGCGTCCCTATTTTTTTTAACGAGGGTGACGAAACAAAAGCACAAGCTTATGTAACTCTTTCTGAAAAAGTACCGGTCGGTGAAGAACGGACTTATTCTAAAAACTGTATTGCTGAAATTCAAACTGCTGACTTAAATAATGAAGAGAAAAATAAATTAATTAAGTTAATAGATCAGTACGATCAAATCTTTTATAAAGAAAATTGTGATTTAACATTTACTAATAAAATACAGCACGAAATAAAAACTAAAGACAATATTTCCGTTTACACAAGAACATATAGATACCCTCAAATACATAAAAGTGAAGTCGAAAAACAAATTCAGGAAATGTTAAAACAGGGTATAATAAGACCAAGTAGTTCACCATACTCATCTCCTCTTTGGATAGTTCCCAAAAAGGCAGATGCATCTGGTAAACCACAGTGGAGACTAGTGATTGACTATAGGAAATTGAATTCTATCACTATAGATGATAAGTTTCCTATACCTAATATGGATGACATATTAGATAAGTTAGGAAGATCAATGTACTTCACAACATTGGATCTGGCAAGGGGATTTCACCAGATTGAAATAGCTGAAAATGACATCCCTAAAACAGCATTTTCAACAAACCAAGGTCTTTATGAATTTTTGCGGATGCCGTTCGGACTTAAGAACGCACCGTCAACATTTCAAAGACTGATGAATTCCTTGTTGTCAGATCTAATTGGAAAAATTTGTTTTGTGTACCTGGATGATATTATCATCTTCAGTACCAGCCTAGAAGAACATTTAATATCAATTAGAAAGGTATTTCAAAAATTAAAAGAGGCTAACTTAAAGGTTCAATTAGATAAATGTCAATTTATGGCAAGAGAAGTTGAATATCTAGGTCATATTGTAACTAAAGATGGCGTAAAGCCAAACCCTAAAAAAATAAAAGCTGTACAAAAGTTTCCTATTCCGAAAAATCAAAAACAAATTAAACAATTTCTAGGATTAGTTGGGTTTTATAGAAAATTTATAAAAGATTTTGCCCAAATAGCAAAACCGATGACGTTACAATTAAAAAAGGGTATTAAGGTTAATCCACAAGATGAAAATTATATAAATGCTTTCAATAAATTGAAATTATTAATTATATCGGATCCGATTTTAAGCTATCCTGATTATAATAAAAAATTTGTACTAACTACAGATGCTTCCAATTTCGCTCTTGGTGCTGTATTAGCACAGGATAACCATCCAATTAGTTTTGCCAGCAGAACACTTAATGAACATGAAATTCATTATTCTTCAATAGAAAAAGAGCTCCTTGCCATAATTTGGGCAACAAAATATTTTAGGCCCTATTTATATGGTCGAAAATTTACGATTAAAACGGACCACCAGCCTTTGAAGTGGTTAGCCAATATAAAAGAACCTAATAGTAAACTCCAAAGGTGGAAAATTAGCCTAGAGGAGTATACTTATGACATTAAATATATAAAGGGCAAAGAGAATTATGTAGCAGACGCACTTTCGCGTGTTGAAATTAATATTAACGAGAAAAATATCGATAATATGTCTACAATGGCTACTATACATAGTGCTGAAGAGGATAATAGACATTATATACAAATTTCTGAATTACCATTAAATATATTTAAAACACAAATAATTATAAAAAAGGGAAATATAGACACAGTTGAATCAAAAAAAATATTTAGAAAGAAAAGAATTACTATTATAACTCGCGAACCTAATAAAAATTTATATGAAAATATTTTAAAAAATTATTTACCAAAAAAAGGTATTGTAGGAATTTTATTTGAAGATTTTAATATGTTTAAACAATTTCAAGATATCTATGTAAATTGGAAAAATGCTAATGTACCTGTTGTAGTTAATAAAGTAAATTACATCTTAAAAGATATTGCAAATAGAACTGAACTAAAAGAAAAAATATTGCAGGAGCACTTTAAACATAATCACAGAGGAATTAATGAGGTATATTTAGAATTAAAACCATTTATATACTACCCTAATTTAAAGAAAGAAATATCTGTAGTAATTAATAATTGCAACATTTGCAACACAGCAAAATATGAAAGAAATCCTCTGAAATTACCGTTCCGACTTACAAAAACACCTTCGTTTAAAAATGAAATTATTCATATGGATATTTGGTTTTTAAAAAAAGGTAAAGCGTATCTTACATTTATCGATAAACTTTCCAAATATGCTCAAATTATTTCCATTAAATCAAGAAACTGGTTAGACATTGAAAAAGCTATCAAACGTTATATAAGTATAATAGGTAAACCGAAAAAAATAATTACAGATAATGAAAAAGGCTTTGGAAGTTTAAGTTCTAAAAATTTTTTTCAAAACAATAATATAGAACTTCATTTAACCACTCCTCAATTGCATACGGGAAACTCCGATATAGAAAGATTTCATAATACATTGAATGAGCACATTAGAATAATGAAAACTAAAGAAAAGTTAGGTCAAGAAATAAGAGAAGATAGTGATTATGTAGTAGATGCATTATTGTATTATAATAATACAATTCATTCATCCACAGGGCACAGACCTATTAGTTTCCAGGATGGATCACTATCCTCAGAAGAAATTCGAACATTATCATGCAAAATTAGAACACAAAAAGAAAAAACAATAGCAAATCTAAATAGAAATAGAAAAGATCAAAACGAAAATCCTATGTTAATAAAAAATCTAAGAGTCACAAAACTTGATCCTCACTTTAAACCAGTATCTCTTCATAAACTAAACCGAAATTATTATATCGATAACAAGAACCGGAAAATTTATAAATCGCAATTAGCTAAACAAAAAAAGTATCAAACTAATTAATTTTCCTACTTAATTAACCTACCTACAATTAAACTACCTAAAAAAACAAATATCCTAGTACTAACTTAAAACTAAATTTTATAACTTAAATCTAAATCTTATAAACTAAATTTCTTCTTTAAGTTTTCTCTGCTATCATTTGGATATATCGATGATTTACTTATAATCTTTTACCTAAAAAGAAAACCAATTATTTGCATTTTGTTAAATGGAAAGATATACCTATTTTTTTGAAATTGTTTCTGCTTCACTATCCTAACGCCTCACTATTTATTTTTTTTTTATGTTAATGTATATTATGATAATGTATGTAGATTAATTTTTTAAAATTTAAAAAAAATGTAAAATTTGTTTAAAAGTAAACAAATAAAAACAAAACAAAAAAAAAAAAAAAACAACAATATTTAAATATTCGAATTTGACTTTTAAAATAATTTTTTTATTAACTTGATTAAATATGGCGCTCATATCGTTCGAGAATCGATATTCAGCGCACTTTTTTTTTGCAAAGATTGGCAGAATTTTAATGTACTTCTGATAAATTAAATTTTTAATCTTGCATATTATGAATTTTTTTATAAAAGGTATAATTTTAAAATATGTTCTTAAAAATGTAAATTATAAAATAAAAATGTATTAGTATAATGTATTAGTAAAGTATAAATATTGTAAACATTGTAACAAAGAAAAAAATTGCTTAAAAAAAAAAAAAAAAAAATAAGAAAAGAAAACAGAATTGTAAAATAATATTCTCAAATGAGGACATTTGACTTAAGGGGGGAGGAGTTAACTTATCCCTATTTAGTATATTCCTATCCCCGGTCAACTTGTCCCTACTTATTATATTTTTATACCAATTCATAATATTTTATATTTAATTTCCATTTGTTCCTATATTAATATTTTGTACCATTATCATTACCATATATGGTAATAATTTTAAATATAAGAAAATATAATGTAAAGTACCGTTGATTTTAAAGATATAAAAAGAAGTGTATTTTTGAGAAATGCGAGAGACTTGTTTTAAATGTAATAAAAATTAGATGTATTAAACATCACTAATAAAATAATATTTTGTATTTAATCTAAAAGTTATTTTTATTTTTTCTAAACAAATTCGTTCGATATAAATATATATATAAAATTTAAGATAATAAAATAATGATATTCTTCTACAACTCTATACTTTACACTTTAAAAGTTATAAAATGCCCGGAAGTGTCAAGTTACAAAAATTGATTAATAACTTTGTATACAGAATTTCATGCCACTAGATTTATTTTTAATTAATTTTAAATATTAATTTATAATAATATCTGTACAATACCAAAATATCTTAAGAGAAAGTTAGTTTTAGGACAAATTAAAAATGTATATATGAACGTATAGCCTTCAACTTTGTTTTTTTTTTTTAAGCTTGATTTTGTTTAAAAAAATTGAATGAAATTTAATACTTAAAAGATTTGTAAGATATGTATATAAATAATAATACTGATTAACAGATTATGTGTATATAAGTAAACATATGTATAAAATCGGACTCAACGAAAAAAAAAACGCTTTTTTCTCTTTCTTAAATGAAAACAAAATGTTTTTTTAATCAATTTGTACCATCAGAATTTTGCAATATATACGTTTGTTTTATTTTGTTGCTTATAGTATGTTTGTATGTTTATTTTTTTTTGTAAATTACAACACACCTTAGTAGCAGTAAAAAATAAAAATATGTATATAAAAATGATCACCTGTATAATATCCGCGAATTATCCATATATCATAAATTTTTTTTTTTTTTTTTTTTTAATTTATCTTAAAAATCATAAGTTTTTTCTTTCTTATCTTAAAATTAAAATCTTTTATTTATTTTTTAAAATACCCTTTAGCTTCAGTATAAAATTTAAAAATAAAACAGAAAAGATTAAAGTATGCAGAGATAATGCACGTGATAGTTGTGCAAAAAAAACCCAAAACTATAAAAAATTTTTTAAAGTACCAATTTAAATTACATATTTGTATTAATACACATATACCTAGTACCAATTTTAATTTATTTAGCCAATTCGGTAACTATCAAACATTTTTTATTTTAAAACTTTATTTTTGTTTAATTTTGTTCATATTTTCCTTAAAAAGTTTGCAGTGACGAAAAAAAAAACCGTTAAAAAAATCCAAAAAAAAAAAAAAAATTTGAAAATAAAAAAAAGAAAAACTATTAAATAAATTTGCATAAAAGTGACGCAAAATGGCCTAGAAATTAGTTAAGCAAATTATACCATATATGTACATATTGATGATATTATTAAATATGTATATATACATATATATAAATAAGATTTCTCATAACCCAAATTTTTATTAATCATATGAAAACAAGTTAATCAACATCATATTAATAATGATTAAATAAACATAAATGTATATAAACGAATTCAAATCATCATAATAATCTCTGCAACATCATAATCATCAATAAAATTGCTGCTTTATTAATATTTAAAATGTATAATTGTTGTACAAATTAATCTGAACATTTATATATTAATATTTTTTTGATTTTGAAATCAATTTTTATTACATTTTGTATCTGCAAATTTTATATTCACCACAAAAATTCCCCTTTTTTTTTATTTTTTCTTTAATAATTATTTATGGAAATTAACCTTTGAAATAAAAAATTAAAAAACTCAGTTTTTTGAAACATTTTTACTTTCTTTTAGTATAGAAAATACTTTACTGTCATGAATGTTGCTTTAAAAAATGTTTATACATCTATATATATAAAAGGGAATGTTTGTGTGTATGTTTGTTTGTTTGTTTGTTTGTTTGTTTGTTTGTTTGTTTGTATGTAGCGAATAGACTCCTAAACTGTCCAGCCGATTTTCATGAAAATTTGTATATAGGGGTTTTTGGGTACGGAAAGAAATCGTGGCCCAAAAATTTTGCTCTAACGGACCGCCAAGTTGGGGCTGTGGTGCAAGTATTTAAACTTCTTTGTTCTAAAATGAAAACGGTTTGACCGATTGACTTCAAATTTTGTATACGTGATGCTCTTTGAGAATTGAGTAGACACTATTGACAGTTTTGGAATTTGTTAACCCATGTCGGGCCGACGGGTGGTCAAAAAAAATTTTGGGCCCAAATTTTGTCCGATTTTACGAAATTCTGCTTTACCTTTAAAGAAATCCCCAAAAAAAATTTTATTGAGTTCCATTAACCCATTGCGGCCCAAAAGCTTTTTATAGGTTTTTTCAATACTTTACTCTAAATTCGAAACGGTTCGACCAATTGACTTCAAATTTTGTATACGTGATGCTCCTTGAGAATTGAGTTGACACTATTAACAGTTTTGGAATTTATTAACCCATGTTGGGCCGACGGGGTGTCAAAAAAAATGTTGGGTCCGAATTTTGTCCGATTTTATGAAATTCTGCTTTGGCTAAAAAGAAAACCCAGAAAAAAATTTTATTGACTTGCATTAACCCATTGGGGCCAACAGCTTTTTATAGGTTTTTTCAATACTTAACTCTAAATTAAAAACGATTTGACCGATTTTCTTTAAATTTTGTATACGTGCTCCCCTGTGAGAATTGAGTTGACACTATTAACAGATATGGAATTTGTTAACCCATGTCGGCCCGACGGTTGGTCAAAATAATTTTGGAAGCTAATATTGTCAAAATTTGCGAAGTACTGCTTTGGCTAAAAAGATAGCCCCAAAAAAATTTTGTTGAGTGATTTGGAAGCAAATTACGTCCAATTTTGCGCAATACTGCTTTACCCAAAGAGAAAGTGTAGTTCCGTTAACCCAGTGGGGCACAGTGGCTTTTAATAGATTTTTGCGTTACTTAACTCTAAAGTAGAAACGATTTGACCGGTTTAATGTTACCGGATTTGACTCAAATTTTATATGTGTGAAGCAACTTGAAAATGGAGTTGAGTCTGTTAACAGTCGGTCTTGCGATTTTTCAAAAAAATTTTTTGGAAGTAAATTACGTCAAAATTTGGAAAGTAGTTCGTACTGCTTTGAATTACAGAAAGTTTCAAAAATTACTAGAATAATCCTAGAAAAATCGTTTTAAAAAGATTGCTTTCACACATTTTAAAATTTACATGTGTAAACCGTGTGAAGTTTTGTGTTAACTTTTTGCAGTAACATCAAATTCAATTAAACCTCCATTGAGAGGCGCAGCAACGCGCACCGGGTATTAGCTAGTAATATTAATAAAATTCTTTTAATCAATAGAATTTCTTATCTTAATATGTCAATATATCACATATATTAAAAATAACAGTTTGTGTTACATATATAATAATATGTCAATATGTATATATACAAAATAAAATATACAATAACCATTTTTTTTTTTTAAAATGAAAGGTGTTGGAAAGTTTATAAACATTTTT
Organism: Dolichopus griseipennis; assembly: GCA_963082915.1. Classification (NCBI taxonomy): domain Eukaryota; kingdom Metazoa; phylum Arthropoda; class Insecta; order Diptera; family Dolichopodidae; genus Dolichopus; species Dolichopus griseipennis. The sequence goes on along the minus strand of OY720444.1, from coordinate 1,608,112 downwards.
CATTGTTTCTAAAGATAGGTCATTCATTTTTATTGATAACTATTTAAATGTTGTTTTTGTTGTTTTTTTTTATTACTTTTAAATGTTATTGTTTTGGTATTTTTTTTTTTTTTTTTGAGGAAATGAAAGTGTGTATAAGTTGTAAATGGACATTTAAGAGAATATATTTCATTTTGATTTTTGAAAAGAATTTTTTTTATTTCGAAAATGTTTTGTTTAAATTTTTTTTTTTGGCAACCTAAATTACTTTTTTCTCTGCTCTTACGTTTTGGATTAAAAGAAACAGTTAAGAACTATCATCCCACACACACTCAATAGTTTTATTTTTTTTTTGATTTGTTTTTTTTTTCCAAAAAAACATTTTTAAATTTTCGTGTTTAACTGTTTTGTATGTTTAAATACTAATTTTGAGTTTGAAACTTTATTTTCGAAATTTTATTTTATGTTTTAAGTTGATAATTAAATTCAAATAAGATTTTTGTATATGTTCTACTTAGCAACATTTAAGTAGGTGAAGCAAGTCAATAGAAGCAAGTCATTTTACTATAATAAAAAACAGTTTGGTTTAAAGTAGCAATGTTTTAAAAATAGTTTTGAAAATATTTTTTCTTATAAATTAAAATTAGCTACTTGTAATCTATAAACAAATTAATTGTCTTCAAACTTTATCAACATATTGCATTACTTTGATTTTGAAAAATTAAAATATGACAAATTTATAAAAATGCACAAAAAATACCCTATTGTTTTAGTTTTCCTACATTTTCTTTAGTTTTTATTCAAAGATTGTTTTTTATCCCTTCATTATTCTCAAAATTTCATATATTGCATAAGTTATCAGTCAAAAAATATGATTGCAATCAGTCAGGAAGGTAAAAGTATTTTTTTTTTCTTATGTATCTTTTATATATTTATTCATCATCTATTTAGTATTATAATTTTGTTATTGTAATTGTAATTCACTTTTTAATTAATTTTAATTTAATTTTTATTTCAAAGTAAAACTCAATATAACGATTGTTGTTCCTTTGAACGTGCTTTCATGCATATGCTTGTAGTTATGAATTACTTATTTGTAGACATGTATAACTAACTAGATTTAAACAAGATTTTTAAATTAGATATAAGTAAGTATATATCTCATATTTTTTTTTTTTTAAATATTATATATAGATACTGAGAAAGGGATTGTATCAGTTATTACATTAGATATAAAATTGCTTACAACAAAAAAAAAAAAAATCCCTGAAATCATAAAAATATTAAAACTCTCAGAAAATAAAAATATACTGTCACGATAATACAATTTTTCCAAGGGATAAAAATTTGCAATATTAAATTATTGCCAACAACACAATGACCTTTCACTTACAATATATTATGTTTTTAATATTACTCGTATATGGTTTGAATCTGTGCTAAGCCACCACACAATTCTAATACTGTCAACTTGTTCAATAATGTGGTGTTGTGTGATACTTGCATTTTTCAATTATTGCATTCATTTTGTTGTTTTTTTTTTTGTAATTTAGCGTGACAAAATGCTGTCATTATATCAACTGTCACAATAATAATAATAACAATAAAAAAAAAAAATAACTAAACTTTAAAATGGAAATAAAGTTAAAAAAAATATGTATATAAATTTTTTTTTATTTTTATTTTGATTATTTAGAAAAGTGAAATTATTTGTAAAATGAATTGTAAATTAAATTGCCTTGTATTATTTGTAAAATATTTGCCGCTGCTGATAAATGTAATTGGTGCATTTTGGTGTTGCATATTTCTTTTGGTTTGGTTTTTTTTTTTTTGTGTTTTTAATAAAGAAAGTGTTAATAAAAAAATTTACATTGTATATGTTGAATGTTTTCATAATTATATCAAAAAAAAGTAGAAATTGTTGATGATTTGAATTAAATAAAATAATAAAATTTAGATTTGTTTATTGAAAGTTAAAGTATATATATATATATATAGTACCAGTATATATTACATTCATATAATTGAATTTATGAGGTAATACACCTAATTACAGAGCAATGCACTTGACATTTTTTCATTTGAATTTTAATTGATCTTTAAATAACAAGGTATGTATGGTGTCAATAGCAATTGATATTGTAAAAACATATATCTAGTGGGTATATCAGTTGAAGGTTGAGATCAGTGGAAAATATTGAGAGGCTTGGTATCATTATTATAAAATTGAATCTAATTATAATATCTTACAAGATTTTAACAACTGTGGTAATTGAGATTTATGGAAGCACATTAAAATGTGATAGCCTTATAAGAAGGAGGGTAAAAAAATTTTGATTTAATAAAACTTATTAAGGTCTATGAGACTTATGAAATTGATAAATTTTTTAATGTTTCAAGCAACATAAAAAGAGATGCTCAAATTTAAAAATTAATTAATCAATTATATACATGAATATTAATTTTTTAATTTGAAAATTAAATTTATATATTTCCTACTTTTAATTAAATAATTAATTGAAAATTAAATAAATTATTTTCACAGCTTGTTTTTCTTATTTAAAATTATTTAATACGGCAGATACGCGACACTAAACATTACGGTCAAGTTGAAGCAGTTGAAAAGCTTGTCAAACCAAAAAAAACAACCTTTTTTTTTGCCCATTTTTATATTTTATGTTTTGTATTTTAAATAATTACAATTTCTTTCTATATAATATTAAATAAATTTCTTTTTTAATTAAGTTGAATGTTTAATGATAGCCTTTATAAGCGATAAATAATTCAATTTTACGCTTATTAATTTTTGAAAATCTCTTGTTTTCTTATATCGTTTGTTTGTTTGTTTATTTATTTTTTTGGTTTCGACTTTTGTTGCTGTTGTAAGTGTTGTATAAAAATTAAAAAGAAATAAAAAAAAAATAAAAAAATTTAATATTGTCATTATTAATGCATTAAATTGCATTTAAAAAGAAAATTTTATTTGGAAAAAAATTACTTAAAATAATAGAAAATTGTTAAAGATATTTTACAATTGCCGAAGCATTTAAACTCAGAGCAATAAAAGCTAAAAACGTGCCTTAAAAACCTACAAGTTTTAGAAAATTAAGAGATTAAATAAAAATTTGAACATGTCGCCTTACTTTATGCAATTTAATAATAAAAAGGACGAGGAATAATTTACTTGAAATACGCGGCTGCTTGAGTTCTTTAATTTAATCTGATAATAAAAATATAAAAAATAATTGAATGTTTATAGTATATTATATAGCATTTCATACTTTTTCTATTAATTATTAAAAAAATTGTTAACTTTTTGTTAAATATTGTTCATTTTTTCATTAATGATTTTGTTTCTCTTCATCTTTTTTTCAGTATCTACGAGTAAAAAAACACTATCTACAAATCAGCCCATTATTTATCCCATGATAAAATACATGTGTTTGGTATTTTTTTTTTAATTTGGTTGTTGTGCTGTTTTTATCTTCGTTGTTTTTTTTTTGTTTGTTAAAAATCATTACAAATTTTGTACAAAATTTACAAAAAAAAAACATTATTTTACAAACTTGTAGTTATTTTTATCGTTTAATTAAATCTAAACCCTAATAATGACAGTAGGAGAAGCACTTTTTTTCTATAATAATCCAAGTTTTTTTTTTGAACTAGCTTCTGTAATAATATCATAATACAGGTGTATTACCAGCTGGAAGACCTGCTTCAATCATATGTTGTCCATATATATATATCCCAAAAGACTTGTGAAAGTATTTCAAATCTTTTAACGAGATAAATTAAATAATTTTCAAAATAATTGTAATAGGGATAGTAATAATAACAATTAATAGTTTTTTTTTTTTTTTTTTTTGTAAGACAATCATTACTAAATGTGGGTGTCATTTTTAACAATAAAAAATAATTTTCAATCATTTCCGGTTAGTAATTAATAAAGATTTATTTTTCACTTGTTTTGTTTTTTTTTTGTATAGTATAACAATTTGATTCGGACATTTCAGATTCACTGTTTAATCTTAATGAAAAAAAAAAGATGCAGCATCTTTAAGAAATTGAAAAGAAAAATGATGAAAATGAAATACAACAATGAAACAAACATTCATACATTTATTTACGCGTGTGCTTTAATTAAACTTTCATTTATTTGCTAAAGACTTATTAAAAAAAAAAAATCTAAAATTGAACAAAAAAAAATAAAAAAACACAATGACCGCCAAATTCATTAATCAGTTTAAAATTTTGAGTTTTTACTTAATAGAAAAAATTTAAAGAAGACAAAAAACATTTGTATTTTAACAGATTTCTTTTACCAATTTTTAAGCCGCCGAATTCGATTCCACCAAAAAAAAAAATATAAAATGAACCAAAAACTACACGCAATTTATAGGGAAAAATGATTTAAACGCGTAAAAAGTAAAAATAAAATAAAACCACCATCAAATGCCAGTAGCATCATACCTGTAAAAGTGAAATTTTTCGATTATTAGCGTAAATTTGCTTTTTCATGTGCGTTTTGATTATCGTTTTTTGTGTTGTTGTTTTTTTCTTTTGCCAATAATGAGGTATTTTGAACATTTCAGCTTCTTAATGAACTTTTGAATAATAATAAATATAAAAAGAAAAACGCAAACGTATATATCTTGTGCAAATATAAATGGCAAATGATTTGCTAATTTATGTTAAAATGTAACTTGTAATTATGTTGAAAAAAAAATAAATTCCAAGCCGATTGAATGAATTTGGATGTTGTATTATTTAAATTTTGGTCTGACTGTCATTTAATTTGTTTCTCCCCCAGAGGTTTAAGAATTACATCTATCATTGGTATAATAGATAAGATACTTTTCGAGAAAGATTATGTAATGAACTTTTACATTAATGCAATAATTTAATGATTGGAAATTTCTAGCTTAATTTTACTAGTCAAATGAAAACAAGTGTGTACAGTATTCAAAATTCTGTATGATTCTGAACGTAAGTATATAATGGCATTTAAATATAATTATATTATATTTAAATACAATTTCCAATATTCGAAAATTTGAATTCCAAAATTTTAAGTATTTGCTTTTTGTATTTGATTGAAAAAATAAAAGACTTAAGCGAGAAACTTTTTTTTAAAATATTGTATTGTTTCTAATAGAAAACTCTTTCATTAATATCTATCGATCATTCAAAATTTAATTACAAAAGTTTGTGTAAGTAGAAAGAAAAAATAACAAGAAAAATAAAAAGATTCTTGTTATATAATGTCAAAGATTAATGATAACTATTTGCTTCAACAAACATTGATTATATTTTAATTTGCATTCAAAGTTTTACTGTTTTTATTTTCATTGCACACACGAGTTTGAATATCTTAAGATGGAATGTGATAGTTTTTTTCTTATTGTGTTTTAGCCATTTGCAAAATTTTTTACAAAAAATTAAATTTTTCTTTCATGTTAAGCACAAATTCTTTTAAATTTCATTTTTAATGTGTTTAATTATTAGTTTTTCATTCACTTTCATTGGCCGTAATCGACATGCAATAGAAATTTAGTTTTTTTTGTTTTTATTTTTAAATATCAGTTACTGTAATAGTAGCACAATATTGCAAAAAAAATTTTATGCTAAAGTTCCACATGATGAGGTTCTTAGTCAAGTTATTAAAAAATAATTTTTAAGTTTATATTAGTAGCCACGATTTATTTCACAAATTAATTAAAAAAAATTTATCTTAAGATATTTGTATTATTATTAATTTTTTTGTCGGATACGAAAGTAAAAATTTTTGGGTTGGAAAATTCACTGATAGGGGGTTTGTTTTATGTTTTTACATGAAAATTATAGTTTGATTTTTTGATATTTTAATTGTAGCAGTAACAATAAAATTTTTTTCTTTCAACACTGTTTAAAAGTAAAATTGCAATTGAAAGTGGTGAATTTCATATGCTTGTAAATAGTGAAGATTTATTATTTAAAAATTCTCTAAAAAATGATGAAATTTATTTGTAATATTTTTTGCTTTCCAATAGTTTTTATTAGCATTTTATGTTCCTGAAACAGAATTAATTAAATTTAAAAACATCATTTGAAATTTTCGACCAGGAAACTCTAAATTATCTTAAAAGTTTATAACTATAGTCCCCTTTCATCTCTTAATTCTTTATCTTAAAGTCGATTTTGGACAAAAATATTCTCGCATTAAAAGTTCATCGAAAAATTAATTTGTATATTTCAAATAGGTTTTCATAGCAACAGTTGTCGCAAGCAAAACTTGCATTTAAATGCAGTAATAAATTTTCATCAACAATAATTTTTAAAAATTTTTGTAATTTTTCTTATGCTTTTTAATTGGTAAAAGCCTTTTACTAAAAGTCTCTTCACTGTTACAAAAGTGTAAGCATTTAACAAAAAAAAAAAAACTCAAAGTTAAGAAAAAAAGATTTCACTTGAAAAAATAAGTAATATTTTTTTTGAAGTTAAAATGCCGCAGTTAAAATTATTTTTATTTTTATCATTGTATAGTGCAGTACTGGTGTTACCTAGCACTAATAAACATTCATTAAACTTAACTTAAAGGTATATCTCATACTTGTAATATAAAATAAATAATCTCATATATATACTCGTATTTATATTTTAAATGAAAATCAAAAATCAAAAACCAAAAATAAACAAAATAAAATCTCACTTTCTTCAGATAAATTTTAACAAAAACAATAATATAATAAAAAAAAAATAACAAGAAGAACAGATACAGATATAATGAATATACTAATAACAACAGATACTATAACAATAACAAATAATAATAGATGCCTTTTATCGACTGATCTCACTTTATTTGTAAAGGTAGAAAAAAAAAACTTATAAAACTTGTAGACTGGTCCAAAGTTAGTTTTTTTTTTTTATTTATTTTAGTTTCAATTTTATATTTTAACTTTTCCTCATCGGTTCATCATCCATATTCCTGAATTTATACAGCAAAAGGCAACATGCATCGACTATTTTAAGATTTAAGTAAAAGTGTTTACAATTTTGTTTTTGTTGTATATCCGCGTGCGCTTAAACTATACAACATACCATTCTTTAATAATTGCCATAAAATTACAACACGTTGATTGTGTATAGAAGGTAAAAAAAGATCGTCAACATCCATATCCACAACAACAACAGCAACAATAAAGGCAAACATATTAAAGAAAATATTGTATATTTCATGATCAAAAGGCATTGGATTTGTACAAAAAAAACCACAAATATTACAGGTTGTTGAGGTGAATCAAGAAAAAGAAGAAGAAGAAGAAAACATAAAAAGTCTGTTGGTCTTTTCCACAAACTCATTTAAAATTCATCTTAAATCGGTTTAAAAAATGATTACTAGTAAAGCACTTAGTTGCAATATATAGAAACTAAACTGCCTGTCGTCAAATATGAACTGAATGTTGTTTGTTGAACAAAAAAATTGATTATGGAATTTTTAATAAAAAAAAAAAAAATATCTAAAGTCAAAGAAAAGTGAAAAATGGCTATTCTTAAAAGGTATTTAGAAAAAATAAAAGTTTAAATCATTTTTTCAACACTTGTGCATTCCATTTATAGCAGCCATGATTCTTATAATTGATGAAAAAAATTATTTTTCTTATCCTCTTACTCTTTTTTTTTTGAACCTCATCTCCTCATCATCATTGATGCTTGATATAATAAAATCTTAAGATACTTAACTAAATATATATACTGGTGTATTGTTTTTGAATGTGTATAAATACTTTCAACTATACAGTTTTGACCTACTATTAATCGTTTTTTTGTGTTTGATTTTTTCTTTTGTTTTTTTTTTTATATCACTTCAGCATATTTTAATTGTTGTCTTTCATTATCGAACCAGATCGGAAATACACATTCACATTCTTTATAGGAGTAAAATTCCTGAATTAACAATTAACTGTTATTTCATAAAAAATGCGTAATGCAAAAAAATTATATGAACACAACGGTTAAAAATGAAAAACTGTATATGATGATGCAAAACTGTAGAATTGCAAACCGGTTTTTGATTATATGGTTTTTGCCGTGGATGAAAAGCAAAACCGGTAAAAAATGACAAAGTGCAAAGAATGCAAGTGAAAGCTAACGGTATGATGTTAAAATATTATAGAATTTCTCCTTGTCAAGGACAATTACAAAAAAAAAGTTTTGCAATAATTTGTTTATTTGTTTTTTTATCTAGAACAAAAATTTATGGTGTAATAAAAATATTTTGTTAAAGAATGGTTTTAGATATTTTATCTTAAGATACATTTAAATTAAATACACAAATATAAATAAATATAAGGATTTTAGTTGATTCAAATTTAATTTACAATTTTTACGAATTACAATTTTTTTTAAGGGAATATAAAATTATTAAGAAAGCATCAGTTTTTTTTAATATTATTGCATTAAATTAAAGATTTCAGGTTTTATTTTGCTCTGCTGTAATGATAAGTGAAAAGTTCAAAAACCGAATTACAGAGAAATCATCGCAGAGAAAGATATTACAAAAATAAAAAAAAAAAAAATAAAACAAAAAATATAAATCACGTTTTTCGTATTTGGTTTTTTTTTTTTTACTCTATAGCTTCTTTTAAGTTGTTCCTTTTTTAAAAACCATTATAAAATTTATGAAATTTTCCCCTTTTCATAAATTTTATAATGGTTTTTATAAAGGAATTTCATTCATTCACGAATTTATATTTAGTTTAGTATATATTTAAGCTTACTCACTGTTTTATTGTCCATATTCGAAAATTTTAGGATTTAAGATTTACTTTAAATCATGTCTAAAAAAAATTTAATTTAAAATGAAAATCAAAAATTTTTTTTATTCCTTTGTTTGTATTTTTTTTTTTTAATAAAACTTAATTTGATTAAAGTTATAAATTCCTAATAAAATGGATTACGAGTCGTAGAATAAAAAAAAGTCATAAATAGTTGAGTACTGTATTTATTTCTTTTTTCAATATAGGATTGGACGCCTAAAGTTAACATAAAAGTGTCTACAATTCGTCTTATTAAAATAAAGTTAAAATTTAATTAAAATAGTTAGTATATAACTATTATGAGTTGGTTATATAAGTTTGTATTCTCCAATATACCGTACACTTCAAAACAGGAACTCCCCAAACCCAAAAATAGTAATAAAAATCATTTAAAAAAAAAACCTCACCTTTTTCCATTTAAAGTATATATACATATACTGTAAAACAGTGAGAATTGGTTAAAAGTGAAAAGAGTTATAAATTAACAATTTATTACACTTAAATGTCTAATAATTGTTAATGGCCCAGCAAATAGCACTTAAAACTAAGTTCATTTCAAAATAATTACATAAATACCATAGACACAAACCACAAGATATCAAATTAAAACAATTCAATTGAAATTTAAAATAATAAATTTTTCAATACTCATCTTCAATTCATTCACAATTTAAAATTAAATAATTACTTATCGATTTTATAATTGTTTAATTGTTATTATTTTACTAAAAAAAAAATTTAAATGTTATTTTTTTTTTTAAAGTATTATAAACAATATTGTTAATTGTATATATAATTTAGTAATAATGAGTATATCTTGAAATTCCATTACACCATGTGGTGGTCATCTAATTGGTTTGAAATAAAAGAAAAAAAAAATTAACACCATAAATTAATTTGTAATTTCATGAAAAGAACATAAAAAGAAAGTTAAACTTTTATTTTTTTTTTAATTGGATATGTAATTTTTATGCGTAAGAAATAAAATATTATAAAATGATTAGTTATAAAAAAAATGATGAAGAAACTTATGCTTTTTTCTAATTTTAAATGTTTTTATTAATTTCTTTTGTATGTAACTGCATATGTAAATTTTTTTTTAATTTAAAAACTTAAATTTTATTTGATTATTTATATTTTTGGGTTTTGATTTGGTCATAATTTGTCTATTACAAATATTTCCTTAACATTAAGTCTATGGTCCAGGTTAAAGGTGCAGCCTTTTTTAAACCCAAGTTAAAAACTCATGAAAAGTGAAAAAAAAAACTTAAAATAACTTGTAATTATATATTATGATTTTTTATTCATGTTTTTATGTTACTTTTGTTGAGTTGAGAGGGTTTTATTAGTTTTTTTTTCTTTTTTAAACATGATAGTTATTAACTATGGTAAATTTTTATATTACATATACGAATATATTGTCATTTTATTGATGATGATCATATATTTTATTTTGTAATTTACGCAAGATGACTGACATGATTATTAGATGTTTTTAGAGAAATATTTATGAGACATTTTTAAAGATTTATATGAATAAAAAATAATTAAGAAATTGTTAAAAAATCAAAAATTTAAATTTTTTAATAAAGATGAAATTATTATTAAAAAACTAACAAGTGAATCGCTTTTTATGAATGAAATTGAATGAAATTTATTATTTTTGTATTATCTTATAAAAATTGTTATTATTTTGCGTTTTTTTTCATTTTAAATAATATTATTATGCTTATCGTTTGAATTTATTAATGAATTTTCTTTTATATTATTATAAGTTATTATTTTGGAAATTCTTTTATAACACATCAGTCATCACGTATTGAATATGAAATTAATTTTTATTATTTTTTGAACTTTTTCATATAATAAAGTATAATGCATGAAAGTGAATTTCAATAAATTTTGAATTAAACTAAGTTTATTTGAGTAGCTGTTTATTTGTTTGAAAAAAAAAATTTGAAATTCATATAAGGTTATTTAAATTTCAAAAAAAAAAACTTACGCTTAATAAATTCAATTTTGCTTGCGGGTGTTTAAACCCAAAAAAGTTTACCAATTAATTAATGATAATATACAGTAAGACAGTTATTAACCCCATCTTATTACCAAATATTATATTAACCACAAATAACTTTTATTTTCAATTTTTCCGTTTTTTATTTTTTGGTAAAAATGTTGATTGAAAGAATTTCTAATTTCCCTTTTTTTTAACACCATTTCTAACAACCCATCTTAAATTTTGTTTTTGATTTAATGAGAATCCATTAATTTTTCAAATCAGATATGACTCAAAATTTATATTTTTTAGCAGAAAAAATCGATGAAGAAGATAATATGTATAAAGAATACACATGGTTAAAAAAAAAACGAATAAACTATGGCCCAGTTGAATGAATGATCATAATAATAGACACAATAGTAAATTGGAACTTTTTACCTTAAAGGCTTGAAAAATAAATGGAAAGTGATGATAAATATACTATATGATGAACACTTTAAAATACAAAAAAATTATCATCTTATTGTTGTTTTCTTATTTAAGATTTGAATTTATTGATTCCAGAGGTTTAATAATAAAAATAATAGTAATTAAGAGTTTTTTTTAAAGAGTTTAAATAATAATACTTTATAATAAATGATTATTGATTCACCTTGAATTAATCTTGAGTCAATGAGCCTAAAAGAAACAAAATAATATAATAAGAAAAATAAAATAAAAATGATTGACATAAAAATTCAAGAGTTCAGTTAATTTCCTTTTCTATATTTGTATTAATAAGTAAAATTTTTTAATTATAAGATTGAAATTTTATTTTTTAATTATTTATTAAATGACTTTTTTTATATTAGAAAATAATCGAATAACAGTTTGGTACTTTTTAACATAACTCGTACAATAGGGGTATAATGAGGTGAAAAAAGTCTTTTAAAAATAGTAAAATCAATTAATTTCCGTATAAATTACAATGGAAATATGAATGAATAAAGCTAAAATTATATAATACAATATTAAAACCTAATCGGATTGAAAAGTGGCAGAAATTGTATAGTGTTTTCAAACGTTGATCGATTGCTAAAAATTTTCCTAGAAAAAATGGAAGATTCATTAAAACTTAGCATGAATAAAATTTACCATAATACAAGCTTAGTTAAAATTACAAATTAAAAGTAAGAAGCAAGAAGTTTATATTACTAGTTAAAAGTATTTAAATAATTCCTAAAAATTGAGGAAATTTTATAAAAATAATTATCAACTGTTCGAGACTAAGAACTTCAAGTTTCCTACTTAAATCTTTTGTTAGTATTTGATATTGTGAATTGAAAATTGTAAATATCAGATTCAATCTCGAACAATAATCAATCACTATTCAAAATATTTTAATTAAGCAATTTTAAAAATTTGTTTCTTGAAAAAATGTGATGAATTTTTATGAAATTTTTATGTTTATATTGAAAATTTAAATTTAGAAGTACATATATTGTAATTTATATCATATATAGTCAGTCATAGCAATGTGCATAGATATAAACTGCAATTGTTCAAAATATCATGCTAAATTACAGGTTTTGTAAAAAATTGATTTATTTTTTTTTTCTTTTTACTAATAAAATCATCAAGTTTCTAGACTTTGAGCCTTTTTTCTTTTGTATATTTTCCTTAAATGTATAAACATGAGGAAAAGTGCATCTCCATCAAATATCATTATCAACTTTTAGTTGTTTATACTTTATATAGTATCAAAATCAACTAATAATATTTTCTTATACTAATCCTTCTCATCATTTTTTTTTAATAAAAAAATTGTTATTTTTTTGAAGAGTTCAATATATTATTTATAATGATATAACATTAAATGCATACATGCTGATTGTGTTGTGACAATAAATATGGCGGCGGAATTTTTGCAAAAAACAAAAACTAAATTGCACAAAAAAATAAAAAAAAACGAAATTGCTAAAAAAAAACCTCTAAATTGTTTTTTCTAGTTAATATTATAAGTTTTGATGAAATTTTATCATTTATTTTTTGCTCGAGTCTCGACTTATTTTACGTAATTTTAAAATATTACACAGAGATGATAATAATGATGATAGTTACAAAAAAAAAGTGAATTATTGTATAAAATCGAAATTTAAGTTTACTGGCAAAAAAACAACAAAAAAAAAAAATTGAATGGCAAAAACATAAATGCAAAATAATATATAAAAAAAGAAAATATTGTTAAGGAAATTCTCATTTGAACAGGTAATGATTGCTTTTATATTGCTACAGCTAATCATCAGTTAAAAGTAGTTATTGTTTATATATTAATAATTGTTTTTTTCTTTTTTTTTAAGCTGGTTACTTTTAACTTATTTTCAGCTAATAATGATTGCAAATATTTTTAAATAACTGTTAATACTGTTTTTTGTTGATAAAATTATACCAAATCGAGCTGAACTAATTGTAAGGGATTCAGGGTATGCCAAAAGTACTTTAAATATTAGCAAATGTACAAATGTAATTGAATTAGAGTAATTTAAAAATTTTTGAAAAAAAAAAAAATCAAATTAGGTCAAATCTAAAAATGATTTTGAAATTAAAATCTATTTTAATTTTTTTTTAAATAGATTTTCATGGGCGTATCAATAATTTTTTAGAGTTTTTATATGAAAATTTTTGGATGTTGCCTACTTCATTTTTTAGTATCAGTAATTTAAGTTTTTTTTTTATTACAATTGTTTTTATTTTAATGTTGAGAAAAATAAAATAAATGTATTACAAAGCCAAAAATTTTGGTCCAATTAAATTAAAATGACTAAAAATAATTTAAAAACTGAATTATTGTCAATTAAATTTTTATTAATCATATCTAAAAAAGTGAATAAATGTGTAAAAGATAGGTTATTCATTAAAAAAAATTGTCTTTAACAAATTGCTATAATTTAGAGTAATTATATTTTATATTATATCATACTATATATATATATATATATAATGCTGCTTTAAAGTTTGTGGTATTTATTAAACGTATCTAACTTTTTATTTTAATGTCCACTTTAGAGTATTTTTTAACTAATTTTAATTTTTAAAGCCATTAAATAATAATTATGGAAATATATCAAAATGCATTTTTTAATAAATCCTAAAGAGAATTAAGTATTTTGATAGTATGTTAAGTGAAATATGAATAATAAATTTAAAACTATCATGAAAATGGGTTCTTTAAATAATAATTACTACCACTTTAGATATAAACAACTGATAAAGATAAATTTCAAGATTTGTATTATTTTTTAAATAAATTCAGGTCAAAAGATTTTTACATGTACTTGATAAATATACAAGTACACATAGTGCTGAATGGTTTTTGCATTACAATTTAACTTAGCAATTTGATTACACTATTAAGAACAATCTATACTTATACTTAATATAATGAGTTAAGATGGCCAAAAATGGAAATATTTAATGAATCTGCGTTCAAACAGTTTGTTTGTAAATTCAATGAACTTAATTAGGAAATAAGTTTTTCATGAGCAGATACAAAAGCAGATATTGGAAAATTCTGGAAGATTAAATGTAATATTAAGTAATTTATTCATAAAGAAAAATGTGCAAGATTAATTTTAAAATAAAATAATTTATCCCTAAAGAAATAATAAATAAATAAATAACTATATATTATAAAATTTGTGATCGCTAATTTTATTTTTTAAGTACCCTTTTATTTTATATCACTATATCATTGACTTTCACTTGTAAATTTTTTACGGAACTCATCTCACTTTATCTTAATTTATTTAATGTCTTTATCATTTGATTTTTCTCATGTAATAAAATTGAAAAACAAAAAAAAACGAACATCAAACACTCATCTTTTCTTCAAATTTTTGTCACCGGAAATTGCCACTTTTGTAGCAAAAAAAAAAATATATATATATATAAGAAAAAACCAGAAAGCAACACCTTTCATAGATAATGTGTATATAATTTCCAATTAAATCAATATTTTATTAATTATATCTCGTAATTTTATAATTTTCTTCAATTATTGTTGGTCATTCGTATGTTGTGCTTTTTTAATAGTTTTCCTTTTCTTTCGTTCTTTAAAAAAATATTTTCACTTGGAAAAAAAGATGATGGTACACCAATGATTTATATATATTTTATATATGTACATTTATATGAGAAAACATTAGATATCTATTATATCTATTAAATATTTTACATTGACAACAGTAATTGTTATGAATGTGTGATTAAAGGTCTTTTTTTTTCGTTTTTTTTAAATTTGAAAAAAGAAAAAATATTAAACATATCACAAAAAAAAAAAATAAAGAAAATAATTTAACAAAAATATTTACACAGTTCATTATACTTTCAAGTTTGTGGGAGAAAGTTTATATTTATTTTTTTTTAGTATTATGTTTTGGTTTTTCTAATTTTAAAATTTTATTTTTTTTTTATTATTTTTGCTTGTTAAATAAATTCCTTTAAATTTTTATAAACCTTAAGTTTTTACAGCGGATAGTAAAAATTTTAAAGTTTCTTAAAATGTGTCTGATGTTTGTATCTTAAGATACACAAAAATTTAATTCTTAAACTTTGTTTTTAATTGCCTTTGTCAAATATTTTATTCTATTAATAATATACATATAAATAAATTTTTTAAAATACATACCAAATCATTAAAAGGTGATAAAAATCCTTGTGCTGTAGATCCTTTAAAAAGGCACAGTGTACCAATTAGCACCAAAAATAATTTCATAATTTTTTTTTTTTTTAATACAAAATCAAAAACTAAAATAATTCACTATATATTTTTTTTCGAATTTTTTATGTTCTCCAGTTAAAAAAAAAAAATTTCCTCCTTCAAAACTTAAAAATAAAATCACGAAAACAAAAAGAAAATTGTCAAAAAGGTAAAAGAAATGTGAAAATCCTTTTTCTTTTTTTTTAATATTATTTTGTTTTTTATTTTTTCGTTTTTAATTTATTATTTTGTAATTTTATTTTTTTTTTAAAGTGATATATCACTTTAATTGTCAAAATATCCTAACTTTATATTTTGAAAACATTTACCGTTATAATATGTTCCCGTTACAAAATTTCATATAACAAAACCATAAGTTATAACATTAAAAGTTTCATAAAATATAAAAGACTTAAGCGAGAAACTTTAAACCAAAATAAAAATTTTCAATTCGCGTTATATCTTTCTTTTTAAATTTTACCGTTTTATTTTTTTCTTATAATTTTTGGATAATATAGTTTTGTTTTTTATTTTTTTTTTTACTTTTTTAACAAACTAACGTTTCGAAGTCCAAAGAAGAACTGAAACCGCAATCGTTTTGAAATTGGATTTTGTTAGTAACGAAATAAAAGAATTAACAAAAAACAAAAAAAAAATATAAAAATAAAAAAAGATTGGAAGCATCTGCAAAAATATTATACCATTTATAAATGTATTTTGTTGTATTAATTGTGGGGAATATATTTTAAGTAATATGAATGCATAAAATTTCAGTAACTTTTTTTTAAAAGAAGGTGTAATATGAGTTGAATATGTTGTAATTTGCTTAAGATTAGATTAAGCTTCAATTTAATTTAGTGTTATAACAAAATAAGAAAAATATTGCTTAGAGTGGTGAATATTTTATTGAAAATATAGTATGTTGTGTTTTTTTGAAATGGTCATTTCTTTATTTTTTGTTCAGCAATTTTATTTTGTGTGAGAGTTTTTTTTCAACAGTTTTTAATTGTTTACCTTGAATTCAATGCAGTTTCTGATGAAGTTTATAATAAAGCTCATTTTATGTATTTGAAGGAATGGTGAGTTTTGCAGAAGTTTGTAAATTTAATAAATTATTATATAGAGTTTGTAAAAAAGGTTGTATAACATGTACAGATAGAAAGTAATATGGATTCTCCACAAGAATAGAAGAGCTTTATAATTTTTTTAAATTTTTAAGATGAGTTCAAAATATTTAGAAGTTCTTATTGTTGCAAAGTTGTACTCGAGAGAAAAATTGCCATTGTAGTTTTGGTATTATATATATTTGGTATGATATTTTCTGAGCAGTTATAAATATAAAAATTATAGATGGACCATTTAAAAATTATATTACTATGGTGGTAGTTGTAACATTGATTCTGATTGAAACTGATACAAAAAAATGTTTTCTAGGAATGTTGTAAATCACAGTTTAAACCACTTGTTATGTAAAGGAATCATACGTATAAAAAAGTTATTGCAGATATAAATCAGCATATCAGTATAGAAATTTTTGAAATTTAAGAGAAAGGTTGCACTGCATGGTTAATAAGGAATTTTGAAGAAAGAAAAGAAGAAATTATTAATAAAATTAGTTAATGCTGATTGTGTTGCCAGGTCATTGAAGCATAACATGTTTGATGATTAAAGTATTTAAATTTTTTTATAAAAAAATGTGATAATTATATAAGAAAATTGCACCAGGTAAAATTTTTGTTAATTTTGAAATTTGTTATTCTTTCTTGATTAAAAATAATTAATTAATATATGTTGAATTAATTTGTAGTAGCAAAAAAAAATTGTATATTAATTTTATGTTTTTGTAATATTATAAAAATTTAAAATTCAGTATTTTCAATCTTATAGAATACTTTAGTTGAGAAAATATTCAAAAATGGAAGAAGCCAATATGAGGGATATTTTTATAGCAACATTTTTCAAATTCATGATATCATCATAATTCAAGTGCAGGTATGACCTGATATTCCAGTCATTAAGCTCTATTACTAGTTTAACAAAGAAAAGAGGTCAGTTATGTAGATATAGAAAAAATGTTGATACAATAACATTAGTTTGCTGTAAGTTATTTTAATTAATTTGGTGGTTTATCGAAATCAAAACTAAATAGTTCGAGGAATCCTCTAAAAATTGTATAAAAATTTTATGTAAGTGTTATTAATTTCAATTTTATTAACCTAATTTTTTTATTTAAATCTTATAGATAAAATGGACTACAGTTACATCATAAGAATTTATAAAGGGAAATTAAAAATCAAAACATATCTAACTTGTTTGAGAACTGGATAAAAAATATATTTAAAATTTCAAATAAAGAAAATATGCAGATCCATCTAACAACAATAAAAGAGTCAATAAGCTACTGTTATATATTCACTTTAACTTATAAATGTATGAAAATCAATGAAATAAAATTTTAAGTAATTTAATTAATTTTTGTTTTTTTTTTGTATCTATGACCTGACCTACGATATGAAGAGAATTTGTATTATTATAACATTAATCTACATTCCTTAAAAAATAAAGTTCTATTTTAATTAAAATTTACGAGTATTTTGATTTGTCCTTTCGTTAATTTTTCAAAAAAAGCCGTAACCCATTCCTAATCATATATAATAAGAAATTTCAAAAACCAAATGTAAAAATTTTTTTTACAAGAACCCCCAACTTAAATTAATTGCCTGTCAAATCTATCTTAGAATAAATTATAAATGCGAGTTCTCTCTGTCAAAATTGTCAATAAATTTCCAAAAAAAATCAAAAAAATTCGTTTAAAAACTCCAAGTTCAAATTAAAAACTCCCCATTTTCAACAGGTGCCCATAGATGAAATTTAATAGAAGGCAAATTATCTTAAAAAATAATAATATGAATTTTAATAATTTGAATTTTTAGTTTTTAAACGAATTTTTTTGGAAATTTATTGACAATTTGACAGATAAATTTGGCATTCATATTATATTATTATTTAAGATAATTTGCCTCCTATTAAATTTCGTCTATGAGCACCTGGTGAAAATGGGGAGTTTTTAATTTGAATTTTTAGTTTTTAAACGAATTTTTTTGGAAATTTATTGACAATTTGACAGATAAATTTGGCATTCATATTATATTATTATTTAAGATAATTTGCCTCCTATTAAATTTCGTCTATGAGCACCTGGTGAAAATGGGGAGTTTTTAATTTGAATTTTGAATTTTTAAACGAATTTTTCTGTTTTTTTTTTGGAAATTTATTGATAATTTTGACAGAGAAATCTGGCATTAATATTATATTATTTTCTAAGATAATTTTCCTTCTATTAAATTCCGTCTATGGGCACCTGGTAAAAATGGCGAGTTTTTTATTTGAATTTTGAGTTTTTAAACGAATTTTTTAGTTTTTTTTTTGGAAATTTATTGATAATTTTGACAGAGAAATCTGGCATTCATATTATATTATTTTTAATGATAATTTGCCTGCTAATAATTTTCATCTATGGGCACCAGGTAAAAATGGCGAGTTTTTAACTTCAATTTTGAGTTTTTAAACGAATTTTTTTGATTATTTTTTGGAAATTTATTGACAATTTTGACAGAGAAATTTGACATTGATATTATATTATTTTCTATGGTAATTTGCCTTCTAGTAAATTCCGTCTATGGGCACCTGGTAAATTTACAACTTTTCAAATTGAATTTTGAGTTTTTAAACGAATTTTTGTGTTTTTTTTTGGAATTTTATTGAGAATTTTGACAGAGAATTTTGGCATTCATATTATATTATTTTCTAAGATAATTTGCCTTCTATTAAATTCCGTCTATGGGCACCTGGTAAAATGGCGAATATTATATTTTAAAATGATTTTTTTTTGGATTTATTTTTGGAAATCATTATTGTAATTGTATTTATAAAGATATTTAGCATTTATATTATTTTCTATGATAATTTGCCTGCTAATAATTTTTGTCTATGATCACCTAGTCAACATTGGGATTTTTTTTTCGAAAATAAATTTTTTTTGACTATTTTAGTTATTACATTTTTTCAGATTAGAATGGTTATATTTAAAAGTGAAATCATGTCCAATTTGATTTACAATTTACGAGTTAGATGTAAATAAAATATACCCTTAATTGCCACATACGCAAAATAAATATAATAATATCGTCTGCAAAATAAAATAAAGGCCATAGTATTCTTACTAGATATTATTACCTAAAATGCTTCTAGTAGGCTAATTTTAAATTATATTAATATTAAACCAAAATTCCCCTTTTAAAAAAAAAACACCCTAATGGATATTTTAAAGATGACTATAATAACCAGGGATTGATCTTAAGTATATTCAAGTCCTGATAGAGATGCAAGTAACTGTAACTTATTTTTTTTTAATAAACGTTATTACTCAATATAAATACTTTATTAGTAATATTCCATTTTTAATTTGAAGCTTATATAACCTCATACCAAATAATATAACTTTTTAAATAAAAAAATTTGATTATATATTTTTATTCCAGATTTATATCTTTTTAATAATATGGTTTTAAATATTTTGACACAGTTTTAACACTTATAGTAGGAAGTCTTTTCAGAAAATATAATCTTGTTGATTTATGTAAATTGAAATGTACATGTTTGGTTCCATTATTCTTTTTATTTTTATTTAATTCATTACTAGATTGTGGACTGGATGATGGTGATTTTAAAATGGGTTTTAATGATTTTTTTCTGTGATTTGAAATCACAATTTCATATGAGGGATATTTCTTCTTTATAACTTCAGGAATCTGAAATGGAAGTTTTTCTATTGGTAACATTTCTCTCCAAAGGACTTTTGCTTCAAATTCTTTTTGTTTACTGAAATTCCTTATACTTTTAAATACTGTTTTGAAATTGATTTTTTTAAGACTTTTTTCTGTATGAATTTTGCTAAATTTTTTAAATGGAATTTGTCCAATATTTTTATTTTCAATTTGCGGTTTCATATTTTCAAAAATTTTTTTTGTTGGTTTTTTTTTTTTAAATTTTGAATTTTACTCCATTGAATTCAAAATTTAGTTTTTAATTAAAACATTTAAAAAAAAAAATAAGAAAAAAAAAGAATTTCTATTAAATTATTCTTTGTCATTTTTATTTTATTATTTTTTTTTTTTTTGTCATTATTATTTCAATTTTTATTTTGATTAATAAAATTTTTAAATTTTATTTAATTTTTACAGAGTCCCTCTCTCTCTGAATCTATTACAAAAATTGTAAATAATCCAACGAAATTTACATTGCAACTGGAATTCTCTAAATATTCTCTTATTATTTAAAATATGATAAACTTGAGGCTTTGGAAGACTCATAATTTTTTGATAATTAAAAAAAAAACTTCCCAAATTCCAATGAAATAAAAGATGTGAACCAAAAATAAAAATATAAGAAAATAATAATATAAAAAAACCTAAGATGAAAGAGACGTCCGAAAAAAACAAAAAAAAAAATTATAAAATCGCGCGTTTAAAAGGTGAAAGTCTTTCTGTGCATTAAAATTGTATGTTCATACGTAAAATGTGATAAGTGATCATTTAAACGTTAAACAAATAAATACAGATTTTTCATAAAAAAATACAAAGAACTTCTCAATACCTGTTGTTACTTTCTGTTTTAATTTTAAAACGTTCAAGTACTAGATTCTGTTAAAACAAAAAAAGATTTTATAATATAATTTCATACAGCAACCACGCAACATCAGTCCGACCTCATTTAATTCACTAATAATACCGTTTTTACTCTTAAATTAGCTGACTACCCAAGTAAAAATAATCCAAAAAAAAAAATGAATGAATTAAAAAAAAAAAAAAAAAAAAAACGCAATGTCTGAGCACGAACTAATACGCCAGCGCATAAAATCATAATCGTCATAATTATCACAGAGCGTCTTCACCTCAATTTCCATATTCGGATTCTGAAAATTTACACTTTAAATAAATTCTAAACGTTTAAATGATTAGTTTTTTGTTTCATGATAAGTTTAGGTGTTAAATTTGCTAAAATTAATTGTAATGGAGGTGTGTACAGGTATCTGGAGTATTTTATATGTTTATTATAAAATTTTTAAATTTACCATGTCAACAATTTTTTATATTATAATATAATTTTAAAAATTTTTAAATAAAATAGAAAATTAAAAAAAAAAAAAATCTAAAACTAATCTTAGAAAGTGGAGGAGTCATATATACATATTTTGTTGACATTAATTCTATTCATATTTAATAAATAGGGTAACATGATCAGTTATCGTCTTTGGTTATTTAAATTTATTAATTTTTTAATAAGAAATAAAAATGAATTTGAATTTCGATAAGGGTTTCATATAAAAAACAAAAATTTGTATGCTAATTACTTGATATTTTACCTTATAAAAGTCAAATTGAGCACATTGAATATTAGTAGACTTTATCTTCTTAAAAAAAAAAAAAATTGCAAAATTTAACACACCTGGAAACAAAAATAATATTATTGTCAACTGGAGATTATAGGTTGAAATCTGCGTATAAATTGTCTTTAAATGTTAATGAGAAAACTTTGGTTTTTTTGTAAAAAAAAGAAAACATAGTCGCTAGTTATTAATGAATTGATTGCACCCTAATGTATTTTTTTTTTTAGAATAGTATTGAAAGAGAAAATAAAAGATTATTTTGCAAATATATGTATGTATGTATATAGAAGAAATTTAATTTGATAACAAGAGGGGTAATACAATTTCATACTTAAAGGTCGTTAATCTTTTCTTGTTTTTTTTGTTTTTTTTTTTAAACTTAATTTTGTCAAAATTTATTTTAAAAGGTGTTAAATATTTTAAGAATTCAAAATATCATAAAAATAAAAAAAAAAAAATCAATAAAAATGAGAAGAGATGATAAACTAAATAAAAATTTGGAACAGGTGAAATCATGATTGAAACAAAAAAAAAAAAAAAACAAATTTTTGAAATTTCACTTTCATTTATTTTATCTTTGTTGTTTTTTTTTTTTTAAAGTTTTGTGATGTTATTCTTATAAAAAAGTGGGTCATCATATCAGAACTCACTTTGATTGATTCAATATGAATTTGTATTGAATTGTATATATATAGATGATTGTTTTGTTTTGGAATATATTTTGAAATTGTTATATTATACATCTATACATATATAGTTTTTTTAAAGGGGATCTGTTGTTAAAGTGGTTTAATACTTTGTTGGTAAATGCTCTTGAATTTCTCCAAATTTTAGTTATGATTATATTGATTCTGTAGAATTTAAACCATCCATTAATCATCCATTCTACTCTTGAAATTTTTATTACTAACACACCTATTCTAAATTCCCTCGTAGACTTTCTACGAAAAATTAGTTCCGCTACGAAAAAAAAAGTTTTAGTGATTCTAAATTCCCTCGTAGAAAATTAAATTTGCAATTGTAACTTTGACGTTTGAATTCATTTTTTTAAGTAAGAATGATGTTTATTGTTTTCAAATTTGTACTAGGTATCTAATTATTTTTGAATATTATTTTGAGAAAAAAGTATTTTAAGATTAATTATAAATAAAAAATAGTAATATATTTCATATCATTTCTTTTATATTTTGTTATGTCTAGTTCTTTTGTTATTTTACCCTTAAAAATTTTAATATATGAAATACGAATATGCTACGAATGAATATTTCTTTCGTAGAAATTTGCACTTTTCGTAACATTAAATCGGAATTGAGAATTACATTTTCGAAGATTATCTCCAACGTAGCTGTACGAGGGAATTTAGAAAAGGGGTGTAAGATTTCAGAATATGACCAATTTTTAGGTTAACTAAATGATTTTTGTAAGGTAGATCTGTAATATTTAGGTTGTTATTCAATTATTAACTGAAAAAGGCTCAAATTCTAAAGAGTTTATAATTAATAGGAGTAAGTACGCCATCACTTAGGGTTTTGTCAGGCGTATGCCAGCGAATTTTTTCAAAACTCTGTCTACAAATTCGAAGAGTAACAGAACAGTCCTGAATATTGGAGATTGTATTTAAACTTTCGCCTAATTTTAGTCAGCTACAATTTTGCTTTAGTCAGCTACACACCGTACAATTGAATAAATTTCATTTGGTACAAAAGATTTACAAAAAAAATTTAAAAAATTGTAATTTTTATGTGTGTTCTCCTTGACAGGTGGTTTAATTTCATAAGAAATTTATAAGTTCTTCACACACACCTGCTTTTCCTGATCCTTCCCCAAATAGTTTTAAGTCTTAAGGCTCTCTAAATAATAAATTATTTAATTTGATTTATTTAAGAAGAACTTGGGGCAACAACCTTTTTTGTCTAAAAATCTAGCCTGGTAGTTATACTAACAGTATTCATACCTATGTTTGCTTTTTTTGCAGATAATGGACACCTGTAATACCTGAAAAAATTTTAATAAAAAAAAACAATATTTTTTTTTTTCAACAATTTTTGTTTTTATTTTCACTAGTTCTTGTTTATTTATTTTTGTTTAATATTTTTTTTTCTTGTTTTTTATTTTTTTATTTTTTTTTTTTTTGTTTTTTTAATAATTTAAATTTTACATAATGTTTTGTTATATATATATTTTTTAATACAAGTATATATATATATATTTAATTAATAATTATTATTTTAATAATATGATATTCATTTGAATTTTAATTATATATTTTTTTTTTCAATTTATAAGTAATTAATTAATAAAAATTATTTAAAAAACAGGGAGGGGGCAGGGGCAAAAAAAGAAGAAATTGGAGAGAATATTTTTCTGTTTTTTTTTGTTGTTGTTTTTTTTTTTTTTTTATTATTCTATAGATATTTGATAAATGTTTTGATAATAAATTGTATTTTTTTTTTAAGAGATATATATATATATATAGGTGTGTTGTATATAATGAATTAATAATATATATATATTTATATATAAATTTATTTATATACGTTCATATATATATATATATGTAAATATTGTATGTATTTAACACAGAGTATATTATATATATATTTTTTTGTAATCTACATTATATGTATATATATTTGATTTTATTAATAATATGTATTTATAAATTGTTGTTTTGTTTTTTTTTTTTAATAACGGTATATAAATATTATTAAAATTACTATTTTTGACTTTTATTTTATTTTTTTTTTATTTTTTGTTTTTTTTTATTGAAAAAAAAATTTTGTTGGCTATATTTTTTTTTTTTTATTATTAATGATAATTGATTAAAATTTCAATTTTATATATTTTATATATATATATATATATATGTATGTATATAATATATATGTTATTATATAATGTTAATAATAATAATAAAATAATTATCAAATTTTCTACTATAAAGAAATTAATAATCATTTTTGATAACTATATGTTGTATGAATTTATTAAAATTTTTTTTATTGTTTTTGTTGTTGTTTTTTTTTTTTTTTAATCAATTAAATTAATTTTATTTTTTTCTTTTTTTTTCGGATTAATTATTAACTATATTTTAACTACTTATATAATTTTAAAATTAATTTTCATTTTTTTTTATGTTATTGTAATAATTGGTTGTTTTTTAATAGAAAATTTCTTATTTTCTAAATCAATTGGTTGGTTTTTTTTTTATTAGTATCTATTAAATATTTAAATATCATTTTTGTTTTTAACTTAAAATAAAAAAAAAATAAAAAAAAAATTGTTTTGACTATTGTAAGTTTTTATATTTGGATTAGTCGAATTTTGTTTTTTAATATTATGAATTTAAATAATTCATTAATTAACAAATTGAAAATATTGGGTCACACAGAGAGAGAGAGATAGAGAGAGATCTTTGGGAATCTTAAGATAACATTGTAATGGTTATTTATAAAAAATAACTGTAATTTGATTCTGAGAATTTATCAGCTTTCATTTAATGTATTAAATCAGAGATAATTCTGGAAATAGTTTAATGAGAGTGGCGCAATTTATCTTTTTTTAATCAACTTCCTCATTATCATCTACTGTTAGCTCTTTTGCAAATTCGAAGGATGTATAGTTCCCCAAAGCTCTATTTTGTAATATCAATTGAGATGTTTTCAATAATGCATTAGCATTTCTCCTCTGTGATTCTATTTTTTTTTTTAAATATTATTAAATTATATATTTCTTATATTGTATACAATAATTTTTGAAAAAAATTAAATTTTTAATACATTTAAGCACTTATTGAGACTTTGACTCAGACTAAATTGTTTTTTTTTTTTTGTATTTTTTTTTATATTTTTTTTTTAGTAATTTATTAATTAATTATTGTTACAACGTGATGAATTCTGGTTATGGTGTCTTTTTTTTGTTTTTTTTGTATTTTATTTTTATTTGAGAAAAATTGAGAAATTTGTATTTAGATCTTATATTATAGATACGTTTTTTTAATATAACAAAATTCAAATGTGACGACAGTAACTTTTGATTTGATGCCAGAAAATTAATATAAAATGATTTTTAAGTGGAAAATTTTTTCATTTTTTATTTTTTCTTTTTTTTTTGGAATTTATGAAGGATCTTTTAATTTTTAAAATGTTCATTTATAGTTGAATTAAATTAATTAGCTTCTTGATTTCAATTTGAATTGATGTTTGGGCTACTTAATGTATATAATTTCATCTAATTTTTTTTATATTCTTTTTATATATGTTAAAACTATCAGTCAAAGGAGTTAATGAAGTAGTTATGATATTTTTATGATAGTAAATTTTCTAAAAAAGTTTGTAAAGGAAAATGAAAATTTTGGAATATTCGAATACAACAAAAACTGTTGGAAGTGAAAATTTTATCTAAATGAAAAGTAAATTTTATTAAAAAGATTTTTTTTCCTACGACGATATAATTCATTTATAATGTCAAAACATTTCCGGTTTTTTTTTTTGTATTTGAGCGTAAATCTGCACATACGGTGTCCCTGTAATAAGCAAAAAATTTCTACAGGTTTTAAAATTTATTTGAAGGATTTTCAGCATAGTTTTAGGCGCTTTTGTTTCTTTCAATTTAAATTATAAAATTAAGAAAATAGAGCTTCTCAGAAAGAATAGAATTTAAAGGTTTCTTATTTATTTTTTAAATATGAAATTCTTAAAAATTGTTATTAAATTTTAAACTAATTTTTTAGATTTTTAATTTTTGACTAATTAAGAAAATTTTGGTCTTTTTTTTTTAAGTTTTAAAATTAGATTTAATATTTAAAAAATTTCCTACTGATGTTTTTAAATTTTTGAAAACAATTTTTCAATTAGCAGTTGAGCAAAATTATTTTATATACCATTTTTAACTGTAATTTAAAATAATTTTTTAGTTGTTTTTTTTTTATTTTGCACTTTATTGAGCATTAAAAAGTGCAATATATTATTTCATATTTTTTAAATTAATTGTTTCTAATGTTTTATTTTCATGTGATGGTTTAATTAAAACCTTCTCTAGTTATAACTACTAATATAGAGAAAATAATCACAGTTTTCAGATCTACCATTATAGCTAAAATGAATTTATTTATTATTTATCACAAATGATTAGTGATGATATTATTATATGTATGTAAGTAGGCCATCTATTGGCTCAATTCAAGTTTTAATAAAATTTTTTATATAATATTTATTATAGTTGTTTCGCTGTCATTTTTATATTTTGACACTTGCGATTTTATTTTGTATTATTTAGTTAATCAATATATATATATTAATTTTAGTTAATTCCAAAATGTTGCCACTTTTTTTTTGGCCATTACTGTTACTAATAAACATATAAAATTAATTTAATTATAAAAAAAAGTTATTATAATAAAAATAAATGATTTAAAGTTAATTTCTATTGAGAAATCATTAAAAAAAAAATTTAAAATTAATTTTTAGTGCATTTAAAAAAAAAAAAAAAATTAAATGAAAACGCATTTTTTAAATTAGGTTTTTTTTTTTTTTTTTATAGATTTCGTTTTTTTTTTCACAAATAATTAAATGACATAATATAATTAATTAAATACTACTACATATATAATGGAATAAAATTATTATATATATAAAAAAAAAATAATGAAACAACAAAACTAATCAGTAGAGGGTTTATTTCCGTTTTTCATCAAATGAATTTTCGTTTATAACACAAAATGTCCATTCTAAACTGGACATTTGAAACAATGTATCTTAGCTCCAGGAATCCATCACATTGACTAGTTTACATTTTTTTAAATCTAATTCTGTTGGTCGAACTCGTCATGCACGACCGAATATAGCCGTAGTTGATACATCACCAGTACTTTGAGAATGTGATATACCACTACTGCCATTATTATTATTACCATTTCCACTATTACCAACATTACCATTTGTTATTGTACCACCACCCGCATATTTTGTTGCTGACATTTTTCTGGTTGTGGTTGTTAAAGAGGCAGTTACTGTTGATTGATGTTGATGTTGATTATTATTATTATGTCCATTTATTATACCAGATGTTGATGTTGTTAATCCGCTACCACTTAAATTATTACCATTCGATAAACTATGATGATATAAACGATGTAATGAATACTGTTGAGCTGTTGTATCTAAATCTGATGTTGATGATGTTAAACCAGTATTTGTTATTTTTGAACGTACAACTTTATGCATACTACCATATTTATTTGTTGTTAAACCATTACTAATTGTTCCAATTGTTGTTGATTTAATATCGGGTAATATTGTTGATGATGTCATATGATGACCCATTAATTGTTGTTGAGATCTTTGGCTGCTACTGCATGTTGTTATTTTATTATTATTATTAGTATTATTGTTATTTAAATTACTATGACTACTTGAATGATGATTATTTGAGTTTTTCGGTGATAAATGATGATGATGTAATGATGTTGAATTTTCAATATTTTCTTGACGTTCACGGGCCTTTGATAAATTATATGATGAGGAAGCGCTTGGTTGTAACCAATCATGATGGGCAGCTTCATCTGGTGTCATACGTTTTGATGGATCCCATTCAAGGCAACGTCTTATAAAATCAATAAATATTAAATCGGAACAACGTAATGCTGATGCTAGTGTTTTACTACCAGGTTTACGTTTTTTACCCTTTGAATTTGTAATACAACGTGGTATACCTCTTGAATCAAAGAATAAACGACGTCTGGTTGCAGTACCAATTAAATCTTCATGTGGTAAACCAATTATTTCCATAATGCATGCCAATTGTTCAACTTCATTTTCACCGGGGAATATTGGAAAACCAGTATAAAGTTCAGCTAATATACAACCTAAAATAGAATAAAAATTTAATTAATAAAAATATTTAAATCAAGGGCAGAGATAAGAAATTAAAAAAAAAAATTAAGTTTTGCACAATTGTCATAATGCCTGCCTGCCTTTCTATTATTATTTATTTGACTTTAGGGAATTTTATTCTGCTGTAACTCCTTTATTTTTTTTTTTTTATTTCAAGCCAAAATTTTATATTTTCTGTGGTTTAACAAATAGTTGGCAAAGCAATCTGTATTTCCCCTTTTTTGACATGACCAGATAATCTAAAAATCTTTGAAGCTGAACAATATCAGAATTTTGTGCTTTGCAAGAAGAATAAAAATTATATTTTAGTACAAATAATTTTTATATCTGTTTTTTTACCCTTGAGTTAGCACATGTTTGGTTTTTTTTTTTTATAAAAAAGGTGAACCCTTTTAATTAAAGCCAAAAATTTCAGATATTTTGTACTATGGTACATTTGATATCAGAGAATTCAGAATTAATGTAATGTAATTTTTATATGAGAAAATTGGCTTAAATTCAAAAGAACTTTTTTTTCAACTACTATTTCTACCATTTTTTTATTTATAAATAATTGAATTTATTTTTAAATTTAATGATTTAAGATTTAAGATTAAATATTTAAATATTTGAATTATAATACATAATATAATCCTTCAATTAAGGAAGCCCTAACTTTCTATTTTCAGAAGCTCTACTTTAAGGATTTAAAAAAAAATTGTTTATAAGATTTAAATCTCAAATTTTGTATTGATTCCATCAATATTGCAGATAAATATTTAAAAAATTTAATCAATTTTTTTTTAAATTATTAATTATTTAAAGTATTCGAAACGAAAAATGTCCCAAGTGATTAAAAAATTTAAATTTTTTTTTATTTAGCACAATATAATTTCCTTAAAAGCTTTTTAATCAAAAAAATTATTCTCCAATTTTATTGTTCTGATTTTTATTATTATTGTTGTTGTTGTAAGTGTCTTCCTGATTTATTAAAATCAAAAAAAAACAAGAAAAAAATTAAAACAAAAAATGGACAAAAATATATTTTGGCGTTTATCCAAAAAAAAAAAAACATTTTTTACCCTAGGTACACAAATAAAATAATCAAAAATTACAAAACAAATACATTTACGTCAGTAATGAATAAGTACAAAGTACTGCCAACCGGCTTTAACATTTTCAACATTAAAATTTCCCAAAAAATTATGAGACTTAAATTAGTCCTGACGGGTTCTTTTATTTTGGATTATATTTCATGTTTTCGAAATTAAATTTTTCGAAAATTGTGGTAACTTTCAAAGAAATATTAAATTAATTAATATTAATTGAATACCGATTATTGGGGTTGAATACATTAACTTTAATATATTCATTAAAAATTTTTGTAAATTAAAATTTATTGTAAATTAAAATATATTCGAAACTTTTTCGAAAAGTTCTTTTGGAAAAGTTTTAATTAAAATTGTACTATGACTCAACATGGTTTATTTGTTTTAAATATACATTGCATAAGTTTGAACAATGTTTATAGAATAAAAAAAATTAAAATTTTTAAAAACTTTTAGGAATAGAACGTAGGTCAATGGGTATTATAAATTTGACATTACATTTTGTGAATATAGTACAGCAGGGAGAGAATAATTATAGATTCAAGTACAGGGACTTGATCGGAATCGTCCATCTATCCGTCTGTACGATAACTCAAACCCAAGGGCGCTAGAGTTCCGGAATTTTCGCAAATTTGCTATTTTACAAGAGCCGTCTTTGCTGATAATTTACTTAATGGGTTCGAATACCTGCCATATAACTTAATTTTTAAATATAAACATAACTTAATATCTAATGAAGCTGATTATTTGAAATTTTGTAAAGAGTAGTTTACTTTAAAGGTCGAGGATTACAGAATACATATTTGTGTAACAGGTTCGAATAACTGTCTAATCGATTAAATTGTTTATTTCGAATTTCGTCAATATTAAAAAATCGGATAGTAAAATATTTATTTTATACATTCGAGCGAGTTCCCTAGAGTTGACACAGTCTTCTCTCCTACACTCTTCCTCGTTTTTTTTTTTTTGATTAAATTACCAATGACTTTGAAATAAACTTTCAAAATTGATCAAAAGTTTTTTCTTTTATTTTTATTATTACATTAAAACCAATTTTTACATTTAACTTTTTGTTCAAACAATAAATAACACCAACTAACACAAATGGTTATTTTTTATGGTCAAACACCAGTGTTTGTTGTGAACAAAGTTTTCCAGTTTTTTTTTTTTTTTTTGTTTAAAACTCGCCTGAGGTAAAAAATATGAAACTTCTTTATAACAATTTTTTTTTAAATAATATAAAATTGCAGCATTCACCAACACTATTACTATTATAACACTGTTATAATAGTTCTACTATTATTACATAAAAAAAATATTTTCTTTTTTAAGTCTTTAGGACTTAACCTATATATATAATTTATATATATGATTTATATATATATATATATATATATATATACGATTTATATATAAATATGAATTATATATATATATTGATATGGTGAATGGTGCATGGTGTAAAAAAGATGGTGTAAAAGCGAAAATAAAATATTCAGATTAAATTTATAATTACACTATTGTTATCCTATTTTTTCCTGTATTTTTTTTTGTATTTTTTTTTGTATTTTTTTATTCAACATTTATTTTTTAAAAAATGTTTTTCTTACAACAATTTTTGGTTTATAAGTATACAACAGAAACAGTGTAGTCGTTATCAGAGTCTTACAACAATAACAACAGTAAATGGAAAAAGGATAGCGAGTATTAAAAATACCATTTATATGTTGGGAGACTCATTCGAAATAGGAATATTTTATTTCATTTTTATACTTTGTTCTCATTAAATCGTTTTAAAGTGTACCTGCCTGCCTGCCTTCACGGTATATAGTCTTAGTAATTTCAAGAAAACAAGAGTGAAAAATAGGTCGTTTCCAGATTCATAAATATTTAATTTCACAAAAAATGCACTGTTGTTGAAGTAAAAACATTTTAATATTCTAGGTGCAATTTTATATATTTATTTGTATAAGTATTTCTTATATACTCTTATTCCGATTTGCCATAAGAAATATAATATAGTTTAAGTGGATAATGAATAAAAACGATATAAGATAGGAAAAGAAGTTAAGTGTACACTTATATAGTTATACTTTATATCCACTAAATAGAATTATTGTTTTAAATTGCAAATATCGTGTTCTATTCACCCCGTTCACTCTAAAGAAAATGCATAGATAAAAAGTTTTTAAAGATTCGTGTGTTTTTGTATCTTTGAATGGTACTGATTCATTTTCTTATTTGTTCTTTTCCATTCCCGAACAATAAATTTTCAGATAAAATTTTTTCAAGTAAAAACTTTTTCCTAAAAAACTTTTTCTTAAAAAGTTTATTGTTCTCTTAGAAATGTTAAATTCAATTAAGTAATTAGTCGTTTTTGTTTTTTTGTGAATGAAAATATTAACCATACCCTTGCATCACTATACACACACACACACACCACTCCTTTAAGTTTTTATTGTCTGTAACAGATAATTTAAGTGTATATTGTCCTGAAAACGATTTAGGATCTACCCATAATTTTTCAATTATTTTTATATTTTTTTGCATGATTTTCTTTCTCCCAAAAGAGTTTTCAAACAAAAAGAAGAAAAACAATAAAATAAAAAAATTCTAATTAGAAAAAAACCCTTTTTTTTTTTTTTTTATAAATTGCGTGCAAACTTTTAACTTGTTTTTGAAATGCAATTCTAAATAAATTCTAACTAGTTTAACTATCAATTATTTAAAGTAATTTCTATAAAAACCAACTTTTTTTTTTAAAAGCTAAATTGAACCAAACTATTTATTTAATTATAATTTTTTTATTTTACTGCAGTATGCGTGCTTGTGACTTTCCTTTTGAATTATTTTTCATTTTTTTATTTTTTCATCAGAAAGCTAAAACAAATATTCACCCGCCACAAAAATGAACATTACTTGTATTATATACAAATAGGAGTAAAAAAAATGACTAAAAGTATGCAATTTTTTTTTTTCATTTTTTTTTAATGTTCTTTTCTTCTTTACTTTTTTTGTATTTTCAGTGTCGAAACATGAAAGGGTAATGAAAATGACGACAACAACATTAATTTATAGTGAATTTTACATGAAAATAAAATGAAAGCAGAAAAACATGAGTTTTCCACTTAAAAATTAAAAAAATAAAAATACATAGTACTTTTCCAACCCATGGTTAATATTCGTTCGGTATAAAAAAAAAGAAAAATGGAAATTTGTTCGCAATGGAAAATAGTAAAATTAAAATTGAAATGTAAAGAAAATGTTAAAAATTAAAATAAAAAAAAAAAAAAATGGTTGTTGAGTTTTTTCATCAGTTTCACTATTAATTTATATTATATTTTTTTTTTATTTTCTCGAAGGACATTTAATTAATAAAAAAAACACCAAAGAAAATAATAATAAAAATAATGAGTTTTTCTAGATGATGGAAAATTTTACGATTTTTTTTTTTCTCTTAGTTTCTATAATAGTTGTCATGAGATTAATGTTTTTTGATAAATTAAAATTTTCAACCTTGATTTTAAAATACAAAAAAAAAAAAATAGCATTGATATTTTAAATAAACAATATTTAATTTGACTACTTTTAGAATTCTTAAATTAGTTCCTTAACTATTGTTCTGTCATAAAGAATTAAAATAAAAATGAATTTTAGGAAATCTTTTAAAAGATAATAAAAAAAAAATTGTGCCTGCAGGAGATGTCTTTTATATTTGTCCAGAAAAATGATATTTCTCATAAAACCCAACATCCTTGTTAATATTTTCTTATTCCCAAAAACAGAAATTTTTAATAATAAAAGTAGAAATAGTTATCCATTTTATTCCCTGCTGTTATATTAAATAACATCACAGCAAAACAAGGAATAAGGAAATGTGACATAAAAATTCCATTAAAATAAAATTGAAATATCCCAAAAAAAAAAAATTAAAATTTTTACTTACCTAAACTCCACATATCAATTGCTGTTCCATATGGTAGTCCTAAAATGACCTCGGGTGATCGATAAAATCGTGACTGAATATATGTATATATTTTACGATTTACATAACAAGAACTTCCAAAGTCAATGACTTTAATAGAACTACTGCCACGTTGTTTTAATAAAATATTTTCCTATAAAATTAAAAATAAAAATACAAATACTTGTATTAAAATTTTTTTTTATTAAATGCAGACAAAATTTTTAAAGAATAATTTAAAAAAAAAAAAAAATTTGCATATCTTGTGGCGAAAAGGAAATGAATTAAAAAAAAAAAGGAAAAGAACATTTTCTCTAATGAATAATAAGTAGATGATATAATTTAAATAAAAAATTAAATAAAATGGTATGAAATAAGAAAATTTGGCAAAATAAAAATGAATTTATTAAAAATAAAAAAAATCTGCATAAATAATATAAAAAATTAAGATATATATATATATACTTACTGGCTTGAGATCACAGTGAATGATATTCTCTTTATATAGTAATCGTAAACATTTTACAATTGAATTACAAAATCTTCTTATTAAGCTAAGACTGAAACCTTGATAATTATTTTTTTTAATTAATTCATACAAATTTAAGCTGAAAATATAAAAAAAGAAATAATAAATTAAAAATTAATAATCAATTTATATAATAACATTTAAGAAATATATTGAAAATTTTGTAATAAAAAAAAACTATTGCATATTTTTAGGATAAACTGTTTTTTCTCTTTTATACTTAATATTTTATAACAACTATTAAAATTTATTATTATGATATTTAAATATTAAAATATCATAGAAAATTGTGTTAGCATCAATTTAATTCTATTGTTTTCCTTTTATTATTTTAATATTATTTTATATATTGTTATTTTTACGTCAATATCATAGTTATTATATTGCTTGTTGTCTTTTCTTTTTCTCCCCTAAGGACATTTCATTGTATAAAACAAGTATTATATATAAAAAAAAATTAGCAAACAACTAGGTAATAAAAAAAAAAATACAATATTAATTAGAACATTGTGACACGTTTACAGTCAGTTCACAATTCTGTAACAAAATAGAAAAAATAATGGACAGGTGCAGTCAGAATCGTTCTATATAGAAAATAGCATCTTAACAAGAGTACACAGATGTATTGTGACTTTTAATTTTATAGTGTTGATTATGACCTCGATTAAATTCATATTGGCAGTATAATTCCTTCGTACAATTTAGTTTAACAGTACTCCAAGTGAAATTAATTTAAAAAATCTACTAAATAAAAAAACGTTTTATTACTATATAAGAAAAATTCGTTATATCTTAAGATTTATTTTCAAAGTATAAATCTTTCTTGAAATTCAATAGAAGTTATAATTTAAAAAATGTGAAAAAAAATTCACGTACAAAGATTATATACTTCGTAAATTACTAAAATTTATAGTTTTATTCACTATAATAAAATTTTTAAATTTATTATTTGAATTGAAAGGGTTTTTTTTTTAAAAGAAATTAATAAAAATCCTAATAAATATATCTTGTGAATATTTTAATATTAAATTTACAGGTTATTATTAGCCAAATAACCCAAAATAAACCATTCAGAACTAACCTAAATCGTTTTTACTTAACGCCTACTTTTCATAATATCTAATAAGTAATTTATTATATTCCATTTTATAAAAATATAATCCGCCTTACTCAATTCTGTTTTCATTTAAGAATGTCTTTGTGTTGGTGTGAGATTATCCTGTTTATATTGGGTAATATTGGCAAAAGGTATACAAAGTCTACACTTTAATAATGACATATTTCACGTTATACAATATTTATTAGTGCTGACCATTTCGAGCTTAAAAAATCACATAAAAATTAAATATTTATCCTTAAAATCCTGTTTATTATTATATACATATATATAAAAAAACATGCATGCACGACCCCACATACATTTTTGTAGTTTTTTAGTGCATGTATGTTTATTAAAAAAATAAAATAAACCGTTATTATTATTATTATTAAATTAATGGTAACGAAATAACAGTTTATTCTCATTTGAGTTCTGTACTATTTTTTTTAGTTAAATTCACCTCAATTTGGATTGTTTTTAGTACATGTGTATAATTTTTGCAAAACATATAAAGTATTATTAAAAAAATCACCGTTAAAGTTTTTCTATTTTTCTTCTTCTGCTTTTTTTTTTTTGCTTTATTAATATTTATTGCCTTTTTTTTTTTCTAGTTGGTTTTGTCCTTTTTTTTTGGCACGAAACATTTCACCATTTTTGAACAAATACAAGGACGAAAATTAAGTTTTTTTATATTATTAAATTATATATGAGGTGAATATATTTACAGGAATATATATATTTTGGGCTACAGAATGTGTTAAAAATTATATACTTGTTCTAAAAATTATCTATTTATTTATTATGCCTTAAATATTGAAATTTAAGGACTTGAAACATACGAGTAAAACGCTAAATCAACAATAGAGTGTACATCCAAAGAATTTTAGATATTCTACAAATGGGACGAAGCTGCATAGTCCTGTCTCCTGAAATAGTAATTATATGTGAAAATCATATAGTTTTAAAATGGCATAACACGACTTATGGAAATTCGTTTGTTATGCGCATGTCTAGATTATGGAACCACATTCCGTAAAATGTGTTCCCTAAAGTTGGTAATTCGTATGTGTATGACTTAACTTAATTTATGATGAATATTAACATATTTCACTTTAATATCCCTCCAAATTTTCCCTATCCTCCAATATCCAAAAATTTCAAATAGCCTACTCATAATCCCAAAATCTTTTCATATCCCTATCCCTGTAATCAAAATGCATCACAGGTTCCTTCCTAAAGTTTGGTTCAAAAAGGTGTGGGTTTGGTTCAAAAAGGGTGTGTTAAAGTCACACACGACCCAAATAAATACTGCACAGTTCAATGGGTGATTTTCCAGTTTTCCATTTCCTCATACAGTTAAAGAACTACCAAGGCCCTTTATACATGCATCCTAGATTTCATAAACTCAAATTAAATCCTTTAAATATTTGAAACCTAAACCATTTTTCAGATACATACTGTACTTTAGTTCTTTAAACATATTAAAACAGATAGTTTAGGATATTAAATATCTTTTTTTCTTTTCAACCATATGTGTTTGTTTGTATGTGTGTTCGTAAATATGTGACCCGAACATTAATTTTATCAATTTTTGATAGTTTTTTTCATTTGCTTCACAATTTTATGTTTTTTTTTTTTTTGGAAAACATAAGAAAGAGTCAAAAAATAAATTTTTTTTTGAACATATCTAAAGAAATTTGGGACATATTTACTTTTTGATTAGTCATTCGTTTTTTTGGGGATTTTCTTAGTCTCAAAGATGTAATATATAACAGTTTTCTTGTTTTATGATTTTTTTATTTGTTTTTTTTTTTTTTGCAACATTTGTTTTTGTGGCTAGAACGTTTCGTATGTTGCCACAAAAAATCAAAAAAACAAAACATTAGTTTTAACAAAGTTATAAAAATAGGAAAAAAAAAAAGTTATTTTAGTGGATATGAGAATTTTTTGTTTTTGAGGAAATGTGATATGTATAATGTTAAGATTGGATTGGATGGTTAAAGGAAATGAAGGAACACAGTGTCAGTTGAGAGATAAACGATATATTTACACTTTTTTTTTTTTAAATTGTTTGTTTAATATCATTTTAGTTCAATTTAGAAAATCTGTTTTAGAACAATTCTATCAGGGGTTAATTGGATAACCTTTGAAGAGTGGTTAAGGGTATGTTTACACAATTCATCATATGGAATATATATTATATTAGAATAAATTGTTTTAAGATCTTTGAACTCAGATGAGAGACATTCTTTTGTTCAATTGAGCATTTGAAATTTCAAATAAAAGTAATTTAAAACATTTGAAAGCATTCTGCAAAATAAAAATCTTGGATTGTATCTTGAATCATTGTATCTTGGATTCTTTAGTTGGCGTGTTAGAGCAATACAATATTCTTTGCTAGACAACTTGTGGCTTAAATCATTGATTAGTCTTTTATTTATATAATAAAAATTAAATTTTACTTGCGAGAGTCTCAAAATTCAATTTTTCAATCTCAATATTATAAAATTAAAAATAAATAATAATAAAAAAATAACATAAAATTCAGAACCTAAATATATAAAATGTTTCAAAAAAAAATATTCTTGTACTTGTGTTTGTAAAAATTTAAATATACATATATTTTTTTATATATATATAAAAAAAATTGAAAATAAATTTGAAATATAAAAATTTTTTATTAGCAAATTTTTTTCTAGTATTTAATATTTTCAGGTGCTTGCCATTTCATGTAAACCCTTTTTTTATAATTTTATTCCTTTTTCCATTTATAATTTAAATATTAATTTATAAAATCAATTATAACTCAATTCCCTTTAAATTAAAAAAAAAAAATTATTTTAAATTTAATAATTTTCAATATGAAAAACCAAAAACTTGAAAATATTAATTGAAAATTGAATCAAATATATGTGAATCAATTTATTGACGTTAATGACGTTTTTAAAATATTAAAATGACAGTTCAAAAAATGATATTCTAAAAATTTAAAAATGGCTAATTTTTTTTTTGTAAGTCATAAATTTATTATAAATTTTTCTTGTATATTCAAACTAATTCGTATAAATGTATGTATGTATAAATATATATTTTCCAAATTTTATTATTTAAAATGACGTCAAACTATTTAAAAAACAAAAAAAAAACGAAAAAAATCCGATTAAAATTTCAAATTTTTCATTTAAAAAATCTCATTTTTGTACCAGGCAACCAAAATCGGAATTTCGCAGCAAGCAAATTATTCTAAAAAAAAAAAAAACGTGTATCCAATTTGTCTTAGCTAAATATTTTGTCCTCACTAATTTTTTGTCAGCAAAAATTGTCTTCGCTAATTTATATGTCAGCAAAATTTACGATCAAAAATTATTGTCTCGGCTAAAAAATGTCCTAGCTTAAAAGTGATCGTAAATTCAGCCTAAAAGTATGCAATAAATTTTTCATTTTTTTGGACACATTTATTTAGCCAAGACAATTTTTGGATAAATTTAATATTTTTTTTAGAATAATTTGCGTGCTGCGAAATTCCGATTTTGGTTGCCTGGTACAAAATGAGATTTTTTAAATGGAAAATTTTAATTTTTAATCGGATTTTTTTGGTTTTTTTTTTTTTTTAAATAGTTTGACGCCATTTTAAATAATAAAATTTAAAAAATATATACATGTAAATTACATACATTTATACGAATTAGTTTTAATATCCAAGAAAATTTTTTTTTAACTGTCATTATAAAATATTGAAAACGTCATTAACGTCAGTAATTTGATTTAAACATTTTTAAGTCATTTTGATTTGTTTTTTTTTTTAAAATTTTTTATTTTTAAAGGGCCTTGTAAAAAGTATAATTTTGAAAAATGGAAACTAATTAGATTTAGACAGCTATTTTTTTTTTTTTTGGTTTTTGACCTGAAAGAGGGTGGGGTGATTATGATATATGTGTTTGTTTATTTATTTAAGCTTAATGAATGTAAAAGTAAATATGATTTTATTAAACGATCCGTCTTTTGATAATTGATTTTTTTGGAATTAAATCGATTGAAATGGAATTTGTTTTTAGAATTAAAAAAAAAAAAACATTGGGTAAATTCAATATTATTTATTTTATTTACTAATGTGAATTGTCTTAGTCGCTATATATGATATTCAAAAATTTAAATATAATTTAAAGTGAAATTAGTAAAATATTAGAATCGTTTTGATATTTCAAAATTAATTTACAAAAAATTTCTAATAATATTCAAATATGAGTTTTGATAGACGATTTGTATCCAAAAAATATTCTATTATCTAGAGCGGACTTATAGGATACAATTGTACCTAAATCACCTAGTGTACGGATGAGAAATCAATAATCTGGCCCAGTTTACTTTGGATACACAGTTTAAGTATACCAGTTTAATGATCATGAAAGTTTCAGGGATCAGTAAACAATGGTTGTTTGATATTGTTAAGAGCTCGTAAAAGTTTTAATGAAATATTACAGGGTACACTCTTGACTTCTTAAGTTATAATATATTACATATGGACAAATGGATTGATTACTGTAAGTTCTAGTTTTTTTCTATGTATTACAAACAAACATTCGATCTCAAAAGAATCTTTACCAAATTGTTTGGTATTATTTAAGATCAGTTACCATTAAAATGTGCAAACACAAAAAAAAAAAACGCTAAATAGACATACAAATAAAAAAATCCCAAAAATAAAAAACCATTTTAGATGACAATAGACAAAAACAAGAAAAAGAAAATCCTAATTTAAGATTTATTAGGCGTAAACTTCGTATCCTTTAGATAAAAAAAAATATAATAAAAAAAAAAAATGCACAAGAAATAAAAAGATAAAAAAATAAAAAGTAGAAAAAAAAACAAAAAAAAAAATGAAATAAAAGTATAGTAAAAGTCAAATGAAGATATCCGGCGCCAAGGAAATTATAAATTTATGGATTAGACGAAAGCAACGTAACATGGTTTATAATGTCTTTTTAGTTTCTATTTTTTTTTGATTTTTTCTTTTTTTTTTTCTGGCACTGACACTTTTTCTCTATAAATAAATCTACAATATAGAACAACATATTGGCTGTTATTTTTCTATCTTTCTCTTTCTATCTTTCATTTCTTAACTATTTTTTTTCTTATTTTATTTTTTTGTTGAATAATCTGGTGAATACTGAAAATAGATGAAACTTATAATAATAATAATAATAATAAAAAAATAAGAAAAAAAAAATAGATTAGTTTTTAAAAAGATTTTCACTTAGTAAAAAAAAAAACAAAAACAGAAATAAATGAAAAAATGTTTTCAACAAAGTTTCGAGTTAAACAATTTCCTTTCTTCCATCTTTAATTCCATGATAAAATACAACACCATCCATTTAAAGATTGAAGCAATGAATTCTTTTATTTTTTTTAGTTGGTTTTGTGTATTTAAGAAAACAATCTATAAGATAACTATTATTTAGATTAATGATTACAAAGAAGAGGAAGGGAAATGGATAGGCAGGAGGTGTGTTGTAAAAATAAGAAAAAAATTAAATAGAAATTATAAAAAAATAAAATGATATATTTGAAAGAGTAAATAAATTGAGTTTTAATAAATTATTTTGTATAAATCTGAAGTAAATTGATTCCCAAACCCAAGGACCTTAATAAAATAACAATATAAAGATAAATTTCTTTCAAATTTACAAGGATTTAAATAAATTTGAATTAATTTGATGAAAGAAAATTTATTGGACGGTTTTTTTTTTTGGTATTAAATCTGAGTTTAGGAGAGATGTAATTAAATTATAATATATATAATTAATTTTTAATTAAATTGCATTATATTGGGGGAGGAAAGGTACTATTGTTATTAAATATTACTTAAATTCAAAAACTGGATTACTGGTTTTTTAAATAAAAAATTTTTTTCTGTTTGAATTTATCCTCTATAAGTACTAGGAATCAAAACCCTTTGTTTATTTAAGAACCTCCCAAATCATGTGTAACGAAATTTGGTTTTAATTCAATTATCAAATTCTTATATTGCAACTGAAACCCAATTATAAAGAACCCAACATATATAACAGAGAAATCAAATATTAATTTACCCTTACTCTAGAAAAAAACTTGATCTAATTAGAATTCAATTAAGCGGCACTGTTGATCTAAATTCCAATTATATATTTATTTCATTCCACTCATAAATAGTTAATAAATCGAATTTATGACACAATTACCCTCAATTACACTGTATAAATTTTATATGAAAAAAATTGCCTAGAAACTTTTAACACTTAGGTATTGGAATATTTTATTATTTAAGAAAATCTCTCAATAGAATTCTACCAATTCCCCAAAATTATATTTCCTTACTATATTTATTTATTTATTAAATAAAAATCGTCGCTTCACTAATTTAGGTTAAGAATTTGTTACTCTGTTTTTATTAAAAACTGAAAAAAAACCATCAAAACCCAATAAATTGCACTTAGGTTTAAACAGGAAGGAAATAAAGAAAATGTGGGAATAAAAGAGAAAGAATGATATAAAAAAAAAAAAGGAAAGCAATCAAAAATAATAATGAGCTTCAAAGTCCCAATAGAATTTGGGTAAAAAAAAATATTAATAAAATATTAATAAAAAAAAAGAAAAACTAAGCCTTCCTAATAAACTCCTCCATACATTTCCCGAGAGAAAAATAAAAAAAAAAAGAAGAGAAAAACATAAAAATTGAAAAAGAGCTATGTGTTGCTTAAAGAATTACAATTTACTTATATTTTGTTTTAAAAAATATTCTAAAATACAGTTATGGAAATTTTTTAGGGTTTAATATGTAAATTTTATGAAACACATGGAACGGCTGTCAATATTCATATTTGGGAGTACAATTTAGAGGGAAGAGATAAAAATTGATAAAAATGGGGAATTATCAGATGAGTTGGAAATTATTCTATATAAGTTCGCATTAAATTATTGCCTACTAATGAATGGAACTTTACTAACAGAAGATAGGCGAATATGTCTCTAATTATTAGGTTTTCATAGCCAGTTTCAAACCAAATTTTCCACTGTAGAAAAGAGCAGTAGTCGCTATGGTGTGAGGGAAGAGATAAAAATTGATAAAAATGGGGAATTATCAGAAGAATTATCATTAAATTATTGCCTACTAAAGAATGGAACTTTACTAACAGAAGATAGGCGAATATGTCTCTAATTATGAGGTTTCCATAGCCAGTTTTAAACCAAATTTTCCACTGCAGAAATGAGCAGTAGTCGCACCCATGTGGTGTTTAATTGAAATTCTTAAGTTCAAGCTTAATAAATTGAAGTTCAATGGAAAAAAAATTGTTAAATGTTATAAGAAAATTTTAAAGGATTTTAATATAGGTACACAGTTACAAATAATTATTCCATAACTGTATAATAGTGGGTGATTTTTTAACTTCCATTATTACATCTATACTTTAAATTAATATTCTTTTCATTCATTGTTTTCATTTATATTTTATATTTTCGTCATATGTGTATTTTTATTTCCCATTTTCACTATCATTATATGTGTATTAGTGTATTATCCTTTTTTAAGGAATCGTTATTTCTTTTGTCATAATCTGATTTAAAAATTCCATTGGAATAATTTATAACTATATAAAAAAAAAACTAAAACAAATATAACATAAACATTTTTAAATATTTTCCTTCATTTTTCATTAAAAAAAATCCTTTCTGATCCTTTTTTATATTTTATTTACATTTCTACATAATATAAATATGTTATTATGTGTGTATATTTTTTTTCATTATTATTATTTTATTCTATTAAATATTAGTTTTATTTTATTTACTTATTTGTTGTTGTTGGTTTTTATTTTTATTTTTTGTTTATTATGTAACAAAAAATTAAATGTTTCTAAAAATAGGTTTCAATTTATATTTTAAGATTTTCGATTTGACATTTTTATGCCGTAAAATCGAACGTATATAATAATAAAAAAAAACCAAAAAAAAAAATACAACAATAAAATCAATATATAAAGGACTTGGACTCACGGAAACTTATTTTGCACAATATATTCATTTTTTATTTTTCATTGAATTCCAAAAACATTGTCATGTCATTATTGGGTACACTAGTAGTAATGGAATGAGTTAAAGTTTACGTCAGTAAGTTAATTTTTCCAAAAAAAAAATCAAAAAACAAAAAAAACAACAAAATCATTTGTTGTCATTTCGGCTTCTTTTCAAGGAATAAAAAAAAAATTTTAAAAAGAATGTATTGAACGCAACAAAAGTTGGTATATACGAAAAATGATAATTCAATATTTACATAATGCGAAGAAATGTATAGTAGTAGTTGTTGTAATACATGAATATATTATACATATATAATGTATATTAATATCAAAGCAGTGAATGAAAAACTAAACCGACTTGATGATTGAATTGGAAAAGTCCTGTTTTTTTTTTTGTATTTTCGTCCTTTTTTTGTGATTTTGTAATAATTATACCGTTTATTAATATTGGTATGTTCGATGACCATTGCTTTGATGAATGTTAATTCTAATTTACGTACATAGTTCCTATATAATCGTATAATTTAAATAGGATTTGCCTTTATAAATGTATATGTATGGAAAAGAATTTTATAGCGGCAGGGGGGGGGTGGGTGGGGGGGGGGGGGGAGATATAAAATACCAAG
The DNA here is from genome assembly GCA_963082915.1 of Dolichopus griseipennis. NCBI lineage: Eukaryota > Metazoa > Arthropoda > Insecta > Diptera > Dolichopodidae > Dolichopus > Dolichopus griseipennis. The sequence continues at coordinate 1,563,897 of OY720444.1, read as the reverse complement.
AAATATCGATTGTCATTATTAATTAAATTCAATTTTAATGTGAAACCTGATTGATCTGAATGATTACCCATTATTTTATATTCACAAATGGTTTTCAATAACAATTGGAGGCTTTTAGGAAAATCATTAGAAAAAATTCAAGTAAATTGAATAAATTTGAATTGAATTTGATTGAATTTCAATTTAACTTGTAATTTTGTAAAGATTTTTTTTTTTAAATTATTTTTAGAGCAACGGGGGCGTCATTGAACCTCAAATATTTATATTTTAAAAAATTTTTCTTAATTAAATACTATACGATTTTAATTTATTTAATTTATTTGAGTAATTTGAAATTATGTTATAATTTAACAATTTTCCCTCCAACACTCCAATTTAAAACTTATATAGACATTAGAATTGTAATATAAAATCACATTTAAACAAAGATGGGATTTTCTAAAATGATTTTCTAAGTAACCCCCCTTATGATTAATTTATCCTAAAAGTATACTAAAAGTACAAAAAAAACTTATATATATATAAATACTGTGCTTTTAATGACTATAATAAATTCTATTATTAATGAAATCCCATAAGAAAAGATTCTCTCATTTATTTAATGGATAGTAATTTATTAAATAGTATTTTCTAAATAATAAATAAAAAAAAAAAAACAATTTTTCAACACATCATTATATATACTTATATATATACATATACTTAACGTAATTCATTACTACCTTATATATAAGTATATAAAACAGTAACCAAAACTTATATAGTAACTATATATAACACTACATCAATTTGACCACATTCTTATCCATTCGTATAACAAAAGTAAAATACATACATGGGAAACATTTTCATTTTTCAAAGGTCATTTAACCTTTTATCCGAATTCCGTAATGTTCTATTTAAAGTTCAAATACATCAAAAAATAATTACCGTTATTTTCAAATGAAATTGTTACACTTAAATACAATAATACAAAAAAAAAACAAAAAAACAAGAAGAAAGTAAAAAGCTTTTAGTTACTGTCATCATATATACATTTAACATAATATTATTTACTGTCGCAATAGTGAAAATTATTATTTTTCCATATACGAGTAAGTCCTTTGTTCTTATTGTTGTTTTTACACATGTAATACAGATATACATACATATTTATTAGATGTTAATTTTATCACTGTTATATTTTTGTAACAACCAAATAAAATGTCATAAAATATTTTTGCATATACGAGTACTCAAAAAAAAGAGAAAAACCACAAAAACAAATAATTAATGAAAATTTCATTTCCTCACATGATTTTTTTTTTTTAAAATCGGAAAAATTTTCCAAAGTGCTAAATATGCAGGAAAATACTTGAAAAAACCAAAAAAAAAATAAAAAAAAACAATTTATAATTTAAAAAGGATGGTGAATAGTGTCCTGAATATTTTCAGCAACATAGCAACATAAAAAAAAAACTTTACTTTTGAAATTTACATTTTATTTTTTGGCAGTTTAAAAGCAAAATATACATTTGCATTTTTATTAAAGTTGATGTTGTTATTGTTTTTTTATACATTTGATGTTGCCGGGAGAAATTATTATTATTACAGTTATTATTAACATTTTGTAAAAGATATAAATTTTTGTATAACAACAACAACAACAAAACATGCATGACAATAATTTGTTTATTTAATATTTTTTAGTATTTGTTTTTTTTTTTAATGTTTATTGTTGCTTTTAAGTTTTTTATGTTGTTGTTTTTTTTTTGCATAACTTTAAGGAAACTTGTATTTAAAAATAGAATATTTTTTTTAAGGAAACCCATTAGAAATGTAGTTTAAATGTATTTTTAGACATATTTTATGTTAATAATATTTTTTGGCTATAAATAGTTTTTGAATTCGGGAATTAATATGTTTGTTAAATTTATATTTAGTACCCACTATAAGTATACGACAAATAAAGAACAAAAAATAAAGCATACATTTAGGCAGTAAATGACATGAAAAGTAAAAATGCTTTTGAAAAAAAAATATAACCCCTTATTGATTTGTTAAATCAGATAATAATAAAATTAACTTTTCAAACTTTTTTTATATGTTCTGCATTTTTTTTTTTAAATGATTTCTTTGCTATTTCATTGTTAGTTTTGAAGTGCATAGGTAATAAAACTTCCCTTATTAGGAAGTTAAAAGGAGAGGAGAAGGTGAAAACAGGAGAAGGAAGTTGACGGTAATAAATAAGGAAATGAACAGTCATAACAATTAAAATTGTTGTTTTTCTTTTTATTTTTGTTTTTGCTATCAGAAAATCATTTAAAACTTATGTTAAACATTTGAAATTTATGTTGTTTTATTAAAATTTTTGTACAGGAATAGAATTATTCCGTTATAAGTATAGGGTGTCTTGGAAAATTAAAATATTAGTTATATAAATACTTTATTGATTTTTATAATATAAGACATTTATAATTAAAATATTATTTGGAAAATTTTATTCGAACTTTTTAACAAATAAAACAACATTAATCACCCTGTCTTACATAAAATATTTTCTTCCGCATTTTTATTTAAACTTCAGAATAGTTTAATTTAATTTTGAAAAAATATCAGTTTTTAAATATCAGTAATGTCTTTTTAAAAAATAAAAACTTTTTAGAAATTTAGTTGTAAAACATGGAAAATAATATCAATGACGTTCGGAATTGTGATTAAAAAAATTAAAGATATATTTTGAATTTTTTTAGTAAATATTTTTGTCAATATTTTACTTTTTATTTAAAACCCTCATTCACAACTATTAATTTCGAAACTTTTCGAAAACTTCTTGAATTAATATCCATCGGAATATAATTCCATGTTCCAAATCAGATTTTACATAGTACGAGTATATATACACGAGTATATGTACTATTTATTATATATATCATTCGTATAAACTTTTTATATTCTTTCATCGTTAAAAAATTTTCGTTGCATGTTTATAAATCATTATTTTTATAGTGAAATCGAATTATGAAATGATATTTAAAGAGTGTACGAGTATTACGATTTTATTTACTTTTGACGGGTTGCAAAAAACCAAAATTTTCCATTCCTGTCTCATTCTTACAAAATTTATTTGTATTACAGAATTGATTTAATCATAACTTAACTAACAAGTTATAAAATAAAATGTAAAAAAAAAGAGCATAAAAAAAAGGGATAAATCGGAAAATAAATAATATGATTTTATATTGCTCATATTTTATTTTATTATATTTTAATAACTTTTCTATTGCTTTAAAAAAAAATTTAATTTTTCAATTTTTAAGATAGTAGTTTTTTTTTTTAATATTTGCGATACTTCATAAAAAAAAAATAGAAAAACAAGTTACAATCAGGAAATATTATTGAAGACATGTAAAGAGGTTCTTGTAAATCTGAAAGAAATATATTGTAATAATAATTAATCGAATTAAATTATCCTGTTTAAAAGGTATTCAGTTTTGGAATGGACTATTTTTGGTATTTATTTTGACTGTCTGTTGGTTTTTATAATTGTATTCCTTAACAATAAAAGGTCTTAGCTTATTAGATTTTGTACTTATTGGTTCGTTAATAAGCAATACAGTTATTTAAAAGTTTCAGGAGGGGTTTGTATAGTTAACGTAATACAGCTTATTGCAATTCCTTTATTATTAAAATATCGCGATTATGGAACCTACTAAAATCGCATATGCTCCTCTTAAACAATCAATGAATGTTAGACTTAATAAAATTTAATAAGAAAATTCTCTATTCCGAAGATAAAATAAAAGAAGCGGCAGCAAGGACCTAAAACAAATACTTCCTCTTCCTCCTAACCTGTCTATTATTCTTGCAATCAATTTTTTAATTTTCTTTCATTTTAAATACTAAGCGTAACACTGCTATTACACTAACGATATAAATTTTTTACATAATATAAAGCAAAGTGATTATTTATTGCATAGTAAAAAAAAAATGTTTTAAATTTTTAAGGGGCCATTATGATTTTAGATTTTGCTAATATTTTATATATATATATAAAAAAAGTTGTTTAATTTTCAATTGATTTTTACATAAAAAAATTTGTTATTCAACAACAGTAATTAAAATTGAATTATACCTTAACTACACTTTATTCATTTTTAATTACCAAGTGGTAATTTGGATTTTTTTTTATTAAATTACATTTAAAAAATTTATCTAGTATTTTTTTTTTTTAAATAAATTTATAAATTTATTATGTTGTATTTGCGTAGTTTAATTGATTTAAGTCAATAATTACTTTTAATTGATTACAAAAAATCAAAATTAATTAAAACAAAATTCTGTGAAAATTTATATTGCATGCTTTTAGGCGGTCATACGAATAATGGAAGTTAATTGTAGTTGAAACAATGTATTTAATTAAAACTAAAGTTCATTTTATTGATAAAAATTTGTTATATATTGTTTTTTTTTATATTGACGAAGATTTCTAAATAATAAAAGTGTGGGACTGAAATAGTACCTATTCTATATCTAATTCATTTTAATTCTTTTAAAATGTCTCCTGTTTTTTTTATGGTCTTATACTTTCTTTTTGATTTTATCGATTTTAATCCCAGAAAAATACATAAAATGCTTGTATCACAATAATGTTTCAACGCGAATGATTCACTGAAAGAAACAATATCATCACTTGAAAATGATTGATGACATAACATTTCAGTTCTTCAGAGTTTCCTCGCCCTCCTGTTCAGCCTACTATGTTCACTTGATCTGTTTCGTTTTTTTTTTTTCTGTAGTACGATTTTATTATTAAAGTTGACTTCCCAATTTTTTGTTTTTTTTCAAGACTTTTTAAAAATAAAAGCAGAAAAACAAATAAAATTACTTTTCCACTAAAAGATTAGGTTTACCACACACATACCACAAAACATTTTCATTTCAAAATAACAGAATCTAAAGATTTTTTTTCCAGTTGGTTTTGTTTTTTTTTGGGAGGTTTGAATGGGAATTTGGGTGGTGGGAATTTGGGAGATGAGAACAGGGTGTGAGAGGTTAGTAAATAAAAAAAAAAACAAAAGCACTTTTTAATACTTTTGTAAATATTTTATACAATAATGTAAATGTTTACAAGAAAATTGATGTTGGTGTGGATTAATCTGTATTAGTGTAAAAAAAAACGTAGAACTCTTGTGTAAAAATAAGAAATGATAATATCAAATTGCATTTTTTTTGTTTTTTTTTTGAAAGGATTGGTTTTATTTTAACTAACAACCAGGAATCAAACCAAGCAACTGGCATCATATATACCAATTATTTTATGTAAATTTTTAATTTGTATTTTTTTTTTATGAACAAATAGAAATTACAACTTGAAGTGGTTGTTTATATGGCACGTGCCATGTCGGATACAAAAAAAAAGACATATTTTTTTTTTTGGTAACATTTAAAAGTAATCAAAATAATACCAATTCTGAGTTGTTTTTATATATATATATATATATATATATATATATATATAGAAATCATTTCAAAGGTTACAATTTAACAAATTGTGTTGACATTTAAAGCAAATATATGCTGTATATATGAATTAAATTTTGATAATGTGAGTTTTTTTAGAGAAAAATATAAAATATTGCAGAATTCAAAATAAAAATATGAGTTATTCAAATTCTAGAAAAATTTTCTAAGAAAAAAATTCTGTGAATGGCGTATTTGTGAGAATTTTGAATGAAATACACTTTTTTTTTGGAATGGTGAAGTTTAAATGGATTTTTTTTATTTTATTTATTTGTTTAAAATGGGATTTGACATTCCATATAGAATTTCATTGCAAAATTTAAATTGAATCAGACTTTTTGATATTTGATTGGAAATGAATAGGTTCTGGTAATACTTCGATTTATATTTATAATTAATTTATTTAAATATCTAAGGATTTTCAACCTTTACAAAATTTTTCTTAGTTTTCAGAAGCTAGAGAAAGGGTAGGCTCATATTCATATAAAGGATCTATTGAACTTCAATTTAATGTGCCTACAAATCATTTCAAAAAATACCGAATTATAAATCGAATTATAACATTGATTCATTACTTTTTTTTTATTAGAAATCGAATTATAAAAAAGGATAATTCGAAAATCGAAAATTAAAAATAAATTAAAATAATATAATTAAAATTTGAAGAATTTTTTTTTTTAATTTATTTTTAATCCTTTAAAAATGAAGATCCTGAAACTAATGAATGTAAAATTATCCTGTCATTTAAATAAAAGTAAACCTTTTTCAATTCATTTTATATTTTTTCATTTAATTTATAAATACTGAGTGGGCATGGCATATCAATATAAATTGAATAAGACAGGATTTCAAGAATTCATTGAATCTCAGAAAAACATATTTGTGATGTGAATTAAAAATGTTTTAATAGTCTAAACTTTTTATTTAACTATTGTATAAATTTTAATTAAAAATATTTTATTAGATAATTTATCAATAGAAACTTTAAGAAACATTTCGAAAAAAATCAAAAAAAGTAATGATATAAAATGAAAGCAAAACTGAATCAATGTTAAGAATTCAATGACTACATAAAAAAAAAGAATTGATTAACAAATAAACAAAGTAATAAAATTAATTAAAGTTCAAGGTACTATGATTTTTTTTTTATTTTGCTTAATCTTAATATTAAATATATATATATATACATATAGCAACTTTGAATAATAGATAGAGTATTTACTAATCATATTATACAATTAAAAGGTTGAAGATCTAATTATATTTATTAAAAATCAGCGTCATTTGTAAAAGTAAATGGCGTCTATTGAATTGATAACAATAATAAATTACAAATAATTGTTATTTAAATGCAATAAAAAAACAATTTTTATTTAATTCTATAAATAGATTACATACTATAAATATTAACAAACATAATTTATTATCAATTAGTACATAATTCCAAATGTTGAATTATTTGATGTCATTGATGGAAAAATTGACTGTAAAAATGTTAATATTTTGTAAAAAAAATAAAATTTTATGTGATAATTACTATGCGTAAATTTTGGAGTCATTGTTCTCAAGGTTTAAATTCAAATGAATAATGAAAAAAAGGATTTCGTCCTTCGCATCATTTTCTTTTGTTTTATCTTTTCTTTAAATTGTTTATGCAAAAAAAAAAAAAAAGAAAAAAAACAATTGTTTGTAAACATTAACCAAGGTTTATTATCTATTAAATAATTTCTTGTTTGTTTTTTTCTAGTAAAAGTCATAAAGAATTAATTAATTCTAAATGGTTTATTTTCTTATTTTTTTATTTTTTTTATTTTTAAAGACTTTGCTGTAAATGAAATTTTCACATAATTTAACCTTCAGATTAAAATACTAGATCGTAATTATGAAATGTAATTGACTGTTTAGTTAATTGGTGGAATGAAATGGTTTATATTTTTTATTATGCAAAAAAGAAAAATTGAGAATATCTTAGGATAGGATATGGAAACTTCGGTCGGTGAATCATCAGTCAAATTTTCATGAAAATCCGTCAAAGTGAAGAAGATATTCGATTTATTTTAGTGAAGTGGAAATTGAATAGCCAAAAGCCACTTAAGGGTGTAAGTAATTCGAATTTTGGTATAATTAAACCGTTAAAAAATATTTAATTTTTATATATTTTAGATATTTAGAAGCAATCCTGATGAAAAACAAAGATACAAATGCAAAGTACTGAAAATATACATTCAAATGTTTCCAAACACTGAAACTGAAATATACAATTGTTTCCAAATATCCCAAAAACACAAAAAATTGCAAAAACTATTTCCTTTAATTGTTAAATTTATTGTTAATTTAATGTTTTGAAAATAAAATTTAAAATAAAATGAAATTAAAATGTTTTTATTATTTTATTTACCTAGACTCTTAACTAACCCTGAATAAATATAGCCGTTATTTAATATTAATATTTAAATTCCCATAAAAAATTTATTTTAATTTGCCACTTTCCCACGACAAATTTATTCAACAAATAAACAAATTACCTAAAATCCAATTAAAAACTCTTAAATTTATACTAAGCACCCCGAATTTGAAATTTCTAGTTAGAAAATTATTTAAAAGTCATTAATTAATCTCAGAAAAGTCAAGATAGAATTTCCAATTGATATTATTGACATTCCAAAAACAAAATGTCAGATTAATTAATCTCAGAAAAGTCAAGATAGAATTTCCAATTGATATTATTGACATTCCAAAAACAAAATGTCAGATTTCAAACTAATTTTAACTTTCAAAATTTGAAAATTTACTAGGCGCCCATAGACAGAAATTTATCAGCAGGCAAATTTATATAATATTTTTATAAACCAAAATACATACTGCATACTTTTAGGCTAAATTTTTTGATTTCAGCCTGAAATTATGCAATTATAACTTTAGCTTAAGAATGACTTTAAATGTCAAAACGTCAATATCAATCGACAGGTTTAGTTTAAGTACTTAAAAGTCATGATTCAAATTAAAATGGCGGCATACTTTAAAAATTTTTAGTACTAAATTTGAAGTTATATTTTAAGAAAATTTGCCTTCTGATAAATTCAGTCTTTGGGCGCCTAGTAAAAATTTAAATTTCGATTATTAAAATAAAGTTAATTGTTACAAGTTAAGGTAAAATGTACCAAGACTTTACGAAATAAAAAGAAAAGTATTGAAATATTTATAAATAAAAAATTTTCTAACATATACATATAGAAAGAATACAGATTTAACCTTTTTTATAGTATTATTATCTGCAAGAAAAAAAAGAATAAGATATAAAATAATGGTACATAAATATCAATAAATGTCAAGGACAGATACAATTATTTTTCATTTCTTTTCTTTTTTCTACTTTTTTACTTTACAGTTATATTAACTTGAAATAAAAGTACAATTGTATTAGAAAATGGTGTAATAACAAATGAAATAAAAATTGATAGCAATATAAATACTATATATATATGGGTATAAGTATATAAAGATTATATTTATATATACTTATATAGATTTTTTTTATCTTATATTTCTTAAATTATTTCGGAATTTTTATTATCTATTTTGTTCTTTTTCTTCCGCTTTGCGAAAATTGTATCATTATTGGTTTTATTTATATATATATACATTTTTATAATAATTTTCTATTTATATTTTCCAATCAGCTTTCCAATATAACAAAGTATAAAGGTACATAAAAAGAAAAACTTTTACTGTTATCCTTTTATCCTATTTATTGAAATTGTTCTCATTTTGGCAATTCTCTGTTCTTTAATAAATGATAAATATTTTTATAAATTTAAGGACATAAGATGCAAAGCTTGTTTGTAATCCTTTTGTATCTACAATTGTGAGAATTTTTGCAATGAATCAGGCAGGACAATAATCATATGAAAAACGGATATCTAAGCATATGAAATATTTATTATATTAAAAATCGAATTATTTAGAAATGTCTACATAGGTAGGTATATTATATATATATATACAATTAAAAATCAATATATTTATTAAATTTTGTCTCGAATTTTCTACAAATAAATTACATTTATTACATTATGTCAGATTAAATTCTTTAATTGCTTAAATTGTTGTCGCAAAGGAATAAGTTTAATTTAATATTTTCTTTAATTTTCTTTTTGATTTAATTTTTCCCAAATTAAAATTGATATAAATCTTTGTTTCATTTTTTTTTGCAATTTTTTTTTTACTTTGTTCTCTCTTTTAAAATTACGGCATGGTACCGTTAAAAAGTGGAATAAAACGGTAAAAATAAAAAATATTGAATTAAAATTCATAATTCACAAATATATACTCATCCTGCCTAAAGGTTTTCCTTTATCCACTAAAAAAAAAAAATTTATTTCATTTTCTTAAATGATGACATCACTATGAAAAGTTTTTTTTAACCTTTCTTCCCTTTTCATCAGTCCCTTTTAATTACAAATGGGAAAATCTGTTTGTATATTTAAATATACAAACTTAACTATGTAATGAGATTTAATTTTTCCATTTTTACTATTTTTAATTGTAAAAAATAAAAAAAAAAAAAATAAAAAAATATTAAAATAACATTGTTCATAAATTTTGTACCATACTAAAAAACTAAAACTAAAAAATACAACTTGAAAAATTATTCCATTACCATGTATTCTATCCATACCATGTTAATAATGTTTATAATAATTTTATTGATGTGTAAAACTGTGTTTTTATTTTTTTTTGTTTTTATATAGTGTTTTTTCATCTGTATGAGTGTATATGCCGTAAATTTTTTAGTACGTATAACGGTAAATAGTTTTATATATATGTATATATATATATATATATATATATTTTTTTTTTGGTTAGTTAGTTTTTGCCTTGAACTAAACTAATTCATTAAAATCATAAAACTGTTGACATTTTTAATTAAAAAACAGAAAATAAAATAAAATACAACAATTGAAAAAAATACACAAAAAAAAAAAATGAGGAAAATTATATATGAAAAGATAATATAAACTGAATTATATATATATATTTTTTTTTAATAATTTCGTTTTGTTCTTTTCGTTTTAACTCTTAAAATTAAAAAAAAAACGGTTGTTTTAATATTTTATATACGATATAATAATATATTTAAAAGAATTTAATTGTGTAATAAAATGCAATAATTTGCCTTCAAGCGAGATGAAAAAGTCAGGGTGGTGAGGAGGTGGTGGACAGGTACTTTTAGTGTATTAATTAAAAATCTCACTTACATACAAGTCCATATTAAATAACAGTATGAAAAATCGTCAGCCCAAATGTTTTTAAAACTATCTTTCATATCACAAATCTTTCATATCTCATTTAAAATAAATTATACAAGATACTGTACCATCATCAGGTCATCTGGTACTCACAACAATAAAAATAGAAGTTTAAAACTCGCGCTAATTCAAATAGTATGAAAAATTGTCAGTCGAAATGTTTTTAAAACTATCTTTCATATCACAAATCTTTCATATCTCATTTAAAATAAATTGTACAAGATACTGTACCATCATCAGGTCATCTGGTACTCACAACAATAAGAATAGAAGTTTAAAACTCGCGATAATTCAAATAGTATGAAAAATTGTCAGTCCAAATGTTTTTAAAACTATCTTTCATATCACTAATCTTTCGTATCTCATTTAAAATAAATTGTACAAGATACTGTACCATCATCAGGTCATCGGGTACTGTACTCTCAATAATAAGAATAAGAGTTTAAAACTCGCGATAATTCAAATACAACCAATTAAAAGTAACCGTTAATTAACATTATTACAATTATACGTTAAAAATCTCCTTTTCCTAATAATTCACCCCTAATTTAAAACTTATTACTATGAAAACAACATTTTGTATAACACAAATCAAACTGTCATGCCAATAAAAATAAAAAAGGTAATGAAGGTAAGTAACTAAATGCTTAAAAAGGACGATGATGACAAAAACAAAAATAAAAAAAAATAACAAAAAAAAGTTGAAGAAATAAATTTTTTAATTAAAGCTTCAAGGTAATAATTTTTATTTTAATTTTGATTAAAAAATACCTTTAGAAAATATAAAAAAACAAGTGATGAAAAAAAACCAAGGGTTTTTAAAAAAGCACATTTTCATACAATTTATATTGTATTACACACTGAGTTTAACTTTGGAAATATTTACTTGGAAATAGTTACTGCTTAATTATAAAATTTACTGCTAACAGTAAAGTTTTTATTTTAAATTTGTTATAGCCCTTTAATGGGGAAGGTTTCCAAGTTTCTCAAGAATCTAACTTCATCTAACTCCCCCCCCCCTTCGCCCCCTTCCATTTTTTTAGGTTCTAGAAATTAAATTGTGAATTCCACAAAAATTTGGAATTTTACTTAGAATTATACAATCTAAGCAAAAATGGGTAAAACTGAGAGACACTTTCTTCAATTTAAGGAACCGCTTTTAAATTTAAGAAAAACCTTTAACATATGTTAAAATATAATGTTGGGCCTTTAAATTTTGTATATTAATAAAAAAAAAATTGGACAGGTATTCAAGTTACAGGTGCTTAAAAATAGCAAAATTTAAATTTTCGAGCCCTTATAGCTCCTAAACAGGGGGCTTGACAACAAATTTTTGTTAACCGACTCCTACTAATATTTGAGGATCTAACTTCTCCCAAAATTTCAGGACCCTATCTAAAACCGTTTAGGAGATATATGGGACCAAAAATTTTGCAAAAATTGAGTTTTATATAATAGTAAATTTTAGTACCGTATGGCAACCCTATACATTTAAGCGACATATCTTTGTAAAGACTATAAAAGCAGCTCTCTTCTACCGTTTTTCGATTGAAAATAAACCTAACAGAACTCTTGTTATATCTATTGAAATATAGGGCTTTTTTGGAATTTGCAGGGGCTGTAGCTTCGTCACCCTTCAAAATTAAAAAAAACCTTTGACACATATTGAAATATAATTACAGAGCTTTGAATTTTGTATATCACTAAAAAAAAATTTTGACAGGTATTCAAGTTACAGGTGTTTAAAAATTGCAAAATTTCAATTTTCGAGCCCTTATAGCTCCTAAACATGGGGCTTGACAAAAAAATTTTGTTAACCGACTCCTACTAATTTCTGAGTATCTAACTTCTCCCAAAATTTCAGGACCCTAGCTTGAACCGTTTAGAAGATATGTGTGGCCAAAAATTTTGTAAAAATTGAGTTTTGTGTAATGTTAAATTTTAGTACCGTATGGCAACCCTAAACATTTGCCTTTTAAATATTTATAAAGTTTATGAAACCAGCTATCGTTTGCCGTTTTTACATTGAAAATATATCTAACAGAACTCTTGTTATAATAAATTAAATATAGGGCTTTTTCCAACTTTGGGGGGCTGTAGCCCCGTAAAAGGTGGGGCTACAGAAAAAAATTCTTCTACGAAATTATTTTTTTTGTAATACCTACTAGTGGTTAAAACTTCTTTTCTCTATTTCAAACGATGTAAAAGTTTTTGTAAACATACGGACAGACGGACAGACGGACAGACGGACAGACGGACAGACGGACGGACAGAGTGAAGCTATATAGGCACATTTTCACAAAATTCTTTGAAAATGTGCTAAAAAGACAATAACGGTTCAAAAAAAATAAAATTTATGAATACAGTTTTTAAGAAAGATACTACAAAAAAAAAAAAAGATAAAATGAAAAGGATAGAAAGAGAAAGGAAGAGAAAAAAATAAAATAAAATTCTGTTATTGTTTGTTATATTAGTTAAAAGATTTTTTTCAAATTAAAACTTTTTTTTTTGTTGTTTTTGTTTTTTTTTTTTGCATGAATTCTTAAGGGTAAATGTCACAAAATGCAAGTTCTTATTTCATTTATTAATCTTATTTGTATATATAAATGTTTATATGTATATATATATCCTTTTTTTAAAAGAATTTAAGGATTTAAAATTTAAAATTGAATATCAACTAAGTTAAAATGAAAAAAAGAATCTAAAGATTGAAGGGGGAAAAATTTAATTTTTTTTTTATAAGTTAATAATAAAATTGAAATTAAATTGTACTCTAATACAATAATAATAAATTCTAAATTAAATTATATCTTAAAGTCATATAAATTCTTATTTTAATGATTTTTGATGATTTTTTTTTTATTAAAGTACATTAAAAATTTGTTTTTAAGTATCTATATAAATTTTTGTAAATATAAAATGTTAAATACAATAATATGATGTTGTTAACTAATTTATTACAACAGATTAATCATTTATTAAATTATTAACTCTATAATAAAATACAAAACATTATTTTAATTATCATTTAATAATACTTTGTTAAGAGTTTTTATTAATTAATGTTTAGTATTTTTTTTTAAATTAATGTAGTAATCGTAAAGTATTAGTTAAGAGTCCAATAAATTTGTTAGCGTGGGTTTAAATAATTAGGTTTTATTTTTAATATGAAATTTTGTTCAACTACGAGTAGGTACTTAATTCTTTTTATTTATATTGTTTAGATCAGTGCCCTGCTTCTTATAGATATTGACAAAAAACCTTTGGACCAGCAAGTAGTTATCGATAGTAGTCGAATTGTCAATATTTATATGAAATGGGGCAATTGTGTTATTATTTTTTCTCCAATAATTTTTTAACTTTCAATTTTAGTTGTTTTAAGATACATTCTTATTTTAGACCTCATTAAAAACTTGTGACAACGTATTGGAACATATCCATTGACCTGAAATTCACTAATTTTTAAAAGTGAGATTAGAGTTCCTAAATTTTATTTTAGTACTACATTATATTTAACTTGAAGTTAATATTGGTTCACTAACTATAAAGAGCACTTGATTATATAAGTTCTAACTTATAATCAAATAACTCCATCTTTTCAAATTTATTTTTAGAATTACAGAATTCAAAATAAAAATTAAATATAAATCTAAACTTCTTATAAATGATTTATGATTTTTTATGGATAAAAAGCTTGTACGAATCAGCTTAAATCAAATGTTTTACAAATAAAAATATACTTAAGTATTTATTCAAGATATATATCTTAAGATACAAAAATAAATTTCATTCCATACTTAAATAATAATCATAATCATATATTTCCAAGTTGTTCCCATATTTATTTTATAAAATTTTAAATCTAAAATAAGAACCGGACAACAACATATCAAACAACAACACATATATAATCTGACATTAATCTTAAATATAAGAATTCTTATTAAATAACTTAAAAAGTTCATATATTATATATATACATAAATTATTAAATGTGTGGGTTACTTAAGGAAAATTTGTTTTTCTTTATGATTATATTTGAAGTGTTCATCAGATAAAGTATACAATATTCAGTACACGAATGTTACACTTTTATTGCGTATACGTATGTAGGTCTACTAAAATTATATTTTTTTTTTATTTTTATTCCCATTTGAAAGGAAAACTGGAAATGAAAAAAAAAAAAATTTTTATTATACTAGATGAAAATACACCATGAACTTTTTCATTATCAAGAAAATGTTTTTATTTTTGCAAAAATTGATATTTTCTGTTTTTTTATTTTATGGATGGTCATGAATGATTCACTGAGGTGATCCTTTTTTTATTTCATCATCATCATCTTCAGATAAGAAATCTATATGAAATATTTACCTTGGGTAATAAAAAGAAAAACGGGAAAAACAAGAGTAATTTTATTTTTGGCAATTTTCTTTCCATCAAGTCATTTTTTGGGTATAGGGTACCTAATCTTTATAGAAAGGTTAGTTAAATATATATATATAAATATATATATATATAAATTAATCAACAAGTGGAAGATATTTTTAATTTAGGTTAAATTAATTTTTTATTGTGTTAGGTTTGAAATAAAAGATATTTAAAATGGTTTTAATAGAATTGATTATCAATTTCAATATAGGATTGGTTTAACTTCTCGCTTAATTTAATTTAAAAGAATTTTATAAGTATTTGTTAAAATTTTATCGTATAAATGGAGTCATCTTAAGTGGATAAATTGGAAATACCATTGGTTTGTATTAATAGATGCAAGCATCCTTCGGAATATACTTAAAATAACTTTTCAACTAAATTTAAAATTAAATTTTTTATTTTTAAAATTAAAATTTCAATTCAAACCAAAAAATGAAAATTCAACAGTATTCTTGATTTGATTTAATCAATTGATATGATATTCTACTACCAAATTTTCTTTTGTAAAGATTGTATCGCGCCTAAAGGATGCCTAAAAGATTTCAAAAAAAAAAATTCCCAAAAACATCAGAATACAATCAGGATACGTAAGGACAACAAAAATGAAAGAAATGAAATGGAAGTATGAATTGTTTATTTTGGAAGAGCAGAATAAAGAATAGGACAATTTTCTTCTATCAATGACAGTAAAATTGTTAAATTCCATATTAACACTTAAATAATTGAAAATTAAATTAAATTTGAAAAAAAATAAAAGGAAATGATATTGAACTTGGGTTAAAATAAAAAAATCCAAAAAATCTTTGAAATAATTTCATTTTTATCATCATTATTTTAAAAAAATAAAATTATTATATTTCATGAGGAAATTAATTTAATTTTCCTTGATGACGTACATTTAAAAATCGAGATATTCAAAATCGATTTTCAGAACAAAATAAATTAAATTAAATTTAAAAATAGGCAACAATATATCTGATTGTAATTTACTTTAAATAATATTTCCCAAGGAAACTTTTTGCAAAAACTTTTCTTTAAGAAAAGAAATTAAAAAAAAAAAAATGAGTTGAAAGCTTTTCACCACCCTCTCTGCAAATGTCACACGAGATTTTTTAATATAATAAATATTTTAAATCATGTCTTCCCTTTCTCTGGTCTTAAATGAATAACAATAAAAAAAAAAAACAAAACAAAATAACAATAAATTAACTATAAATAACTATTTTTAAATATGTGTAATATATATTTTATTCAATATACGCCCACGTAACTACAGTAAAAAAAAAAACTTACACACGAATATATTAAATAAAAAAAAAAAAACCTTTTGATTACTAAATTACTGTTAAAATAAAGTAAACATGTACCGGTTGAAATTATTTTTAAACAATAACGGTATTTATATTATAAATGTCAAAGAAAATTACATTATAAAAAAAAATAGAACAAAAGTAATAAAACAAAATTAACTATATAACTGTATAATGCAAAGTACGTTACATACGGTACCAATAGAGTATAATGTCACATATTATATATTACCGTTATTTTATGTAATTATATTTTTGTTTAATTTAAATTTGGTTTTTTTTTTTTAAGTAAAAAAATAATTTCCAAAAAAATGATTACTTATTAATCAATTTGATTATAAAGTAATTCCTTTTGTAATGTGACATACATTTAAGCTGCTGTAAGATGTACACGTGTATGAGAATTTATTCATAGGTTAAAATGAAAAGTCAAAGTCAAATGAAATGAAAAATTTCAATCACAATAAGAGTTTAAAAACAATTTAATAGTTTCCGTTTTATTTTTTTACTGTTATGACAATGAAAAAATTTTTCTCAATAATTTCAAAAAAAATTACATACTTTATTCTAGTGCTCGTAGATGTAATTTAATTTACAGAAATTTCCAGTAAAATTAACTGTAATTGTATAGAATAATTTAAATACATTGAAAAAGCACCATTTCTAATGTACCGTTATGAAAATAAACAAATGATATTTTTATTTTTTTATTTTTCTTTTGAAAACTAAAATCCGATTATATACGACACTAATGAAAAATATTAAAAGTTAAATAAAATATATATATATGTACATATATATATATATACATACAGTCCTTGTAAATTGTCATTTGTCTCTTTTTTAATATTTTGTTTTTTCGTTTTGATATGAAAGGATCTTAAGGACTTTTCATATTTTTTGAATGATTTTTACAAGATACAATATTTTATATATATATATATATATATATATATAGCCTTAAAACAAACTGTAAATATCCTACTTGATTACCTGACTGTCAGACGGCTTTTCTAAAGTATTATGATACCAATCTGAATAAAAGAATATACAAGTTGTGTATTGTATATTATATTGTATTTGTAAATAAAAAGAAAATCCTTCTAATACAGTATTATCCTTTTTAAAGGATAATTCATATAAATTGTTTTTTTTTTGTAAATAAACTTATATACAAAATATATTTAAACCTATTTACTTTAATAAATTATATTTTTTATATAATGTGTATCTTTAATACGTGTTTGTATACATGCAATAGTTTAGTATCTTTTTGTATCTGTTTACAAATTTTTATTATTTGACGCAACAAGTTATTTCTATTTCATTCACTCATTCAATTCTTATTATTTTTAACTTTATTAGTGAGAACATGTGTATATACATATATATATTTATATAAATATGTGTACACATCATTCAATTTAATTTTGTAAAAATCTGCAAGAAATTATTAGATTTTGTGATTGCTGATGTTATTTACGTTGAAAAGAGAAAAAAAACAAAAAAAAAAAAAAATAACGGAAAAAAGTACTGTTAATTTTGAAGAAAATTAAGTTAAATAAAGATTTTAAATTTAAAATTCATAAATATACCGTTATAACATTTGTATTACATTGGACGTAATAAAAAATAAAATTAGATTTTTTAAATTTTTTATTTTTTAATTAACTTTCAACTGTTCGTCCTTTTTTATTTTTACACAGAACTAACTATATTTGATTGTAGTCACATGCCAACAGTTATTTTTTTTATTTTCACCGTTAGATAGGTTTTTTTTTTGTACTGTTATTTTATTTTTGGCTTTAATAATTGGTATGTGCAACAGTTTTACAGCACCCATATGAAAAATATTATTAGAATTAAATATTACAAAAATGAAAAAAATAAAAATAACTGTAAATAAAATAAACACACGCATAATTAAAGTATCTGTATATATTTTTAGTTTTTTTTTTTCTATATTAGTTACTTATTTTTTGACATGTTCTGCAAATAATGAATTATATAGAAGAGTTTTTTTTTTAATTTATGTTTTATTTTTTTTCTAATAGATGTCAGTTTATGTGGGCGCCTTTCAATCGAAAGTTGAAAAAAAAAAACATAACTGTATTACAAAATATTCGCGTGCTAAAGTTTTTTTTGGAATTATATTTTTTATTGTGCAAAAATAAATACGATCAACTAGTTTTTGCACGAAATGCTTAATTTTGTAACAAAATGTTGGTTTTTTTTTTAATAGAAACCTAAAAAAAAACCGCATTTAAGGGGGGTGAAAAGAAAGGTCTTCAGAAAATAACATTTTATGGACAGCATATGTCTGTTAGTTTCAAATTAAAATCATATGTTCATATAAGGCAACACAATTGTTATTTTTATGATAAATTAGGCAGTTAAATGTTAAGTAAAAATAACTTTTGTTGTAATTTTTGTATGGTGATTAATTTTTTAGTTTTATTTTTTTTTAATTTCATAAATGAAGGGTTTCTTTTTAATACTTCAGATTGGTTTACCACAATTGTGGAGAAACTTTGAATAATTTGTGTTGAATATCTTAAAATTTTTTTATAATAAAATAATTTTGTTGGTAAAAAAATTGAAATGCCATGTTTATTTATCAAAGAATTTGTTTAGGGAAATAAATATATTAAAATTTAAAGAAAATCTATCTAAAGAATGTTTCTTATAAAAATGTTTCAAAAAATATATATATATAATGAGTAATTATCGTATTAAAGCACTTGTTCTCATAAATTTTTAACTGCAATGTATTTTAATTTAATATTTTAATAACAGTATAAGAATAATATAAGAAATAGCGTGCTATAAAACTTCTACATATTTTCATATATATTAGATAGATATTAGATATAATTTTTTTTTTAAAGAATTTTTTACTTTAGTGTAGGGGGTGTTTTTTTCTTGTAAAATGATATTAAATAACAACTATGTCTGTAATAAATTTAAGACATAATCTAATGTTAAATTTAAATAAATTATTGTTGATTTGAACAATTCTTTAATATCTCTAACAATATTTTAACATAAGAATTTATAATAAAATTATTTAATTGAAATATTTAAAAGTCTTACAAAAGAAATTTCTATTAAAATGCGAAAAACAATTTAGGAAAAGCTATTAATATTGGAAATATGTATTAATATATTTATATATATTTCAGTGTTCGTTTCGTAATTTGTATTTTAATATCTTACAATTATTCAATTTTCTTATTCCAAAGGATAGGAAAATCTTCTAAAAAAATTTAAATAAGAAAATTATTCAAAAAATATCAATAACAAATTTTAATTAAGGTAAAAATAAGTTATTATTGCTCAAAATAATTTAATATTATAATTCTCCTTAAAGTATGCAATAAACTTTTATTTTAAATTTATTTTTATAAATTGCTTGTATTTAATTTCTCAATTTCATTTTTTTCGATATTTAATAAATTAATTTACACATTTTTCTTGCAAAATTTGTATAATTTATTTATTTTTAAAGAAAATTCCATTTTCAATCGAATAAGAAAAAGTTTTTCTTCTAATATTAAAAAAAAAAAGAAAATCTATGCATAAATTTTATTAAAATTTAACACCTATCAAAGCCATTTTGTAAACAATTTTTTTCCATATTTTATATTTTTTTTTATTTTCTTAACTATATAAAAAACAATCAAACTAGTTTTATGATAGAATTGATATTGATAGTGGTTATGATGAATACAAATGGTAATAATAATAACAATATACATATATTTTTTTAATAATATTGCTGCTGCTGCAGTTTTATATGTTCAACAAGAAAAATGACTTTTTTCAAAAATTTATTTTGTACAATTTACAGATGCAGATAAAGAGATATTTTAAATATAGATACATTTACATGGTACATCTATACATGATAAATATACTAGACATTCCATATATATAAATATATAAGTAATATATAAAATAAATTTGAAAGAAAATAAACAGAAAATGTAAAGTTTTCTGACAAACTTTAACTATAAATTTCAGTAAAAAAAAACTATTCGAAGAACAGAATATTGTAATAAAGCCAAGCAAAATAGTTCAAAAAGTGTTTTTATCTTTATATAAATGAATATAAAATATACTTGAGATAGATATAGATGTACATATATTGAAAAAAAAGTCTTTAAAATTAATTTTTAAGGCTTTTATTATGATTTATATTATATGTATATATATATATATGTAGCACACACACATCAATGCAGATGATGAAATTATTTATAAATTTCTTTTTTTCAAGAAAAAACAATATTTTAATATTCTCAAAATAAATTCATAACCTTTGGAATTATTTAATATAGATATATGAAAATATGTAAAAATCATTCATTATACAAAACAGAATATTGAACAAGGATTTTAATTCAGAAAAGAAAAATATTTATTAAAATGTATATATATGTACATGTAAATAAATGTGGTTAATATAATAAAAAATAAAGGACTGAAACTCTTTTGTTGCCTGTCTGACTCTTTAACACCTTAACATCTTATAAAATTCATTTAAATTTGTTAAAATCTAAAACTCAAGATAAACAATAATTTGTTCGCCTGAAAGTATGCAAACTTTTTCTTGTTATACTAATAATCAAATTTTTGCCTTATTGGTTCTCTTATCATATTTAAAGCACAAATTAAAGCTTATAAATGTACTTCTATCTCTAACTATTTAAGTTTTTGTTAATAATGTTTTTCCACAAAAAAAAAAATGATAAATTTAAGGTTCTAATTTAAAAAAAAAACTTTCATCAAATTCTGCATTAAAAAAACAAGATTTCAACCATAATTTCAATATGTGGGGGCTTTTGAATTTTGTTATTTATGTGCTTTTTTCATTTCTCCCATTCAATGGGAATAAAAATATTTCTTTTGGCTTTATATTTTATTTGATTTTCTTTTGAATTGTGAATTCTTGAAATATTTTATTGAAAAGAAATTTATATTATTTTATTTATATATATATATTTATATTTTTTTAATGCTATTAATTTATAGGCTTTTTGTATACTAAGAATGAAATTAAAATAAAAAAAAAAATATGGAACAATACTAGGAAATAGTAAAAAAAAAAAAAAGAACTTGACATTGAATATGAATTTAATATAATATAAAATATTTTTAAGTATTACAAATTAATAAAATATTCTTTAAATTATATTAAAAATTTTAATATAATTTTTTTTTCTGTGTTAATGAATTTTCAAAAAAGAAAAAAAAAATATTCTGTACTTTAATTTAATTAAAAAATATCTTATTAATTTTTAAATATTTAAATTCGAAAGCAAAAGTCCTATATAATATTTGGTTTTGGATGATATTTCCAGTATTGCATGTTTAATAGTATGCAAAGTCAAGTTTTTTAAAATTTTTAAATAAATTTTTAGTATAAAAAAAGGTCATAATTAATTTTCTTTTATAATTTATAATTAAAAATAAAAAAAATTTGATCAAAGAAATACTGATTTCACTTATGAAACTTTTATACCCACAACATATTTAATTGAATATAAACTGCTGTGTACAGAATAACAAATTTTCGAATCATAAATATTCATTTCATTATTGTGTGTACCTCTGACAGAAAAACTAACAAGAAATATAAAAATAAATGTTTTTTTTTGAATAAATTTTAATGAACTTACAAAGTAATAATATAAAAAAAAATTCTTTCAAGAAATTTATGATGGGATGATATCAGAATATATTCTATGAAATAAATTTATTTAAGAATTTCAGAGCGATTGAAAAAAGACTGAATAAAACGCATTCAAAATTCATAATTTTAATTAAAAAACATTTTACTGCTTTAAAAACTTATAACTTTGTCAAATAAAACTTTCAATTATTTTTTAATTTAGAATTCATAGGATAGTAATTTACATTTTAAACGTATCTAGTATAAAATTAAATTTTCTTTATTTAATTGAATCTTATTAGATGTAAATTAAAACAAAATAAAATTTAATATGATATTTATATATATATTTTTTTTAATAATAATTTGTTATATCCGTTTTTCTTTTGCCTTTACCTTTTGATAATATTTAGGCCCAATTCTCTTTTAAAATTTATTTCTTATACATTAATTTTGTATTAAAAGATTTCTAGGATGGTGAAAATATTAAAATGAATACCATTAAAAAATTTTCTTAATGGAGAAAAATGTATATTTTATTTTTTAACACTCCATTTAAATAGAAACAACTTATTATTTGTTCTTTTTATTTCTTTTTAATTTTTATATTTTGCTTTCAGTTCTCTAAAAGACCTACCCTATTTTTGTTTTAAAAATTTTCATGCTTTTATATATTTGTGTTTTTTTTTAAATACAAAGCAAAAGAGCAGAACAGAAATGAACAGAGGAATAATAAAATTTAGGTTAACATAGTCCCTACTACCTTTAATATTTAAGTGAATTCACTTTTATATATTACTTTTTAAATTTAAAAAAAATATTTTTAAAAAAATGGAAACAGGGTAACAAATAAAAACAATAACAAGAAATAAAATTGGGTTGTAAGACTTAACATATTTTCTAAAAGAAATAAATTTATGTAAATTTAAAACATCCTACAAATATGCAATTTTTTTTTTTTATTAAAAAATGAAAATAAATCTTTTTGAGTGAGAAAAATTGTTAAATTATAGGGAAATTTTTTCAATATGGATTCTAAAACTACAGTTTTTGGGTAAAAAACCATTGCTTTAATAATCCCTAGATGACACTCTATATTAAGTTTATTTTCAACTAACACAACACGATATGATTTTCATATTCCAGTATGGAAGTTTTGGATTAATAAAACAATTTATATTTAATTTAATAAAAAAAGAAAATAATTCACTCACCTCAACAATTCAAATGTTATACATAAATGTTTACGAAAATATGTATAATCTAACATATGTATTACATTATGTTGACTATCTGAATCTTTTTGTTTCAATTCATCTAATATATTTAATTCAACAACAGCCTGATTTAAAAATCTTTTTTTATTTCTTATTATTTTTATAGCTACATGATTATTTGTTTTATGATCCAATGCACGTATTACTTGTCCAAAACTTCCTTTACCAATTATTTCAAGTATTTCATATCTAAAAGCGATATGATCATGTTCAACCTATAATTAAAAGAAATATTTTATTTAAAAAAATCACAATTTTTTTTAATTTTGCACTAATATTTAATTTAATCCAACAACTTTAATTAAAAACTTACAATTTTATAATTTCCATTTTCATCATCATAACCGGAATTCATTGTTGTACCAGATTTAGCATTTATTTTATTTGCATTTTGTCCATAATACCAAATTTCATTATAAATTTTTAATTCATCAAATTCCATTTCAGTTAAATGATTACTATATTTTTTAATTAATTCTGTAATTTAAATATAAAATAAAATTTTAAATTTCATTTTTTAAATGTTTTTTGATAGAAATATTGCAAGAATATATATATATATATATACATATATAATAACTTTTTACTTTACTTCTTGGCTAACTAAATTACTATTGAAAAGAAAGGGCGCAAAAGTTGACACTAAGTTTCTTTAATAATATTTTAAGTTTATTTCATTTTCCATTGAAACTTAGGTCAATTATACCCTAGAGATATTTTCCAGCATCCTTAATTTTTTTTTTATTACTAATATCAGAGATTTTTTTTTTTTTTTTTTCTTTTGTTTTTTTAATCTTTAATTTGAATTCATGGAGATATCATGTTATTGAAATTTTAGATTTGATTTATAAGGAAGGACAAGTCAACACTTAAAACAAAAATGATAAAAATGAAATTGCCTTCTCTGGAAACCAAATATTGTTTTACAAATCTTTGGGCAAAAAAAAAAGACTGCATAAATTAAATATTTTAAATATATGAGTATTTTAACATGACTTAGCAACTCCAAATTTAATGAAGCTCTCATTTCATTTCCATTACATACTCAGATCCGAAGTTTTAAAGATCCATAGTATATATAATTTAAAATAGTCCAAATTGGCTTAAAAAGTTATTTCACTATGGCTTTTCTTAGCCCCGTATAAAAGCTAAACTGGCATCAAAGATGTACAATTTTAATAAAAATAAAAATTGATGTAGCCACGTTTTCAAATCTCAAAGGATTTGAGTAAGAAATATTTAATCTCAATCTTATAGAATCGGTTTTTTTTTTTTTTAATTTTAAAAATAAATAAAGTGGTCCATTCAAGGGAATTATACTGAAATTACAATTGAACTAGTTTCATACATATTTAAAAAAAAAAAAAAAAACCACAATATTCTCAATGGATATATAACTCTTCATGAATCTTAATATTTCATCCTTTGTATATAAAACTTTAATTAAGTGAATCTTTCTGCACTTTTTCCTTTAAACATTATACATTTACATTTATATATATGTTATATATCATTTAAAATTATTTTTTCTATTTGTATATATTAAATAACATATACATATATATCCTATAACAGTACAATCCTTTAAAAAGATATATATATGTTTATAATATATATATTCCGAATTGAATAACTGTAGACTAGCGATATCAGGTTTAATGCAGATTATCTCATGATTTTTTATTTTCTTAAAAACTTTCATACATACATAAATGTGAACAAACCTATTCTATATATACTATATGTATGTATTATATATATACATTATAATATATGTTATAAAAATTTAAGAAAACTTTTGAAGAAATGCCAAAAAAACATCAATGAAAAATCTTTTAAGTGAACTGGTGCAATAATAACTGTCATGGCAGTAGTTGTTGTACGATATATCGAATTTTAGTATTGAAAAATTCTTGAAAATATTTTCTAGTGAAATTAAAACTTCTTTTTACGTTTATTTAACATTTGTATGAATGAATATGAATGTGTGGGTGTTTTTTGATTTATTTAAAATTTTTTTTTTTATTTTGTTTTGATTCCTGTGAAACTGTTAACGTTGTAAAATTTTTTATCCTGCTTTTTCAAAGGAATTTTTTTTTTTTTTTTTTTAAAGAATTAGGAAAAAAAATCTTCAGGGGATTTTTCTTTACGTAAAGGTGAATTTAAAAGTTTGTTTTTTTTTTTTTAATTTATTTTTTGCGAAAAGTGGGACTTATTTCATTTCACTTGTTATAGGAAGTTTACACTTATTAGTTTTATTGCCAAAAGCTTAAATGTCATTCAAGTTACTGTATTGCCAAAAGCTTAAAAGTCATTTTAATAGTTATTTTAAGAATTTGGGGGTTTTTTTTTAACTTTTCAAAGGAAAACTAAAAAGTTTTTAAGTTAAAATGAAAATATGAGATTTTTTGAGTGAAAAAAGATATTGTTTTTTGTGAATGGGGGAAAATGTTTTTGGAAAAATTAAAGGCTATTAAATTTTGGAAATTTTAGTCCTGCTTATCTAAACTAATGGAATTGTTTTTAATATTTTAGTTGCATTTAATTTTAAAAGTGTTTCTTTTATTTTATATCCAATCTATCTATAATCTATATACAGTCCATCATCAGCATATTCATATTAAAAATTTAAAAAAATTATTTTACTAATTATAAGTAAACAAAATTTTTCATTATCTTAATTTTTATATTTTTTAGTACATACACAATACAAAAAACGCATTTATCAAAAATTTTGAAATATTTTTCCACAAATCATTGAATTCATTACGCTTTCTAATTTTTTATTTAAATTTGTTAATAAAAAAAAACAATGCATTTGCTTTTCTATTTAAAATATATACACAAATACATATACGATTATTAAGTGATTTAAAAAATAAATAAATCAAAAAATTGGCAATCCATAAATAAAATTTTTAAGTGAGAACGTCAATGTTTTTAAAAATGCAATTGAAAACAATGTTTATTTTGCAAAGTTTTTACTCGATTTTTAAAACAATTTAAAAAAAAAAAAAAAACCCAAAAAATATTCCTGACTCTATATTTAGAATTTCGAAATTCTATTCGAAAAGTTCAATTCAATTCTTTTGTTGTTTTCTCACTCACACACTCACTCACTCACTTTTTTTTATAGGTTATACACTAATTGGCAGTAAAATTTTCTTTCCGGATTCCAGACTGTCTAATTTTATTCTAAAATCTGAGTTTTTTTATTTTGCCAATAGAAACAATTTTTTTTTTTTAGAAATCGGAAATTTATTTGAAAATTGATATTTGTGCATTCAAAAAAAAAAAACTTTTTGCGTACAATTAAGACAAAATGGCGACATTTTAATTACCATAAATTTGCAGGTTTTTATTTTTTGAATACATGTACAAGGAAATATTATTTAAAAGCATTGTGAACGTGATGATAGCCTTGATTTGAATAACTTTTAAAGACAATGTGAATGGACGCACATCAATTTCATTTAATAATAATTTGCTGTTTTTTTGTTTTAATTAAAAAACAAAAGGCAAAAAAAATACAAAATGGCTGTAAAATAAACATAATTTCCCTGCAGCATTTTTTCACAAAAATAAAATAAAAAAGGATGTATGCCTCCTTAAATGACAGTCAGTTTCCTTTGGTTAAGATTATCAAATTGTTTGGAATATAATTAAATATATATCAAATTGGATAATAGTAATTTGATAAAAGGGAGCGTGTATCCATGTAGACTTTGCGAAACTATTTTTTTTTTAATGAAAAAACTAATTTCGGAAAATTTTTACGAATCTTTTCGGGAATTTTATCAAAATATATTTTAAATACATTTAAATACTTTTTACTATTCTGACCCTATTCGGTTTGATTTTAATGTACATACTAAATATATTTGCATGTTAGTATATACATATATAATATATATGTACATAAATATTTAAAAATATGTATGTATTTTATTATAATAAAAATAATAATAATATATATAAAAAATCAGAGTAATTTTTCAGTTTTTATTTCCAAATGGACTAACAAAAGGATTCAGTTTTTTTTTCTCTATTGTCCTTTTTATTTTTAATTTTTATTTTTGTTTTTTTTTTTTTTAGAATTTTAAAAGTGTTTGTTTTTGCTTATCCTTGAATCAAAAAAAAAAAAAAAACAACAATTCTTAATTACTAAAAAAAAATAATGTGTAAATGTTGTTTAATTGTTTGAGAAAAGAAGACATGATGCATGCAAAATAAATATAGAAAAAAACAAAAGTTTTAAAAAAGAATCCTAAAAGGATATGAAAAATCCTTCATTCAGGAAAAATAACGGTTACTTAAATAAATAAATATAAGGGGAAAAAAATTAGTTTCAAGTAACAATGAAATATTTTCAAACAATTTAATTCGGTTTGGGCAGTTCCGTTAATTTGATCTCTTAATTTGACGAAATTTGCCAAGAACCCCTCCGACTTCGATTAAAACTTGCATTAAATTTGATAGTAAAACTGCAGTTTCAACTATATTAATATGAATTATAACAGTCGCTTACCCTTCGTAAATCCATAGAACTTTAATATGCTAACCCCCTGAACTTTTGAACTCTCCAAAAATGGATTATTTGTATTATTAAATTTTTATAACATTCCACAGAATAAATTCTGATCACGAAATATTATAGTCCGAATATATACAAACAAACATTTGAAGGACCTTCCTAAAATGGATTTAAACCATTTTTCAAAAAAAAAAAAAACCATAAAACAAAAATTAACCAATTTAAATTGAAAATAAAATTATAAATTAGTTACAAAATTAATTTTTACGACAAATTATCAGGACATTTTTAGAATTTTAATAAAGGACATAAAAGGATACGAATAAATATATAATGTTTTAAAATATATACATATATTCATTCAAGGATGATGCTGTATTTTTTGCTTTCAACATGTATACAAACATTTCTACACTTTAACGTATAATATATTGAATAATTTCATTTCCAATTTATTTGAAAATCAATATTAATTTTAAAAAGGCTAACTTTAAATTTTTAAAAAAAAAGTTTAAGGACATTCTTGCTATTTTTGTTGTTGTTGTTTTTGAAAAAAATTATAACTCTTACAAATCCACAAAAAAAAATAAAAAATTAAAGCCAAGAGTTTATTTGTGTAGCAACAACAATAAGAAAAACATACTAGACTAAAAAAACATGTTCTATCAATTTGTTTGTTTTGAATAATCGTTCCCCTCTACTATCATCTCCTTTACCTCCAACTCTATACAATCTGTATACAACATTCCAGTAACCATCAATTTTCTTCTGTTATTTTTCGATTTCAATTCTGTTAAATTTTTTATTGAATAAATTATATTGTTATTTATGTCACGAATTTAACTTATATGTATATGTATATGTATGTAATCAACTTTCAACCCCGTTTACCTATATTCTGTATATATGATATAATATATAAAATAAGGATATTGGGTCTTACATATGAATGACATGAGACAAGATGGTAGGAGTTGAAATAATTCTGTATGTAAATTAAGTATGTTTATTTTGATATTCTAAAGATACGATTTAAATCCATATGTATATATATATATATATATATAACAAACTACATTTTTAAAATCCATATATATTAAATATCTATCTACTTTTTTTTAATAAAATGAGACAAGAATAGGTTTTCACGCGAATCTAATTTGCATGTTTAAATAAAATTCAATTTGTTTGAGAAACAAAAATCCAAAAAAAAACAAATGGAAGACAGAAGTAAATTGAATGGATTATCATATCACATATCATACATATATGATATAAAAAAAAAACAAAATTACAAAAAAAAACTAATAAACAAAACGAATATACAAATAACGAAACAATTCACTAAAAAACGAGGAAGAGTATGGTAGAGTAGACTGTGTCAACTCTGGGATACCCGTATGACCGTAACATATAGATTATATCATCCGGTTATTACTTTTGTCAAAATTTCAAACATACAGCTTCATTAAGTGTAGTGGAATACTCATATAAAAGAAGGAGTTGTATGGCAGCTACTCGAACCCTCTGCAGTAGACCAACCAAATTTTGCAGAAACTTTGGCCATGAAACTAAACTACTTTTGACAAAATTTCAGACACGCAGCTGTAATAGGTACAGAGTAATACTCATATAAAATAAGAAGTTGTATGGCAGCTACTCGAACCCATGGACCAAAATGGCTGGATTTAAATAGCGATGACGCCTATTGCAAAAAAACGAATTTACGAGAATTTCAAGATCCTAGCTCCTTTAGTTTTTGAGTTATCGTGATGGCGGACGGACGTACAGACAGACGGACAGACCAACGGACATACATAGCTAAATCGATTTATTTTTCGATTCTGATCCGATCCATACACTTGAGTCTATATCTACCCGCCCTCCTTTTCTGCGTCACAAACGTAATGGCAAATTTATTATACCCTTTGACTATATAGTCATACGGGTATAAAAAATAAACTAAAAAATTAATAAAAGAAAGGGAAAAATGAAAATTGATTTTTCCAATACAAGAAAAATAGAATAATAAAAAACAAATATCCGTCTTATTGTTTTAATATTTTTCGAAATGTTTATTGTTGTTGTTGTTATTCTTATTTTTTTTAACTCTATAATAAAAACTAAAAAAAAAGTTTGTATATAAAACTGTATAAAAAGTTCAATATTGAAAATTTTCCGAAAAGTATACCTATGTGATACACCACTAATTCATCAAGTGTTCGAATTATTTTTTCACCCCCTCCCCCCTCTCTCTCATCCCTTTCAGAAAAACAAAAAAAAAACCTTTTTTATAAAAACATATGAGAGTATAAATATAAAATAAGTAGTTGAAAGTTCTAATATCGAAGCATTTGAGAACAACTAGTTTTTTTGTTTTCAATTTTTCCAAAACAACAACAAACTTTAGTATAAAACAATGAAAAACTTTATTCAAAAGTTTTTTTTATTTTTAAAGTGGTTTGAAGGCACTTCAAACTAAATAAAATGCATCAAAATATTTTTAAATAAAATATATATGGAAGGTATTAAAAAAATATAAAACCTGAGTTTTTCAATTGATTTCAGAAGAAAAACTTTTTTTTTTTTTATAAATCGTTAGAATAAATCGTTCTTCAAGGATTCATTTGATTTTATATTATATACTTAGTATGCATATTTGTATAAATGTATGTAATGTATTTTCATAAAAAGGATAATATATATTTTGTATCAAGGTTAGTGGTATTTCTTCAACATTTCAATATATATATATATATATATATATATATATATATATATATATATATATATGGATATGTAATTCTTGCAACATTATAAATTTTTATAAACCTCAAAACATCAATCAATAAAGTAATCTTTAAACTTTATATATATATATATTTTTGGAAAAAAAATTCTTACCTGATGGTGTTAACGGATTCAAATCACATTTATTACCATTGATACCATTGGATGTAACACCACCACCACCACCACCATTTGATGATGATTTTGCTGAATTGGAAGTTGATATAGCTGATGGTGTTCCGGTTGATATTGGTGAACCCAAATTATTATTATTATTACTATTACTATGACTGCTATGATGATTACTGTTACTGTTACTGTTATTGTTATTATTATTATTTATATTATTATTATTATTTCCATTTGTATTGGTAATTGATGTTGTTGATGATGTTTGTGGACTAAGTCCTTGTTGTTGATGATGATGATGATGATTATGATGTCCTGTCATGATGTTACTGTTATTTATATTATTATTGTTGTTATTATTATTATTGTTATTTATATTACTAATTGTATTTATTGTATTTGTTGTTAAACTACTTTGTAGTAAATCACTTATTGAACTAGATCGATTTGATGTTGTTATACCGATTTGTGTTCCAGTTGTACGACGTGTCGATGGTTTTGGACCTAAACATAAATTTTTCTTTCGACATTTGTCGTTATCTGGATGAAGCTGTAAAATATAAAAGAAAAAAATGA
Organism: Dolichopus griseipennis; assembly: GCA_963082915.1. NCBI lineage: Eukaryota > Metazoa > Arthropoda > Insecta > Diptera > Dolichopodidae > Dolichopus > Dolichopus griseipennis. The sequence continues at coordinate 1,532,362 of OY720444.1, read as the reverse complement.
AATTTGATTAATTTGATTATTATTAAGAATTTTATAAATAATATAATAATATGTTTTTACAATTAAATTAAATATACCTTTATTAAAATCATATTTGCCATTCATATTAAAAAAAAAAAACAATCGAAATAAATCTTTTTTATTTTTTTTTTATTTTATAGTTATTTTTTTTTGATTTTTTCTTACTTAAGGAAACAGATAAAAGACCGACAGACAAACAAACAAACAAATAACTAATCAAAAAAAAAAATTCCGATTTAATATATAAATAATTTAAATTTATTTTTATTTTAATTTTTTTTAAAGACTGACTGACAATTTCACAAAACAAAACATAATTAAAAAAAAAAATTTATTTTTAATAATTTTTAAGAGAAACTCGAAATAAAATAATAATTTCAAATGATAAATTCCAATTTTTTTTTGTAGGTTTTTAACATGGAAATTATTCAAATAAAATCTGAAAATAAAATATAAATTCACGTATTTTCTAAAAATTTTTATGATAATTTTTCCGGATAAAAGGTTTCAATTATTTGAAACTATTTTTTTTTTTGTGAACTTTTATACATCAGTCATTTATGACATCAAATAAAATTTGACAATATTGATTAATTTTTATTAAAGATCATAGCCAATTTAAAAACAAGGCCTTGAAAATTTCAAAAATATTGCATATCCTAAAAAATTTCCATATTTTAAAATTGCAATTAAATTCAATTAATTCAATATTTCAATATAATTAAATTAAATTTAATTAATTTAAATTTTTGCAATAAAATTTACTCCATTCAATCCATATATAAATATAAATCATATCATCAAAGTCCATTTTTAAATTATTTATTACCATTACAATACTCGTATAAAATTAAATTTTTTTTTTAATTGCACAATTTAAACTGACGACTTTCTTAATTTGGATATAAAATTATTTAGTCATAATGAACCATTTAATTTCATTGCCCTGTAATTTTTTTTTTTTTTACCATAAATTCACTGCTTTTTAACTTAAAGTTAATAAAACAAGAAATTAATAAAGCAAGTGTTGCTTTTTCTAAAAAAAAAACATTAAAATTTCTAGAGAAGTTTTTCCCAAATATGTGCAACTACTTAAATAATAAAAGTTGATTTATATAAAAATAATGTTAAGTAAAAAAAAAATTTCACTAATTGTCAGATTAATATGATGAATACGAATATCTAAAATAAAAAACTGATTAAAAACCTGTTCGAATAGAATCGTTAAAAAAAAGCGATTTTATGAAATATTTCGCGAAAAAAAAACACCAAATGCTTATGTACTTAAGTATTATGCATATCTCTACCTTATTAATTAGTAATAATTATTTGCCTATGTAGCTACTAAATTTAAAAATGGAATAAGGGGAGGAAAAATTTATCAATTTTTTAATTGATTAATTATTTTTTTTTAATATCTTTGTAGATATGTTATAAATCTTAAAATTGTGATTTTAAAAAAAAACCCCAACTTCTGTGAACTTAACTATTATTTTGTATTTGGCAGCTTCAATATAATATAATACAAAGTACTTAACTTATTTACTTATGAATTATGATAGGTATGTTAAACTTTGTTGTACATATTATGCTCTATGAATAAACTTTTTAATTAGGATACAGAATACATACAACATAGTTCAAATCGTACTAAAATGTTTAGAAAAAAGTACAGTTTTCTATATGTAGGACAGCATTAATTCGAATTTTGGCTACTTGACTTCAGTAAATATGGATCAGTAAAAATCATTAAATTTTCAGAACATTATATATTAGAACACTATTTATATTTAGAATGTAAATCGCTTTTTTTGTGTAATAAGTGTACAAAATTATACTCTCTTTATTCCGCGTTAAGCTACAGGAATAAAATTCAAAAATACTTAAAAACGTTTTTATAATTGAAAAAATTATAAATTTTTTTTTTAAGCAAATTTCAAACGCAAGAATATTGTTGACAACATTGTTGCCATACATTTTAAATTTAAAAGCTCGAATTTCGAGCAAAGGGCGATACTAGTTAGTAACAATTATTTTTCTTTTAAATGAAAGTATTTCAAATTTTGTAATTAAAAAAAATAAAATTTGAATACAATTATTTTTCAATGTTTTTTATGAAACATTCACTTGTTATTTTAAAAATTTACCTATTTGTGTATTTTTTAATGTCTGAAAGAAAGTGAAACTATATAGTAATTAAATTACAATATATTTTGAACTAACATTCATATTCTTTTGCATAGATCATAAATTTAATACGCTTTCTAATTAATTATTTGAAATCATATATTAGAAAATCCGAAAAATCATATTTATTTTGATGTAATAAGGAAATAATTAAATTAAAAAAATTTTCCCAAGTTTAATTATACGAAAATCCCTCTAAAATATACGCAAATTAATTAAATATTTTTTAATATTAACCTATATACATAATTTTATGTAGTATGTAATTAAATTTTTGTTTTTTACTAAAATAAGGCACAGATGGCGTCCTAATTATTATTATTCTCTGATTTGAAACTTCATAATGTTTTTTTTAAGAAAATAAAAAAAACTTATAATTTCAAAGTCAAAAAACAATTTTTATATATAGGTTTCCCCAAAAAAAAAAAAAAAAAACAATTACCACAATTTGATTTATATCATAGTTTCTCAAGTTTATAATATAATCAATAACTACTTAATACGAATATTACATAAGTACACAAAATATAATTTATATGTAACTGACATCTAAAGACATAAGAAAAATGTTTTTCCAAGTTTTCAACCTTGAACTAATTTGTAATTTTTTTTTTTTTTTTTATAATTTGTTTATTTTGTAATTCATTTTTAATTCAAAATCATCTTAAGTAAAAAACTTCCAACTTATTCTTCATACTCCAAAAGTAATTAGTTCTTATATACAGATCTTTAAGTATATATTATTTATTACTAATAGTATATGTGTATATATATCTTCATAAATCAATGATTTCATTATCAAACCAAATATATATATATATACATATATACAATATATAATATTAATAATTTCTCATTATTAAAAGATTTAATACTCACTTATAACTTACGGATACAATTTAACAAAAAAAATATTGAAATAATACTAAGAAAACCACCAAGGCAGTACATATATCTATAAATTTATCTCGTGATATAATCAAAAAAAAAACATAAACAAAATACAAAATTCTATCATCAACAAATAAATTCTCTGACATAATAATGGAATATTGTAAATAAATAATTTTCAGAAAAAAAAAACAAAATATTAAAATAAACACCCAATAGTTCTTTGTTAAAAATATTTTCGCATTTTCCAATATAATTTTCCCAGATTTTGAAAAATCTTTTCAATTTCTCATATTGTTTACAATATTTCTATCAATATCCGATCAATATTTGACCATCAATTTGAAATGAAACAAATTTAAAAAAAAAAAAAAAAAAACAAAAAACAAAATTCACTGTAACTCAGTTAACAGAGAAATGTTATAAATTTACTGTATATACATTTGTTTTATTTGTTCCAAGCCAAATTTCATGCGATATCTTCTGAATTTCTTCTTCAGTAAACAGTACAATATTACATGCAATCATAATAATTACGTCTGAAATATTTTTATTTCATTCTAAAAAAAAAAATATATTACGAAAGATACAAAATCGATTGAATCCATTTTGAAGTAAATATGATGAAAATAAATTTGAAAGAATTGACCATCGTACAATTGATTGGCCTTCTTACCCAGATTTTTTCAAAGAATAACAAAATAAAAAAAATTTTTTTTTATTATGTCCAGAATAAATTGATTTTCTTGTGCTTTTTCATTATTATTATTATTTGCGGAGAGACTGATTTGCGATTATTTCGCTTGTTAATTACCAATCAATTAGTATCTTATTAATCATTTAAAAAAATATTAATGTATATATATATATATATATATATATATATATATATATATATATATATATATATGTAATTGCTTGTTTTATAATAGCGTTTTAGCGTTTTTCTTATATATTAAAAAATATATTTATGATTCATGTTATTTATCTTATATACAATTTATTGAATTTTCTTTGAAAATTATTACTTTGTTTATGATTTTTCAGTTTAAAAATGAAAAATTGGGGCTCATTATTTCAAAAAAAAAAAAAAAAAAAAAATTTAATTGATCATATAAAAAAATATGTATTTTAATAATTGTAGCATGATATTAAAATTGATACTGACTTGTCATGATAGATTTGATAATGAAAAGAAATTAATAATTTTATAAATTTATCTTTTTTGGATTTTTTGTAATTTGAAATTATTACTTACATAACAGTAAATATAAAAATTTATTAAAATGTTTTGGATAAGACTTGAATCTATTATTTTAAGGAACCTTTTTGTGAATTTTCTGAAGCTAAAATTGCAAATAGAAATTTCGGAATTAGTAAGAATTCAATTGGTAAAAACCTTTTACGTTTTGCAAAAGAAAACCAATCCATTGGTCTTCACACATTTATTTATTATTAACCTTTTCGTATATAAAGCATGATATAAATTATTAATATCTTGCAGGATTTGTTAAATTTCGAAGAATCTTTGTTATCTCCAGGATTTAGTGCTGTACTTTTAAAATTCAATAAATAATATTAATATCTTGAGGATTGGTAAAATTTCCAAGAATCTATGTTATCTCCAGGATTTAGTGCTGTATTTTCAAAATTCAGTAAATATTTCCACGAACTTTATATTTAAATATTTCTGATATATTTCATGAAAGTCTAATGTATGTTACACTTCTCTTATTGAATCTGAAAAATTTATGACTAATTTATGAAATTTTAATTCTGTACCAAATTTCAAGGTTTAATAAAGATATAAATTCTTGGAATTAATCTTGAAGATGCACGAAAAATTTTTAATAGCTCGAAGTACGCAGTAATAAAACATTTAACAACAAAATCAGAACATACCGCCTAAATATATGCAAAGTAAAAAAAAACAAAAATATAATTCAATATTTTTCAATATAATTTTCTTATCACTTCCTACTTATATTTTCTTCCTTCCATATTTCCTTTTTTTGTTATTTTTTACTTTTCTTTTATTTTAATTTAATTTTAGAAAACGAAATCCAACCAAAGTAATTTAATCAAATATTATATTTTTATATTTCATGTTTTGTTCTTTCCATGTTTTTTTTTTTGTTTTAATTCTTCCGGTAAGAAAAGGTTATTAACACTAGACGCTGTTTTTTTTTTTTTGTTTTATTCAAACTAATTTTAGCACCTCCACAATTTGATACTATAATACTGTTATAATATAGTTGTGTATTTCAAGTTGTTTTTTTTTTTTGGCGAATATGATTATGACAAGTCAACACTCAAAAATAATAATAGTGTTAAATTTCAAATATATGTACGTGTGAATGTTTATAAAAAAAAAACAAAAAAGCAAAAAGAAATCTTATTAATTTATTAACTTTAGTCAGGATATTTTGCTTAACACTATTAAATAATTTTCTACGTCATTTGAATAGTTACCTGTAAAAAAAAAGAATTAGAAAAAAAAACAAGGAGTGAAAATAAAAAATTAATGAGTGAATGAATGTGTAAAACACCAGGTGATCATAATTTGAGAACCTTTTATAAATGCTTATAGTTTTAAATATTATTAGAATTAGTTAGAAATGAATCTAATAAATTTATTTGTATACATTTTTTAAGTATATAAATTTATAAATGTTGAAGAACATAACTATTAAGATTTTTGTTGTTGTTTTGTAACTTCTTTGTTTTTTTATATAAAAAAGAAGAGCCATGTATATTTTAAAATACAGTGATCCCAAAAAGAACTATATTCCCTAAATGTAGCTTTACACAATACCAACAATTTGAAATGTTATCAAAAGACACTTAAAGCCACTTTCTATGCCAAAGCTGTAAAAAATTACTAATTTGGTTTCAAAATGGAGTAAAGATAGTCAGGTGTTCACTTAAATGTTAGAAACACTTAATTTTACTAAAGTTTCATTAGAGACACTTCAAATTAATTTTACCTTAAGAATACGAACCCAAATAGGAAAGAATCACTGTACAGATATGCATTGTATACTTCTAGGCGTTTTATATTATTAATAATTACTTTGTTATTTTCTACTTAATGGATAATTTTGTGACACGATATTAAAAAATTTATAAAACATTAATTTTTTACACGTTCTTAATGTCATGTTCGTATTTTTTTTATTGTTAAACGCATTTTTGAATTTCATTAAATATTACCTAAATGTATTTTAAATAAACAAACAACCATTTTAAACGATTGATTGTTACATACTTATTATATATGAACATATTAATATAGATATTTAAACCTTAGATACATGCATATATATATCATATTTTAACATGCTTTAGAATATGTTAGATACTTTTGTTAATAATAAGATACTCTTGTTAATAAAAAATAATATATATATATATATATATAATTTGAGTGAAGCAAAATTGATGAAATATTATTGAAGTGTATTTTAATAAATGCAGTAACAACAACAATATCAATAAAATGACAAAAATTATATACATACATATATGTATAATATATATGTATATAATATAAACATATTCAATAATGGGTGACATTTAATGGTTGAATTAAATTGCTATGGGCAAAATATTCAATAATAATATATTTAAAAATTTTCCATACTCTTTATATACCTACGAACCCACTTCTCTACTTCTTTGTGCTTCAGTTTAACTTTACATACCCAGGTCTTTTTTATCTTTTCGAATCATTTTTTTTTTTTTATAAATGATATGCTAATATTGAAATACACTTGTGCATGTGTGTTCATTTGCATAATACTCGTATATACATTTTAAGTGAATTATGTTATTTTTAATTTATTTATTTTATATAATACACCCATAGTAAGTATATGCGGCATATATTAGATTGGTTTGGTGAATATCTCTAAGTGATACCTGCAAGGTTGTTTAGATATACATTTTCTTTCGATTTTTTTTTTTCTCGTGTGGATTTATTAATTGCTCATGGGTTTTATGTTAATTTTCTCTTTAATTTTGATAACATGAAAACCCGAAATAAAACATTAAAAAAAAAAAATTCTTTTTTTTATTTGTATCTTTTGGGACTTAATTTAAATTTTTTTTTTCTTCTTTTCTCAAGATACTTATACGTAAATACGTGTGTATCGCGTTTAGGCTGTTCATATCTGAATAATAATCATATAAAATTAAATTATTGTTTATTTATTTTATTGATTGATTTTTTCCCAAAGTCTTTTCTTTTTTTACATTTTATATAAAACTTAAAAAAGTATCCATTAGATACAACCAACTTTAAAATTTAATCAAAATGAAAATATACAAAATATATCTTATACAAAAACTTATATAGATAGTCTTTGTGATCAATTGAAATCGAAAAACCTAATGAATTCAAGTGTTCGTTCTTTTATGATAATTTTTTATTAAAATAATAATCAATATAAAATATTAAAAAAAAAATATTTTCAAATTTATTTTAAAATGGTAAAAAAAATTATTGAAATTGGTTAAGTTTTTTTTTGAATTTGTTTTTTAAATTTAAATTATCAATTTGGGACTATAGAGGTACAATAAAATATTATATAGTAGCTATATAGTCTATTAAAAAGGTAGGAATTATGGAGATTCATTGAAGTTTAAAAGGAATAAAAAATAAATTTTTATTAATTTGAAAAATTTATTTTTTTATTATTAAATTTTATTTTATATTTTAATATTTAAAACATGCTGTTGGGTTCAAATTCATTATAAACACTGTCCAATTTAAAAAAAAAAGAAATCATCGTTTAAACAAAAACAAAATGGAAAACCTTTAAAATAAACAGATTGTAGGCTATAATAACAAATGCCAAAACATTTTTTTTTATTTTCCATAATCTTCTTAATATAAACAAATAAATGTTTATATGTAAATATTATGTAAAAAAAAATAAATAAAATTGTCTGTTTTTTTTTGGATATATACAAATTTTTTATTACAATATCAATTTCGTGGGTCCCATGAGTATACAATTTTCTATTTTAAAAAAAAAGTATCTATTGAAAATTAACTTATAAGAAATCACGGATGTGATATGCATAAACAGTCTGTTATTGGTTTATTTTTAATTCGTCAAAAAAATTTTCTAATTTCCTTACCGAGTCTTGGGACCTTGTCAAATTGTTCTTCACCGGAAGTAAAATTAAAACCGTTGAAGGACGTCCGTATTGTTTCCTACACACGCAGCAGATTTAAAAAAAAAAAAATCAGCTCATGTAAAAGTAATAAAATTAATTTACCAAACCGCAAAGTTTTATGGAATAAAAGAATGTTTTTTAGAAGAAAAACACCAAAACTAAACATTATAAAATTCAACTTAAATTCTAAAAAAATAGAATTTTTTTAATTTAAATAAAATTTTTTGAATATATGCTGCTACATTAATTATAAAATATACATTTATAATAAACATTTTTTACTACATATGCCTCATATATTTTTACATGTAAACATTAAACAAAAAAAACCTAAACCCATTCAAATATTACTAACTATCTAACTATAGCAGATAATCAGATATTCAGATATTAAAAGGCAAAAAAATAAATATAAATATTACCCTTAAAAATTCTATAAAAAAAATTTTTAAATGACCACAAAATAGCCTTTCTATATTCCCTACAATATGTACACGTTTAGTTTTTTTTTTTACAAATTTTAAATTGAAATTATATTTAAAAAAAAAATGGCCATTAAAACTAATGGAAAACCTTGAATAGTTCCTCATTTTCTTCAATATATACATAATAAACATATATAGTATAAACAAATTATATATATATATATTTAAAAAAAATTACAGATAGTTCTTAAGATAAATAATTTTATCGAAATTCAAGGTTAAATCATTATTAAATTGATAAAAAAAAATTAGAAAGGGATGGAAAATATCATTTAATTCTATTTATAAAAAATTAAAATGAAAATTTTAATTAAATATATATATATATATATATATATATTTGTATACACATAAAATTAACCCTTAAGTTTTGGTATTAAATTCAAATTTTGGTTTTTCACTACCCCTTTTTTAATACATATATATATATAATATATATATTAAAAATGATAATAGGCTCAAAATAAATGGATTTGTTTGAATAAAAATAATCGTGACCTTTAAACTTTTCACATTTTCCAGAAGAAAAAAAAAAATGGAATTCAATTAAAATATTCTAAAATTATATATAAAAAGTACTTAATTGAAAATCATGTACACTCAGCACATCTCAGAATCAGAAAATTTTAAGAACTATTTTAAGAAATTTTCCATATTATCTCCTCATATAATAAAATTAATTAAAAGAATTCTAATGTACATATTTAAAATTTAAAAAAAAATAATATAAAAAAAAAATTTTAATTTTCCAAAATTTATTTCATAAAAATTCAATTAAATTTCTATTAAAAATTTTCATTTTATATTCATTTATAAATTTAATTCTATTGAAAATAATACAAAAACGATAAACTAAAAACGCTTTTCGAAATCGTAAAATTTTCAATTTTATTGGTGCAATTTTAAATGTGATGCAATTTTTATATACTGTAAATTTTTGATAGTCTAATTTTAAAGTGCATAAACTTTAAAGTGAATAGGTATTTTGGTATTTGTATATGAGTTAATGCATCCAGTCAAAATACACAAAATTATATTATTTTGAAAATTTTTTTTAAAAAAACTAATAAAATAAATTCCTATATTATAAACTTCTAAAGTATTTTTGCAATAATAATTTTTTATTTAATAAAAATTTAATTACTAAATAAAATTAAATAGAAATGTTTATTTAGAATTTTTTCACGTATATATTTGAAAACGTATTCAGTGCATCGTATAGGTTATATTAAGATACAATACTAAATGTGCAATAAACTAAAATAAGTCTTGAATATATTTGAATATATAAGAACTGTGACCCCTTTCAGATTCAGATATTTTCAAAGAAATTCTATCAAGAAATAGCCCGTACATAAATAGAACAAATAAATTGCAAAAAGTTGAAATAATTCATTCATACCATAAATTAGTAAATAACTAATAAAATAAGTAATTAGAAAACTAGAATATTTTTACTAATCAACAGTTTTATGGTATTTTAAATATTTTTATGCTCATAAATTTTTTTTCTAAATTTCTTCTAAAATAGAAATCAATTGAATTTCACATATAATTTATTTTTAAATATTTTAATTATTTATTTATTATTTTTGTTTTTTTTTTTGAGTCTATAAAAATATAATAATAATTATTATTTTGGAATTGATTCAAATCATATAAATAATTTAATTCATTCATATGAACAGTGTTCATATATTATAGAAATACAAATAAAATATCTTCAGATACACAAAAATAACAAATTCCTAACAAGAAAAAAAAAGAGATTAATTTGTATATATAACACTTATTTGTCATATTCACAGCCAACAATCAACCAAATATATATACTATCTATAATAATGTATATATATAGTTAATAAGTTTCACATCATAATCCCAATTCTCCATAATTCAATTTCAAACCAAAATTCTGCCCAATTCTAAAGAGAATATCTATGGTTATGGCGTAAAAAAGAAAAAAAAAAAACACATCCACCCACCTTTTACTAAAATATATATACCTACTTATTGAATTATTTTATTTTATTTTCACATTTATATTATTTTCATGGTTATCTTTGAATATATATACATATATATATATATTTATATAGTATATCTTTATAGTATTATAATGATTATTTATTATTTTTATTTCTCAATTCATAATTTCTTGTTCCGTTATTCATCTTTGTATCTATAGATTTTTCTATTAGTTTTGTTATTTTTTTAGATACAAAATGTTCTAAATACAGTTAGTTGTTTCGTTCTATATTTTTTCAACAATTTTTTTTTATTATTATTTTGTTATACATTTTGTTTTAATGTTTTTGTCCTATATTCAGTATATATATATGTATATATATGATGTATTTATAAATATATTAAATCAAAATATAATTGTAAAGAAGAACAACTGACCGCACACAAATATCTATAGATTTATTTTTATCTTCTTTTTTTTTTATTATTTTCTTATTCTTTATAATCCCATTGAGCGAACAATGCACTATCAACACCGATTTTAATATTAAATAATAAATTTCATAAAGATAAAAAAAAATTCTACCTTAAGATACATATACATATATATATATATACGAATATTCTATAATTTATATCAACATGTTCTGAAATCTTAAGATATATTTTTAAATTATGGTCGAGTGGTCGATGTAATGATTGAAAAATAAAAAAAAAAAAAAAAAAGTGTTATTACATAAAAAAAAAAAAACAAGAAAAATAAATTTAATTGTAACATATATTTATACATCTTTTAATATCATACGTTCAAATATTTAACGTGTATATATCTTAAGATATAGATAATAATAAATCATATAAAAGTTGGCTACAGCTAATAGATATTCATTAGCTGTCATTCACCGTCCAATATCTGTCTCTTAGATATTTTTTTTATATCTTTGGGTGTTCAGTTTTCAAAAGAAATGTAACATAAGAGGAATGTATCTTTTGTTTAGTATCTATAGATTTATTTTATTTTGTTTGTTGATTATTTTTATTTTATTCTTCCACTTTTATTTTATAAATATATCAGAAGCTTTTTTTATTTTCATTTTTTTCTTGTTTTTCTGTTTTTTTGTGGATTTTCTGATCGGTTCTTGTAACTTACTAACCCAATTACTTAATTTTTTTTCATCATTTATGTTTAGTTTTTTTTTTTTTGATTTGTTTCATTTTTGTTTTGTTCTAAATTGTTTCAAATGATAGCTTTTTATATTTTTTTTTTAAAAGATTCAAATTAAAAAAAAAAAAAAACCAAAACAAAGAGACAAAAACAACAATATAATAAAAAAGAATCGTAAAAATTGTTAAATATATATTTATAAAATACAAAATACAAAAAAAAAGCAAAAGAAAAATGAAAAGTTTTATAGTACAAAGGTGAGTTAAAAAGTTTTCATATACTTTTAATTTTGCTTTTCATTGTTTACAAATAAATTAATTTTGTTGATTACTTTATTAAAAAAAAAAAAAAATAACAAAATTTCGAAATTGTTTATTTAAAAATGAAAAAAAAAATATAATATTTGCAAAATTAGCACTATTTGAACTTTAATAATTTCATAAGTAAAGAAAAAATTTTATAGATATTTTAAAAAAGAAAAGAAAAAGTATAGTTACTTAAGTAATATAAATCAATTTGATATTTAATCAAAATTAAACATTTTAAGTGAAATCATCGATATTATTTGATTGAAAGATCTGTAAGATAATTTTTCTGCGAATTTTATTAATCCGAATTGATATTTTAATTGTGCAATGTACAATGGGGACTTTAATATGAATAATGGAATTTTATCATTGATTTTGAATGGAGTTTAGTGTCAATAATAAAATAACACTAAACGAACTGATTTGACAGCTGTCTTATTTTATTACCAATTTTTTTTAAATCCTAAAATTATGCAACGATTAGCTTGGATTAATGTCATAACTGATTTTGACAGAGATCTAAGCAACATTTAAATTAAAATCAATTTTATTCAACGTTTAGTGTCAATAATAAAATAACACTAAACGAACTGATTTGACAGCTGTCTTAGTACCAATTTTTTTTTAAATCCTAAAATTATGCAACGATTAGCTTGGATTAATGTCATAACTGGTTTTGATAGAGATCTAAGCAACATTTTGATTAAAATCAATTTTTTTATCTGATGTAAAGGCAGCACTTTGAATACTTATTGTAAAACTTATCGTTTTATCATATTTAAAAACAAAATTATCATGTGGGTTGTTGATATAATAAAAAAGATTTACAATTATAATAAAGATTATTTTAATTACTTTTAAAATATCTCTGGTGTACCATAAAGAATTCAAATAAGAATTTTTTTATTTTTAATTAAAAAAAAATTAAAATAAAATTAAAATATTCAAATTTGTAGCTGAAATGAATAAATAAATAACCTAATTAAAATTTTTTTTTAGAACAAATTCGCACAAATTAATTTAGCGAAGACTCAAACCTTTATTTTGATTTTAAGTATTAACTGTGGTACTAGTAGGTAATTTAATTACCAATAAGTCTTTCTGCAATTCTTTTAGAATTAATAAAAGAAATCTAATTTGATTTGTAATTCATATTTTTAACATCCATTCATCCATTTTAATTTTTAAAGATAAATTCCTTTACTACTTTGTTTTTTGTATTTTCACATTTTTTAACTGAAAGTTATTCTATATTGAAACATTTCTGGTAATCATATTTTGCAAACATTCATAATGGTTATATGAATATATTTATCAATGCATGCATTTTTTTTTTATTATAAATTCCTGCAGCATAACAACATTCCTTTGGCAAATTTATTCTAATACATTATACGTGCATTTTTAATTTATTTTTCTGCTGTTATCTTTCTAGTTCAATAGATTCAAAAAGTATCTCTCAACATAAATTTTATTTTGTTTTTTTTCTAATGTTTTTATAATTTATGTTTTAATAGCTGAATCAAAATTCACTTTATGATTGTCATCATGGAGCGCAAAAATACAAGAGAAGAAGAAATGATAAAATTATTATATTCGAATGTATATAATCAAAAGAATCGGATGTTCTTTCTAACCGGTTCCTTTTTTAATGGTTTTACGTATTTAGATGGCGCCCAAAATGAACATTCATTATACTTATACATAAGATACATTCATTTTAAATCTGTAAGTTTTTATTTTCCTGCCATCGCATATACAAAGTATCTAATTTTTTTTTTAACCTGACATTATTAATAATGCTATTTGTGTCGGTTTATTTTGAATTTTTCAAACTATCTGATGGATATTTTCTTTGTAATAACTAATAAGAAAATCTATAAATTCTTTGTACAATATACGAGTATATAACGGTAAATTAAAAAGTGAAAATATTAGTACATTCTTTCAAGTATCTATAAGCATCACACATAAATTTTGATATAGTTATATATTTAATATAAACTAGATTGAATAATCAAATTGGATAATATTTAAAAAAAAAAAAAAAAAGAAGTAAAAGAAGTAGAAAAACAAAAAAACTGGATCAATGATTTTTAGTTCTTATATTGCTTTCTGCATCTTAAGTGAATGAATGAATGAATGAATGAAATTAAGTTTTTAATTTTAGAAAAGGTCATATATATTTTCAATTGATTGATGCCTATTGAGAATTGGAGTGTCTGTTTTTTTTTTCCCCTCCCATCGTTCAATCAGTATAAGTAATTGAGAATCTATGAGATTAAATATTGATGAAATATTGAAATATAAAAAAATGAAGATATTAAAATGATAAAGATGATGAATTTTAGAATATGTTGTAAAAAGCAAAAGATAATGGAATCAAATAAATCAATGAAATTGAATTTGTTATAGATGTATGTCAGCTAATTTAAAAAAAATATATATATATAAAAATAGAAAAACTATTAAAAAAAATGTTATTTGAAAATAACAGCAAAAGAATTTATAATTCAGTTCAAGTATATATGAAATTATGTTGTTTTTTTATTTTGTTTGTTTTTTAATTGACTTTAAAATTATTAATAAAAAAACAAACAAACTAGTTTTTTTTTATAGTTTTATATGACTTCAATTAAAATAAATGTATATATAAGATATTTAATAATTGCGAATAGAACATCTAAGATACATAACAAAACATTTCAATGAACACACAAGAAAAACATTCTTTTAGTGATATTAAATAAAAAAAACAAAACTGGGAAGCACTTTACTGACATTTCAATAAAAAAAATTAAAAAAAAACTAAATCGTGATTTATGAAGTATAATTAATTCACAATTTTATTTCCATTTTCTATTTTTTTTAATTTCAGATTCAAGTCAAGTAAACGTTAGAGACTTGTTTCTTAAAATATTCACTAAATTAAATGCACTCAAGTCTTAAATAATTATTTAAATAAACCCATTTTGAAATAAATAATAAATATAAAATGAAATGAAGAACATTTTAATCAAATAACTTACAATGCTAGTTAAACATTATTTTGTACAAATGAAAAAAAAATTGTTTAAATTGAATTTAAATCAACCATCAACTAAAACTATTTTTTTTTATTTCTAAGTATTTTATTTGGGTTTGAAATAAATTTTTCATCAAACTAGCAACAAATTCTAAATTATTGCACAACCATTTATACGAATAACGAATAGATTCGGTTAGAAACATTTATTCATTTGTCAACTTTTTCTAATTTACAATTTTGTTTTTTTATTTAGAACTTATTTTAAAAAAAATTTTTTAAAATAATTGCAATTATACACTAAAAATTTAGTATAGCACAGAAATCGATTAAAATTAATTGAAAAAAAAAAAAAACTTTTCATAATGAAAAAAAACAAAAAAAATCAATTTACGCAAATCAAATAAAATATAAAAACAAAAAATAAAATGAAATAAAAAAACGATTTCTTGGCAAAATTTATAGTACAAAGCAAAAAAAAAAAAAAATTTAATAGTTCTATTTAAAATAAATTCTTTATTTTATTAAATTTAATGAAAGAAAAAAAATTGTTAAGTATTTCGAAATTTTAAAATTCAACTTTTGAAATACAATTCAACTTATTTTAAGAATTTTGAAGTGTATATACTAGAATCTTAAGATATTTTATAAATTTTGGCAACTTTTTAAATATAAATATCTTTTCAATAAACGCATTGTTTCAATTTTGTTTCATCTATTCAAAAATAAATTTTTATATATTTAAATTATGTAAAAGCCCAATCACCGTATACAATTTTAAAAGATCTCTGCAGACATTTAAGCACATGCCCCGCAAACATTAAGATAATCCTAAATTCAAATCAAATACCCTATTCAAATTAATTTCAAATTAAATAATCTGAAGCCCTGGATTTGATTATGTATATGCATCATACACTTCTGGAGATTTTATACAGGAAGTTTGAATCACAATACTCTGAAGGATCAGTGAATCACATTTCGAAATTCTATTAAAAACAAGATAAAACTTCAGTTTACGTCTGAGTAATATAGGACAGTTATCCGTAAAATTACTTATCATGCAATTCTAATCAATTAAATTAAATTTTAAAATTGAATAAACGTACAACAATTTGTTATCAGTTCCAAGCTTTATTTTTTTCCAACTTTTAAAATAATAAAAAAAAAAACAATTTTAAAAATTTATACAATATATATATATATACATATATAAATTGAATCGTGCTAACTATTATAACACTATATATAATTAGTTAAACTAAATTGTAATAAGTAACTAATCACTATACTTATTGTTTTTAATATTATTACGTTAATTACAATTTTTTTTTTGTATTTTTGCATTGTTAATAATTTTTTATTTTTTTTTTTTTTTTTTTTTTTTTTAATTTTAAATTGTCTGATAAAAAAAAAAAAATAAAAATAAAAAACAAATTATAACCATGTGGCGGTTCAAACACAAGTATATAACATGCAAATAATCATTTATGTCACAATTTTTCTGAATGAATGAGTGAGTGAAAGGCATGAGTGAAAAAACGTTGATTAACTATAATAATAAAATAATCAGTAATTGCTCATGTATATATATATATATAAATATACATAATGTACTTATAATAATGTAATTTGAAAATGTTGACGCTTTAATGACGCGTCAAAATTAGAAAAACAAAATTTCACATGAAAAATATCAACTCATATCATAATATAAATGGGCAAATAAAAACCCCTCTAATTTTACTACTCCATATGACACAATATGATAATATAAAGGCGGGCGTATGTTATAATTCTGATATGATAAGTATACGTACGTTTTATGTGCGTTGAATTTTATGAAAAAAAAAAAAATACATTATTTTGTGGTTTTTAAATTTAAAATTGCATATATTGTATTGCATTATGTTTTAACCAATTTTTCTTCATTGTTATTAAATTATGTTTTATTGTTGTTGTTGTTGTTGTTTTTGTCGGTTTTGATATCAACAACAATACAACATATAAATATAATAATAATTTAGTATTTTTTTTTTTGCCAGCATTTTAATTCGTTTCCTATCTGGATCAAAAACTTTAAATTTAATTGTATTATACTGGTATCAAAATAGAAATTACATTATAATATGTATGAAAATTATTAATATACATTTATGTTTATATACATATGTAGCTATACATTTTTGCTTCCTTATTTGATGAATTTAATTTGTCAATTCTCTATTTTACTATACAAATTTATGTATGTATTAATATGTGGTTACAAAAAAAAAAATATCTAAAATATTAATTAACACAAATTGTTATAGATACATATATATATAAGTTTAATACATATATATATACATATATATAAGTTTAAATTTTGCACCATCATGATAAGTTCGGGGTTAATGTACTATTTAAAAAAAAAAAAATTATATATAAGTACATTAAAAATGCGATATTTATATGTAATGTATATTGCATCAAAACATACTTGCATATATATACATATATGTGTGCAACATAATTTGCAATGTTTTTGATGAATATAATATTAACAAAAAAAAATTGCAACAAAACTTATCAATAGAAATAGATAATACAGCAAGGTTTTTGGACTTAAAATATTGTTGTAAACATAATAAGGAAAAGATTTTTTAAAAATAATTGAATTTTGTTAAAAAAAATTAAATTAATCTGCAATTATATTCATAAAAATTAAAAAAAAAAAAACAATGAATTATTTTAATATAAAGATAAAAAAAAAAAACAATTAACTTATCAACTTTTTTAATTATTTTTTGTTTTTTATAATACTTAATTCATAAAACAGTTTTTCATGTTTTAATTAATTCGACATCGTGGTTTGAACCCTATTTTTGTATTTTAATCATGATCATATTATACGTTTCCCTTGTTTTTTAATAAATTTCCTACAATTTCCTTAACTAAATTATTACTTCCTATCCTTTTAGAAAAAATTTAACCTCTCTGTTGTTTTATTAATTTATTAAATGACTATATACAGCTGACCATCTTATTCTATTGTTTCTATTAATTATTCTGTGAATTAATATCTATAGTATATTAAAATTTTCAATTTTTGGGAAATTATCTTTAATATTGAAAAATATAGTTAGTAATTAGAGCTGAACAAATCTCTTATCAGACCGGTGGTATGCTACGGCAGTGAAACGTGGACGATCACCCAAGCGACGGCAAACCTACTTTCCCGTTTCGAAAGAAAAATACTTCGTAAAATGATCGGGCCAATTATCGACCAGCGCCAATTTAGAATGCGACACAACGCAGAGCTATATAATGTATACATCGACAGCGATGTTGTGACATACATCAAGCTACAACGCCTTAGGTGGGCCGGTCACATACAACGTATGCCAGATTCCCGCATTCCAAAAAAAAGTATTGAACGGGAAAATAGATAGAAAAAGACCGGTAGGAAAGCCGAGAAATCGATGGGTTGATGCAGTCGAGTCAGACGCTGTATCAATGCTGCAAGAGCAAAATTGGATAACTGCTGCCCAAGATCGCGTGAACTGGAAGAGGATGATTCAGGAGGCCAAGGTTCGACAACGGACTGTAGCGCCATAGCAGAAGAAGAAGAAGAATAAGTTAGATAAAATTTATATTTTTTAAATTTTTATATTTATACAATTAATACTGCCATTTTATCAAGATAAACAAAATTTTTTCAATGTATCTATAAGAATCTTTACTTGATTTATATCTTGACTTACAAAATATTTAAAATATTGAAATCGCTTCCAGTTTTTGACTGAAATTATTCAATGAAAGTGTTAACCCAACCTTTTGTATACTACACTTATCAATTATATGTTTAACACCGAACATACATATATACATATATAGTTTCCAAGTCTCTTTCCCTCATTTTAATTAATAATTTATTATAAAGATTTTTTATATTCATATGTATAAGTATATAATATATATATATATATATTATATATAGATATGTAGAAACTGTTGAATCAAAAAAAAACAACAACTAAAAAATCAAAAGAAAAAATATTAATATATATATACATACGAGTATATATAAATATTTTATATTCTAGGATCACTGACCAGTTTATATATTATTTATTAAATAATATTTTTTTTTCAAAGCAAAATTTCTTCGACTTGATTTGATGCAAATGAAAAATATTTAACAATTTTATAATAGATATGGAGAGGGTAAAATGTCAACTATTTTAACGATTTTTTTTTTTGTTTAAACAATTTTCAATATCAAACTGTCAGCAAAAAAATTTAAGGAGTAAAAAAATGCTTAATAAAATAGAATATTATAATATGTTGACCATGCTTGGTTAAATGTATATATATATAAATACATGTTTAGATTCATAGTTATGGATACATACCTATACTTATAGATGCAAATTATATTTAGTTTAATTTTAATATTTAAGAATTTTATTCAAAGAATCTGAGATGTGACATACGATGAAAATTAAAAAAAAATTAAAAAATGAAAGTGAAAAAAAGAAATGAAAAAAAAAAATTAATTTTCCATATAACAACAAACTTACGTACATATATACATATTCATTTATTTCAGTTGTTCTTATCTTGTCATGGAAATTTTTATTTGCAAAGTTATGCTTTTTAGCACATTTTCAAAAAATTTTGTAAAAATGTGCCTATATAGCTTCATTCTGTCCGTCCGTATGTTTACAAAAACTTTTACATAGTTTGAAATAGAGGAAAGAAATTTTAACAATGGGTAGTTTTTGCAAAAAAAATAATTTCGTAAAAGAATATCTTCTGAACGGTTCAAGCTAGGGTCTTAAAATTCTTGTTAGATCCGTTAGTTAGATCGAGTAAAGTTAGATCCTTGAGAAACTTGGCAACCTTCCCCATTGAAGGACTATAACAACTTTAAAATAAAAACTTTACTGTAGCAGTAAATTTTATAAGTAAGCAGTAACTATTTCCAAGTAAATATTTCCAAAGTTAAACTCAGTATGTAATACAATATAAATTTGAAAATGTGCTTTATTAAAAACCCTTGGTTTTTTTTCATCACTTGTTTTTTTTATAAATTAGAAATTTCTTAAAGATTTTAAAATTAAAAAATAGAAAAAAAAAATAGCAAAACAAATTAAGTAGGCAAACAGATTAATGGATCTATATTTATATATATTTATATATATATATATATGTACATTGTTTTTTTATGTTTAAATGGTTTGTTTAAAAATGGCATGTTAAACATTAATTAACTTGACATTCAATAGAAATTAAAATTTATCACTATTAGTTTTGCTCATTTCAATGACATCTATTGAGTGTTTTTTTTTTCATAAATAAATTTTCAATGAATGACATTTTAAGTTTAGAAAAAAACTCTTAAACAGTTTTTAGATAAAAAACATTTTTTTTTCTTTGATAAAAAACCGAATACAAAAAAAAAATACTAAAGAAAACCTTCGCCTTTTTTTTTGTGTACCACAGTTAAAAAAAAATTCAAGCGAATTGAAAAGAAAGAAGAATTTTTTAAAAAAAAAGTGAACTATAAAGTGACAAATAAATTTACTGTCCAGACAATAAACTTAAAAACTTTCTTCCAGACAATTTGATTAAAGAGCAAAAGGACAAAAAAAATGGTACAATATTCGGACTATATATAAAAGACAGTGGAAACAATCATAATACATAATATATAACACAAGAATAAAATTCAAGTGAATCAATCATGCAATAATAAAAGAATAAAAAAAACAATAATAATAAAAGTAACAAAAAAAATATAAGTTTAATTCGCTCACTTTTATTATTATTATTTGTTAGGTTCATCGTCACTATTGTCATCACATTTATCATCACTATATATTGTTGTATATCATTGTTGTATAATTTTTTATGTTTCTTCATTACTATATAATATTTATTTATACTCAAATATATATTAAATATATATATATATATACAATATATAGTTAATAATTGTGACAATAAAATTGTGCAATTCTTCATAATAATATTCATATTTCTTTCAATTCCTTTGTTATCTCTTTTCTTTTTCAATTAAAAAGTATCTTTTCTGTGGTTATTTAAAAAAAATGTGCAATATTCTTAATAATATAAATGATACTAATATTTAAAAAGATATTTCTGATAATTTTAAATGTAAATATATATACATTTGTATATATATAATATTGTTTAGTAAGTAGGCAAAAGTGCAAAATAAGATCAAAACAGAACAATGAATTTAATATTTTTTTTTTTTAATTGAAAAAGATATGATAGTGTGTTTAAGTATAAAGAATTTGTTTTCCGCATATTTTTGCACTTGCATTTTTCATACTTAGTTTATATAATTTATATTTAAATAATAATTCTTAATAATAATTTATTAATATTAATTTAATATTTTTATATGTAATAATTGGTTTTTATTTCTGATTAAAAAAATTTTTATTATATAGAAGTCAAGGAAGTTCTTTTGCAATTCTAAGAAGAATTTGATATTAAAATAGAGATTGAAGGGCTTGTCTTTTTAGAATTTTAAATTGGAAATTAGCTTTTCTATATTAGTCGAATCTAAATTTATTGAGACTTTTGCTTGAATGTACATTGAATCCCTTTTTAAAGAAATCAAGTTCAGTGCACTTTATGTTTTTTCGAATTTGGCCTTTATGTTAAAAAATGGAATTTGATTTCGAATTCAGTTTAACTCATTCACTCCTGCACTGTCCAATATTTCCTTAAACATTGTTTAAAATTTCTTTTAACAAATTTTCATTTAATCATTTTGAAACCGCTGTATTGAATATAAAATATGAATTATTATCAAACTCGTAATAAGATAATCACTTATATCATATTATCATATATAAACACAGTGTGCAACTGGTCAGTTAATCAGCCAGTGTATAAAAACCAATTCGTGTAAAATTAAAAATCATATAAATTGGATTAATTATGAAATTGATATAGCAAACAAGTGTATATATATAAATATTAATAATTTACAAATTGTTGATTAGTTGAATGCCTGATTAAATGAAAAAAAAAATTTATAATTATATACTTAGTATATATGAATTTATACAAATTAAGTATATAGTTTTGTATAACAGATAAGTTTTATACGTTTTTAAAATTTAAAAAAAACTTCCTTTTTCCAGTTTTTCAACTTCTTTTGCTGTTTTGTTTTTTTTTTCTTTTTTTTTTTTTCAAAAAATGCATAATCTCTGTTATTTTCTTTTTTTTTTAAAGAAATGTGCAACACATACTGCTATTTATAATCAGTTACTAAAAATTAAAAAAACCTTAAAAATAAACTTTTTGCAAAAAAAACTTAATTAAAAACTAAAAACACAGAAAACTTTAATATGAACAGTGGAAAAAAGCCAGTGAACGTTTGAGGTCAGCGAAAGCTAAACTTTGGCTTTGCTCTCTTTTTATTTGCAATATTTTTATTGTTTTTTTTGGTTTTTGGTTTTATTTTTCCTTGCGTTTTGTATTTTTTTTTTTTTTTTTTACTTAATATTTATTTTCTTTTAATTACTTTACTTTTACTTTTAAATTTCAAAAATTTTTATACTTTTGTTGTTGTTGTATTTTATATAATAAATAATGATAATTTATAAAAGTTGGTTTTTAAATTAAACGTTTAAATTTTTTATTTTGTAAGTTCTTTTAACCGAAAAATATAAAAATTTAATCGAATATGAATGAATGTATGTTTAAATATAATATATATATATATATATATATGAAACATAATACCCATGTATGTTTACCGCATGCATGCACCTGTTGATGATTTTTACTGGAAAACTTTCGATTTTTCCATGCATAAAAATATAAAAAATAAATTAAAAAACTTCAAGTATAAACATTCGAATATAATTTCAATAAAATAAACATTTATTTTTTGTTAATAAGTTTGTTTTAATTTTTTGTTTATTTTCGAATTATTCGAAATTTTTTATGAAATTAAACAAAACCAAACTTAAAATAAACAAATTAATTGTAAAAATTACCAATAAACAATATTTTTGCTTATTTTCCATATTTAATTATAAAAAAAATAATTAAATTTAATAAAAAAATTTTAAAAATTTTAAAAATTATTCACTAGTTTAATCTTAATTAAAATTTAATTTAATTCGATAAAATTGAATTATTTCAACCGTTGCATTCAGTTACGCTAAAATCTTAAATTTTATTAAGAAAATAAAACTACATTTATTAACTTTGGACAAGGCTAAGTATTAATAATAGTCTTATACTATTTATTAAAATATTGCATTCTGGGTAAAATCTATATATATAATTATATCAGATTGTTGGAGCATTTTGTTTTTTTTTATCAGAAACATCTTTAAAAAATTGCTGGCAAGGCAATTAAATACTAATTTATAAATTTATGATCCAACTATTAAAAATTCATCTGAATCAACCTCAATAAATATAAATTAATTTAATTTCTTTTTATTAGTTCATATTAATTGCATTGCTTAAAATATTTTAAAATTAAAATTTTTTTATGATCAGACTATTAAAAAAAAAAAATTGCAAAATTGCAAAAAAAATAAAATAATTTATTTTAAATAATGATATTAAAAATTGAAGGAATTATAAAGTTTGTGCAATTCTAATGCAAGATAATAAAAAAAAAAACCAAACAACAGATCTTTTAAAATTTAATCTAAGACAAGACATGAACCCAACCCATATTACACCTTTACTATATAAGTAGTAGTCAATTTACAGTTACCATGTCATTCAGAAAAAAAAAAAGTAAGAAAAACAAACACAACAAATTGTATTTTAATGTTGCAATTATCCTTAACCTGACAAAATTACTTGCTCTACTTTACAAATTATTAAGTATTTTTTAAAATTACTTTCATGCATATAAATATGTACAATATAAATTTACATATACGTTTATATAAAACATAAGACAACGCCCTCTGTTTTTATTTATATAAATATATATATATATATATATATATATCATTTGTATCTTATTTGTAATATAGTTACTTATTTATTTTTTTTTTTGTTTATTCCTTTGTTACAATTATTTTCATTTTATCGTCATTATTAACTGTATGTAATTTTAAATGCATGGTATACCTATTATAATTTTAATTTAAACAATATAACAGGAACTATACACTATTGTCATCTACCAATGGTTTAAAAAAACAAAAAATCGAATTATAATTGGTATTATTAAATTAGGTTTTCATTTAGAATAGCTATATGTGATAGAACAATACTAAAATATTTTTAAAAATTGACATTGGCATACTACCATAGAAAATCTGGAGTAATATTTAGTGAGTACTACAATACTTATACATAAATTAATTCTAAATAATTAGATTCCTGAAGTCAATGGTTAATAAAAGAAAACTTAGGGAATTAATATCAAAACTTGTTCTAAATAAATTTGTCATGTGAGTACGTAATCATCAATGAAATATTTAGCTCTCTTTTTTTAAATTCTTAAATAAGTACCTTATAAATGTAATATCAACTATAATATCTTACGGTATTTTAACTAATTTTTTTTTTGTTTAATTTTTTGTACAGTTAAAAGCCCATTTATCATTTCAAAATAAAAATATGAATGAATATTTTTCAATACACACGGATATACTGTTATAACAGTTATTATTTCCAAATCAAAATTAATTTTATTTGAATTTGTTCTTTAAATATTTACAACCTAAAAATAAAATAGTCTTTGTCCTGTAGAATTGAACATAATCCATTAGCAGTATAATTAGACTTACAGCGATTAATACCTATATATAGTTATCAATAATACGAGACTAAAAGTAAATAGTAAGTACATATTTACTTATTAGAATTTTTCCTTTTCACTTGATTTATAGTTTGTACACATTGTAAATTAACCCTTCATTTTCATCTAATTGATTGGAAAGAAAAGAAAATTCTAAAAAAAAAAAGAAAATAAAAAAAAAAATAGTGAAAATATATGGGAATTTCCCCACCCAGTATTTTTATGTTTTTTTTTGTTTTGTTTCACATTATTATGAAATTTCATTTTTTGTCAAATGAAGGCAATTTAGAACTATTATTATTTTTTTATTTACCATTCCAATTTAAATTCTTTTTCATGTTATTTTATGTTCTAGTTCACTTTTACCTATTTTTGTAACGGTACTTTTCTAGAGAGAGAGAAGGTTGACTTCCGGTTGTTGAAAATACAAAAAAAAAAAACAACAAAAAGGTACCCAAAAATAAAAAAAACAAAAAAAATGGAATAAAAAGCAAGTAAACCACTCGAATTATTTTCCTGTTTTCGATTTTTTATAGTGTTTTTTTTTTGTTTTGTTGTTTTTTTTTTTTTTTTTTTACTTTATTTCGCGGTCATTACCTTCTATTTTTTATTGGGTTTTTTTGTTTTTGTTTTTGTTTTTATTTTATGTTGTGACTATTCTATTGTTATTTATATTTTAATATTATAATAAAATATCAGGAGGGTGAAATTACAGGTTACTCATGCGATATATAATATTAATGTACAGCTATATTTATATATATATGTATGTATTTATATTTTGTAACAATCTATTCCAAATTTTATGTTAATTTAATTCAAATATATGTATAGTAAGTACCAGAAAAAATTAACAAAAATTCTAGAATAATATTTAACTTATTTAAAAAAAATAAGTACTTGTAACTGTTTTAATCGAAAAAGTACAGTAATTGTCAAAAAAAATTGAAAGCTGTTAAATATTTTTCGAATGAATTGAATTTTTAAAAATTTTAATTCAACTTAATATAAATTTAAAAATTAGAGTTGTATGGTGATGTGCAAATTTTATATCATACTACAGAATTATTTGAGAATTGTGAATGGCTTAAATTGACTTTCGAATTGTCAAAAACTTTTTAATTGTCATTTGTAAAAAACGTCACATTATATTTTTGTTAATATCCAAATAAAATAAATCATACCTCCCAAAAAAATGTTTTAAATAGTGTTAGGGTTGTAAACAAGCTTTACGAAAAAAATACTCAATATATTTGACACAGTTTTTAAGGTTATGTTCTGACATTATTAGTACTTAAATGTTAAAAAAACCTAAGTGAAATAACAATTTTTAGACCACAACAATTTTTTAGACCCTTGGTTTATATTTTTTTCGAATTAACATATTAAACAATTAATATCTTAGGAGCATTTCCCTTCTACCCATCTTTACCCAACTGTTGTTTAAAAAAAAAAACGTGTTTTAATATCGTGCCGGTTAAATTTTGTGGGTACATATTTTCTATTTTGTAAAAATTCCAAACAATGAGTAATTTAAATGCCGCATTTTTTTCTTCTTTATTTTTTTTTTTTTTTTTTTTTTTTGGTGGTTACCACAAAATATTTTGATTTGATTTTATTACTATTTTATTTTTATTCATTGTTACTTTTTAAAGTTATATAGGGCAATCGAAAATTTTTTTTTTTAATTCATTTTTTATGAATTTTAGATAATAAACAAGTCACAAAAAAAAAACAAACCATTCAAAATCAAAATTAAAAAAAAAAAATAAATTTAAATATGTTGTGTTCTTTTTTCGGTTTATTTTCATAAAAAAAAAACAACAAACAAACAAATTTGTTTTATGGTAATGAGGGTAGACATATTAGGAAAATTAAGTCAATGTTCTGGGTTAAAAAAAAAAAAAAATTCTAAGACACCAATTGTAAAAAAAGAGAATTAAAACAAAATTAGACAAACAATCAAAAAGAAAGACAACCTATCTACCTACCTATGAACTCAATTAAATCCCCAGAACTATTTTCACCTACTTTCAAATAAATTAATTTTTATTTAATTTTCGTTTTTTTTTTATTTTATTTTCTCAAGAAGTAATTTAAGTTGAGATAATTTTTTAATTTCGAAATTTTAAATTAATTTTCGAAATTATTAAAAAAATTTCCGAACGTTTTATTTTTTTATTAATTTTTATGTTGTAAATTTAATAAAATGTCAATAACTGATTTTATATGTCTGTTCATTTTTAATAGTATTATGACACTTATAGCACATTTTAAACAAAATATGACTCTTTCGAAATTACCCAAAATACACTACAAATATATTGCACAATTTTTTATCATATTAAGTTTTTTTTTTATAAAATTTATAAAATCCATACAAATATGCGCTTTCGCCGATGATATTGTAATAATCGCTAAGAATTTAAGAGAGCTAAAAGAAACATTTACACTTTTGGAAACTGATGCTAGAAAAGTAGGACTGATAATAAATGAACCCAAAACTAAATACTTCGAACAAAGCAAATCACATATGCCAACGCAAGATTTGAATATTAATGATTATAAGTTCGAAGGTGTTCATCAGTTTAAGTATCTCGGAGTTGTATACAGTAAAAGTGAAGACACCGCTGTGGCAATACTGGAAAAAATACAAGCTGCAAGTAGAGAAATACAAAGCTTAAATTATACAAAACATTAATCAGACCGGTTCTAACATATGGATGTGAAACATGGACGCTTAAAACTGCAGATTGTAAACAACTGGGAATATTTGAGCGTAAAATACTTCGAAAAATATATGGACCGGTTAGAAACGAAGATGGTACATACAGATCAAGAAATAATTTCGAGCTTGAACAATTGACTGAACATATAACCATAATAAGATTCATAAAAGCGCAAAGATTAAGATGGATAGGACATGTTATAAGAATGCCGGATAACAGAACAACAAAAAGAGTGTTTCTCCACCAAATGCAGGGTACTAGAGGTTGAGGGAGACCAAAAAAAAGATGGCTAGACGCTGTTGAAGATGACATAAGGATTTTAGGAATAAGAAATTGGAAGAGAGTTGCACAAGATCGGGATGTATGGAAGAGAATTATAGCGGAAGCCCAGGTTCATCAAGGACTGTAAAGCTATAGAAGAAGAAGTAGTTTTTTTTTTTATAAAATCTCAAATAATTATAACTATAAGTAAGATTAACTGATGTTGGATGAGTAATAAAAAGAAAAGTTGTTAATATGTGATAAAATTTAACAATAGAAATTTAAAACTAAATTAACACTTGATTTTATTTTGTAATGATTGACACATACTCTCATTTTAAATTCGTTTGTATACCAACATTTAATCACATTATTTTGCGCAATTAGAAAATTTTTTTAAAAAAATAACAGTTAAATCTGAAGTTAATTTTTTTTTTATTCTGAATAAACTTTCGAAAACTTCTTAAATACAATTTCATCAACAGGTACTTTAGTACACTATGAATAAAGAGTCAAAATATTGTTTTTTTTTTTAGATAAAATGGCCATTAAACTCATTCATACAATAAATTTTATCCAAAATTTTGAAAATATGAATGATTAAAAAAAATATAAAATGCTGTTTTGATAAGATAAAAAATAGAATTTAAAAATAAAAAATATTTATTAATATAGCAAACATAAACATTAATATAAATAATTCGTAATATTATCAAAATTATGACACATATAGTGAAATGTACTTAATAGTGTCATTTACAGGGAACATGTTATTAATATTATTTCGAAATTATAAACAGATTACTTTTAAATACGTACTTTCTTTTAAAAAACCGTTATTAAATTAAAATTAACCCGAATGAATGTATTAGTAATTAGATTCAACAAAAACAATCTAGGTAAATAGATAAATGACTCACTGTTTGTGTATAGTACACAAAATATCAAGTGTCATTTACTTATTTATTTAATTTAATAGATTATTAACCAGATTATTTATCAAATTTTATTTTGATTGTAAACAAAATTATGTTTTAAAGTATTTCAGGTGATTTTTTTTTTGATTATTTAGTGGGCTGAAATATACCACCATGTTTTTAAATATGTCTAATCTAACAAATTCAGAAGTTTTTATTATGGTAAAATAAATAAAATAAATTTAATCAGAGGAAATCAATAAATATGTATTGGTAATTAATAATTATAAAAAATTAAATGATTCATTTTGATTTAAATTAAATATTGAATTCGATATGGTTGATTAGAAAACAGGGTTTTAAATTTGGGAAAATTTTCCATGAATTCATCTTTTACGATTGAATAGTTTTCAATTAAGTTTAAATATAAGAAAAGCGGAAGCGTTCCATAATCTCGGTTTAGTAAATCTTTTTTTTTAATCTCATTTTAAGAAAAACTCTTTTTAAGGATTTTAGAGTTAGATACAAAACACCAGAATTATCAGAGCTTTTTCCAGAATATTAAAAAAGAGATTTTCTAAAAACATGATTTTCTAAAACGAGATTTTCTAAAAACAAGATTTTCTAAAACGAGATTTTCTAAAAACGAGATTTACTAAACCGAGATTTCAGACCCAACCCAAGAAAATCTTTTATTTTTCTTAAATTTTCATCAATTTTAAATTTCGAACAACAATTAAGTACCACAGAATAATTCAAAAATAAAATATTTTATAATTAATCAAGTGGAGAAAATGAGTTATGTTTAAATCAATTTTAAAATAAAACTTTTAAGGGTTTTTTTTTCATCCTCAAGAAATAAAAAAAGAGAAATTTAATTTAAAACTGCGAAAAAAAAAATTGAAAGGTCTGGGATCATTAAATTTAATTTTAAAATTAAAAATATACGTTTTTTTTTAATTTAGGTGCGGTTCTATTAATACTTGTATATCTCAGAACATGTAACATATAAATTATTGAATGTAGGTTTATATACACCCTTTAAATGGTAATTCAAGTATTTTTTTTTTATACATATACAAATATATGTTAAAGTATTGAGTATTGACCCAATTCTACACCCTCTTCAAACAAAATCTAATTTTTATATACTTATACCTTCCATTTTAGAAATCAACTCATCTATTAAAGAGTTGTGTTCTTTTTTTTCTTTGTTAAAAATTAAATGTTTCACTTAAGTAATTAATCACTTTTATATGCAAATTAAGTGATTTTTGACTGTATAACAAAACATCACAGAAAAAATAAAACTTTATTGAAAAGGAAGCAAAAATAAAACCTCAAAAAAAAAAAAAACTTTCATCTCAAATTTCAAAATCTCTAGAAATTCATCAAAAAAAAAAAAAAACATATAAGATTTATTACTTATTATTATACTTATTAAACGCTTAAAACAAATTTTTTATTTGTCAGTTACTATCCAAGCAATATCTTCAGTACAATCTTCAGATTCAAAAAAAAAAAAAACGCTAAGCTTTCATGTTTTCATTTTCTTAATTTTTTTGCGGACTTTATTATAAGTTAATAAACCAATAACCTAGAAAAGTTTTTTTTTAAGTTTTTTTTTTTTTGTGAAGTTCATTATACAATTTTGCAAAATAATAA
Organism: Dolichopus griseipennis; assembly: GCA_963082915.1. Taxonomy (NCBI): domain Eukaryota; kingdom Metazoa; phylum Arthropoda; class Insecta; order Diptera; family Dolichopodidae; genus Dolichopus; species Dolichopus griseipennis. The sequence continues at coordinate 1,501,748 of OY720444.1, read as the reverse complement.
TGTGCGTGGTCCACTGATGCTGGGGTAATGATGATGAAGTACAAATAAATTTTCTTCATTATCATCATCATGTATGATTTAATTGATAATTAACGAAAAGTGTTATAAACTCGCCACACACAATAATTCGTTTCATATAAAATACAATTGGTTCGTATGTTGTGTGTGTTGCTAATGACAACAAATTAAGCTTTTCTTAAACTCATTTCTTTTTTAATGCTGCTGTTATTGCTGTTGCTTTTCAATTGCTTCAAGATAATCTATATAGCGGTTAATCTATGGTTTTTTTTTTTAAATTAATATAAGTATATGAATGAGTGTACTTATGATTAGTGATTTGTGAGATGCGACAACAAAAGTACAAATGTACTCATTCACTCACATTATATGGTAATATAAAGAAAGTGAAAAAATCTTCAAATCATTTTAAAAGTGGAAGAATTAGTCAATATGATGTAAATTGTGTGTAAAAACTCACTTGTTAATCATTTTTCTAAGAAACTTGCGAAATTTATGAAAATCAAAATTAAATTAAACCACACTTGATGAAGATGATGGAACTATATACTAAAAAAACCACACACTTGTAACTTGGAAAAAGAACTGAACTAGTAAAAATTTCGCTAACTAATGAATGATTATATAAATATGGAAAGTTTCATAAGTATTTTAAAAGTGCGAGTGAAGTATACAAAACGGTGACTAGTATAGTAAGTAAAGTGAATTAAAAAATAAAAAATAAAAAAGAAATGTAGAAACAGAAAAAAAAGGGTGAGTAAGTGATTTTTTTCACGCGTCCAAACATAACGGTTTTTTTCCGCTATGAAATAATTTTTTTTTAAGATAGAAAAAAATAGAAAATGAAAATGGAAACAATCTAGAGTTTTCAAACTTTTATTTTTAATGTCTCTGCTGCCACATTGTATTTGACACTTTTTTGTTTTAAAGCTTTTATGATGTCATAAGGGTACAAAAAAAAAACAACAATAACAAAAAGAATATTTTTTTTTAAATTGTTTAGAAAAAAATTAGGATAAATATTTAAGAGAAATTTAAATTTATTTTGTAAGTGTTGTTGTATTTATCACTGAAGTATAAAAAGAAAAGTATCTATATGAATCATATATAAAGTTCATAGACTATAAATAAATTAAAAAAAATGTTCACAAAATTTTAACAAATTAAAGCTTTAAAATTAATTACAATGAAGCATTGAACTTAAATTTCATTCTAGATATTTTCATTGTTACTAATAAATATGTACTCAATTCTAAATTGTTATACGCTTTAGAATGATCTGGTACTAAATATATTGTGATAAATATTTTTTTAATAAATAAGTCAAAAACCTTCAAATTCCTGTATAAAATTATCATTTGAAGGATTTATATATTATAAAACTTTGATAATAGTTTTTAATCTAATCTTAAAACCAAGTTAACTTAGATTAGCTCAGCGTAAATTCGAATGAATGAATTTAGTAATCGTATCATTAATATTCGAAATTTAGGAAATTTTACCAAAATTTAATAAAACTTAAAAAAAACTAAAAAAAATTAAAACTTTCACTTTTATAAATTTTAATTGTAAATATCTTGATGATTGATTCGTGAAAAAAAATATTTTACAAAATTTTTTCTGAACTAATCAAAATATTTAACGAATTTGTTTATGGAAATTTTTTTTTGCTTTATTAAATTTTTAAAAAAAAAAGATAAACACTTCAAATCTGAGATTTAAGACACGCTAATCAATTCAACCATCAAAAAAAAATTTTTTTTTATAAATTATGGAAACATTTTTCATTATTATAATGAATCATTAAAAATACTTTTTTTTTTGAAATACTTAATTAATAAATTTTTACTTCCTGTAAAAGTATCCATCAAATTCATAATCATAATCGTATACTTCAAAAAAAAAAATATTAAAAAAAAATTACCAAAATTGTGGTGGGTGCAACTTATCATTGAATTCATTACCCAAAAAATTTATCATTATTCAGTTTTATACTTGAAGACAACTTTGCATATATATCTTTAAGATAAATTGAATCTAAATTAAAATTCCACCTTTCAATGAATCTCTTGGGAGCGAATATGAAAAAAAAATTAAATGTTTCAGTAGGTATTTCTAAAAAAAAATCCATCTTGTCAAAGTCAAACGAAAACTGCATTGAATCTTGCATTTTTTTTTTTTTTGTATTCCATAAATGGATGTGATTTAATATTTCTTCTCTTTGCTTTACATTTACATTTCAATTTTTTGTTTTTTTTTTGCAGGTTAAATAATTTGACGAAAGTGAATCACGAGAAAAGACAATGCCTAACATTATGTCACATTTAAAAATTTAATTTTTGGAGACAAAAACATTGAAACAGAAGAAAAATATCGAAGAAATAACTATCAATATCTTAAAAAAAAATACAAAATTGTAATAGAAACCAACCACTAGACTGATTATGCAAAAACAAAAATTTTTAAAAAATTCCATCCATAGAATGTAAAATTGAAGACATGTATATGTTTACTATTATTTTGTTTATGTGTCTGTGTTTTTTAATAAACTCTAACCTACCTTATACCTATTAGAAAAAAAAAAAATGTATTTTGTATCTACTTAAATTTTTTTTACCTTTTGTCAACCTACTTAATTGGATTATGGAAGTTGAGCTCATTGCAAATGACAATAATAAAAATAAACGACCTTGGAGGCTTCCAACACAATACAAAAATATTATTAAATAATAAAAAAAAAAAAAAAAAAAAAACACCATACCACACCACACCACCAACGTAATTGCAGCACATATGTATGCAATAATTTTTTTTATATTGTTCTGTTGTATTTTAGTTTCTGTTTTTTTTTTTTGTTTTTTTTTTTTTTTATTTTTTCACCATCAGAAATGACAGATTAAAAAAAAAATTTAAAGAACTTTATTTTTTTGTCAATTTTGTTGTTGTTTTATTTACCTCCATTTTAATAATATTGAAATATTCTTACCTTTACCTAGTTTAAAAGTTGTAAAAATAAAAATAAACTGTTAGTTAGCAAGAAATAATTATATATACGTAAGTATGTAATAAGTATGTAATTCACTTAAGTGATTATGACAAGAAAACAATGTCAAAATTAAAATTGCAACAAAATTTGAAAAAAAAAACTAAATGTAAATAAAATAACTATTGTGAATTGTGACAATTCAGATACGATTAAAATTTACAATACAAGTGATAATTACAAAATTCGTTAATTAGGAACGGTTTAACTAATATAAAAGATACTTTACCCTGAAAAATATTTTTTTAATCTCTTTTCTTAAAAAAAGGATTTGCAAAATCTTAATATTTGACAGGCCTTGTTAATTTTCAAAATTAGGCAATAAATTGCATACTTTAAGGCGACTTGTATATTTTTATTTAGTAATCAATTCTTTATTGTTTTAAAATGAAATAATTAAATAATAAGATAAAAAGAATTTTAAACGTGTTTTGTATTCTATAACACTGTTTTTTTACAATATTAAAAAAAAATAATAGTTATTTGAGAAAAATTACTCAGTACTTTGTTTTTAATTTTAAAATATATTCTGCAATTATAACCACAATGATCTTATAGTACATAATAGTGTAAGTATGAATAATCTTTTAGCAAATACTATATTTAAAAAAAAATATGTATATATATATATAAATATATATGTCTAAATATCTTACAAAAGCATCAATAATAAAAATAATAAAAAAAACAACAATAATTATAGTAACACCAGCAGCAGCAATATAACAGCTGATCATCACACAAGTAAAAATGTATATAAATTTCATTTATAAAAAAAATTGCAAAACATTAAGATATCAAAGATGCAGAGGTGGAAATTTATTTCATCAAAATTAAAAAAAATGGGTGGTTTGAGGTTACATTAAATTTTTTTGTTTGTTTTTTTTTCACTTTTAATGTAAATTTTGTGATTAATGAAAATTTTATAAAAAAATTTTCTTGTCTCTCATTTTGGATATCTATCTTGTTTGTTTAAGAAAAGATTTTCTAGTTTTTAAATTTTTATAATGACAAAAAATATGTTGAAATTTTAAAGATATTGTTGTCTATAACCATTAACGATTAGATGAAGTAATATTATTTTTAATTTAGAAAAAAACTTAACTTCTCTTAAATTTCAATTTTGTTCTTTAATAAAAATATTAAAGTTTCCTAAAAAAAGACTTTTTATTTATATTTAGGATTTATAATGATGTCATCACGGTAATATTTACTTTTATATGTACATATATATAATTCAGGCAAGGTGAATAAAGTATGTGGTCCTTTTTTTTAGGTCCCATGATAAATTACAAGATTATTTGAAAAATTAGGAACAAAAAAATATACTGTTGTTTATTTAGGTTTTGGGTTTATGTATTTAATCATGAGAGTAAATAAACAAAGTAAGTACAAATGTACTTTAAGAGCATTAATTCAGGTTTTTTTCTTGATAATTTAAATTAGACCATTAATTTCGAATTTTCGCACTGAACGTGAGATAATTTTAATACAAATTTTTAAAGTCGTAAAAACTTATTCTTAAAAAAATATTTTATAAAATCACAGTCTTATATAAAGATTCGCTTTAAAACTTTAAATTGGATCTAAATTGTACTTAAAGGTAATTTATATTTACACTTAATAAGTTTGTTAAGTAATCACATTTATCATCTGATTACATTTATAATCCAGGTAATCTTATAACCTAAATTTTTTCAATTTTGTAATGTAATCAATTCAAACAACAACAACAACAAATTAATCAAAACAAAAAGTAACACAACAAATAATATAATTGAAAAGTCCCTTCATTTTACTTCACAAAAAAATATATAAGTGCCATGATAGATTATGATATGATAGTGTCGTAACACATATAAGTGGCTTTAATTCAAATAAATGAATACAAAAACAATATCTGGAGCAAATCAACGAACATTTGAATTGTTATTTAAATAAATTTATATAGGTACTCATTGTCGTCTGAAAATAAATTTTATCATAATTTTAGCGCTAAAAACCTCTTGTGAAAAATTCTACAGCGACTCCAATTTTTCAAGTACTTTTTGTTATATACAACACATGCACAAGAATAATATAAAAAAACCCTATCTATCACATAGCACATGTATTATAAATCATACTTATACATATGTACAAGTATATTTAATAATAAATATTATTATATTTATTTAACCGTATTTTATCATAATTATCTTATCAAACACTGTTTTTTTATTTCAGACCCTCAAATATAATCAAAATACACTTATATATATTTTTTTTAAGTTCCCTGGAGTCTAGATTACGTGCAATCGTATTAAATATTTTTTTTTGGATTACAAAATTAAAAAAAAAAACTGGCAACAATATTTAAAATTTTAAAGTTAATATGAAATAGTGCAATTTGTCAGAACCACTATATATTTGTATTATAAATTATTTTTTTTTATGTAAATGACAGGAACTTAAAAAAAAAAATAAATCAAGTAGAGGGCATCCGTAACACCAGTGGTCCATCAAAAAGAAATCAAAAAAAAAATAAACCAAAAATAAACAGAATATCCAACAAAAAATCCCACGGTGTGTTTAACATCAATTATTTCCTCAAACGATTTTGTAGGGCACGCGTCATCAGCATTTACAACGAAACCCAAATTAATATTTTTTTTTTTAATTTTTAATAAAATTTAATTGTTTTTGACAGGCTAATAAAATTTTATTTTTTTTTTTCTTTCTTTCTATAATTTTTCAACTTTCCCCATAAAATTTGAAAATGAATGAAAAAGATTTTAATTCCAAAATAAAATTATTAATTCTCAAAATTTAAATCTAATAATAGTTTTTTATCAAGACAACCTTCAGATAATAAAAATAGTATAAAAATAGCACCTGCTATATAAAATTTCCAAAAAAATAAACAAAATTAAAACCAAAAACATCGAAACGTGATTCCGGGGAAGACTAATTCATCTTAAATATAATTAATTATTACATAAATGTATAAAAAATAACATTACAGATTACATTACATTTTTAGGAATGTGAAGTTTTTTTTATTTAGAAATATGCAAAATGTATTATTTAATTTCAATAAGTTTACTTAATAAAGAACAGCACGTTTCAAATTGAATAATTATTATATAATTATTTCTTATTTAGGTTTTGGAATACTAAATTGATTTTTCATCTAAATAGTATGCGTACAGGGTGTTTTGAAACAAATAGAATTGTTTTTTTTAATCTGGATAATAATTGATTTGTAATTATAATATAAAATAGGTCTTTAATATTTAATCTGATAATCTTTCCTTGACTGTGAGACTTCATTATACACTTAAGTCTTTTAAAATCAAAGCTTAATCATAATGTAAAAACATAAGTGCATTACAATCAAAGCATAAGTGAATCAAATTCAATATTGTATTAATGAATATTTATATATTCCAAAACAAATCTACTTTTATACCGAAATTATACTAAGAACTTTAAATCATAATTAACTTCATAATGAACTTCAAACAATTTGGTTGTTCAGTAGTTCGTCAGATTCCAATCTAAATAATTCTGAATACATTCTGTAAAAGAATTGTAAATTATTCGTAAAATTATCTTATATAATTATTAATGACCTTCGACTGTTATTATGCTTAATATTAATATCATTATTACGATTATTACTTTTGTTTTGATTTTATAATGAACAATATGAAAAAACCAAAAGAAGTCTTAAAGATTTCTTAAACTATATCACCTGTAAATCGTATACGAAATGTCTAGATACTTATTTAGTATATATATATGAAATATAATACAATATATTATTTACTATATTGTATCTACAGATTTTTGATTTTATTTTATTTCCTATACTTGTCACGTTTATCCTTCAAGCTGATTGCTTTTTTTCTTCTCACAATTTTTATTTATTTTATTTTACTTGTTTTTTTTTGCAACTTCTTTAGTAAATTGTGTTTTATTTTTTTGGTTTTTTACAATATTAGGTAAGTTTTAAATTTTGATTTTATCTACGTGAAATAAAAAAAAATGTAACATTTTCTATTTAAATCGAATAAGATAGAATAGAAGATAAAAGAGAAAAACCTGACAGTAACAATCAACCAGAAGTATACAACATGAAATCAAAAAAGAAAAAGACGAACTTTACGTTGACCCAAAAAAAAAAAAAAAAATTGCACAATCAAATATTGCAGAAAGAACGTGCTATAATAAAATTGCAAACAAAACAACAACAAAAATAAATAATTTTTGTATAGAAGAATAGATATAAAATTGATTTTATATAAAGAAAATGGAAGTTATCTAAATAGAATTCCTAATTTTTATTTAAAACTTTAAAACTTTTATGGAAGATTCACAAAAAAAAAATATAAGGTGCTAATAAAATGCCGCCATATTATTCTTCTTATTGTAATTGTTATTACCTTAAATTTTGAATTGAATTGATTTGTATTTTAAATATTAAAAATTATTGATTTGCATTCAAATAGAGACAATGGAATTTATAAAATAAAAATATTTAAAAATTATTAAAAATAGAAAAACTTTTTAATAGAACATTAAGTTTTTGCAAAATTTATTCTGAAAAATTAGGTAAATAAATTATTCAAAATTATTAATTTGATTGTTTTATATTTAGAAAACTTATGGAATTTGGTAATGAATTTTTGTTTATTTGATGTCAGATAATTATTGGAGCTTGGAGAATTTGATTTAAAGGTCAGAACACAAAGGGGGTGCTACTAAATAAATTGAATCATCTCAAAATCATTTCAATAAATAAAATGTTCATCAAAAAGTTTAATTTTAAAATTTAAAATGAAATTGCAACAAAAAAAAAATCCAATAAATTTCACTATAAAACACCTGAAATCATATACTGGAAATTTTTATTGAAAATTTTTAAAAGCCTTTACGTATTTTTAAAAAAAAAAGTAAAACAATAAAATACTTTTATTTTTTTAAATTAATTATAGTATTTGACTTACATTGAACCCTATATTAAATGGCATTAATATTTTTTTTCATTTTTTCAAAAAATAAATAAAATATTTTATGTTGAACATATGTACAATTTAATTATGTTAAAAAATATATTGCTTGTAATATTTTAATTCCTTAATATCATAAGAACAATGTATGAACATAATTAAAATGTGTTTTATTATTGTACTAACGACTGGATTGCACAATTATGTTTTTTTGTAAAAGGGGATCAATTAATAGTTCTCAAATATATATGAAAGCTTGTGAAAAATTACTAATAGTATTTTAATTACTAAATTAGTAACTAATGCAATATTTTGAACTTATAAGTTTTCTAGAAAATTAATAATGAACATTAACGGTAAAAAAGGATATAACTATTTCCAAATGAAATGTTCACCAATTCTGAAAAAGTATCTGCAAATTATTACTAATTTTATAATATTAGTATCTTATATATAATATTATTATATAGTATCTTATACAATTTATTAGCTTAGAACATTGATACAAATTAATGTATCTGCTAGATACTTTACATGCAATTTCAAGTCTTTTAATAAAAAATAATTTATTACTAATTAATATATCTGCTAGATACTTTATAAATTCCCTTGCAAGTCTTTACCATAAAACCCTTTCAAAATAAAAAAAAAATCATGCAATTGTGGGAGAATGTAACACCACCCAAAACATTGTCATTATAGTGTTACAGCAATAAACTTGATAGTAAAAACAAAGATTCAATTAGCGAAGATATTAAAAACTTAAAAACATTTTATAAATAAAATTATCAAAAAACCTAAAGTGAAATAACTAATTTACAAATTAATTTCTTTGCCAAATTAATTTTTTTTTTTTTTTTTTTTTAAATAAAAAAGAAAACATGCATGAAAAATTCGCCTCATTTTCTTTTCAAGCAATTTAAATGTTTTTCGAACACACATTTGCACACTGCAGGGTGTTAATTATGAATGTTCTAAATAATTTGTATGATTTTTTTGTTTTTTTTATTATTTTCAAAATGCAAAATAATTTTGCAAAAAATTGCATATTTAAACTAAAAACTAATAAAATATATTTTTTGTTGTTGTTATTGTTTTTTTTTATTACCACATGGTTAAAGAAAGGCGAAAAAAAAAATTAGAAATTTTTACATTCTATTAAAAGTTATTGACCTACTAAATTGCTTTTTTTTTTAAGATTGTATTAAGTGCGCGAACTTAAAAACTAACAACGTTGAGGGAGGAGGGGGGGCACCGCAAAATTGGACTATTACAATTTAGATGCTCTTGGTGTTTTTGAACCGTTTTGTACATAAAAGTGGGATGATTGCATAATATAGATTTGTGTCTTTTGATTCATTTAATATTTACCGCCCTAAAACTTTTCCACTAATAAAACAAAAACTATTTTTAAAAATATTTTTATTCTTATAGTATGAAAACTATAGATACAAAAATTATGACAGAATATTATTTTCGAGGTTCTTTTAATAAAAATTTTTTGTTATTTGATTTCTTGAGAAAAATTTAAAATTTTTAAAATTGAGATAAAAAAAAAAAGTGATAAATTATTAGAAAAAATTATATGTTGCATAAGTTGACAAGATAATAAATTAATTGAACCAGGAAATTATTTAAATGTCAATAGATATTATTACAGATATAAGAGTATATATATATATATATATTTATTTTATAAAACGATTAATGATTATACACAAATTGTATTGCTTCTGCTAAATCATCATTTGATGAAGAAAGGGAAGAATTTTAAATACAAAAGCGTTTTAATAATTACAAAGTTGATATGTGCTTATGACATAATAATTTTTCATAATAAGTAAGTATCATTTAGAAATATATTTATTATCTAATCTCATATACGTATATTAATTAGATGTATAATTAATTATTAACTTATATGCAAAAAAAAAGGTAAGACAAAAGAATTAAGAGTCATTAATTTGGAAAAATATTTATTAATTAAGATTAAATATGGATTACTAAAAACTTATCAGTTTTTTGTGTTTCAAATTTGATCCTGTGAAAATTTCATTTTCAATTTTTCATTCGGAATTTTCCAAAAAACAAAACAATGATACAAAAAAAATACTTAATCCCTATATTAAAATTATTTTGTCTTTTATATCAACATAATGTAGTGTCCTTTTCCTTTTGTTTGCTTGTTTGTGTGTTTCTCCCAAGGTTATTTTTCCTCTGGATCCAGAACTTACTTCATTAAATATTCATTTATATCTTATGTATTATATAATATTAATACATGAGTATATATATATATATATATATATATATATATATCATTAATAGAATTACTTGTATATTCTTAAATATTTTGCATTATTAATATTATTTTGAAAAAAATTGTTTTCTGGATTATTTGCAAAATATATATGTATACAATTTAGGTTCTTGTATTTAAATTCAGTTGTTGGAGGAAAAAATCGCCCCTTAATTTAATGAAAATTCAAAAAATTTTTATTCTTTTAATAAGTTTTAACATAAATAAAAGAAAATCATTGAATTTAATGGTAACTTTTAGTTAATTTCAATTAAAAATAAAAATTTTGGAACAAGATTAATCTGATTAGAATTGAAACCTTGTAAATAACATTTAACCATATTTCTAAATTGCTGTGTCATATTCAAAAGTTAAATTGAAATTGAACAATAAAAATCTTATTTTGAAATTATTGTAATTGTAAATGTAATTCAATTATTAATTCATCATATTAAATTAATATTTATATGGTATTTATTGTATTGTAACATAAATCTTTCAAATGTGGGAATATATTTATATTTTATTTCATTTAAATTTAAATATGAAAATTTATTTTTAAAATAATTAAAAAAATATCAGTAGGTATAAGCAGTAAAAAATTGATAAAATTTAATATTATGGAATTATTATTCTGAACAAAATATTAAAAATTAAATTTATTGCAAGTTATTATATGAATGATAAATTTTTTTTTTTTTTTTTTTTAATTTTAATATTCAACTAATGAATTAGAACTAACAAATCATTTTGATTTCATTCATTATTTAAAATAGTCTCATATTTTTACGCAAATTAAAAAAAAACTGATTTGTTTGCATACAAAAAAAAACAAAAAAATTCCATTATACTATACATAAATTAAATTTAAATAATTTGCCTTAAAATAAATAAATAAATATAAATTAAATAATGAATTCATTAGAATATTTGTTTTTTTTATTTATATTTTGTATATATATGGGATCGCCTACAGTTCAACTCCTCTTTTATTGTTTTAATACCCGTATGACTATATTGTCCAAGGGTATAATAAATTTGCCATTACGTTTGTGACGCAGAGAAGGAGGGGGGGGGGGCTAGCTATACCCTTTGACTATATAGTCATACGGGTATAAAAATGGTGCGTACTCAGTGGGTCATAATAAGTTTTATTCGGATTATTATTTAAGAAAATTTCGGCAAAGCTTTCAAGCTTAACCTTTTTGAGGATTAAAGACAATTGCAATGTTTGGAGAATCTTATTATGCTACCACATAGGTTTATTTAATATTTATTTCATAAAATTTTTAATTATCTGGATCCAGTCAACCATAGAATTAAAAATTATTAAGGTTCTAGCTCTTACCAGAAAATAGATTTATTATCCAACGAGGAAGAGTGTGGTAGAGTAGACTGTGTCAACTCTGGGATACCCGTATGACCGTTTTATAAACATTATATCATTTATAAACATTAATTACTTTTGACAAAATTTCAAACATAAAGCTTTATCAGGTGTAGTGTAATGCTCATATAAAATAAGGAGTTATATGGCAGCTACTCGAACCCTCTGCAGTAGACCAACCAAATTTTGCAGTAACTTTGGCCATTACACTAAACTATTTTTGGCAAAATTTCAGACACCTAACCTTAATAGGTATAGATAGAGTAATGCTCATATAAAATTTGAAGTTGTATGGCAGCTACTCGAACCCTTTGCAGTAGACCAACCAAATTTTGCAGTAACTTTGGCCAATACACTAAACTATTTTTGGCAAAATTTCAGACACCCAGCATTAATAGGTGTAGAGTAATGCTCATATAAAACAGGAAGTTGTATGGCAGCTACTCGAACCCTTTGCAACAGACCAACCAAATTTTGCAGAAACTTTGGCCATAAAACTAAACTACTTTTGCCAAAATTTCAGACACGTAACTGTAATAGGTACAGAGAAATACTCATATAAAAAAAGAAGTTGTATGGCAGCCACCCGCACCCATGGACCAAAATGGCTGGATTTAAATAGCGATGACGGCTATTGCAAAAAAACGAATTTGCGAAAATTTCAAGACTCTAGCTCCTTTAGTTTTTGAGTTATCGTGCGGACGGACGGACGGACGGACGGACGGACAGACGGACGGACGGACGGACGGACGGACATACATAGCTAAATCGATTTATTTTTCGATTCTGAGCCGATCCATACACTTGAGTCTATATCTACCCCCCCTACTTCTCTGCGTCACAAACGTAATGGCAAATTTATTATACCCTTTGCCTATATAGTCATACGGGTATAATTAATAAATGGCTGAACTTATATAAAACTAATGAATGTTATATTATTTCATCATTATTATTTAAATAATTTTAAATTACTTCTAAAAATAATAAAACTTATATACAATTTTACTTATCATACTGCTCTATTCTGCCGCAAATAGATTTAATTGGATGAAAACGCATTTAATTGATAACAATATTTAAATATTATAATTAAAAAAAAAAAAACTAAACTAATCAGAACATATTTTATTTAATTATATAAATATTAATTAAATATAAGTATCTATACTATAATTTCCATATATAAAAACCAAGTAATAAATGAATCAAAATTACAACATACTTAATTAAATAAAAAAAATCTATAAATACTTATCTATTACTATAAAAAAATTATATATAATATTTCATTACGGAAATGCATAATATGTTAAAAATATTTAATTCATTCGTTTTTTTTTTTTTGACATATCAATTTACTTACAAATATCTTATAAATATGGTATTAAAAAATCTGTTATAAGTAGATAAATTGCATAAGCATGTGTATTAATAAGTATATTAATATTATATTTGATTTAGTAACATTTTTTTTGTTTTTTTTTAATATATAATTAATGTTAATATTAATTATAAAACCCTTTCATGCCATTCTGCACTTCATTTAACATATAATATACTTAAATATCATATAAATGGATCAAGATTTGTGATACATGGAATTTAGATCTTTAAAGAAAATTCAATTTTCGATAATTATATTAATTATAATAATTATTAGATAATTGTATTTAAGTAATTGCTCACTCTTACTAAGTATTGAATGGCATAATATTAAATAAAATATGGTCCTAAATTCCTAGCACTTAAACTAACATTTATCATATCGTCAAACTCATTCATACAAACTATTATACAAGTATGAAATATTAATACATATTTTTTAATTTATTATTATTAATATATTATTAGTACAATAATTATTTAACATATTAAGGCATTAGTACAGAAAAGAGTATATTAGCGAATAGCAACTGAAACGATTTCAAGTTAATTAAATATTCAGACAGTAGACAGAGACAAAATAAATCATAAAGAAAAATAAATAAATATTAATAAATAAATATTAATAAATTTTCATATTTTTATTGAATACTAACAAATTATAAACTCGTTAAATTATTATTCATTTGTTGGTACGCTTTGAAAGGCGCAGAATTTATATTGCGAGTGCAATAACCCACATATTACTTTACAATACGCAACGCATCATTCATTATAAATTATTTCCCTTTTTATTTTTTTTTTGAAAAATTTTCCAGGTCATTTTTTTTTTTTTGTAAATAAGGGAAATAGTATATTATTAATTATTAGTTTAAATATTTGAATATCTATTCAATCCTATATTATAAATTTTTATCACATTAATAAATTAAAAATCGTTATTACACTTTCATATTATAAACTTATGTATAGAAAAATTGACCCTCATAATTATTATTTTGAAAATATATTTATAGATCGTTTAATTTTAAATGGGATTTTTTTTTTCTCCGATCAATTCTGCCCTCACTTGTGAAATTTAAAATTTTCCATTGATTTCTCTAATAATTTTCTCATAATGTACATGCTTCATCTTTAGATACAATTTATAGAAGTATCTTATGAAAATATAATTGCACTACATAATAAAAAAAAAAAAACAAAAAAAATAGCAAATAATAAAAATTATTACTTGATTATTAACCATTATTCATAGTATGAACGAGGAAAAATTTATTGAACGCGTTTGAAATCATTCCATATCATGTTAAACTTTATAAATGAGATTTCTTCATGGTTGATGAAATTAATCGCTTAGTGATCGCTCATTCGTTCAACAACAACAACAACAACAAAAAGCTTTTATATTTTTTAATATAAACATATATTATGAATTAAAATTTGATTAATAAAATTGTTTTGTTGTTTGTTTGTTTGTATGTTTTTTTGTCTTCAGTCGGCCTTTCAATGAATTAGAGCGATGAGTTTCTGAGAGTAAATGAATTAAATGAAAATGAAATGTTTCGAATTTCTTAAATAGTTTTCATAATTTAATAAATTTTTCAGACTTGCATTCAAACAAATTAAAAAATTTTTTTTATATTTTTTTGATTTTTTTTATTTTAATTTAATTCCCGCAGCCACTATGATTTTTGATGGAAATTTAAACTTAAAAAAGCAGAAATCAAATAGTGAAGTTATAATAATTTGTTTTTATTTAATTTATTTTTGGTTTTTTTGTTTTTTTTTCTTTTAATTTTAATAATTTCATAAAATTTCTTAATTGACTATAATTATTGTGAGAAATAATTAGTAAAGAAAAAAAAAAAACATTAATAATAATGTTTTGTAATATAAACTTTAAAAATAAAAATTTTTATGCTTCTTGATTCTTTATTAATAAATTTTAAATCAAAAAAATTTCTCTTTAAAATGCATACCACAGTTGGCATACTGATTCACTTTTCAACATATCAATTAAAAAAGTTTTTGGAGCCTAATATTGCAAATAGATATTTAAATTTTAAATTTTTTTAAAAATTCTCATAAATATTCATTTTTATTAATTTTTTTTTAAAAGAGGGAGCAACGCTTACCCTTTTATGTATATTGAAAATCTATTATAAATAGGAATTATCAAACAATAAATACTTGATATTTAAAAGAAGTACATGGCCTCCTTGTTGAAAATGTCGTTTTAAAATTTTTTATTTTTGGGGGAGCAGTGCTCACCATTCTGTTATAACACTGAAATTGAACATTTTAAGATATTTTTTTCTTTCTTTTAATAACTTAATAAGCATTACAATCTATTTTTTTGACTAACATTTTCTAAATATTTTTATTTCAAATCAAATTTAAATAAAATACCAAAAGAAACATTTCTTATTTTAAACATTTATTTTAAATGACAACAAAAAAAAAACAAAAAAATTTCTTTTTATAATTTGAGTTGATTTTATTCATTTGTTGTATTTTATAACAAAAGATCAATTTAAAATGTATGACAAAAGAATAAATTCTCAAATTTTTCGTTTTATTCTTATTTTTTTTTTTATTTTCAGACTTCTAAAATAACCCCCGGATCGTTAGAAAAATGAAATTAAAAGAAAAAAATCACTTTTTCATTTTCAATTTTATCTCATCGAATTACGACACTGTCAACGACAAAAAAAAACAAAAACAAGGAAAAACAAAGTTGCATAAAAATCGTTAAAAGATATCGAATCAGTCGCAGCATTGTCATTTTTATTATTACATATTATAATCATCACAAAGAAAATAATATCAACATAAAATGCTAAATTCAAATTAGATGAGTTTGGCAAAATAAAATTTTATTTTAATTTTGATTTTATATTTTTTTTTCATTGCAAATTGAAAAATAAAAATAAAATGTGTAAATTATTTTAAATACTATCTGTAAGTATAAGTATGTGGTATAATATCTTTTTATTTTTAATACGATTTATAAGTATATACATATATATATTAAAAACCACGAAAGATTTATTTTTGTTTTTTGGTCTCCCAAGATTCAAAAGTATATATATATACAACATAATATGTTGTAATATTGAATATGTATAAGATATATATATATATATATATTTTAAAATATAAAGATTTATTTAAATCTAGACATGTGTTTCTATAGAATATATCTATAGATATATCTCTGCATATTGTAACAACAAATAATTAGTTAGATGAGAAAAAGTTAAGTATCTTAATCTTTTGTATATATGTATATACAGGTTATTTGAATTGCTTTGTTCTAAACTTAATTACATTGCAATAAAAAACAAAACATTGCATTAAAATAAAATTAAAAAAGATACATATATTAAAATATAATCGTGATAATATAAATTTAATATGTTATATAGTTACTATTAATATATTACATGAAAACTTAAATTAATTGTATTTGCAATTTGCATTCAGATAAGAAATCTATATAAAAAATGACATTTAATCAACTATACTATAGTATAAATTCAATAAAAACAGGAAAGATAATGTAAAAAATGATTTAAATAAATTTTCTGTAATTATCTAAACAATATGTATACTAACTAATTTAAATTAATAGTATCTCTTATATTATAAATCTTATATATTTCAAAATATACGATATATTAATTGATCTTTCTTGTACATAAAATCAGGAAATAATAGAAATATCCAAATTGTGTCAGCATCATTTAAAAAAAAAAACCAAATCTCTAACATTTATTAAAAAAACTTTATTAACTGGTTTTTTTAAACGAAAAATTAATATTTATAGAATGTTGCTATTTAATATTAAAATATAAAAAAATAAAATTTACTTACAATATATTTAAGATCAATTTTTGATTTAAATTCAAATGAAACTTACCTAGAAAAGAAATAAAAAAAATTTTAAAATTAATACTTTATAATATTTAAAAGAATTTTAAAATAAATATAATGTAAAAAAAATATACTATTATTAATATGTATACACTTAATAATAAATAAAAGTGTTATAGTTATTAAATTAATTTACAATTAAAAAATCTTGCAGTTAAAATATATATTTATTAACAAGAATCTCAATTTATTTATCTCATAAATATGTTAATTAAATATATACAATTCGTAATAATCAAGTTAAATTATATTGAAATTATACTATTTAAAAAAAAATTAAATATAGTATTAATTTATTACTATTTATAATAATAATAATAATAATCCATAACAGAGCGATTTTTATTTTACTTTAAAGTTAAATTGTAAAAAAAAAACCCATTTTTTTCATATTATTTTACTTCATAATTTCATATTTATTTACTTAATTATTACTTAAACATGTTGAGCAGAAAAAAACGCGCAGCCACGGAAATAACTTTAAAGCAAATTTAACAAAAATAAAAAATAAAATTATCTTAATAAAATATATAATAAAATATGTTTTGAAATGTTCGGTTTTATTTAAATTTTTACTACTTAGTATACAAATACAAATATTACTTATAGTTAAGCTTTTTTTGAAAAGTTTGTTATTTTATTTATATTTTAATACTATATAGTTAGTGTATATTTAAACACATACTTAAGTATATAATATAATAAAAGAAGAATTTGGCTTATATTTACTTATCATAAAAGATTGTTTGAACAATTCTTTTATACAACACTAGATATACAAAACATATACAATATTTTCATACCCCAAAATTCCCAACAAACAACAATTGAAGCTTATTAATAACAATTATTTGTTTAGTTTTGTAATTATAGCAATTTTTTTTTTGCATAATACATAACTAAATATTTAATACTACTACTACTACTAGTATGGATAAATATAAATAAGACAAAAAAATTATTAAACTAATCCAACTACTTATTAGCATTTAGCAATGACATTCATTTAAGCGCATCGACCGACAAAAAAAACAAAACTGTGACAAAATTGAATTTGATAGGAAATCAAACATAAAAGCAAAAGATGAAACAAATCTTTATTAATTTAACGAATATTAATTATTAAGCAAAAGAGAGATAAATAAAGAGAAAGAAAGAATAAAAATCTAAAAAAACTGATCACCACTGGAATTGAACAACATCTCAGCTAATAAATTCAAAATTATAAATGAAAATGATTTGTAATACAAATGAAATATAATTCTTTGTTCGAAATCTGAATTTTAAATTTAGATTTTATAATCTGAATTTCAATTCCAAGTTAAGAAATTATATGTATGTATATTTGTATATATATATATGTGCATTTTATTCCTTGTTAAAGAAAGGAAACAAAGGAAACAGGCTAGTCTTTAAATAGAAATTTAAAAAAAGGTTATAATTGGAATTTCTAAATAAGGCTTAAGAATATAATAAATAAATAAATAAATTGTATTTGTCATAATGAACTAAAATTTTTAAAAAGAATGAATTGAATTTTAAAAAAGAATCTTATTTCCTTTGTCCTTAAATTGGTAATTTTATACGTTTTAATCGATTCGTTACATTTTCTTCATTATTATGCAATAAATTAAAAATATTTAATAGATACTTAATAATCTTTAGTTATTATACATCTAAATTATACAGTTTTTTTCAGTATAGAAACAAAGATTCAAAGTTTTTAAACTAGTTTGAAATGAACTTGTACTTAATAATGATAAGATTGATTGTTCTTAATAATGATGTAATTATATAATAAAATTTTAAAATAAATTATGTAATTTACTTAACTTTATTAAATAATATATAAATTTTCATAGAGAATTTTTAAAATTTCCTTCTGTTTTTTAATATCTTCACTACAATTTTGAATCTACTACATACAATCTAACAACCCTAAACATTTGTTGTTGCCATAACAACAGATGTTAAAAGAACATTAACATAATATTCAATAATGTCATAAAATTGTTTATCAACATTCAATACAAAATTTTGTTTTTTTGTCAATTTATGCGTCATTTTGTTAATTTTCTAATAAATACCTTAGCAATTTAACAGTTATAAAATATTCCGAGTTCTGGTTTCCCCCAAAAAATTATGAAACAAAATGAAAGAACAATCAATCCCAAATGAAAAGTTGCCTTGAAAAATTTAAATTACATACCAATAAACACACCACATTATTTAAATATATAATTACAATTCAATATACCAAAACTTTGTTTTTATATATGTATATATATATATTTATAATAAACATATTTTGCTCCACTTTTTAAACCCCCATTTCAATTGGGGAATTTTCCGTGGTATCATCGCATTATCTTACAAATATATTAATTTGTTTTTATCGCATACATCGAATTTATATTTAATTTTTTGTAATAAAATGCAAGTCGAGAAAGGGTTTAAATTTCAAAAATTAAAGAAACATTTCAATAAAATTTATGTTTACACAAAAAAAAAAAAAAAAAAAAAAAAAAAAAATAAGAAAATAAATAAAGACACAAGGGAAATTGTTTAACATACACACATACAATATATATGTATATGTAGTTACGCATAAAACAAAGTTTTATGTTCAGTGATCCATTTGTAACATTTATATTATAAAATGTAAGTAGAATAATAAATTTTATACTAACAATATATATATATATACATATATTCTTATATATGTATGTTAATGTAATCAAAGTACATATTTAGCACAAGAATATCTGGTAAAACATTGAATTAAAAAAAAAAAATTGAAGAAAAACTGAAAAAAAAATTCCATTGCGTTGGGATTTATTTTTTGTTGAAGTGTGTTGTTGTTGTTGTTGGTTCTGAAATTCTTTTGGAATGCAACATGAAATATAATATTTTTTTTTAAATGTAAATATATACATTACCATATATATATATATATATTTTATTGTAAACTTTAACTTATTTTCATGTAATTGTTTACTTTTACAAAAAAAAAAAAACAATTGTAACATTTTCTTTTATAACATGAAAACAATTTTCAGAAAATTCCTTTGATTATTTTGTTAAATATTAACAAAAAAAAAAACAAATTTTAAAAAAAAAAATTATGCGTACAATAGATAAATTAAAATCAGATTATTTTATGCAATAATATATTTAATAACTAAATAGTTATGAAAACTTATTAAATTTTTAAATAATTATTGCATGCTATTTTTTTTTTGTGTCAACTCGCTCTCCCTTTAAAAAAAAACTCTTTAGTTTTTATGGTATTTATTACTAGGGGCTTCCACTTGTAAAAAAAATTTCTTTGAAGGTATAAGAATATTGATTGTACGTTTTTAATTTATTTTTATTAATGTTAAAGTAATAAGAGTGCTCTATTTATCATTAATCCACCAAACACTTATCATCACTAATCAAATAATAAATAATCATAATTTTTTTATAAGTGAAATTTCGATTAGTAAAAAACATTCACTTATCGGAAAAATCATTGATTATTTAATTAGTGTTAAGTGATTAGTGGTGCAATAGGGTTCTCACTAAAAACAAATTTTTAATATCAAAACGATAAGTATGTATATAGTTGGATAAGTAACACAAGTTTAATCTGCAGTATAAAATTTAATTCTTTAAAAAATCACTTTATATAAAACCGGGTTTTATGCAGTTATTATATACTTTTAATTGAACTTGCCTGTGTCTATGGCTTTATTTTTCATTCTGTCAGTTAGTGATACATTTATATTAGAAATCTGACCATAAATTTAAAAGAGTTGTATGGTTCAGTGGTAAGCAACGTGGCTGACGGTGTAAATAGGTCTAAGTTCGATGAAATCGTGACAGTTCTTCTTTCAGATAGTCTTAATGCAGCAATTTACTTTTATACTAAAACACTTTTAAATGCGCAAAAGATCTACTATCAATTTTTGGTTAATGAAAATTTTCAACATTTTAAGCTTAAAACTTTGGAAACATTAAAAGAACTGTTTCTTATACCAGCAATTTACTTTTATATTAACACAGTAACAAATTTCCAAGATCTACCTTCAATTTTTTATTTTCTGCATTTTAGGGGGCTAGTACTATACTTTAATAAAAGTATACCTATATTGAAAAAAATATTTTTTTTTTTATTTTATTTTATTTTACCGTTTATTTTTAATATTGAGCATGTGCAGGTTTATACTTAGTGATTAAAATTAAAACAACTATCATCTAATCTAGAAAATCTATAAACAGTTTTGATAAAAATTTGTTAATTTGTTTACAATTTAAATTAATTAACTAGATTATATTAAATATATTCGATCTTAGTTTATCTACTTAGTTCAAAGTGTTGGTATAATACTAAACTCCGCAGACTTAATATATGTGAACTGAAGCTTTGAATTAAAATACTAATTAAATAAAAGTCAATGTAACTATTTAAAATTAAAAAATTAAAAATTTGTAAAATTAACTAACACCATGGTTAAATTAAAAAAACAAAATATTATGTTAAATTACCCAAAACAACTAATAGAAATTAAACATTAAATTTCACTCTTACTAAGTTACTAATAGTATTTAAAAATGATATCCTACAATAGACAAAATAAAAATATATTTTCACTTTTTTATTTTTTATACTAATTTTTTATATTTTATTTTTTTTTTTTTATTTTTTAATCAGATTTATTAACCACGCAAAATGCATTATACGTTATTTTTTTCTAAAAGGGAAATTCAACAAAAAAAAAACTAAACAAGATATATATATACGATATATATTTTTTCCATAAAAATTTTCCATTTTCCTTGATATGTATATATATATAAACATACATATTATGTAAAAATACCTTTTGAATTCATATATGAACATAATGTTTATATAGATTTAGTTTTTATAAAAATAAATATAAATATATATATATACATTATATATATATATATAATATAGTACTTATATATATGTACGAGCATTATAATAATAAAAATTAAGCATACAAAAAATTGCTTTATTTTTTAACTCGCTCAGTTGATTCTTTTCATACAAAAAATCAGAAGACAATGAAAATACTTGGAAAATTATTGACAGAAAAAAAAAACTTGGAAAATTTAATTTTTTTTTTTTTAATACCTATAAATTTTACAGGAATAATAAAATAATTTTGAAGAGTTTAAGCATTAGAGAGTTTTGCACTGCAACTGACAAATTCAAACTGTGAATAACAAGTCAATTGTTTGTGTTCATCAAGTTAAATTATAATTTGATTTCTTTGAATGGATTCATCAAAAATTGGGAGTTATGCTAAGATATATATACATATATAAATATATATAAATATATATATGCAAATCACATATGACATATACTGTGCTTCTAAGATGTATTTTTCATTCAACACTTAATATATGTTTAAAAAGTAGTCTTCAACAATACCAAATTTTATAAAATACTTTAATTTTTAATTAAAAATCAAAAAAAAAATCGTTGTGTCAATTTTGTCAGTCACTGTACATATTCGTGGTTTGCATTTTTATAACATTCTTTCCTTGTTTTAAAAGTGTCGTGTAATTTTTTTTTTTCTATTTTGTTTTCTAAAATTCCATTTGTGTTTATATGTAAGTAAGTAAGTATATGTATATCTAATATTTCTACTTTTATTTACGTAATAATCTGTTGTATGTATATATATATGTAACTAGTTTATACATATGTATTTCTAAAGTTTTTCTTTCTACATACCTACATAATTAAATAAAAACAAAACACCACACAAAACTTAAAATTATGAGTTGAGTTACAATTTGTTTGAAGTGAAAAAATTAAAAATTTTTTTTTAAAGTTATTCTGCATTTTTAATTAGATTGTTAACAATGCACATACATGTATATTGTATCACTATATATAAATTATTACATATATTTTATTACCATCATTATTATCATTATGAAATTTTGAAGAGTCTGTAGTTAAAATATATAAAAAAAAAACAAGGGGTTAAAATATATGGTAATTATTTCAATATTATAACAACAATTTATTATTACATATATTAGTTACTAATTTGTAAATGCGTTACAATTTTGTATAAAGTTGTGTTGAAAATTTTTGTAATATATAAATACCTAGATACATATGTAAATACATAATATATATTTGCATTTATAAAAGAAAAAATTTAATAATATGTAGGTTTTATTAAAGTGATTTTTTTTAAATTTTCCACACAAATTAAAAAAAATTTAATTACAGGTTAAATTTAAATATTTGACTAGGTTTATGCAATTTTTTAACTGCTTTTATTATTTAAATTATCAGTATATTGAAGAGATATTATAATTATAAAGTTTACTAGGGTTAATAAGTTGCTAATTTAAACATTTTCTTTATATATATATTATGCAAGTGAATTATGCAACTTTAATTATTATGCAATTTTAATTATTATGCAACTTTAATTATATTATGCAATTTTTTTTAACAATTACTCAAAAAAAATTAACAAGAAAATCTTAAAAGATACTTATTATTGAAATTATGAGTTTAATTGTCTTCATAATTATTAATTTCGCTTTCTTGTTTTACAAGTAACTTTTATTATATTTAACTATTGCATCTATTTAACTGCTAATTGGGAATTTATTTATTATAATTTTGTGCGAATAAGTTAATTGATAAAGTTATATATAACTGAATAGGTATTAAGATAAATAGTAATATGGCTGGGTGGCATAGTAGTTAGAGTTCCGACTTTCATGCGAAAGATCCGGCTTCGAATATCAGTGAAAGTGAAAATACTTTTCTGATTTTCGACTAGACTCAGCTACTATTCGTCATTGGGTTAAAATTAATGGCTTAATCAATAATTAATAATTATATATCTTTAGTAAAAAAAATACATTAATATAACAATATAAACAAAGGGGTTTCGCCTCAAATGCTAAGCACTTCTTAGATCCAGTGAATAATTAATTAATAAAACAAAAAAAATATAATATTAATTAATTTATGTATGATTAATACTATAAATTATCATATATTAAATATTAAATTATTATGAAATTAGATGACCCTATTATATACCAAGGGACACTTAATTAAAGCAATAAATTTTAAATTCAAAAAAAAAGAAAATAAACAAAAATATAAAAATTGATTTATTTTAATTACTTTATTTATTTTGAAATGATGTTATTTTCCAAGAGAAACATCTATATAATTAATTAAAAATTGAATTAATTAAATTTCAACAAAATACTTTACATATATATATATATATATATATATGTACATCTGTAATTAATGACCAAAACTTATATTAAATATGTCCATTTTCAACATCACCTTTGGAATTAAGCCAAAGTTTTTTAAAAATTATTTTTTAAAGAGACAAAAAAAAAAAAAAACAACAAAAGCGCATAAAATATTTCCAGGAAACTTATATATTCGAAAAATGCTTCCGAAAAATTTATTTTAAGTGTGACAATTTTTTTTCTTTTTTTCCCATATAAAATATTCCGTAAAATCCAATTAATATAAATAAATATATATATATAGATACCTATATATTATATATATACACATTAATTTGATTTCGAAGAACGATCGTCTACTATTATACTGCTTCTTCGAAATTACTAAATTTCGCAATAAGTTCGCCATCTACTTTATTAATATTTTTCGTTAAATTATTTCTTATTATAACTGAAAAATAAGACCTGGACACTTGTTTCGTGTGAAAATATTGATTCATCTTAAAAAATTCATTTTTGTTTTCATTTTTTTCTGATTTTTTTATATTTGTTCTTAATTGAAAATATTTATAAATAGGTCAATGACATTAATTTAATCCACCACCGTAAAAAAAGACAATTTCTTGAGAAATTGAAATAAATTTTGACAATTTATACCGAAAAAATTAAAAAAAAAAATATAAAAAAAAACAAGCAGTTCATTATTATGACAATATATATTTTATTTACTTGAATTTATATTTTTTAAAAGTTTTTTCTTAATTATTTTAAAAATTTCTTTTAAAAAACATTTTGTTAAAACAATAGGGGGCAAGTTTTTAAGAAAATATAAATTTAAGATTAAATACAAGAATATTTCATTTTATTTTTAATTTATATTGAAATTAAAATTATCATCTACCTTTATTATAATTTACGTACATGACCTACAAAAGTGCTAACATAAGGAATCCTTAAAGAAAAAGTTGGTAGTACAGAAGGTGGTGTTACATCATAAATCCCAATAAAATAGTTATTAACCCAAAAACCTTTTTTAACAACTTAAAAACGTCAAAGACTCCCAGCCCTGCAAAATAATTTACTCAATTACGTAATCCTTGCCTGTAAAAAAAATTGGTATCACATAGGTTCTGTTACTTAGAGACCTTCAAGTAAGCTTTAAACAAAAGAAACTAAAATCATACACTTGAAAATTTTCATATAATTACTTATTCCTCCCCAGTTAAAAATTGGTATCACGAAAGTCGTGTCACATGAAAGAACTATGTGAAAGAACTTAAAATCATCAACATATAGAATTCAATTTAATAACATGAGTCTCCCTTTTAAAAAATTGGTATTACAGAATTTCTCGTCGCATGAGAGTCTCCAAAGTTAGTAAAATTTTAAATAAAATAACTGTAAATCATTAAACTGAACTTGTTCTACATAATTCTTTTTTTTTCTGAGACACCCTGTTTATATTATAACTATAAAAAATTTTGTTGCCTGTCACGACCTTACATTTTTGAAAATTTATTGTGTATCACCCTAGAACAAGGAATAATACATATATACAAAAATATTGAGTATTCCAAGAAAATATTAAAAGCTACTGATGTTTCCAAGAAAAAACCAAAAGAAAAATAAAAAAAAAACAAAATAAAAAATAAAAGGAAGTCAAAAAGTAAAAGAATATGCAAATTGAAAATAAAAAAATTTGTTAATACTAAACTGTTTTAAATTATGTTTTAAAATTTACAATTCCTAATTCTATATAGAAAGCTTCCTATTCTCTTTTGAAACTCCCCCTTCCCTGAGTTTAAGGCTTTTCTTCCTTTGAAAGTTTGCAAAAAAAGAAAATTGTAAAATTTTAATAAACTGGACCACCTACTGGGGTTTAAAAAACACAAAACTTTTATTTGCTTTTTTTTATATATATATGTATATATATTTTATAAAATAACAAACATTAAGTCTTTTATTTTATCATCTCTTACTTTAAATCTCTTCAAAAGAACAGTATGATGTACATTGGGAGTTTCTATTGAAATGAATCATAAGTAGGCATTAAATAAAAATAAAAAAAAAAATTTACAAATCATATTTTGTAAAAAGTAAAAACAAAGCACAACATTTTCTTAAAAAAAAAAACACGAGACAAAATGATTTTCGAGACAAAGGAAAAGAAAAAGTTTCTTCTGATTGCTCATTTATATATATATATGTACGTATGTATATATAAGTAATGTTTTTTTTTTAAAAGTAATCATCTAACAGTAAAAGTGATAAAAAATTTATAAAAAACGCTAACAAAAAAAAAAAAACTGTGAATAATATTTAAAGAACAGTATGAAAACTTTAAATCTGTTTAAAACCACACGAAAGAAATTTGTTTAAAGAATAAAAAATAAAATTTCCGAAGGATATAATGACTCCAATTTGTTCTTTTTCGTAATTTGTTTTTTCTTCGGAAATTTTTCTTGAAAAAATAATCAAGGAAGAAAAATTTTACCCAAATTGTATCAAAAACTGTACTCAAAACTGTCCCTACAATTCGGAATTTTTTTCTTGGAAACATAATCAAGGAAGAAAAATTTTTCCCAAAACTGAAACCACAACTGTACTCAAAACTGTACCCAAAAACTGTACCCAAAACTGTACCCAAAAACTGTACCCACAATTTTAAAATGAATGAATTAAATTTTGATTAATATATTTTAGAAGTATGACTTTCTTTGATGCTAGAATTTATGAATTTATTATCTAAAGATTTCTTCGTAAGTTATAAAACGTCTTTTGAGTGATTTTAAAATACAAAAAAACATAACATTACCCTACTCTTATACTTTCCTTTTTTTGTTGACATTTAACGGATATTTAGGATTAAAGGGTTACTTTAGAATAAAAAAAGGTTACTAATTAAGTTATCTGAAAGAAATATATAAAACGATTTTTTTACCTTTTTTTTGACGTTTCAATGAAATTGAGTTTTTTTTTAGCCGAGTAATAGGTACTCACTAAGTACTTAATGTTTATTATAAATTATTCATTAATCATTTCTAAATCAAAACCTTTTAATGAATTTATAAATATTTTGATTAAGTGAAAAGTATTAAAAGTTTAAAAAAAAGTAATCAATTTTAAAATTTGTAACAAAGTAATCAATTTTAAAATACTTAAATACATATACTGTATAGATGAATTGAAGATTTACTTTCTTATAATATCTACAAACCTGTATGTAAGTGCATAAAAAATGTTTACATGTTATAAAAATAGCATTAAAACCATTTCAGGCAATCAATTATAATTTATTATAAACTTATTTCAACAATTATAAATGATGCGTTATAATTAAGTTTTACATTTAATTACACAAACATCTCAACTTCCAGAAAGAAAATTGCTAAACTAAAAAGAAAACTCGATACTTTTCTTTTCTTATTACTTATTGTTGCATATACACATTTAAATTGCAACAAAAAGATCAATAGAAACTGATCACCATGATCATGATCATGATTCAAGTCTGTGATATATTTTAAATTAATTTCTTTATTTTTTTTTTTTTACTTCTTCTTCTTCTTTACTTTAACACTGACCCTTTCATTTAATTTAATTATTTATTCATCGCTACCTACTACATATATATAAATTATTCCATTTGATTGGTTGACAGTTTAATATTAAGCTACCTTATTGATAGACAACAGACGCTTGTCGCTTACTTAGTGTTTTTTTCTTTTTTAAATTGATTGTACTCTCATTTTAATTGTCATGTTTATTATATGCTATACTTATTTTGTGTTGTTATGTTAATGGACTCAATTTATTTATGTCTAGTTTAAGGCAAACATAAAAAGAAACAAAACAACAACATAAAATCATATTAGCATAATTTAAATGAGCCAACAAAACATAAGAAAATGTGAATAAAAATTAAAAATTAAAAACACAACACAAATACAGTTAGCGCAACAAAATATTTTTAAAAGAAGTCATCGTCGTCGTCACTTTTCTTTAAATTTGATTTTTGTTTTTTTTTTTACTAACTTGTCTGTCTGTTTTTGGTTTTTTTATTTGATTTTAATGTTTTTATTTTTTTTCTGTGATACTTTCACTTCCATTTTTAAAATGCGAATACAAAAAAAATAATATAAATAAAATGAAATCATATCGCGCAATATTATAGTGAATAGAAAGAACT
Organism: Dolichopus griseipennis; assembly: GCA_963082915.1. Classification (NCBI taxonomy): domain Eukaryota; kingdom Metazoa; phylum Arthropoda; class Insecta; order Diptera; family Dolichopodidae; genus Dolichopus; species Dolichopus griseipennis. The sequence continues at coordinate 1,473,230 of OY720444.1, read as the reverse complement.
TGTCTATTGATGATGAGATGGCTCGCGCAATTTAATTTATGTATTCAAATTCTATTAAAAAAAAAATATAGGTATACGGAAACATTTAAATAGCGATAACGATGATGATCATGATAATGATAATGATGATCGCAATATTTATTTTTATTAAGGTGGAATTTAATAAAACATAAAAATGATTATTTTAATTCTTTTATGTGTTAATATCTTAGAAATTTCTTTAAAATCTTTTGTAAATTAATCGAAATAGATAAAAATACTCTGTGTCAGAGGTTGAGAGTTTATGGCACGCAAATGTTTTACAATTAATTCGCGAGTGATTTAAAATAAATTGGGAAAAAATTTTTTTTCAAAAAAATCCCATTTGGTAAAACATTTTAGACCATAAAGTGATTTAACACTTTAGAAATGTTTATAATGAAATAGAATCGAACTCTATGACATATTTTATGTACATTTCAAATATATCTGATATACGCAACAGATATTAACAGAAGATGCAATTAAATAGTTTCTCAAATTCAGATTAATAATTATAAATACAAAAATTTCACTAATCACTTTTCATTTTTAGTTTTAATCTACAGTTTGTCATATTTGACACGCAAAATCATTGTGAGTTTCCCACCTCTGATTTATTTATACCAATTTCTTAAAGCTGCGATGTTACATTTTGTTGATTTGATTGCACATATAAAACTTAAGATACGCACTAATTATTTGATATTTTGTTTTTCATTTAAAAAAAAAATAAAGGAAAGTATGAAAAAAAAAAAAAAACAATTAAATCAGAAAGGTGTGAAGAGAGACGTAAGAAAAACCCCAAAAATATAAAAATAAAAGTTAACTAACATCAAAAAAAAGTATTCAGAAGGTGGAAAAGAGGTGTGCAAAAAAAAAGTGTCTATTATGAGTACTTTTTTTTATCATTTATTTCATTTTGATTATTTTCAAAAAAAACACTTAACTTAAGTAATGAGTACAAATAACCGAATTAATTTCCTTTTTTTTTCGTTTTCGGGTGTGCTGGTTTTTTTTTTTCGACATTTAATTATTTTTTGTTTTTTGTTAATTTTTTTGTGTCATATGCAAAATATAATATAAAATTATGGGAATTGGTTTTTTATTTTTAATGTAATCTAATGTAACCCTTAAAAATTATAAATAAATTTCACTTTTTATTATTTTGTTCCCATGAAGAATTGATTTTTTCATGGATAAAATAAAAGAAAATTCGAAATTAATTTTCGAAAAATTTAGGATATGGTCTAGTTTTCAATTTATAACAGTAACAAAATCAAATTTCTATTTAAGATTTATTTCCGAATAGCAATTAAAACAGCTTCAAAAATAAATAATACACATTTATATAATTCAAATTTAAATCAGCAATTAAAATTTTTTTTTAAGCTTAGTTCAGCGTTTTAATGAAGCGTTTTTTTTTCATTTTTCATTAGCAAAGCAAAAATCCAAGGAAAATATTTAAAACAACACTTGATTTTCATGAAAAAAATTCTCTTACTTTTAATGATAACTCATGAAAACTATTCACTATAACTTTAATAAAGCAATCGTGTTGCTCTATTGGGCTCGAATCCTATAAAAAAAAATAAAATAATAAAAAATAATATTTTAACATAAAAATTGAAATTAAAAATTTTAAATTAAATAAATAAAAATATAAGTAATAGTCTTTTTAATAATTTAATAAATTTTATTATTTAATTTCGAAATTCAATTTTATTTTTTTTCATTTCAGTTAATCGGAAAACAGACTCTTTTGTATTAAAAATTCAATTTTAATTTTTTAAAGGTTTGGTCATTTAATACTTATATATATATATATATATATATATATATATATATATTAATTTATATACTTATCTCTATATATATATATATATGTATAACTCAAGAAAAGTCATTAACTTCTGGATATTATACCTGAATGGCAGTGTCATTTGTAATTCAAAACATGTTTAAAGTCGTAACCTTAACAACAACAGCAACAGTAAAATAAAAATTGTGAATATTATATACACTTGCATTTCAATATTGCCTTAAAGATTTCATTCGAATTGTATAATTGTCTAGAATTTTACGCATCACTGATTATATATCTACAAGTATATACAGATATAGTTCCTACCCACTGAGAACGTCTATAACTAGTTACTATAGTTACTAAATTAAAAGTACTACCTTTTCTTCTTTCTCTGCTCCCTGTTTAACTATAACTAATATATTAATATGGAAGTACATATATATATATTATAGTTAATATAATCATTTAATGATAGTTTTTAAACATTTTTTTTATATATATTATTATTAAAAAACCTGAAAAATTAATATTCAAAGAAGCAATCCCCCATATTGTACATTGATATTTTGTTAAGTATATCGTACATATTATATCGTTCCAATGAATGAAAAAAGAGTTTGAGTTCAGTTAAAAGTTTTAATTTATTTTTTTTTCCAATATTTCAGTTTTTTTTTTCAAAACTACTTAAAATAAAAAAAATTTTGAAAAAAAAAACCAAAAAACAACAACTATCCGATGCGCAACGGATGAAATAACAATATGTATCATCATGCACTTCCCCTATTTCGAAGAACGTGATAGGCTAAATCGCTGTATCGCTGAAAAAAAAACAATACTAGAATTTTAAGTGTAAAATAAAAAAACAGATAGGCACCAACATGGTATATTATACAATGATTGAATATATTATAATAATATAAATATGTATCTAAAGAAATGTATCTATAAAAATGTACTGTAAAGTACAAATTTTTGTACATAGAAAAAAAGTTGGGAAGTTTTTCTTTACAAAAAAAGTTTATGATTTATTACTTTAGAAGAAGGAATAGGCAGGATAGAAAAGAATAAAATAAAATGATAATGTTGAAAACTTCTATATATATATTCTATTACTATATACATATATATAGAATATCCCTAATAATTTAGGATGCATAACCCATTCCATATCTTCCCTAGTGACATGAATCAAATATATATGTATATAAGAAATGTCATGAGATATTTTTTTTTCAGTGAGAAAATAAATAAAAACAACAACACTTTAAATGCGTGACAATATCTTGTTTAGAGTTTTGTATGTTTTTTTTTTGTATCCATCTATTTAAAATATAAAATTTCAAATAAATGTTTTTCTATCAATTAAATAAATTGTATATATAATATATTGCTTTTATATATTTGAATTTTTAACTTAAGTTTTAAAGATTTAAACAAAAGGAAGTATTTGTTTAAATTTAGAATTATATCTTCAATATTTTAATAATATCTGAAATCAATTTAAAGTTTTTCGGAATAATTATTTTGAACTTTTAAACTTTTATCTGACACAGGAAACGTTTAGTAAAATTTGTTTTAAATATTCTTTCCAAAAGATTAAAAGTACTTTGAACTTCAGTTAAGAACTGAAGAAATGAAAGTTCAGAATTTAAAAGGGGAAGTATCTTTAAATTGCTTTATTATGCAACTTCTTAGAATTTGAAATTTAAAACTTTTATGAGCAAAAGTAAAAATAAAAAGTTGCATATTATTTAAAAAAAAATATATTTATTAAAGTTTTTTTTTATTATTATTATTAGTCAGTTAAATATCAGTTTCAATATTGATATTTTTGAATAAATATCTATTGAATATTCGAATTTGAATCTGTTATCTCATCCTGTTTTTTTTTAAGATTTTAAGATAATCTTTCGAAATTGAGATGTGCCTGACCGAAAAAAAATTTCAATTTTTTAATATCGAAAACTCATTTATTTGGTTTTGTTTTTTTTTTTGCTATAAAACCTGGTGATATTTCAACCTTTTCCTATACTTGTTTTTTTTTTTTTTTGTATCTTAAGATAATTTTTTTTTTATTTGATTTTTCTCTCAATGTTTAAATAAAAACTAAAGTCGAATCAAATCCGTATATCCAAAGAAAATTTGTTTAAAAAAAAAAGAAAAACCGTAGAAAATAATAAAAAAATTTAATATCGAGGATTGAAAACTGTTATTTGATTACACCTTGAAGGCATATTGGTTTTAAAAGAAATCTTCGACTTTTTTTTTGATTTTTGTAAGTATAGGAAGACGACCAAAAGACCACAGGAATGAAATGAGTTTTTTCACCTTTTACATATATTTTAGAACCACCAGTTTTTTGTTTTTTTTATCTCAAATCCCTACGCTTTTAAGACTTGTTTTTTTGCCTCGATTCTTCTTACTCCACTTTTTTTATTCTCTATATACTCAATATTATGTCGGATTATTGAAACATTTATACCATCTTTTCTTTCAATTTAGTTCTACGTATGGGAATAAAGAAACAACTTTTTTAAAAAATTTGTTTTGCGTCATTTGGCGTTTTTATTTTTTTTGTTGTAAGTTTATTGTTCTTTTTATTTTTTTTTGGATACTTGAGTGTTTTTTTTTCTGTTTTGTGATGATTTGACACTACCACCACTTTGTGTGTACCAACCAATGAAAAAAAAAATCCTTTGCACAGCCAACCAAACAATCAAACCACCCGTTTCAACCAACATCCCGTTTCCAGTTGAATGAATTTTGTTCTTTGTTGTTTTTGTTTGATGTATAAATTGGATTGGATTGGGGGCTTGATGATGGACGAAGGTGAAGTAATTTTACAAAATATAATATTGGAATGATTCAACAGCAATAACAACACAACAAGAACAATGAAATTGATTATTTTAAGAAAAGGTTCTTCAATATATTTAAGTTAGTTTATATTAAGCTCTTATCTTGAATTTTTTTTGAAATATAAATTTAGGTGTGTGGATATTCCTGTTGTTCAAAATTCATTTTCTGGGTCAATTGAAAAAAAATGTTTTGAAGATTCTGAACAGGTATATATAGTTAGATTCTTACCAAGATTATGTTGAGCAATGCAAAAATCAGATGATTTTTTAAATTAAGTTTTTATATAACAAAAATTTAAAATCGTATCTTAGAGATATTTTTGGTAAAGAAAGAATATCAGGTGATAGTAATGATGCAAATTATAAGTAAGTAGTAAAGGTAATCATATTTCAGAAACTGTAGGTGGTATAAAGAATATATAGTGGACATTTTGCCAATTTTAAAAAAATTTTAAAACTAAATAAAGGCAAAATCATATTAGTTACATAAATGGTAGTTATTATGTATATCAAGTATAAAGTAAAGATTATTAACATCTAACGTTTTTTAAATTCAAATGTTATTTTAGGAATACAATTAGATTTTAAAATAAACTTTAGACTTTAGAATGGCAAACTTTTAGTATAAAGGAATGATAAGTTTTAACACGTTTTAAAACTTTAATTTATAGAACTATTTGACACATTTTTATTAATTATTTGAGAAAATATATAGAATATCTCAGATAAGTATCTTAAGATTTATTATTTATTTTCAATTTAATTTAATATTTTTTAATAGTATATAATTTTGTTACAAATAAAAAATTTATATATATATATTTTCTTTTGTCATTTTATTATTTTATCATTTTATTTAGTGTGTAATGTGATTTTACATATCATAAATCACAATTTTTTTACATTTGGAATCGCAAAATTTGCGCATTATAGTCGTAAAAAAAAAGGAAAATACCTCAGAAACATATTTTTATATTACGTATACGTACGTTATATAGGTAGGATTCACATATAATTTATGATCTCTTAGATTATCGCAATTTTTTATATACTTATACTAGCATGTAAATATATTCGGCATGAAATATTTATATACGTATACGAGAATTGAATAAATAAAGGTGCGAGACTCTCGTAAAAAAACACGATAATATATAAAAAATTGAATATTTCTATTTATATACCTATTTATATAATAATTTTTATATAAATTCATAAATGACAAAAATAAAATGAAATTATTGAATGATAAAAAATATTAAATGAAACAAAATCAATAAATTGGCAGACAAATAAAAAAAAGAATTATTATTAGGTGCCTTTAAATTATATGTACTTTATATGTGTATTATATATATGTATATATAAATTAAGGCTCATCAAGTAACTGATATGATATTAAATCATAATTATTGATTGATTGATGAATTGATTATTTATTTATTAAATTATACAATTAATTTATTTTAATATATTAAATATATAAATTAAATTTATTAATTGAATATTATTTTTAATATTAATATTCAATTAATACCATTATTATTTATTACAGAAGTCCTTGTAATTAAATGATAGAAAAAACTTTATCGTAAAATAATGGCTGCACAGATTAGTGTAGAACAATTAGCAACAATATAAATTTTAGTTGATTAGTTTTATTTTGTAAAACATCAACTAAATCAAACTCAATATTTTAGAAAATAAAATTTAATATTTTTAAACAAAGCCTTAAATCTTTGTTATACACAAAATATGTTCCTTTTAATAAATTTTTTCGTGTTATCCCTTGTACAGGTAACAGATAATTTTTTTACCTGTGCAGAAAGGATACTGACCTTCTTGTGAACCAAAATGTATATACAAAAAAAAAAAGGACAATATAAATATGTCCTTGAATAATTCCAAGTAAAATAATCAAATTCACAGGTAGAAAAAAAGGTGATGGCTGTTGAATGGGGTTTGTATTGGAATTTAAAGAGCAAAAAATAAGTTAAAATTTATATACCTATCAGATTTTTGTATATGAACATATACTATATCTATCAGATATAAATAACAAATTTTTTTTTTTTATTAATACTTAATGAAAGGCATTTTAAAATTTTAGAGATCCATATTAAATTGTTTTTTTTTTTGTCAGTTATATAAAGTAAAAATATATTTCCTTTAAATTCAGCCGCATTAAATATGTAAATTAAGGTCGTAAAACTTTATATATTTTGTTATACATATTTCTTATATAAATTGTATGTTTGAGATTCAAAGATTTGAGAGAAATTTCATTGAAATTTGAAAAAAAAATATATATATAAGATTTTTAATATTAATTTATTGAAAAAATATCGAAGTTAATTAAAACAACTCTTTTTAAACTAAACTTTAATTTAAATTAAAATATGGTTATATACGAATAATTTTTAAATGCATCATTTCTTACAAGCACTCTCTACCACAGGAAATTGTTCCTAAATTAAATCTTTATTAGTATAGTGATTATAAAATAAATAATTTATAAATCCCAAATTAATATTAACTTACTATAAAATAAAAAACAATAATAATTATACAGAGATTATGCACTCTTATGCCGTATCAAATTCATAAATACAGGAAATGAAAATTATACAAGTTTTTAAACGTTTAATATTAATTAATAACCCTAGAAAATGACTACCAAAACTAAAGCTAAATTAAAAAAAAAAAATAAAACAATAAATTATATATATAGGTAAAATAAATATTGAACTAAATATAATGATTAGTCACATACATTACATTAATCTTATAACTAATACTAAATTTTACAATAAATATATACTAGGCAATTTTTTTAACTGAATCATAAATTAAGTAATAAGAGAAACCTTCTAAAATTACTTAAAAAATTTTTTTTAAATTAAGAAACCCACCAAAAAAAAAAAAACAAAGCAATGACCTTGATAAAAAAAAATGTATATATATGTATATATATATTTAAAAAAAAAACAATTACAATAACATAAAAAACGACGAAATATTATGCATTCAGCAGCACGTGAAACTTAGGAATTTTTTTTTATTTTAATGACGTCGGTATTTTTTAATATAAATATATATATGCTATATATATACTTATATGTGTTGTGATGAGTATGTAAATTTTTAACATACATATATTATTTTTTTTTTTTGCCTTACTACCCATTGGAGGTTTGTTTTGTTTCCTTATTATCGACTTAATAAGTTAATATATAAGTAAATATATATATATATATATATTCTATATATATTTATTATTTCATTCATTCCCTCATTTCGTTTATAGTAACTGCGACTCTCTTATTCAATCATTCATTATTACTTTGATTATAGTACTATATATATGTTACTTGTATTATTAGCGATTATAATTTAATATGACTTAGCATTAAAATTCGACCATAATTTAATTAATATATAATATGTATGTATGTAGACAATATAAAAAAATAATAAAAATAAAAAACAAAATAAACCGACCGACCTATTAATCTTAAATTACAATTATATGTTTTCCTAATAGACTTTTAGTGGTTCCCCACAAATAAAAAAAATAAAAACAAAAATTATATTAATGATATCTTAATTATAAAAGTGTAAGTAATTTTGTGAATAAATTTCAATTAATATTTAGCCGACAAATATGATAATTATTACGTATTAATTATGTATTAATATTTTTACTATAGAACCTAAATTAGGCAAGAAACCCCTTTAGAATCCCTTTTTGTTTTGAAATTAATCATCAATCGATTCGGATACTTAAAGACTCCATTAAAAATAAATTTAAAGTTATAATCCAAATTGCAAAGATCTCACATTTTCAATTTATCTATCTATATATATAAAAGCGAAAGTTTGTTTATTTGTTTGTATGTATGTGTCTTATAGACTCCTAAACTGCTCAGCCGATTCTTATCTTAAAATTTGTATATCGGGGGTTTTGGGTACGGAAGGAAATCGTGGGCTAAAAATTTTGCTCTAACGGATCGCCAAGTTGTGATGCAAGTATTTAAACTTTTTCGTCCTAAAATGAAATCGGTTTGACCGATTGATTTCAAATTTTGTATACGTGATGCTCATTGAGAATTGAGTTGACACTAATAACAGTTTTGGAATTTGTTAACCCATGTCGACGGTTGGTCAAAAAAAAATGTTGGAAGCAAGTATATTCTATCATTCAAATCAAATTACTAATTAGATTTTCTACACTTCCATTTTGGCACCACTTTGCACCAGCAGTCATCAACAATTAAAAGCTATAATAGATATAATAAAGCAGTTATCATTTATATACTTTCCCATTTGACTTTTTTTTTTATTATTTAACTAAGTAATAGTAATAATTGTATTTTTACGCAAAAAATTCATTTCCATTCATTTGTTAATTAGTCAACATAAAATTTAAATAAAAATAAAAATTTATTACTTTAAAGTGTGTTGGGTATTATACACGAGACTCTAGATTGCTACATTAAGATTAACTGATTTTATATAATAAAAATTAACCAATTTAACACGTATTTAATTTAGGTATGGTGCGTTTCATTTAATGGGCGGTTAAAATGAAATTAAAAAAAAAACAATTTTTACGATCTATATATTTACAAAAAAAAAAAGTTATTTTAATTTTAAAAAAATTTTCCCAGAGTTTGAAGAAAGAAAATTAGTAACAGTATATAATTAGTTTGAATTGTAAAAAAAAAACAATAATTTGGTGAAATTGATACGGTTTTAAAAAATTCTAGGAAGTTGGAAGTATTGTAAAATTTTAAACTTATTGGATTTAATTGCATCACAACTCAAAATTAGCTGAAAAAACAATTAAAAATTGGGTCCTATTTCCCCAACAGTTATATAACTAATTAAATAATCACTTTTTGATAAGTGAGGGTTTTTTACTAATCAAACGTGCAAATTAAATTGCATCTTTAGTATATTTCATAATTATTCAAAACTCATAAAACAAATACTCATGATTTTCCCAAATGATTTTTCCTCGAAAATCTTAAATAAATTTCCAAAATTTTAGTATCTGTTAGTTTCATTATTTTTTGAACATTGGAATCATATAATCCGTGTACGTACACGATTTACGCATTTTAAACAAAAATTTCTAGTTAAGTAATTAGTGAAAAAATAAAAAATTAATTAACATTAGAATTTATTTTAAAAATTAAAATGAAAATTTTTCGAATTTACAAATTAACTTAAAATTTTTTATTTGAAAATTTTATAATTAAAAGAAAAATCGAATTTTCACTAAAAAAAAAACATAAATAACCAAAATTTAAATAAATTTCAATTGATGATTGTAATAAATTTGTTTTTTTTTATCGGAAAATAATCAATGTTTTTCCTATTTAAAGTGTATACAAAATGTATTTACATTTTTACATTTAACTCACCACTTGCCCTCGACTTTGACCCCAACAAACCTATATATTGTATATATTTAACATATTGTATCAATAAATTATTATATATAAGTATATACACTTGAGATGAAAAAAAATAATATAAAAAAAAATATTTTTTTCAATATATACTTTTATTAAAGTAGTACTAACCCCCTAAAATGTAGAAAATAAAAAATTGAAGATAGATCTTGGGAATTTGTTACTGTGTTAATATAAAAATAAATTGCTGGTATAAGAAACAGTTCTTTTAATGTTTGAAAACTTTTAAGCTTAAAATTTTTAAAATTTTCACTAACCAAAAATTGATGGCAGATCTTTTCCATTTAAAAGTGTTTTAATATAAAATATAAAAGTAAATTGCTGGATTAATTTTAAGAAAAAGAAGAACTATCTTTCATTTCAGGAATTTACTTTTATATTTTATATTAAAACACTTTTAAATGCAAAAGATCTGCCATACATTTGTGTGTGTTTAAAGGAGGATCGAACTCAGATCTACTTACACTCTAAGCCACTTTGCTAACCACTGAACCATACAATTCTTATAAATTTATGATCAGATTTCTAATATAAATGTATCACTAACTGACAGAATGAAAAATAAAGCCATAGACACAGGCAAGTTCAATTAAAAGTATATAATAGATACAACATTAAAATCTCTATGGGTAAGAAGTAGTAAAAAATGAAATACAAACAAACAAACAAATAACTAATATACATTGATGAGTAGAAATTGATGAGTAAAAAAATTTATATATTATAAACAAATTGAAATTTAAATGAAAAGATATTAAGGTGAATGTTTTTTATCAGGAAATTTATTACACCTGGTATTATATACTTTGTATTTGTTTTAACTTAAATATAGTTGTTTTTTTCAGTTGTTTTATCTTTGATTTGTGTTATTGGTCATTAATTTAAATAAGGCAAGTACTTATAATGGTGACATGTCACAGCTCCCTTTGTCATAAGTCCTTAAGGGACTTATGATACATCAAAAGTGTCATAGCTCCCTAAGGGACTTATGACACTTTGTAAAATGTCATAAGTCCCTTAGGGAGTGTTTGTATGTGTCTTATAGACTCCTAAATATATAGGGATTCAAAAATATAGGGATTTTGACGAAAATTGGGCGAGTTTAAATAATTAAAAGAAGTATTAATTTTTCTATAATTTTATTAACTAAATTGATTTCATTTTGATTGATTTCACTCTGGAAAAAGGAACAACTTAGAAATATATAATAAAAGTTTCGATTTATGAAATTATAAGGAATAAATCATAAAGGGAGTTATGACACTTTTGAATCCCTTAGGGACTTATGACAAAGGGAGCTGTAACATGTCACCACTTATAATATATACGATAATTAAATTTGAATATTAACTTATCATTTTGTTTTTGTAAACAAATAAAAATCTTCTCCTAACAAACTTTTAAACTTCTCTTTTAAAAGCTTCTCATTTGTATATCAGAGTATCAGACTTTGTTATCACTGACTCACTGTCTCTCATCTCAGTTCTTTCAACATTGTTTAAAGCTTTTAATAAATTCAAGGTAATTTTTATCAAAATATAAACTAAATTCGTATATTAATTTATTAAATAAAACAAAGTTTTAAATTTAAGAGATTATAACTGTATAATTGAATCATTGGAGAAAAAAACCACAGGTAAAAGTGATGACGACTTTTAAACGGATTTTTACGGAGTATTACGTATATTCACTAATTTTTTAAATCTATGACTATTGACTTGTAAGACAGATATATATTATAAATATAATAATAAATAGAATTAATTAAAAAAAAAAAATATGATGCTAATAAATTAGCTTTCAACTAGAAAATTTTATTGAGAAATGATTAAGTTCGAAATTCTCTTGAAATATTTCTTAGTAAGGTTATTTTTGTCAATTTTATAAGATTTTGCATCTTTAATTACATGACTGAATGACTGATTCATGTGTGTTTTTTTTATTTTTATTGAAGTAAGAGTCGTGACCTAGAAAATATTTATTTTAACTTATAGTTTATTTATTTGTAAGTAATCAAGGAATTAAATAAAAAGTGCTTAAAATAAGGTAAATAGTAAGGTAAATACATCAAATTTAGATTTAAAAGTGTCAAATTTAGATTTAAAAGTGTCAAATTCATTTAAGTAGGATTTTAGGAATTAAATAAGACTATATTAAAATATCTTCAATTATGATATGAAATAAAGGAGCAACAAATGTTTAAAGCTTAATTGAATAATAGTAGACTCTTAGCTATTAAAATCGGATTATAATTAGTATAATATTTCATTAATCATTAGTCACTACTAATAACTATTATTACTTACGATTTAAACTGACATACAATTATATAAAATAAAAATTGAATAAAATAATGTACGAATTATAGCATTAACAATTAATAATTATATATACAGCTGAATATCTGAATATGTTGCAATAATATATATATAAATATATATGTATACGTACTTTATTTAAGAAAACTATAAATACAATTTGTCTTTAATTCAAGGCCGATTCACTAGTCAACTAAATTGACTGATTGACATGTTCAAAATACAAAATAAATGTTTTTTTTATATTTTTTTACTTGAAATTTAAAATTAATTTAAATAAGGTTAAAAGAGGTTAAACTTTAATTTTTTGTAACTTTATAATAATTGTTTTTCTTGTTGGTATGATCTGGTGTTTCTCTTATTAATACAATCCATTAAATTTTTTTTTTTTTAGTAATCTAGTACTGATAATAAAATATAATAAGTACTTATATACATATACTATTCTGTATATAAATATAAAATAGATTTTAGGAATTACTGTGGTCCACAGATAGTAACATAATAAATAAATATTAGTACTAAAAAAATTTTTAATTGTTTGTAATTTTATGGTAATTAAATTTAAATTGATTGTTATTATAATTGAAGGGTGTAAAATTTTTCAAATACGTATTAAATAAAATTTAAAGGGCTTTAAATTGATAAAAGAACACCATTTTGGTAGTGTTGTTTTTTAAGTGTATATACTAATTGGGTTAAAAAAAATTTTATATCTGTGACATGAAGTTGTCAAAGTAATCATAGAATTTACTTTATGTAAGCTCAAGACTGCCTTAAAACTAATTGATACGCATTAAAATTGTAAGGCTTATTTTGTGAAGTAATTGAAATTTTATTAGTAGATTTTTATATACTAGACAATTTAACGCTATTTTAACTTGAATATCTTTATTAGAACAAAGGAATTTAAGACTTCGCCTTAGAGTTTGAAAAGTTCATTAAAATTACTTTAAACACTTAAGTAGTTAATAGTTATACTAATAACATACATTAATATACATTCTAAACTGAAAGCTAATAAAATTGAAAATATTATCAAGTACTAATCTTATTAAAAAAAAAGTAATTAAGTAATGCGTATTACATAAATTGTTATGTATTTTTAATTAAATACTTCAATTTAAAAAAAATATCTAAAGTGATTAATATCTGACATATTGACTTAACTCTACCATGAACTTCAGCTAATAAATTACAAAATTTCAATTCAATCTGAGTATTCAAGAAACATTTTACTGTAATTATTTTAAAGATTTTTTACTTCCTAAAAATAAATTCTTTAATTAGTTCAGAAAATATTAATTATCACTATATACTTGTGTATTTTTTTAATCTAATTATTTATACTATATATATATATATATATATATATATGTTCGGAATTTTAAACTTTTGGACTGTTTGTTGTTCTATTTCTAATAACCGATGACGAAAAACGATTTTTATTCACGTTGTTTCCTAATGTTTGTTATTTTTTTTTAAATTAAACTATATTTTAACTAGTTAACTACAAATTTTAACTCTAATATTATTCTATACTAATACAATGAAAATACAAATAGTTAAGTTTACTTGTTGCTTATCAAAAATAAATGATTTGATAATCACAATATTGAAGTGTTAACTAATATTAGCTATACATATACAAGATACTAAAAGTAAATTAATAAATAAATTATATTACTTAAATAAATAAATGGGTTTTATATAAATATAATAAATATTATATTATTCAATTAGTTGTATAATAAAAATAACAAAAAATTTTATACTTACACCGAATAACATTACAGGTGAGAATTGTAATCCTCGGGTTACAGATGATATGATTAAATTAATTAATTAATTTTTTTGAAAAAAAATACCGAATATATTCGATATTCGTTTATTTTTTTTTTTTTAGCGTTGATGTTTTTTTTTTTTTTTTACAGATTTTAAATAGCAATTAATTGTTTTTTAAAGTTTAGCGTTTTCCTATACATATATTTTAATTTTAAATACAGTGTATAAGTACTTATTTTTCGACTTTTATTAATATAATTTGGTTCTTACAATGATTGTTCATATACAAATTTACATATCTACAAAAATAAAATACAATATTAAATTATAAAATACTATTTTTTTTAATTATACTTTATTTAAAGCAAATAATTTTTGTAAAATTCTAAAAATACGAGTTTCTTAAAAAAAAAAATATTTATAGCATAAAACTTCATTTTTAATTGATGCTAATACAAGTATTTTTAGATTGTTTTATTTTTGTAATAAAATCAATTAAAATGATTTTCTATTTTGAATTTAATTATTACAGAATCGACTATAGGAAGATAATTTGAAAAGATTCATTTTATTTTAAAAGATTTTATTAAACTAAAAACTAAATGAATCTACCCATTAAAATAGAAATATTTGTAGAGTTGCCAAATTATTAAAAAAAAACCCCAAAAAAAAATATTCTCATAAAGTTAAAAGTTCAACTTAAAATATTATTAATAGTAAATACCCATATATACATATTTATTTTTTTTAAATAACTTTTATTCCGAACCTTTCAATATTTAAATTATTTTTAAATTTAAATGAGTACTTTAAAAGTATTCATTTTAATATACATTAGTACCTATATACGTTATTAAAATGGTTCATTGAATTTAATTTGAATGCAATTTCCCTTTAGGAGTTCCCTTCCTGTTTTATATTACAAAATTAAAAAAAACAAATCAAATTGTATATTTTGATTGGATCGTGATCTCAACAATTACGTGACATTAAGAGTTTACTTATTATAAAGTCACATGCATATGACCTGTCAAATTAAATGCGTATACTGTTTAAAATATAAATTATTTTTTGGTTTTTTTTTTTGTTAATTTAAATTTTAGGGTTAGGGAAATTTATTTTCATTATTTTGATTAAATTTTATAGAATATTAAATTTCAATACAGAGTTTTTTAAACTTTAACAAATTAACATAAGTACCTACTCTTGATTTATTATATTTTGGGAAACAAAACTATTAAATTTCAATAAATGTTAATGGAATATTTTTTTCAAAATTATTTCATTATAATGACCTTCCTGGCAACTCTAAATATTTTCTACTTCGTTTTTTTATGTAAGTAATTCATGAAATACAGACGAAGGATAACAAAAACAACAACAAAAATTATATAGTAAAATGTATAACGAAAGGAAGTAATTGACGAGGAAAAAAAAAATGCAATTTTAGGAGGAAGGCAGATGGTTAAAAATTACTCTCATATATACATATATATACTTAAAGAAAAAACAAAATAAAATGTTTTGTATATTTTTTGGACCAATTTTTTTTTTTATTTGGTTTTTAAACTTCCCCCTTATCAGATGATGGAGTTTTGATTTCCAGTTCATTTATAATGTATGTAAATAAATACATATATATAAAATAAATATACATATATGCATATGTACATATGATTAAATGGATATTATTGTAAAAATTTGAAAAGATCATTATTTTGTATATATATGTACTTATGTTGCATGCAATTTTAAAATTTTGTGATGCTGTTTAATAAAATTTTTTTTTTAACTAAAAGTATAAAACTGGTGTTGCAAGAGTTTGTTATTGTATATGTTGTTGGTGTAATTTACAACAATTTTCATCTTATAGTCTTTTGTATTAAAAAACCTGATTCAAGTTTTTTATTTTTTTTTTTACAATTTTTTAATTCTTTTGTTTTTTTTTATTTTTTGTTGTAAATATAATTATATTATGTGCAATCTAAGTATATTATATATATATACCAAATATATTTTTAAACATATGCGTAATGAGAGAAAAATGAAGTTGTAATGCAACTTTTTTTTTTTTTGTTTTTGTTTTTGTTTTGAATCCTTCGAATTATTTTTCTTTTCTACATGTTTTTAAATAGAAATGAAAATTAAAAAAAAAAAAAAAAAATGGCTGAATTCTATAGAATGATAATATGGTGTCAAAAATAATTTAAAAGAATATTTAATATTATATATGTACCTTATTTTTTTTGTGTTAAATTTTTGTATTTAAATAGTGTTGACTATAAATACTTAAATATTATATTGAGATGTAATTACAAAATTTAATTACGTATTCAAGGATATTTATCTCGATTTTAAATTTTTTTTTTTTTATATAACAAATTAACATTTAATTATATGTGTGTTTAATATATTTTAATATCAGTATAAGTTCATGTATACAAATTATATATTTGTAATTTATGTCAAAAAAAAAAACAAAAGATTCTTAAGATTCTTTTCACTTTATTTTCTTCTCTTTTTTTTTTTTTTTATATAATTTTTAAAATTCTTCAGATACTGTCTGCATATCCTTCTTAAAAAATTTTTTCTTGTAAATAAATGTTGGATGCTGTTAAATAGTTGTTTTAAAACAAATTTTAATGAAATGTTGCAAGACCTCACAAGAAATAAAAAAAAATGTTGTTCTTTGTTAGAAAAAAAAAACTCACAATATACGAGTATATACCAACAAAATTAATATAATATACAAAATACAAAAATTTTCAAACTTTTTGCTATTGTTATTGTTTTTTGTTGTTGTAGGTTTTAGGTTTTTTTTATTTATTATTTAATATTAACAAAATATACGCAAGTTATTTATATGAGATGCTCATTAACTGTGCAACATAAACAACATAAAATTAAAAAACACACAGATTAAATATTAGAAGATAATTTAAAGCTTATCTTAAAATTTCATTTACTTTTCTTTTAATTTTATTTTTATTTATTTTTAGATAATTTTATTTAATTTTAAGTTATAAAATTATTTTATTTTTCACCAAATTTAAAACTCTTCTCATAATTATTGAAATAAATTATGTTATTATTTTGATTAATTATAAATTTTCAAATTTATTTTTTTTTATTATTAGAAAATATTATATTATTTTTTTTTTAATATTTTACACAATAATTATTTCATTTTTTTTAATTTAATATTACAAAAAAATATCAGAAACAAATAATCGCCGATTATTTTAGAGGAGATTATTTATTTATTTAATTTAATATTTATTTTTTTTTTATTTTTTAATAAAATAAAAAACACCTCTTAACAGTCGGGTATATCGTCCGGAACTGAAATCAAATTTAATGCGAGAGCTGCAATGAACCCTCTATCTGATATTAAATATCTACTATGGTGCTGTGCTGTCAACCAGCCAGTCAGTTTTTCTTTTGTGTTTTGTTTTTATTTTTCTTGTTTTTTTTTGTTATTTTTGTTTTTGTAGTTGGATTGGAAATGGATAGAGACTCTGCAGTGTAACAACAAAAGAAAAGTATAAATAAAAATAAAAAAAAAAAAACAAAATACAAATAAAAAATGAAAAATGTTTTTTAACAATCGCACAGAAAATACTAGTATATATACCTATGTCTATATTTATTTACTCATACATATTGAAAATTTTTTATATTTTGTATCTAACGAATATGGAAAACAAAAAGGAGAAAGAAATAAAATATTTGAATTTTTTTTTTTAAAAATAAAATACAATATCAATATGAATAAAATATTGTATAGTCAAGTTCTTGTTTAATGTCTTTAAAAATGTTTACTTGACGTTTCTGAATTTTCTCTTCAAATCTCTTCATCTTATTATTACAGTACAGTTAATATGTCATTTAAATACTCATTTAAGTCATATAAAATAATATGTGTATGAAAATCAAGAGAGAGAGTTGCCAATACAAAAATAGCAACATTTTATTGAAGTTTCTCGCAACATTTTGCTAAAGTAAGTAATGAAAGGAACTCAACAAAGGAATACTGTTGAAATTAGAAGCCAAGATTAAATGCAATGTTTTGTCTTTTGTATATTAAAAACAGATATAATTAACAAAGTCAAATATATAAACTAAAAATAACATTATATTCAAAAAATTAAATAAAATTAAGTTTCTGTTCTTTAATTTTAATTAAAAATGCAAAGCTTGGCTTAGAATTTAAAACTCTTTGTTTGATAGGTATACATAGAACAAATAGCAAAAAGAGGGATTGATTTCTTATTAGAGTTACATTACTTAAATAAATACATATACCTCTTCAAACAATTGCATATACATAGGTACTTGCATTGGAAAATGAATAAAAAAAATAAACATGTTTTGGTTTTTAAATTAATTCAGCAACAATGTTTATAAAATTCAAATTTTGAAAATATTGTTAAATTTGTTGCTAGCTTATATCATGCTATAAAACTTAATTTTTCATTTAATTTTAAATAATAAATTATAGAATAGAATTTCATGTTTATATAAAATTCTTTAATTAAAATATTTTCTTAATTTGTTATTAAACTTTTTCCAAATTTCAAAATAATGGAAAAAAATTATAAAAAAATTTGTATTTTCATTTACATTTTTATTATAAACCAATTACAAACTGAAAAAAAAATAGTGTGATACATTAATTTATATCATGCGACAAAAAATGTTCCCATTTAATGTTTTATCATATAGTTTTTTTATATCTTAAGTCGGTTTAATTATTGTATACTGTATTGCTACAAAGTTGCTAGCAACATTTCTTTCATCATAAAGTTAATAGAAACATGCAAAGGAGAGAATAAGAAGAGAACGCGTGAGAGAAAGTAATAAAATAATTTATTTATGTGTTTGTATTTTAAAAATATATCTTATTTTATTTCACTCTCTCTATATTTTATTTTTTTGAAATTTTCCCTTTTTATTTAATCATCATAATGTAGCATAACATGAACATCTTAACAACATAACATGTGATTTTGATATTTTCATGATTACAAATCGTTAAAAAAGAAAAGAAAATATTTTAAAAATAATAAAATATTTTCAGGTATATGAAGATTAGACCAGAGGGAGAAAAAACTTTTATTTAGTAAGATATTTTATAAATATGTGTCTTGGATTTATATGTACTTTGGGCAAATAGTCTTTAAAAATTTATTACAAGCAAAGTTTTATTAAATCAATTAAAGGACTGCATGCTGCGACCCTGCCCGAGTCTAAAAGTTGGCTAAGAACACTTAGACTCCTGTATATACTTACTTTGTGCTTTTTTATTTCCAAGTGGATAACTAATAAGTTCATTACCTTAATATTTGGTTTAGTACAAAATCTTTTACAACTCCTATGATCATGAAAACTATTTGCCTAAAATGACTTTGTGCTTATGATATACAGATAAGGTTCTCGAAACAACTGCATATAGTTGCTTTGTTATGATTAGAGATTCGTATATATTTCTTATTCGATTAGATATATTTAAAAATATACTAAGCATTCGCCTCTCACACTCACATGTGACGTATATTTTAAAAATCAGTTAAACTACTCGTGAGATTTTATTTTATATTTTATAGTTTTTTTTTTTTAAATTTTTTTCAAAAATTTTATTTTAGAGTTAGCAACATTTTTCTTAAAAAATTTTAAGTTGAGATTAGAAGATGTGAATAATTTTCATACATACAAATGTATGTTTATTTAGAAGGTGTGTGTTGTTTAAATATAAACTGGTTTTTATTGAATTTTCTTTGTTTCTTATTTTAAAATCAATGTTGTCTTAATGCTGTGTTCAAATCCTATACTTAATAAACAGAGAGAAAATACATCTGATATTTGTTTATATATCAATATATTCTGGTTGTTTCAACATGTTTATTCCTGTCCAAAATTGAAATTCTATAAGATTACTAGAAATTATGAAATAACACAAAACAATTTATAAGAAAAAAAAAACAATTTGATTACGTGCTTACAAAGAAACCACGATTTTTTTTATGAAAAAACTAAAAAAAATTTTTGCACCTGATTGTATTTTGAATTTTTTTTTATTTTTAAAATTAATTTTAGACGTAAACCTCTAGGTCTAAAAATTGAAAGGCATAAAATAATAATATATAATAAATATATAAAAACAAAAAAAAAAAATCTAATATAAACATCAAGTTAACATGACATGTGTCCTTAGAGCTATTATGTGTATATCCCTGCAACTAACAACAAGTGATTTTTCCACTAATATACTCTTACTAAAAAGTTGTATATAGGTACTAAATACAAAATATACAACTTTACTTTACTGACTGACTTGACTTCTCTTTTTGTAATAAAATTAAGACCACACACACACATAAACATATTTTAATAGAAAATTTTATTTTAAATATATAATATACAGGATTTAAATACAAAGTAAAATAGAAGGACATGCGTTATACAAACTATATTTTTTTTTTTTGGGATATTATAAATGGAAAATATTAAACAAAATTTTTTAGTTACCTATATCTTATATACTTTATTACATATATATACACATATTAATTAAATTTAATTTATTTGTTTTTAAGGTACATAATAATACGACCACAATTCAAAGTATATTGAGAATTTATTTTATTAAAATTTGTTTTTGTACGCATTATTTTAGGTATACCCTTTCCTCTGCAGCATCCCTATTCTAAACTTCAAAATTTTTGTTTATTTTATTGTTATTTTTTTTTTTTAATTTTAAAAGTTGTTAAATATTTTAGCATCAATTTGTCTTTGTAATAGTTATACATATAATATAGTATATATACAAATTCGGAAATACACAAAATAATGAATCCAAATAAAATTGTCTGAGACATAACAAATAACGGATGTACCTTCTATCTTTTATTTATATACATATATATATATATACTCCATCCATTCATATCTCCATTTAAAGCTCCAACAAACAAGTAAAGATGGCAGATTTAAAAAATTTAATTTAAATTTTTTGTACAAAAATGAATTCTTATGTTATTTTTTATTTCATAAAATACATATATACATATTCAAGTGCTAAATATGTATCTTATAAATAAATAAACATTAAATCAATTGGTCCACATGTACACAAACATGTACAAAGCCAAAACAAAAAAAAAGGATTTTGGTAATTTTTATTTAAATTCTGAGAAGGGAAGGGATTAAATTTTGTTTTTGGAATCAATTTAAATAAATATTAGTCCGAAAATTGTATGTATATATTATATATATATATATATATATATATAGGGGTCACATATAAATGAATATCTTATTAGAAAAAAAAAATATGGAATATGAAACCTGTGTAATAATTTCAAACTAAAAACAAAACTAAAATTAACTTACAATATTTTACAAGGATATTTAGATTTTTTTTTAATTTTGTTTTTGTTTTTCAATTCAAGGATTAAAAACAAAAATATGTATTAAAGGATGTTGCAAAATTATGGTTTTTTAGTTTATCAGTTCTGGTTGGACCTGTGTTAAGTGATAAAAAATCCTTTATATACCTATATACAACTATATTTATATATATGTATATATTATAGGCTATTATAGGCTCTGAATTTAATAACAAAATAATAATAAAAATGGAAAAAAATTTAAAAAAAAAAAAATGTCATTTTGGATATTTTCAAAACTAATTTTTGTACATTTGTTGCTTCAGGGTTAATTAGAAAACTTTAATATTTTATTTAAAAAATTAAGGATACATTATTAGAATGGACTGGTACCGGATACTTTTAATATAAATTTCTTACAAATTATAACGATAAATATGATACTATAAATACTTGTATTTTTAAATTAAGTTTTTAATACAAAAAAATTAGAGATTAGTTCTATGGTTAAAAATATGGATAAGTTTATTAAGTTATGGCTACTTAATTATCTAATCTTATTTATGTGTAATATTTTTAGAATTTGATGTAATCTCAGCCTATAAATTTAAGATCTTTAATGTAAAATATAAATATAGATTTAATTTTTATTAGGTAATTTGTCATTTGACGAATGATTAAAACATATTTATAAATTATAATGTAAAATTACACAAAGAAAAGCATATACCTTGTTAATTTTAATTATATTTTAATGAGCTGATGATTTTGGGACTTTTTTAGGGAAGTTTTTTTATAAATTTCCAGATTTATTTTTAGAAAAAGATCTCAATTAGCCCCACTACTTTTTTTTACGTTGCAACCCTTATTTAACGAGTACATTATTATGATGGTAATTATGATTGATGAAATTTGATAGGATAAATTTATAAAAATACCTTAATACTATAAAAAATTTTTATTTTTACATTCTTTGTTTTAGGCCCATATTGAATTCAGACAATTCAATTAAAAATATTGAATTCACATA
This sequence comes from Dolichopus griseipennis, assembly GCA_963082915.1. Taxonomy (NCBI): domain Eukaryota; kingdom Metazoa; phylum Arthropoda; class Insecta; order Diptera; family Dolichopodidae; genus Dolichopus; species Dolichopus griseipennis. Next base: position 1,450,546 of record OY720444.1, on the reverse strand, counting down.
TGTTGTGAAAAATGGTTTTAAGCCTTTCCATTTATATCATAAGTATCTTGAGTATAATCTTTCAATTTAGATAATTGTAACCTAGTTAAATGGTTTTAAGTCAAATTGTCTATGTTGAAACTTAAGTCGAATTATATTTTAGTCTAATTATTGTGAGTTGAATTAGTTAAGTAAAAAGGGTCAGAACTAATCATAGTTTACCATATTCATAAGTTATTCCTTGTTTTGATCAACCTCCTATTTCACAGTGTCTTACAAGGTTACCTTCCTTTTCGATCATCTAAGATTCTAAGAGATTTGTTACGAAAAGATTACTGCTTCAGTAACCTTTGTTCCAAGTTAAAAGTAGGGCCTTGTGTGGGGTTTGGTTTCGCACTCTTTTGCTAAATATACCCACAACACCATTGCCGCTTCAACTTTTTTTTATTTTGTACAACAAATATATTTTAACCTTTACAATCAAATATTCTTTAAACTATTAAAACTATTTTAAATACTTTAATATTTATTTGTTCTTTACAACTTTATTTTAATGTTTTTTCCCAAATTGTAATGAACATATCATAATAATGAAATTAAAAAATATGTATTTTGAACCCCAAATTTTTTTATTGTAATTTTTTATTTTTAATTTTTTATAAAGTAATTATGCAGACATAAAAAACTTTTTACAAAAAAAACAAAAAACCCTTTGAAATTAAAACAAACAAAACCTCAGGTAAATAAACATCATAATTTTTTTTTAAGTTAATTGTCAATTACTCTATTCTGTTTCAGACCTTTAAAATTCTTGTATATTTTAATCTTGTGTAAACTATGAGCTTATATATATATTTATATGTATATATATATATATATATATATATATATTAAACTACATAAAAAATAACATATTTTTTGGGATTTTCTTATCTATAAAAATAAAAAAGAACAGAATAGAACATAGAAAAAAATTCAACAAAACAACACCCTTTAATATTTATCTGTAATTCTTCAGCTGTGCATTTCCCTGCACATCACGCTATTAATTAATAAAAAAAAAAAAACTCAAGAAAATATAAAACTTTTTTTTTTTAATCTAATTGGTCTTATCACCCCCTGGACACCAAGTTGTAGCACCATATAACACGTTACCTACAAAACATGAACTCTTAAATAAATAACTTTGCACCCACTTTCACTTGCCAGTTTAATTTAACAAAAAGCCAACCAAAAAAAAGGTTAAGTTTAGTATGAAAACAATAAGGTATCCAAAGTACAAAAGTACATCCCACATCAAATTTTAGTTTTTTTTTTATTTTTTTTTTTACAGTTAAAGGAAAGTTTTTCCACGAATTTTATTTTTTTCATTAAATTTAAGTAATAAATTGTAATTAAATTTATAAAAATAAATAGTAGAAAGAAGACCAGACAGACTCAACTTATCACCTACGTTTTTGTTTTTCTTTTTTAATTTCCTCAAAACTACAAAAAGTTTTCTTAAGCAGTCTAATGCCATCTTTTATCTAAGAATGAGGGGCGGCGGTAAGATTAATTTAAAAATTAAAATTAAAAAAAGAACATTGTTTAAAATACATGGTATAAATGAATGAATTTATTTTCAACACGTATTTCTTTCTGCCATTTTTAGAATAAAAGATAAAATATAGAAAAAGATAGAAAAGGATATATAGAATGCGCTAGTAAAATCTTCAGATGTTTTCTTTTAATTTATTTAAACATTATATTTGAATTTTGAATTTAATTTAATATTTTATATAAACTGTTTCATTAAAGCACTTATTTAGTTATGGTCAGTAATAAGTTAATAAAGTTATCTTTAACAGTTTAATGGGTAAGGACCTTTTTCAGAAACTTAATTCAGTGATTTTAATTGTTAAAAATATTTAATATATTAATGTATATATTTAGTAAAGCCTTAAAGGCTTAAATAGATTAAATGCAGTTTCAAGTTTACAGACTAAGAATAATTTACACCAAATAGAGCTGAATTGACGTGGTTATATTAAGAAAAAAGTGAAGTTGGATAGGACACACTCTTAGAAAGCCACAAGAAAGCATAGCAAGAGAAACACTAGACTGGTACCCAAAAGGAAACCGAAGACGAGGTCGCCTCAATAACACCTGAAACGCTATCAGAAGAACAGACCTCAACTGCAAAAATATGGGAAAAAGCAAAGATAACTGCTCCGAATAGAGTCAGATTGAGATGCCTAATAGATATCCTATGCTCCCAAGAGAGGCAATAAGGACAAAAACAAACAAAAATACTTAGCTTTCATATGTTCATTAATTTTTTTTTATCAAGCCGACATTCTTCCAAAAATTGATTTTCTATCTCTTAAACATAATTAAATTAAATTAAATTTTATTAACTTTTGAAATCTGGACAATTAAAACTTTAGATTAAAAAAATGTAAAATTTTAATATTATCAATTAAATATTTTATTAAAAAATTTACGAATTATTCAATACTTTTATTACAACTAAATCCAACTTATCATTATCATTCTATAGTACTAATCACTTTTCTTATCTCTAATGTATTTTTTTTTTTTAATTAAAAATGTCTATATAAAAAATTTTTAAACTTTTTTTTTTGAAAAAATAATTATTTTCCGAATTTTCTCAGTAAAAACTTCTCAGTCCACAATTTTCTCACTGGATAATTTCTTAGTCAATATGGCTGATACTTTTTTTTTTTTGATGATTCACTTGTAAAGTTTTTATAAGAAAATTAAAAAAAAATAATAAATAAATAAACATGACCACGGTTTTTTTTTACCATTTGTTCTCAATTTATTAGAAGAGAAAAAGAACACTTAAAAAAAAAACACAATATAATTAATAAAGTAAAACAAACACCTACTCACTTTTTCTATACTTTCTAGTTCTTCTATTTAGAACAGTTCTAAAAAAACAAAAAATGATTGGAGATAACACAAATTGTTGTTTTTGTTTTGATTGGTTGAACATTTAAACAAAAGAAGTATGAAAGAAAATATGAAAAAATAATAATCAGATTACTTTGACAAAAATAATTATCAAGGCCCATTAGCTCAGTTGGTTAGAGCGTCGTGCTAATAACGCGAAGGTCGTGAGTTCGATCCTCCCATGGGCCAATTGTTTTTTTTATCATTTAAGTAAAGTAAAAAAAAAAATTGAAATTTTTAAGCTATAGTTATCTCAAATTCTGTGCTACACATATGTATTTTAATAATATATAAATAAAAAAATTTAATTTGGATTTTAAGTAAAATATTAATCGCCACCGGGTGGAATCGAACCACCAACCTTTCGGTTAACAGCCGAACGCGCTAACCAATTGCGCCACGGAGGCTCTTGATGTATTTAATAATTAAGATTTGTTTAAAACCTGGATTCAGAACAATATATTAAACATGTTAAGATTTGAAAATTAAACAAATATGATTGAAGGAAAATGAGATAAAAAGATACTGAATAAAATTACAAAGCACATATAGAATTAGGCCAATTAGCTATTAAAATTTGAGAATTAAAAATAATATAGAAGGAAAGTAAGATAGTGAACAAAATTACAAAGCATAGATAACATGGCCCATTAGCTCAGTTGGTTAGAGCGTCGTGCTAATAACGCGAAGGTCGCGAGTTCGATCCTCCCATGGGCCAATTAGCTTTTTTATTGCCTTAAAAAAGAAAAATCCCTAAGGACATAACTTATGTTGAAGAAATTTTAATTCAAGGTTAAACCAAAATATTCATCGCCACCGGGTGGAATCGAACCACCAACCTTTCGGTTAACAGCCGAACGCGCTAACCAATTGCGCCACGGAGGCTCTATACTAATATATCATTAAGACCTGCTTTAAATCGGGGCTTACACCATAAAAACAAAAAAGTGTGAATAAAGAAGAGATACATGATAATGAGATTTTGAAGATGAATGTTATATAGGCCCATTAGCTCAGTTGGTTAGAGCGTCGTGCTAATAACGCGAAGGTCGTGAGTTCGATCCTCCCATGGGCCAATTAGCTTTTTTATTGCCTTAAAAAAGAAAAATCAAGGACACAATTTATGTTGAAGAAATTTTAAATCAGGATTAAACCAAAATATTAATCGCCACCGGGTGGAATCGAACCACCAACCTTTCGGTTAACAGCCGAACGCGCTAACCAATTGCGCCACGGAGGCTGTATCCTAATACATCATTAAACCTGCTTTAAATCGGGTTTACAACATAAAAACAAAAAAGTGTGAATAAAGAAGGGATATATGATAATGAGATTCTGAAGAATAATATTATATAGGCCCATTAGCTCAGTTGGTTAGAGCGTCGTGCTAATAACGCGAAGGTCGTGAGTTCGATCCTCCCATGGGCCAGTTAGCTTTTTTATTGCATCAAAAAAGAAAAACGTAGACACAACTTATGTTGAAGAAATTTTAAATCAGGATTAGACCAAAAGATTAATCGCCACCGGGTGGAATCGAACCACCAACCTTTCGGTTAACAGCCGAACGCGCTAACCAATTGCGCCACGGAGGCTCTGTGTCAACTTTCATTTAAATCTACTTTAATTAAATCTGGACTTACAACAAAGTAACAAAAAAGTGTAAAATAATAAAGGGATAAATGATAATGAGATTTTGAAGAATAAAATTATATAGGCCCATTAGCTCAGTTCGTTAGAGAGTCGTGCTCTCATGGCCGAATCTGCTTTTTTATTGCCTTAAAAAAGTAAAACCAAGGACACTATTTATGTTGAAGAAATTTTAATTCAGGCATCAGTCAAAATATTAAGCGCCACCGGGTGGAATCGAACCACCAACCTTTCGGTTAACAGCCGAACGCGCTAACCAATTGCGCCACGGAGGCTCTGTGTCAATTATCATTTAAATCTACTTTAAATCGGGACTTATAACATAGAAACACAAGAGTGTAAAATAAAAAGGAATAAATGATAATGAGATTTTAAAAAATAAAATTATATAAACCAAGAACACAATTTATGTTGAAAAATTTTAATTCAGGATTAAACCAAAATATTAATCGCCAAACACGCTAACCAATTGCGCCACGGAGGCTCTATACTAATACATCACTAAGACCTGGTTTAAATCAAGGTTTGTAACATAAAAACAAAAAAGTGTGAATAAAGAAGGGATAAATGAGATTCTTAAGAATAATATTATATAGGCCCATTAGCTCAGTTGGTTAGAGCGTCGTGCTAATAACGCGAAGGTCGTGAGTTCGATCCTCCCATGGGCCAATTAGCTTTTTTTTATTACATCAAAAAAAGAAAAACGTAGACACAATTTATGTTGAAGAAATTTTATTAAGACCTGCTTTAAACTAAAGTTTAGAACAAAGTTTAATTAAAATTAATTTAATATTTAGAATTGGCAAAAATTTTAACACCGCCACCGGGTGGAATCGAACCACCAACCTTTCGGTTAACAGCCGAACGCGCTAACCAATTGCGCCACGGAGGCGTTGCAAATAGATAACATTATTATTAATCCAAGATTAAAATGAGAGCTTTATTACAATGTATTTATCAATTTAATATTTAATTTAAATATATTTATTGTAATACATATCTAACCATATTAAGATGTATTTTGTATTAATCATACAATTGATTTGTAATATCTCTTGATTTTAATTTAGTTTAATTGGCCAATAGTAAAAGTTTTAAGATTTAATTAAATCAATTTTTATTTTTTTTGTTTTCTATACAAATACTAAAGTAATTAGAATTTTTTTTTAATTATTTAAGGTGCTAATCTTATTTAATTTCGTATTTTCAATTTAAGAATTTAATAAAAGAAAAATCTCCGAACTTTGAAAATTTAATTTCTGTCATTCTTAAGAAGAAAAAATTTGAATAGAAAAATAGGGTATACCCACACTTTTTAAAAATATTAACTCAATTTCCTAAAATAAATTAATAAGCTCCAAATAATCTTATACATCTACAACTGAATGTCTCTACACTATATACATATACATATAAAATATACGACAAAAAATCTGAAGGATAAACAAAAAAAAGGTTGAGTCCTTTTACAATTATTTTTGCGAAACAAAACAAAAATTTTCATTTCATTTTAATTTTTATTCTAGTTGTTTTTTTTGTTTCAAATGAACTGAATTTTTTGAGAATGCCACCAAATTCTTTTGTTTAAACGTTAAGTAGAATAATTGTATTCCTTAATGGGATACCTAAGATTCAATTCAGTACTCTAGTACTCGTACATGTACAGCGCAAGACAAATAAAATGAAATTATTTAAATAATAAATACAAAAATATCAGAATTAAATTCTACAGAGCGTTATGCGAGTAGTGAAGTTCGTTGGTTTTTTTTTGAAAAATTATGTGATGTAGTTCTTCCAAAGGGGCATAGTTCACTTGGACTGGAACTTTAAGGAAATCGCCGCACAAAATTTACTAAACTTTATTGAAGGGCAGGATTTTTAAGGAACCTTATCTAAAAATATATTAAAACCTTAAACCCGATTACTTATAGGAATAGAGTCTCTCAAAACCATTGTGCTAGAACTCAGGTGCTTAATACTGAGGATAAAATAAATATATTGTTAGCTTTCAGACTAGACAAGATTTTGTTACCTAGAAGTCTTCCTAAAAAAAACTATTCATTATATTTTATTCGACACTGTATTAGACAATTTTAATGCAGTGTTTTTAAGTTTTTGTAATATGTATATATGTATATATGATAAAGTAAAAATAATTTTATATCCCAAGGGAAATGTTTTATTTATTTTTGTACATTCCCCTTGCACTCCTATTTCTCAAAAAGGATTTCAGTTCTTTTTTAATTTTATTTTCTTAAAATTTTTTTAGCTGTTTTTGGTAACCGTTGAGGTAAATAACTCCCTAAGAGGTTTATTAACCTCTTTAAAAATTACTTAAGAATGTACAGTACTCGTATATATACAGGACTCGTATATATACAGTAAATATATTCTATATATTAAGTAATCAAATGTAAAATTATAGAAAGTTAGTATATATATAAAAAGAAAGTACTTTCATACATCCATTCTTTTATTAAATTGCGTAATTTTACTTTTCTTTTGCTTTTAATATAATTTTTCGAAAAATTCCTTAGTAGATCAAATACTTGCCTATATGTATTCATTCAATTTTATTTTGTTATTAAAATTCTTTCATCTCCATCTTTTATACCTCCTCTTTAACAATTGATTAATACTCCATTATACTAGAAGATGCCACGTCAACCATAAAAAGAAGGAGAAAATACTAAATATGTCTATGACAAATGCGTTCTGTTGTATTTTTTCGATTATGTTTTTGTAATTTCTGTGTCTCTGAATTGATGGCTGTGTTTAGGAAGATGTCTTATTTAGAACCATATATATATATATACATATACTTATTACTCACATACATGAATTTAGAACCTCATATAAAAAGTAATCTAATTTTAATTTAATTAATACTTGTAAATTAATGCATGTTAAAAATAAGAGACAGTTCAATAGAATGTAATACCCTTTATTATTAACTAAGCCGGGCTATATACATGTATACAAACCTATTTGATTCTTTTTTGTAATTTATATTATGTAAGATAAGTTCTATGTTACTTTTTCTAATTTTTTCTTTTCAATTTCATTAATAAATGTATAAAATATTCAAGAAAAAGTAATTTCAGTAATCGTTCGAATCACAATGTCAATACCAGTTGAATATTGGTATTTGTTCTTGTAATTATTTGGACTAGAATAATATAACTTAAGGTATATAACTGATTAGTTCTATATTTTTATTTTATATATATACGTATATATATATACTTTCACTGTTTTTTTGGTTCCCCCTTTTGAGTAGCAAAAGAACACACCACACCAATTTCTTCTTTTTTCTTTACAAAATTATTAAAATTATACCTTCAGGTAGTATAACTAGCCAGGTATATTCCATAGGTTTTCCTATACAAAAAAAAAAAAAAAATTTGGGTTCTTTGCGTTTTTAAAGATATTGAATTTTAGTTAGTAATCAACGATTATCATGACCATATCAATCAATCGTCCATCATGAATACAAAAAATGAAAAACACAAAACAAAGCTGTTTTTTTTTTAGTTACTTAGTTTTGTTTTAAAAAGGCTTCCTAATCTTGTAAATTGTAAAAGAAAACATCGCATAGATAGAAGTATTTAAGTAAAACGGAATTTGTTTTTATAAATATCAGCAAAAAAACAAATTCAATATTCGAGGGTATCCAAGTATCCCCTATAATATTTTGCCTATAAAACATAATATAAACCAAGTAATCAATGATATGATAGATTTTATTTTTAGGTTTATTTTGTATCTATTAGATAGATTTTTTTTTGTAAAAATTTTTAGACTGAACTTATTAACTTTCTTCTTGTGACCGAATGTTTATATTATACAATGTTATAATATTGGATATTGACTTATGAATTTGTTTTTAGGTTTTTAGTTTGTTTTTTTTTTCTTTTTTAATTTTTTAATGAGATTAAAAATTTGGTGAATTTGATTTAATAAAAAAATGTGTAAAAAATAATTGGTTTTCTTATGCGGTTTATAATAAAAAAAAATTAAAAATTAGTTTTTAAAACTTTGATTTATAAAACGCGTGGATTTAATAAGTTGCGTTTTGAGGGAATGAAGTAATAATATATACACTTATTCTATAATATAAATGAAAATGAAAGTTCTCTATAAAGTCTAGAATGTTCTGAAGTATTATTATTGAATAAAATATTTAAATATATATATAATACTATATTGTATGAGTTTTAGCCAACATTGATTAGGAGATATCCATTTCTTTTGCAGTTTTAATCTTTAAAAATTAAAGTCACCTTCTTCTGAATCTTAGATCATCTATTCCTTCTCCTTCCCCAACCCTATAATTATTTTCAACCCATTTATTATCATTCTATATCCCATGTAGTTATAAACTAAGTTTTACATCAGGGCGTTAACCAATATTGATAAGGTTCTATCCACTTTTCCCCCCTTATAATCATACCTTATAGAATCTTTCAGATGAGATGAGATGAGGACGTGCGAATTCGTCTTATAGTGTTTTTAATACGGCCTGACAGCCTGGATAAGAATGAAAAATGGAGTATATAAAGATTATAAGAGATGTAAGGGATTCAAAATAACCTTTTATATAAATATATATATATATATATATATTTTTATATAAATAACCTTTTAAACCCAAATTACTGAATGACATTTTAAAAATTCTCAAAATAATATCATAGTTAAATTGCAAATATTATTTATATGAATCATAATGGTTATGAATAAAATCAATTGTGAATAAATTGACGTTTCCATATAAATACAAATAATTCTATTATAATAAAATCTAAGTGTTTTTTTTTTTCAAATTAAATTAGATATTGTATTAATAATAAATGCATTTATTCATATATACAAATAAATGCATACATTATATTCTTTATTAGATATTTACTATCAATTCAATTCTTTCTTTCAAAAAAAAAAATGGGGGTCACGTTCACACTTTTAATTTATTTTTATTCTTTATTTAAGGTGGTATACCTTTCATACTTTAATTTTTAATGCATTTGTTATGTACATGTGATTTGATTTTATTTTCACTAAAAAAGATATTTAAAAATAAATACTCACCTGTATTCAATTATGATTTTTTTTTTGTTCTTTTTAAATTTTGTAAAACAAATCATGCATAATATATGCATAACATTAAATTATAATAAGTGATTATCGTTGTCTTTTTCATTTTAAAAATAAAATGGGGATTATTTTTTAAAATACGTTTGGTTTTTTTTTTCTTTTAAAAACAATATTTTTTCCTTTTATTTTTAATTGTATTTTTTTAAAATTAAAAAAAAAGACTTTCTAATCTTTTGAGACAATTTAATTTACACGTTTTTTTTTATAATATTGTATTTATCACCAGTTCTGAGAATAGTTTTAAAATAAAATCGTTAAAAAATATAACGGTGTTAGAACACCACTTTCAATATAATTCTAAAAATAATTCTATTTAATTTTTTGCAAAAACGTCAAGTGTAAAAAAAACGTGGTAGTGCAGGTGTAAATGATAAAAAGTAGAGAATTTACGCAAGTAAATTAGAGAACTCACATTTATAATTTAACATTTTAAATATGAGTATGACGATTCAGTGATAATTAAAAAGATACTTATTAGTAGGGCAAATAAAAATATGCTCTAAAAAATCAGTTTTAAGCGCTTTAAATATGCTCTAAAAAATCTATTTTAAGCATTTAAAATATGCTCTATAAAAAGGATATCAAATACATAAAAAAAGATCAATTACTTAGAAATCTTCAAATAAAATAAGTATTAATAATGTTAGACTAGTACACCATCTCCAAAAGCTGTTTAAATTTAATTTTAGTAAAAAAGCAGATAGTTTTTTACTTTTTAATATATTATTTTTATTATAATTTTTTATTTTAAAATTAAATTTAATGAAATAAAATAAAATTAATTCATGAAACTAAAATATTAAAAAAAGATAAAAAGATAAATTAGAGAGTAGAATAAGTTAAAATTAAATTAAATAAATAAACATAAATTAAGTAAACATTAATTAAATAAACATAAATTAAAATAAAAATTAATCCAAATAACGAAAATCTTACATCTAGTAAAATTAAAAACTTAGTTTAACTGAAATTTTGTTTGCAATATATCACAATCATTTCACTTAAATGTTTAAATAAGAAATTCTTCCGGTTCGATCGTAGAACGCTTTTGTACATTTAAAATCTCCCTTCTACATTAACTGTGTTAATTGGTGCGAATTTGAATGCAATAGTTTCGTTTGTCGTGTAATTTATCGTAGCATTTTGTATCGCTTTACCAGTCAAAGCTGCAGATATAGTTTTTAATCAAGTTGAAAGTTTCTGAATCAAGTTGAAATGAATAATAAAATAAATATGTATATGTACATGCATACAAAGAGATTTCTTTAAATACCTAATACCTACTTGTTTATTTTGAAAGAATGATATTTTAAATAAATAAATATCTAAATAGTAACATCAATTTCAATGTTTTTTTATGGAAAATATTTTAAATGCAAGAAAATTAAAAAAATTATGATTTTTTGAACGAAAATTGTCAAAATAAACCAAAATATGCTCTTAAAATTTAAAATATGCAAAATATGCAAAATATGCTCTAACAAGTGAAATATGCTAAAATATGCTCTAACAAATCTAGCTTAAAATTCATAATTTTTGTTGAAACGAATTACTATCATGTTCATTTATCGATAAGACATAAGGAAAACAAGTGATGAAAAAAAACCAAGGGTTTTTAAAAAAGCACATTTTCAAAATAATATAGTGTTTCATATTAAGTATTTTATCGGAATATAATGTTGAAGCTTCAATATTAACGTTTAATTTAGGAAATATATACGTTGGTGACTAAGTTACTGCTTACCTATAATAACAGTAAATTTTTAAATCCCAGTAGCCCCTGTATGGGGAAGGTTGCCAAATTTCTCAAGGATATAATGCTCACTACTTCCCTTCCCCCAAACTTTTTTAGGTTCTAGGAATTAAATTGTGAATTCCACCAAAATTTGGAATTTTTCTTAGAATTTTACTGTTTAGGCAAAAATGGTTAAAACTGAGAGGCACTTTCTTCAATTTAAAGAACCCCTTTTAAATTTAAGAAAAACCTTTAACATATGTTAAAATATAATGTTAGACCTTTAAATTTTGTATATTAAAGAAAAAATATTTAAACAGGTATTCAAGTTACAGGTGTTTAAAAATAGCAAAATTTCTGTTTTTGAGCCCTTATAGCTCCTGAACATGGGGCTTGACAAAAAAATTTTGTTAACCGACTCCTACTAATTTCTGAGGATCTAACTTCTCCCACAATTTCAAGACCCTAGCTGGAACCATTTAAAAGATATGTGGGGCCACAAATTTTGCAAAAATTGAGTTTTGCACAGTGGTAAATTTTAGTACCGTATGGCAACCCTAAACATTTAAGCGAAGTATTTTTGTAAAGTCTATAAAAGCAGCTCACTTCAACCGTTTTTCAATTGGAAATAAACCTATTAGAACTCTTGTTATATCAATTTAAATATAGGGCTTTTTCGGAATTTGCAGGGGCTGTAGCTTCGTCACCCTTCAAAATTAAGAAAAACCTTTGACACATCTTGAAATATAATTATAGTGCTTTGAATTTTGTATATCACTAAAAAAAAATTTGGACAGGTATTCAAGTTACAGGTGTTTAAAAATAGCAAAATTTCAATTTTCGAGCCCTTATAGCTGCAAAACAGGGGACGTGACAAAAAAAATTTATTAACCGACTTCTACTTATTTCAGAGGATCTAACTACTCCAAAAATTTCAAGACCCTAGCTTGAACCGTTTAGAAGATATGTGTGGCCAAAAATTTTGCAAAAATTGAGTTTTGCATAATGGTAAATTTTAGTACCGTATGGCAACCCTAAACATTTGTTTTTTAAAAATTTATAAAGTTTATAAAACCAGCTATCTTTTAACGTTTTCAGATTGAAAATATACCTAATAGAACTCTTGTTATAACAATTTGAATATAGGGCTTTTTCAAACTTTGTGGGGCTGCAGCTCCGTAACTGGTGGGGCTACAGAAAAAAATTCTTCTACGAAATTATTTTTTTTGTAATACCTACTAGTGGTTAAAACTTCTTTTCTCTATTTCAAACGATGTAAAAGTTTTTGTAAACATACGGACAGACGGACAGACGGACAGACGGACGGACAGAGTGAAGCTATATAGGCACATTTTTACAAAATTCTTTAAAAATGTGCTAAAAAGATGCTAATGCATATTTTTATTTGCCCTACTTATTAGTATTTTATTATTTATTATCTAATCAGTAATCATAGTATAGTTACTAATTTATAATTTCTCCATTGTTCTATAAAATGAGAAATCTGTAGTTTAGCAATCACTACTTATTAGAACTTAAAATATTCAATATACAATGTATTAATTCAATGTTTAATTCTATCATGTTGAAACTGAATTCTATCATGTTGAAATTAAATAACGAACTATAAGTTGTACATTAAATAACTAATCTGTATCATTTAATACAATCTGTATTAATAATTCTCATGAAACTATTCGTTATCATCCAACTGCACTTAACCTTTAAATTCATTAAAACAATGAAAAGTTCAATATAAATTAAATTTTTTCACCTTTTTTAATTAATTAGTATAACAAACTTAATCTATACAGTAAAAAAGCACGTATTAATTTGGATATTTAAAAAACAAAAACTAATTTTTTTAAATATTAATAATACAGAAAACAAATACTCTTTTAATTAAAAACTTACTACTTTTCAATGACATTTACAAAAACTACAAATTGAAAGTGTTACATATAAGATTAAAAATTCCCTGATTACTTCTGCGAAGTTTAATAAGAGAAAAACTCTCCACTAATTTACTCAAATAAAAAGACTTTAAACTTTTAAAATTTCACACTTTAACTGTAACATCCATTTTACAAAAAAAAATCAAATTGCATTTAAAAAACATAACTACATACAAAATACATATAAAATTTAACTTTTTTTAAAATATTTCCGAAAACTTCATCTTATTTACGGGGAAATTGTTCGATTTTCCCAATAAATAATTTTAAATTTTTCCAATTGAATAAATAATTTTTGGCTATACAATATTCCTGTGTAATTTTTTTTTCATTTAATTTCAGTTATTGGTATCTGTCACAATTGACAAACTACTGTCACAATAATATTGTTGTATGTGTATGAATTTTAAAAAAATTATCTGTTTCATATGAAAATAACTCGACCATGGATTTTTCATTTAATAATTTTAAATATTTAAATTATGTTTGGTTTTTCTTTTAATTAATTTCTCTTGTAAAAATATAATTATATGTAATTAAAATGTTTTTTAAATTTGTATGCTTTTATTTATTTTAATGCAAACTAATAATAAGTAATTTACTATGTTGTATGTACAATGTATATTTAAGTTTAAGGAAAAAACCTCAACAATATTCCACCTTCTTAATCGAGTTTATGTAGGAAAATATATTATTATATATTATAAAGGGGATTTATCGTTTATAAAGGCAATGAAGACAACGATTTGTTTGCATAATTATTTAAGTTTTAAGATAAACTTCACTTTATATTTGAAATTATTTTCAATTTCATTAGTAACAACCTCAGAAAACTTAACTAATTAACTGGCAGGTTGAAATATTTTAATGCAACATCTAAGAGATAGTTAAAGATCAAATGGAAATTTATTTTCTTTTGCGAATATCAACTAACTTGCATAAAATTTAAAAAATAAAAAAAATAATTTAATTTTGCTCACTGAACTTGAAATTTAATTTTAATATAAAAAAAACAACAAAAATTTAAACGAATTAAAAATAGTTAAATAAATATTAAAGATTATATTCAACTAACCATGAAGAAAATTGGAATATGTTGGAATATATGTGTATAATTGTTAAAAAAAATATTTTCAATTAAAAATACTGGATATTTCCAATTTAATATTCATATTAAGGGGCATCTGTAGAGTCCGAATGCATATCAGATATAATATGGATATAATATATTACTTTAAGATACATTTGCATTTTAAATTGCAAACTAAAATGATAGCAGTTTCATTTTTGATACAGTATACAGTGTAACGTGTTTTATGGTTTTTTAACACATTTTATTTATGAGTATGTTATATATAATTACATATGTACCTACATAATATATATGTATTTGAATAAGTACATAATTATAATGTATAAATAAATGGTTAGGCATGTTAAAAGAAAATTTCTTTCTACTATTTATTTATTTTTTTTTTTTATTCATTTTCATTTCACATTTCTTAAAGCAATTATGAATTTTTTTTTTTTTTTTAATACATAACTTCATGCTAATATAACTTGAGACAATGTACTTATATCATATAATATGCATAACTTGTTTATGCGTAAAGTTAAGTTACTATTGTCTTACATTTTCAATTTATTTTTATCAGCTTTTATAATAATTTGTTTTTAAATAATTGCTGTACTTAAAATAATGAATTTTTATGAAGTCATGTAGTAAAGAAGTCAAGATTTTGTAATAATTCTGGAATTATAAAGACTCTCGCAATTTAAACAATATTTCAAACAAAAATTAGAGGAAGAAAACTTTAATTACCTTCTCATAACAATTCAAAAGTAACTACCAAGAATTTAAGTACCTTTCAAACTATTGAAAAACTTTAGGAGTTTTATTAATCCAAAAATCAAGGATTAGAGGAATTATAAGTCTTTAGTATATGAACTAGCTCTCTCTAAATTCAAATTTCTAATCAAATCAAATCTTTTCAATCAAACAAAATATCGTAATCTAAAAAATCAATTTACAATTTAAATATCTAAAGATAGAAAATTTTCCAATTAGAGAAATGAAAAAAAATTGTATTTCAAGTACATTTACATTGTTTCGAATTTCGAAAAAAAAAAATCGGAAATAATGAAAATTTCATCTTAAAATAATTTCAAGTTCAAAGAATTTGCAATTCAAATAGTTCGGAAATGTTTTTACAAATTTTCATATTAGTTCAATGTATTTAAAGTATTTAAAAAAAACATGTCGTTTTTTTCTCTATAACCTCATATTATTTTATATTTAATCAGGTTTTTTTTATGGTTATTACAAGATAACTTTAGAATATTACAGATATTGCTTTTTTTGTCTCCTATATATAGTTAACAGAATATAAAGTAATTTTTGTTTTTCTAATAATAAGATTTCCTTGTTATCCTATTAGATACATTTTTTCATATAGCATTGTTAAATCTTAAAATAACTTTGAATTTTTTTTATAAAGTATGAGAAATAATATAAAAAATAAATAAAATATTAAAAAAAAAAAACTTATATAGTGCTTATATAATTTTTTTTTTCTCATATGAAACTTATTCTATTTACATCTAATGTATATTTAAGTCAGAATTATATTATTTCTAAACTATCTCATATACTATACTTTTCTCTAAAGAAAAATATACATTTTTTTTTTGTATTTATTAAAATAAAAAAAAAAAATGTAAACATATTTTTGTTTTTTTTTGTTTTTTTTAATATAAAAAATAAAAGTTTATTTCTTTGTCTCTTATTAAAATTCTTACCTTAGACAACCACACCTGCACTATTACTGGTATGGCACTGACCATTAAAACCAATGTTTTTTTCTATATATTAAATATATAATATATATACCAGTATTTATTTAAGTTTTTCTCCAAGGATATTAAATGCAGTTATATTTACATACATTTACAGTTATCTCATAAATTCTATTTAAAAAAAATGTAAAAAAAAAAAAAACAATAAAAATAATAAAATAAAAATTTCCCCAATTTATACATAAGTGCCAAAACCACAGAAAAAATAAATTTTTTTTTTTATTACTATACTATCCACACCACCACAAATACAAAAATTTTATTTGTGTAGAATATGAATATTTTCGCAGAGAAAATAACAAATAAATGTCAAAATTGTAAGTAAATTAGAAAAATAAAAGCAAATAGAAAATCAGAAATAAATAATATAGGATAAAACAAGAGATAATAAAAGTTAAGAGAGTGTGAACTAGATAGGAGAAAGGATACAGCAGCACATACAGGACATAGAAAAAATAGAATACACTTTTTAAGTATACACAAAATAGAGAATCATAGCAGATAACAATGAACGATGACAGATAACATGAGAGAGACAATATTATAACAGTACAGTATTATAATAGAGTACATTACATGCTACGAACGAATACAGCATCCTTATTTGATTTTTTATTTTCATTTAATATTATATCCTTTGAACCGTTTACAAATTTTTTATTTTTATTTTTTTTTTTTTTTTTTTGTAAGGGTGTGTCGCCTCTCGTTCTTTAACTCAATTTTTCTATAATATCTGTATACTCTGTATACGTGATACACTTTGACAAAATTTGTTGCCATCATTAAAATATCGATCGATAAAAAAGTCTACTATGATAATATTAATGTATAGGTGTTTGTTACATACTCATACCTTCCTCAATATAAATTTTGTTTTTTTTTTTTTTTTTTTTTCAGCAAAGGATGAGAAAAATAATAAGAAGAAACAAAAAAAAAAGATAGGGTTTTTCTGGATTACTCATCATTTGGATTTTGATACAATACAACAGCTACAACAACAACAACAACAACAACAACAACAATAATAATAATAAAATAAATAATATTAATAAAAATGTAATAATATTGTTGAGAACAACTTGTTGTGTTGCAACATATGACAACATTATTGTTGATAATACAGGATTGTAGTAGAGCAGCAGCAGCAACAGCAGAAATGAAAATTAGAATAACAGCATCCATTTTTATATGTTAATGTTCTATATGCATATATAATTAAAGATTGTTGTTTTTTTATTTTGAATATTACAAATAAAAACAATAAAAATTCAAATTTAATTTTATATTTTTAACAATATAACGGTTTTTTTAATATTTAAAAATATTCAGCCATTTTAGTTATTATATTATTTAAATATATACTGTTATTTGTTTTAGTTTTTTGTTTTAACCGTTCTATTTATTTTTCTATGTATATTGGTTTATATGTGTGTTAAATACGATCCTATTTTGTAATTTTTTATTATATTTTCAATTTTCTTATGTCCTTTTTTTTTTTTTAAAGTTTTTTTTTGTTACATTAAATTGAAAAAAAAAATATGTCTGACGTTTTTGTAAGTCAGAAGAGAAAAGAAGAAATAAAAATTAGGAATTTTTAATGTTAAAAAGAGATGGAGAAAAATTAAATAAAATTTGATGACGTCAATATGATAAATAAAAAAAAATAAATAGGAATAAAAATATAGCATACCTACAATAATAAACAACAAATAGGATTATGATAATAATACCGTTATAAAAAAATAAAAAAAATTTCTAGGGAAAGGGATTCAAAACGAATTTTGATACCTATACAACAACAATAATAATAATAATAAATATAAGGATATAGGAGATAGAAATATGAAAAAAATCCTTTCAAAATTATATTTGCGTGAAATTTTAATTAGTTGTGCTATGAAAATAAAAAAAAAAAATTATTATAGGCCTCACTTATTACTTAATTGTTTTTTTTTTATTTCTAGTATTAAAAATTATTCTGAAGTTTATTGAAAAGTTTTTTTTTTATATTTTGTTTAACACCAAAGTGAGATGAAAATAACTTTTATGCCTTAATGAATAAAAATACAATTTTTTATTAACATTTGTTGAATACAGCATTACACTAAATTGTATAAAAATGTTGTACTATCAATTAATACGATAGTGCCAAATATAGTATAATAGTATTTAGAACAACTTTGAATTTTAAATTTCAATTATAAAATGTTATACAAAATTCATCAAGAGAAACTTTTTTTTTTTTGTTTTTTTTTTTGCGAGAGAATGGAACGCTCGAGAGCCACACATTGAAACTGTGCGGTATTTCGTTGGGTAGTGTGCGATTTGAACGCTCCAAAACCACACCCTTTTTGAACCAAACTTTAGGAAGCAACCTGTGATACAAATGTACAGTTTGGTTACAGGGATGGGATATGAAAGGAGTTTAGGATTGTCTGAGTTTGATTGTCGGAGTTTATTTGGGAATTTTGGATTATGGTGGATGGGGAAAATTTGGAGGGATATTTAGGAGAAAGATGTTAATATTCTTCTTAAATTTATTTAAGTCGTACACATACGAATTACCAACTTTAGGAAACACATTGGACGGAATGTGATTCCATAATCTCGACATGCGCATAACAAACGAATTTCCATAAGCCGTGTTTAACTGATAACAATTTGTAAAAGACTCAAGATACTTTGGTAACAGATAGATAGTTTAAGCATGGGTTACACAGTTGTAAATATAATTTAACATAACTTAAGAATTTTAAATATTAGGTTGATTAATTACTTTTTAGGTTTCTATATATTCATTATCAGATTAAGCATAATACAATTTAGGGCTGAATTAAGGACGATACTTCTTTGCATGTTAAAATTTTAATATAATCTATTAATTCCCTTTTTGCAAAACAGGATTATTAAAGTATTACAAAATTTCAAAATAATTTTTAAAGTTAACATAGCTTATTATAAAAAGTTTTTAATAGTACCAAAACAAAACTGTAAATAACACTTAAAAACTTTAAATACATTAAGAATAATTATAATTTTATTTTATAGGGATAGGGATAAGGATCTTTCTTATACATAGATTTTCTTCAATTTATTTTAAACTTTTTCAAAAAGATCTTTAAAACTTTTTTATACACTTTCTCTGAAATTTTTTTTACAGAATACAGAAGACTTTTTATTATACTTTTATCAGGTACTTGAAACAAAAAACTTTTAATTAATATACAACCAATATTAACTTAAAATTACAACAACAGCAACAAAATATGTAGAGCATCATAAATTTTGAAGCAAATTAAAATTTAATATAAATTTTTAAAACAAAAATAATTGCTTTAAATTTTAAAGAAACACCAATTTACTTTTAAGAAAGTAATATAAAATATTAAATGTAACATATATATATGTATGTAAATATAAGAATATATTTTTAGATATAAACATATTATTTATATAATAAATTATGTTTATACTTTGAACTCCTTAAAATAACATCAATTAAAATTCTTATGTGACGGTTACCATGTATTCATGTATAATATATATCGTATATTTTGTTTAATGCTTCTTAGAGGGTGAAGTTAGAAAAAGGTTAATAATATTTATATATACATATATATATATATAAATATAAAAATATCTTTCTTGAAAAATTTTTTCTACATATTTTATTACATATTTTGCTTTTCACATCCCTTAATGTGCAAAATCATTTTAAAATAAACACAAAATTTTGTTATAAAATAAAATTTATTTGAACCATGGTGAGTTGTTGTAAATATATAATTTTTTCTTGTTTGTTCTTGCTAATATTTTTATAATTGTTTTTTATTTTTAAAAACAAATTCTTTTACATAAGTGTTGGCATTAAATTTTAGAATTCGCACTTTTTTTGCACGCAAAAATTTTCTTAATTCATTACGAAGTCAAATATAGGTATAGGAATACATGCTGTTTATTTTGTTTATTAATTTTTTTAGTTTTTCACCTCTTCTACATATTATTTCCATCACTTTCATAAAGTTTATGCATATATATATATGTATACACAACAACAGTACAACATAAAATCCTTTTTAACCAATGTCACGTAACGGTAATTTAGATCACAGTAGTCTAAAGAAATGTACACGATTTAATAGGGCACTAAAATAAAAACTTCCTTTTTTGTTTTTTTAAAGGATTTCTAATAACGTAAAGCGATTTTGAGGTGAAAAAGAAGAAAAAATAAATTAGAAAAGGATATAATAATTTATATATATATAAGAAACAAAATACAGCATCATAATTATATTCAGGGAAGATTTTTCAATTATTTACATTTTATTTTATTTATTTTTCCGCCTTTTTTTTTCAATCCACTCAAATTTTACCGTTAAAATCATCTGCTATACATTTCCATGTTAGAAAATACCCGTTAATTTATTACAGAATATTTAAAGTTTATACAGATATTTTTACTTAAAGATTAATGAAAAATTAAAATTTTTGAAATGTTTTATAACTTACCTTTATATTTTATCAATTTTACCTATATAAGCACCGTTAAGATTTTTAAGTTACGATCCAAAATGGTTCTAAAAATTTTGAGTAAGGTTAGGTTATGGAACAGAATTACAAAATTAATGAACAAATAAATACTAAAAAAGGTAAAAATAATAATTTTAAAATTTAAGATTTATGAAAGACAACCTGAACATAATTATATCCTTGAACCCAATCTCTGACTAATATTATACGAGTACACATGTAATAATTATGAACTTTCAATATTTAGATACATTAAATTTTATATTTATTAGTGTTGTTGTAAAGGACCCATTTTTCTATAAAAAAGATAAAATTTCTGGAATGTACGTAGGTATTATATATTTATGTATTTTTAATATAATAAGATATTATTAGACGTAGGTTTGTGTGTTTAGTAATAATGTATGACGGTGTTTTTTTTTTTAGGTTAATATTCATCTCAAACACCTTTTATATTTTATTATTATCATAGAGGTGTTAAATAATGTAAACTTTGTAATAACGCACATATGGAATTTGTAAGTTAAAGAATTTTAACTGCGTTACAATTAGAAAAAAAAAAATATTTTGTGTAGTACCGTTGGTGAAAATAAATTTACAAAAATATTCGAATGGAATTTAGATAATTGATGGTGTTATTAACTAATTCCTTACAATAAAATAGAATAGTTAAGAATAATATAGAATGTGTCCATTAAAATTTATATTGAAATCAATTTTAAATTTATTAATGTACAAGTATAATGATGTGAGGTAAAGATATGGTAATGGGGTTCTTAAACTTTTTATAAACATATTATCTAGCAGATAATTTCAAGTACCAAACTTTAAAAAGTAATCAAAATTTATTTAAAATAATGCAGTTTTATTCAATTCAATTAAATTGATATTTAAATTGAAACTCATTTTATTTTAAATTATAGTTTAAACGTATTTTTATTATTAATTTGTACTTGCATAGATAATATTAATTACAATGTTGTTAAAAATCAATCTGTTATTTACTGTAAAAGATGAATGTAAAGATAATAAATAATTACAAAATTACAATGTATTTAAAACTAGTTTTTGAAATAATACAATAGTTTAATCCTTAACGCCTCCGTGGCGCAATTGGCTAGCGCGTTCGGCTGTTAACCGAAAGGTTGGTGGTTCGAGCCCACCCGGGGGCGATTAATAATTTTTTTTAACTGGTTTTTTTATTTATTAATTAATTAAAAAATGTTTTAATATGTTTATTAAAATTATAGTGTTTAACACGATTTCGATTTTTTTATAAAAATAAATATTTTATTGAAGTTATTATTATAAAATTTCTTTTTTAATACGATTATAGTTATTAAAGTTTTAATTGTTTGTGAATGTCTCCAACTATTCAGATCCAATCTCCATTTGATTTATATGAGAAATTAGATAAGCCAGGCTTTATATTATTATTTTAAAAGCGAGGTTTTGAAATTTTTAATATATAGAATATTTTTTAAAACTATGATAATTTTGGTAAATTATAAGCATTTCGGGTCTTTTGTAAATTTGGGCTTTTGATAGTTTTAATTTATGAATATGAAAAAAATATTAACGAATTTAAAACCTTTTTATTTAAAAGTATCTTAGAATTTAAACTTCATATCTTGTTCTTTAACAGTTTATCTATAATGGAAAAAAGGATATGCATATGCCTTAAGGTTTTTTCAAAATAATTCCTTAAATAATTTGCTAATTCGAACTTGGAAGAGTTTCATTCTATTTTTAGTACAAAATATTGAGTTGAACTAAATAAAACATTATTTAAAATAATTAATAAATTATACAATAAAAATGTTACTACTCTCATAAGAAGCTGATGACATCCAAGCTAATAACAAGAAGAGCAAAGTTGCAAATATACAAAACCATCATACGCCCAGTAGCAACTTATGGAAGTGAAACATGGACCATGAATAGAAATGAAGAAGAAATGTTAAGAATATTTGAAAAAAAGTTATTTAGAACTTTTTATGGTCCAATACGAAATGAAAACGGCGAATACCGTAGAAGGCACAAATCAGAGTTATATGCGCTAGCAGAGAACGAGGACATTGTAAAACATATAAAGTCCAGTAGATTAAAAAACCACCGCGAGAAACAGAGATGAATAGAGGAAGATAGTGAAGAAGACTAAAACTCACCAGGAGTTGTAACGCTAAAAGATGATGACACAATAAAAATTTTACACGTTTATTTTTCAAAAAGGTGCTTAAAATGACTTAAACTTATTCTTAAACTTAATATTTATTCTAAAAATATCACCTTTTATTAACAAGATGTTTTTTTATTTAATAATAAATGTTTTATATAATAAAATAAATCTATAAAATTAATAGTGTCGTCAGTCGTCACTAAGTCTTCGTTCTCTTTCTTTCGATATTTTTTCTATACTTTTTTTTCAAAAACATTTAATTTTTCATTGTTCACTAAAAATGTGTTTGGCGTGTAATAAAATATAAAAAAAAAATGATAATAATAAAACTAAAAAAAAACAAAATGAAGCGATTTTATAATGCATTTCCTTTTTACAATCAATTAAAAACGTGTGTCACACAAAATTTTCATTGCATGCTATTAATAAAAAAAAAAAAAAAAACTTTATTTTTCGATATATGAACGTGATAATTTTCATAAAAGGAAATTTTTTCTATTTTCTTATTCTCTCCCGTATAAGTTTACAAAATAGTTTCCGGAATATAAAAAAATAAAAATATATTTCTTTTTGTCATTAATTATTATTAGAAATGAAAAATTTTTCAAAAAAAAGCAACTAAACACACAATTAATAATTAAATTAAAAAAAAAAAAAAAAATGTCCTTCCTATTTCTAATTATAAAAATATAAACTGTGAAAATCACCTTTAAAATTCCAAAATAAATCTATAGATACTTTGTTTGTAGCAAATTGTCACATGTTTTGAAGTGAAATTTAAAAATGTGCTTTTTTATAGTTATAACAGTAAATTACAAAATAGAAATGTGCATTATTAGTTATTAAATTATAGGTGATTAAAGGTGACAAATGAGTATAGAAAAAAAGATTAAAAAATCATGACTCAACCTTGTGTGGTGGATTTCCATAGAAATAAATTGAATATATTCAATTTGTCTATGGTCATTCACGTAATGAACAATAGATTATTTTGTCTCTACTAAATATAAAAATATGAATTTTTTAGTTATGGATTTAATTTTATGTTTTCATTGATTTTTTTTAAAAATATTTTTACAAAATATCAGATAATGCACATAAGAAGTTGGTACACATTGTTTAAGACTCGTCAACTTTCACTAAGTAATTTTTCAGATGAAATTAAGAGTTTTAAATTCAGCTGCCCAAAATATATTTATAAAAAGTTAAGAGCCTATTCAAACTACAGCACCTAAATATTATATATATTTGAATATATATAAATAAAGAAAGTTGTTTAAGTTTATATTAATATATAGAAAATCATGCCTCTACCTTATAAAACACATATCATGTACCGACGAATCTATTTCCAAATTCATGATTTACAAGAAACTCCAAGGAGAGTCAATTTCCCATTTAATCCTTAATTAAATTGAAATGTCGTTTCCGTCTTCTTTCTAATCCTTAGTCCTCAGTTTTTATCCCCATCAGCTGTTTGAAAATCTATTGCAATATTCAGGCCTCCAGAAAATGTGGTTTTAATGGGATTTATGTAAAAAATTAGATAAACCAGGCTTTATATTATTTAATTAAAACCTAGGTTTTCAAATTTTAATATTCATGCCTCCAGAAAATGTGGTTTTACAGAGTAAAATCCTCACACTACCCGCAAATTAGCTATCGGTAATGCTTTTTGATGATTTTCACCAGTAGGTTCATAGTATAGTTTTACATGTCTATAATTGCTAAAGTTGAAATGGGGAGCTAAAGGAGATGATGATCTTCAATAACACAACACATATTGCACAAAAACAATTAAAAAATTTAGTTTCAGGAGGAAATAAAATCAAATATAGCATGAAATCTATTTCCATCAATCATTACCATACCACAAGTGAAAAAGAAGGAAACAGTTCACATAATTTTAAAAAAATATTAAATATTATTCTTATATAATTAATAAATATTTAAAATAACAAAAATAGAAAATCCAATTCATTCATAGAAAAGTTTAATCACTGAACCAATCTATAAAAAAAACCTAAGCATTATAATTAAATTAATTTCCTAGTATATATATATATATATATATTTGAAAAATTGCTACTTTAAAAAAAAATTGTATTAAATTTCACTTAAGTTGTACACCCATAATACAAAAAAAAAAGCGAAAAAACAAACTGATTACACTATTTAAAACATTGGTATATAAAAAGTTTAATTACACCTTGTTTCTAAGAAAATCATAATCGGGCATAATGAAAAGAAAAATTACAAATTAGTTTTTCTTTTTTTTTATAATGATGAAAAACTAAAGAAAAACAACTTTAAAATATGGAAAAACTTTTGTTTTTCATATAGTCAATAAATGTTCAACATCATACCAATCATATTTTTCTAATTTGCTACCAACTATCATTTGTTATTTAAAATGTATATATATATATATATATATATATATATATATATATATATATATATATATATTATGTATATATATAGTTAAAACTTATTAGTTATCTTCCATTTGATTACTAGTGGACAGAAAAATCCAACCGCTTTTACACTTTTACCTACATTTAAAGAATAATCAGGTACATATATATATATATATATGCATTTTTTAATAAGCAGCTGTTGAAAACGATTGTTATACTTGCATTACATTGCAATCTGGTACAAAATATATAAACACACATTTTACTTGTGATAAGATTAAAAGATCAAAAATGAAATTAAAAGAAAATGTTTCGGTGTTTTTTGTTTCATAAAAGTGAGAAAAAAAAATTTTTTAAAATATTTTATGTAAGTTTATGTTAAAATGCACTATATGTATAAAAAATATATACCTATACTTTTGTATATATATATTTGTAAACATTTCTGATTATTTAAAAAACTTAAAAAGCATATCACAATTGAAAACTTTATATTTACTTGAAATTAAAGTTTTCAGAATTCAGGGAAGTGCAGTAAAACTAAGTAATTGGGGAGCATTGAACACTTTTTGAATATTTTTTATGATATTAATTTTTTATCAAATGATTTGTCAATATATAATTATTATTTATATATATATATACAAAGCTTATGCATATGTACGAGTATGTATATGTATAGTAGTTTGAAAGATATAGAAATCGAATTTAGAAAAGGAGTTATTTAATTTGTGGGTATGTAATGTAAGTATGCAACGACTATTAAAACTGATTATTTATTGAATAAACTCCTTCAATAATAGCTTCTCAAATTAAATTAAATTTTTAAAATGAAATTTATTTAAGAAAAGAAAATTATACCGTGTATTTATTTATTTACTTATTTATTTATTAGGTACCATAGTTCACCAGGTTGCTGTAACCCCTGGACCAGGTTGCTGTAACCCTTGTTTCCAATTTTAAATTGGGATGATATTATGATATAAATTATAAATTATATTTTTTTATTAGATATAATCTGACCAGAGTTTGAACCCGAGACACTTCGATTGACAATCCAGCATCCTGTCCACTACGCAATTGATAGGATAAATTATACCAGCATTACTGTTATACAATCTTAAACAATGGAATCGATCCAAAATATGATTCAGTTTAGTTATTGAAAATGTAAATTTTAATTAAAACTTTAGCTTATACTATTGTACAACTTATATGCAATTAATATTAAACGCACTAACCCTAATTCTAACCATTCGCCTCTGCTATTTCAATGTCTTTAAATATAATCTTTTCATTTTGGTATCAAAATGTAAGCATAACCCTTGAAAAACCAAGTCATATTATATGGATTAGTACCCTTCAAGCATACTATAAATTTTAACTTTTAAGATAAATAACAAAACTTAAAAAAAAAGTATGTACGTGTTAAATTTTATAGTGAAAATTGAACACGATCATCCACTTGAAAAACACATTTTTGTATTTTCTTCTGTTTTACTTTTCTTTTCTTTTTTTGTTTTTGTCTCTGAATTTAAAATCCTGGCCTAACTGTGTCTGACTGACTGAATCTAACGGTATATAATAATTTAAGTATATTTAATAGGCTATCATTATCCAGATGATGATTATGAGCATGTGTTTTTGTATTTTTTTTATGTTTTTTTTTTTTTATTATTATTTAAGAAAGTAAACAAGAGTGAAAGTGGTCCCTACATTAAAATCATCAATTCAATCATATTGGAATCATTATACACTACATGTTTATATGTTAAACTTATTGTATATATTTTCATTTGAATAAATGCATAATGTGAATGTGTTTTATTGTTGTTATCGTTCCTCTTGGAGTCTCTGTCCCATACCATGTCTTGTTATTTTTTTAAATTTTATTTTTTAAATTAAATTTAAATTTTATGATTCGACTCCGTTGACTCCTGATGTTTTTTTTTTACCAAAAAAACAATGTTTAATAGAAAATTGGAATATAAATTTAAATTTAAAAATAAAAATGTTTCTTTTAAATTTTAAACACACATTAAAATACAAAAAAAAATGAGGAAGAGTGTAGTAGAGTAGACTGTGTCAACTCTGGGATACCCGTATGACCGTAACATATACATAATATCATCCGTTTCATTACTTTCGGCAAAAATTTCAAACATACCAGCTTTATTAGGTGTAGTGTAATGCTCCTATAAAAGAAGGAGTTGCAGTAGACCAACCAAATTTTGCAGAAACTTTGGCCATGAAACTAAACTACTTTTGCCAAAATTCCAAACAAGCAGCTGTAATAGGTACTGAGTAATACTCATATAATTGTATGGCAGCTACCCGAACCCATGGACCAAAATGACTGGATTTAAATAGCGATGACGACTATTGCAAAAAAACGAATTTACGAAAATTTCAAGATCCTAGGTCCTTTAGTTTTTGAGTTATCGTGCGGACGGACGGACGAACGGACATACATAGCTAAATCGATTTATTTTTCGATTCTGATCCGATCTATACACTTGAGTCTATATCTACCCCCTCCCCTCCCCTTCTTCTCTGCGTCACAAACGTAATGGCAAATTTATTATACCCTTTGACTATATAGTCATACGGGTATAAAAAAATGTGAAAATTCAAAACTAACAAAGAAATTCTTGTATGTAATTTTTTATTTTCTTATGTAAACATTTATAACCAAATCTACAGCAATGCACAGCTTCATATAGAGATTTCAATACCAAAAATGCAACAGAAAGTTTTTATTTTCAAAAAATAGAAAACCATATTTTCTTTCTAATTTAATTGAAAAATGAACAGGAGGTGGAAAAGTTAATAGAAAAACTTCCTGGAAGGTCACACACAGTTTTTTGTGTAGTTCGCTTTAAACTCATTAGAAACTTTAAATAAATTGGCCTTTTCGAATATGTGATACCACATATCATCTATTCTTTGTATCAAAATGATATTAAGATTCTTAAAAGGTTTTCGAAATTATGTTACCATTTGGTTCAGAATTTCAAAAAAATTATGACTAGAAGAGATTTAAAATGCAGGCACACATTAGAAGTTTATGGAAAATTTTTAATTCAATTTTGTTTTTTAGATTTAAATTTTGATAGTCATGTTCCCGCATCCTCTAATCATATATTTCCTCATCTCTTATAAATATATGCAATCGCTCCTCATCATACTCTTCATATATATATATATTATATATATATATATATATAAATTAATAAATTAAAATTTGAAAATAGAAATAAATGGGTGTGAATTAAATCATTTAAAGACAAATTGTTAAATAATGATGGTCTGATGGTCTGATGGTGGTGCATAATTAATCTTTGAATAGGTTTGTTTTTTTTAAAGAGTGTGAACACTATTATCGTAAATATTTTGATTACTTAATAGTATATGGTATTTAATTTTTTATTTTTATTATATTTTATTGATTTTTAAATAAAAACAAACACTTCTGTATCAGATTTTTGAGTTAAATAGAGAGAGATCGCTTGAAGCACGTGCCACTTGAAGCATAATATAGTGTTGTAAGCAATTGAAAATTAAATTAAATATATGATGATTATGAATTTTTATATTTTGTAAAGTTAATTTGACAAATTGTATGAAGTTATCTAAATGTAAACACATGGTTGATAAGTATAATTTACGATAATGCTTTGTAATTTGGAAAGTTTTGTATATTAAAGGTGTATCTTTAAAAAAAACTCATAATTTTTTGTTAATAAATTTGTTATTTGTAATTTAGATGGGATTATTTGCATTCACTTAGAAGTAGACGGGAAGTTTAACCCCAGAGAGATGCATTTATGCACTTTTAATCGGGTTGAAAATTTTTGATGTGTAAATTTAGAAAACTGTTATACAAATTCTTTAGCTTTAGCTTAAACTTTAGAAAGTCCAATGTAATTTGTCAGTAAATTTATGTTAAAATCTAATATTAATTATTTTTAAATATATTTTTTTAGCTTTAGCTTTTTTTAATTAAACACGGAAATAAACAATCTTGATCCAATATTAAATAATCAAAAAACATTGCAATTTATATAAAATATAATGAAAACAAAGAGACTTTGTCTACAATTGGGATCTAAATGGCTTTGTTAATGTTAATGAACTTGGATTGATTTTATAATGTCAGAATTTGTTGTCTGATCTTTTATTGTGCTTATTAATATTTTTTTAAAAACAAAAGAAAAATATACGATTGGATTCGATTTTAATATAATTATATTCTATATGGATCTAAACCATTCGTCTCTGAAATAGAAAATTTTTATATTAATGGTTTAATAAGTCTGACATAAGTGAGTAAGTCATTCAAATTTTTAACTTTTGTTAACGTTAAATAATATTTTAGACGGCTCTATAAGTACTACTAATGCACTGCTTAATTACCGAAAACCTGAGATTCCTGAGAATTCTAAAGCAATTGAAAATAGGCAAAATGTATAGTCTTCAATGTCCAACTTATATAGAGTGTGATATAAAGTGTTTCAAAGGAATAAAAATGGGAAGAACCAAAACTAACAAATGCAAACAACGTCCATATATAACTATAATTTTGAATTAATTTAATTTAATTGTTTAAATATTAATAAATATACTTAAAAACTGATTTTCTTTTTTAATTAATAAAAATTTAATGTTTTCAGATTTGAAAAATTAAGTGTCAATTTGACCAAGACAGTTGCCATTTTATTTAAAATATGTTTTAAGAAAATTAGCTTTCTGATAAATTCTGTCTTTGGGCGCCTGGTAGAAATGGCGATTTTTAAATTAAAATTTTGGACTTTTAATTGAATTTTTTTAGATTTTATTACGGAAATTAAGTGTCAATTTGACCAAGACAGTTGCCATTTTGTTTACAATATTTTTTAAGAAAATTTGCCTTCTGATAAATTCAGTCTATGGGCGCCTAGTAGAAATGGCGATTTTTAAACTAATATTTTGGACTGTTAATTGAATTTTTTTTGATTTTATTACGGAAATTAAGTGTCAATTTGACCAAGACAATTGCCATTTTATTTACAATATTTTTTAAGAAAATTTGCCTTCTGATAAATTCAGTCTATGGGCGCCTAGTAGAAATGGCGATTTTTAAACTAATATTTTGGACTGTTAATTGAATTTTTTTTGATTTTATTAGGGAAATTAAGTGTCAATTTGACCAAGACAATTGCCATTTTATTTACAATATTTTTTAAGAAAATTTGCCTTCTGATAAATTCAGTCTATGGGCGCCTAGTAGAAATGGCGATTTTTAAACTAAAATTTTGGACTGTTAATTGATTTTTTTTTGATTTTATTACGGAAATTAAGTGTCAATTTGACCAAGACAGTTGCCATTTTATTTACAATTTTTTTTTTAAGAAAATTTGCCTTCTGATAAATTCAGTCTATGGGCGCCTAGTAGAAATGGAGATTTTAAAATTAAAATTTTGGACTTTTAATTGAATTTTTTTTAGATTTTATTAAGGAAATTAAGTGTCAATTTGATCAAGACAGTTGCCATTTTATTTTCAATATTTTTTAAGAAAATTTGCCTTCTGATAAATTCAGTCTTTGGGCGCCTAGTAGAAATGGCGATTTTTAACTTAAAATTTTGGACTTTTAATTGAAATTGTTTAGATTTTATTAGGGAAATTAAGTGTCAATTTGACCAAGACAGTTGCCATTTTATTTACAATATTTTTTAAGAAAATTTGCCTTTTGATAAATTCAGTCTTTGGGCGCCTGGTAATTTTTTTGAAATTTATTATTTTATTTGATATTTATTATATTGCTAATTTTATAAAAAATGGACTATTTAGACAAATTCAAATAAAATTTTTTTAAATTAATTCTTTAACTCTTATACTATAATTCTTTAAGTCTTCTATGGAGTGGGGAGGTTATAGTAAAATAGGAAAGCAAAAAAAAATCTTGTTTAAATTTATATTTTATTTATAAAATTTAATTAATTTATAATTTAATTTAATTAAATGAAATAAAAATTAAATAATATATATTATGTATTATGCTCCTTATTTTCAGCAACATTTTTATATTTTGATTCCTTGCTTTGCATTTCCATGGATGATTCATATGAAGCTTAGAATAGTAGGATATGCATTCTTTGGTGAATTTCCTTAAATTTCTGTGCAATTCTAATTGCGATGAGCTGTAGTTGAGTTAAATATCTAAAATATAAAAAATCTAATTATTTTATGTAAGTAAAAATAAAATTTAAATAATTATTTTTTGAAAAATTGAAATCAATTCTTTCAGAGTAATTTCCATTGTTACATAAATTTAGTCATTCAAAATTTTACTGAACAACATGAATTCAGACATTTGTCTAAAGCGCCTTAAGTCTCAATAAATCTCTAAAGTCACAACCACAATTTCATCTTACATTTGTATATGTAATACTAAGTTTTACATATAACAATATAGTGTCTTTGTCTCTTCAAAATGCGTAGGACGTTATTAAAAGATTTTTTATTGTACCTTTACACAAGTCATACAAATCTTTGTTCAAAACCATCACTTATACACTCTAGAAAAGTAGAGTCTAAATGCTTCAAAAAAAAAAAAAAACAGATTAAAAAAGTTGGTATGAGAAAAATTATTTTATTAGAAAAGGAAATTAAAAAGGTCGCCTCAAAAATAAAATTTCCCATCATAAATAATGTTGCACAAGAAATAAATATAAAAAAAATTAATAAAATAAATAATGAAAAACTTTAAAATGTTTTGTAAATGTTACTTCCTGTAAAATGTTGACTAATTTTTTCTCCTCGACACAAAAATTAAATATTTACAAGATAATAAAGAAATTTTTTAATTTGTTATAATTTACAAGATTGCATTACATTTATTCTGTTATTTTTTTTTTTTTAATTTAATTAAAGTTTCAATGCATGTCTTATATTAATTAAATTAGTTGCCACCACTCTATTTCATTCTTTCTTACATTTATTTTATTTGATCCTACAAGAAATTAGTCTGGAAAATTGTCTAGTGTTCTGATCCAGACAATCAGACACAAAGAATTTAATATATTGTGAAGCAATATAAATTAATATTTTGTATTTAGAATTAAATTATTAGCAAATGTTGATTATATATATAGTCCATCATATATAAAAACCTGGACTTAAACAAACCAAAAAAAAACAGTTCTCTCCTATAACCATAGGAAGTTTGCCCCCCTATGAGGATTAAAAATTATTAACAACGTTGGATAATGTAGGAGATCCTTTGCACACATTTGAATTATCCACTTTTGGCAGCATGTAAGCTATTTGCAACTGTAGTTCTAATTTTATTTAGTATGAGTTCTACAAATTAACATATGACTCAGATGTCCCAATTTCCAAATTCAAATTTCATCTACAGGAAATCTGTATCTAAAACAAAAAAAAATATGAAACTAAATAAAATTTGTAAAAAAATCTGTAATAATTAATTTTCGTGTAGAAGAACTTTTAATAATTAGTTTATTAATCTCTAATTTTTTTAGTCATCATCATTGATTTCACGCTCTTAAACTCTTCTTTTCAAAAATTTAACAAATTAAGAGTTTTTTTTTTTAATGTAGGTGTTCAAGACATAAATAATGATTTTAAACGCAATTGGTATACCCGTTCTTTTGAGTCATTTAATGTAAATAACCTAAATCGATGTTTTTTTTTCCAATAAAAATCTTAAAATTTAAAAAAAACACACCGAACTTTCTCCCTCCATTATTTTTTCTACTTATTTATTATTTATTTGAAATAAATTAGACGAAAAAAAAAAAAAACATTTAAAATTATGAAAAAACCGAAATAATATTTGTTGTGACATTTTACTATATATAATTAACACATCAAAAAAAATATATATATTTTTCATTAAAAAATTAACTTCCCGCCCGCAAAAAAAAATAAAATTGACCTAAATTTTTTATTTTTGTGTATTTTATTAACCTTAATGATTAACGGTACAACGTTTTGTATTAGATACTGAAAGCTACTGTTCCATATATTTTGTCAATCTACTAGATAAGATTATTTAATTTGTTTATTCCTTCTAAAATTTTGAATATAATACCCTAGCAATTGGAGAAGACAGTTTGAATATAATACCCTTATATACATACAAGGGTTTATAAGGGATTGAGTACCAACCAAAGCTTATAAACAGACCTGTATTGTAGTCTTTGATTTCAAACCATTTTAAATATTAGCAAAGGATTTTTTTTTTTGCAAATAACTATCAAATTATTTCCTCTACATCGTCCTGTTAATATTAAACTGTTAGCGGCTTCGATCCTAAAATGATTATTGTGACCATGATTACATACTGATAAAATAATCAGAACAAACATTTTTTGAACTCAATACAATATGTTTTGTAAAAAATGGTGACTTGCAGAATTAAGTTTTCCATCATATATTTTTTTTGATGTGTTAATTATATATAGTAAAATGTCACAACAATGCCTTATGCTTAATTAAACTAAGGTTTAATAATTAAAATACTTAAGTGACTTAACCAATAAACTAAAGTTTTATATCTTACCAATGATTCCTTAAAAATTTCTGAAACAATTTGATAAGGTTATTAGAACAGGTTAAATTGGATCCAAAAATTAATCCAAAAACAAAATAAGAAATAAAAAAATTCTTAACTCATCAGTCGGCGGCGGAAAGATAAAGAGAAAATTTCTTAATCAGTTTTCGTTTTTTTTTTTTTTATAGTATGTTAGAAAACCCCCCCTTTATGAAAAGATTTATGAGGTGATTGTGCTGAATATAAATTTTTTTTTTTAATTTTTACTTATCATTTTTTTATTTTGTTTTTTTTATTTTTATTGTTTTTACTTAAAATCAAATTTAGTTCAATGGCTCACGTTCATTAATTCAAAATTTACTTCCTAATTGTCGGTTATTATTGTTTATTTTTGCTGTTCATCATTTTCGATTTTTGAATAAAAACAAATAAATGTTAAAATTTCGCCAATTTTAAGACATTAAAACGACAGGAACCACCATGATGATACCACTAGGCACTATTACAAAAACATACGAACATATATTATCATTATCATCATAAAATTATTACATTTATGAAAAAGTGGACATATTTTATATAGTGTGATGGTCAAGATACATTTCTTTCCTAATCTAAACAACTTATTTAATTAATAAATTATAAAAATTTTTTGATACATACATAACATGTATTATCTTAGGTATTAGCCTGTGGTTGTTTGATATTTGTGGAGAAAGTTCTAATAAAAAAAGAACTGGTGGCAATAAATTGGTAAAAACTAAACAACAATAAATAATTAAGAGAAAAAAAACTAAAATTTTTTTATTGAGATATCTCACGCGAAAATTCAATTTTATAAAGTATATATAGAAAAACACATAAATTTTCATTTCATATATTCATCCATCCATCCATCCATCTAGAGACCATCGCTCCAAATTTTTTTTTTTTTTGTTCTTCCAATTTTTGTTGTTTTTTAGTTAAAATATTTAAAAATAAATTATTGGTTTTTTCTGTGGTCTTTTTTCGCTTCTTTGGTCAATTTGGGAAATGGAAATGATATTTCTTTTGTGGAATTTATAATTAATTGTTTCAAATTTGTGTAATTGTATCACTAACAAGTGTTCAAGTTTGTAATAACGAACATAACATTGGATCTATCAAAAATATAAAATAAAAAAAATAATAAATTGTAATGGAGTGATTTCTTTTCATCAACAGCCCTGTGTTTTAAGACTCAATCCTGTTAAGATCTTAGCAATGACAGAATTGTATTTATTATTAGGCCCCTTCCATAAAATGGTTTCAAAAAAAATTATAACATAATATATAAAAATTTCAAATTTTATAATTAAATATCTCATAAATGAACAGAAATGTTTTTGACTATTTTAGTCAACATTTCATTTTCAGTCACCTCACCACATCTTCTTTTATTGAAAATTTTTTTCGTTTTTCTTTTCTTTGACATAATTTTAAGATAATTTATTAGTTTTATTTGTTTTCTTTTAGCGAATTTTTCTTCTCATGTATTAAATATGTAATGTTAAATGTACATTTGTGGATAATACATAAGAATGTTGTCTTAGGTAATGGTCAATATTATTAGCACCTAAATGTAGGTTTTGTAAACTACACACGCAAATTTATAAATTTTTCATTTATTGCTTCAACTAATTGTTGATAAATTGACTCATAATTTAGAAAATAATGTATTAAATAGTTATTAGACTTGTTAGTTTAATAAAAACTTTCAATATTATAGAATAATCTGTTGAACAACAGAATTAACAGTTTATTAAACAGATTATCATATATTATAGTTTAAGGTTTTCATAGTTAAATATATTTAGAGGATTTTGGGTTAGGAAACCATTCTTTTATTTGAAATAAAAAATGAAGTATTGCAAAAATATTTGATTATACATTTTATAATATGAGAACTATATTTATTTCAAAATATACAAATTGAATATTTACTTAACTATTTGTAGTAATAAAAAAAAAAAAGAAATTATTTAGTTTATTTTATTTTTTATTTTTCTATTATGTAAATAATTAGTTAATACATTTTTTATATTTTATTACTAGACTACAAAATTATTATTTTCATAATTAAATTGTTCTATTTAAATATTTTAAAACGCCTCTTAAAAGTAAAAATAAAAAATTATACATAATTTATAATAATATAATATAATATAATATACATAATTAATTAATAATGCAAAAAGTACTTTGGTTTATATAAGATTTAACGCAAGTATATTGTTAACAATAGTTTTTATTTTTAAATTCTAAATTAAATTTAAAAAGTATTTTCTATTGATAGAGAAGATTATATTCTATTTATTTAATTCCGATAAATATTAGTAATGAATGAATTGGTAAATAAACATTTAACATTCATTTCTAATGCATGAATACACATTTTTTTTTTTTTTATTATTATTTATTAATTTTATTGATAAAATTCTAATTATTAATGCTAAATTTTGTATTAAAGATTTGTTATAAATATCAAATATAACTAATCTTTAATAAACAAAAACAAACTAAATGTATTTAATA
Source organism: Dolichopus griseipennis (assembly GCA_963082915.1). Taxonomy (NCBI): domain Eukaryota; kingdom Metazoa; phylum Arthropoda; class Insecta; order Diptera; family Dolichopodidae; genus Dolichopus; species Dolichopus griseipennis. The sequence continues at coordinate 1,414,021 of OY720444.1, read as the reverse complement.
AAAAAATAAAATAAAAAAATATATATGAGTTATGATGAATTATTATTAGATGAATCAAATACATCCAAGCTATACACTATACGCATTGGTTGTCGTCTAGATGTGCAAAAAAAAAAAAGAAGTGAAAATAAAATGTAAAAAAAAAATAAAACAGTGATATCGTTTTTATTTATAAAATAATTTGTTTTAAATAATTTTAACTTTATCTTTGTTATCTGTGTTTTTTTTTTCTTATAATAATTTAAACATATATATTGTAAATTATTCGTGCACACCTCGGAACCGATAGAAGTCACTATTTCTTTTTTATCGTTACAAAAAGTTAATGTGAACAAAATTTAAATCATCGTTAAAAATTGAATCTTTATTATTTATTACTTAGTTAATTAATTTACAAAGTAAAATTTTAAATTATCAACGTGATATATGTATTTGACCTGATGTTATTCAAGTGTGCATAAACTTTTACAACTTTTAATGTTCTACTTAAAATATAATAATGGTTATGAAACAAAACTTTGGAATTACAAAGTATTTTTTTACAGAATAAAAGTTAAACAAACATGCAGTAAAAGAAAAGAAAATACAGTTTTTTTTTTCAAATAAAACAAGCTCCACGTTTATGCAAAGCAAAAAAAAAGTGTTAATTAAAAATGAAAAAAAAAAAAAAACAATAATTAAATTAAAAACAAGATAAAAAAAGCCTTATCTTATTAATGAAAGCATTATTTTAGAAATAATTTTAATTAAAAACTAGTTAAAATATATTAAAGAAATTTCATTTGTTTTGTTCTTTTTTTTTATCTTTTGTTCTTAAATGGTTTAGTTTTGTTCTATAATTTGGTTTTAGTGACTTTAATCGTATTTATATCAATTTCAACCATTGCATACTTTTTGTAAAAACAAAATAATAAATTTATTTAGTCTATTCATATTGAGATTGTTTCAAAAGTTCCATCCATTAAGGAATGAATATAAGATAACACTTGAGATTAATATTTAAAAAAGTGCAATACTCTATTTAATCAAATATTCTACAAAATATTAATTTATTTAAATTTAAAAATAATAGAATCTTTACAGAGATAAATAAAACCTTGAACAATTTTTTTGTTAATTTAAATAGCAATTCAATAATCAAATTTTGCTTTCTTAACGTTAAACCAGATTACGTTAAAATAATTTCACATTAAGAAATTTCAATAAATATTAATTCTATTAAGAAGCAAAATTAATTTTTTGAATTATATTTAAATGAATTCTATCAATTCCACCACAATTAAAAAAAAAGCAAATTATAAAAATAATAATTTAATAAAATTTAACAAAACAATATTAAAATGCTTAGAATTAGTTTCAAAAACAGCTCTAATCCATTAATAAGTAATAAAAAACTAATTTTGATTAAAAATAAACAAAATCACAATTAAATATTTAAAAAAAATATTTTAATTACAAAAACAAAAAAAGAAAATTAAAAATAAAACATTGTGAATTATTAAATTGTAAAGAAAGAAATTGAAAGGCGTTATTTTAAACTAAATTCAAAATAAAAAAAAAATTGTAAAACTTAAAAAAATATAATAAATAAATGACGAGAAAAATAAAGTTATATTGTAAAATCTTTGTTCGATTTCTTTTCTTTTCTTATAATTAAATTTTAAACCATTAATTAAAATTATTTAACTATTTTTTAAAATTCTATCAATTATAAAAAAAAAAATTTACTATTAGATTTAATAAATTGTTAAAAATAAAAATGGTTTTTGAAATTTTGGATCGATTTTTTTACAATTATTGTAACTTTTATGTAAATATATTTTACAATTGTAATTATTATCTGTTGGTTTTTTTTTTTAATTAATTTAGTTAACCAGCTTTTTGTGTTTGTTTAATTGCCCTTTGATAGGCTTCATAAGCTTCGATTTCTTTCTCTTTTCTTTTTTACTATTTCTTGATTCATACTCTAATCTATGACTAATGATCCGTTGTACAATTTTTTCTGTTGTCATATTATTTTCCGAATCAATCAAAATAAATTTCCCTAATGTTTTTGGTATAGCATATGGATCAATACTGCCATGATCCAAAGATATTGGGGTTTGACCATGACAAACAACATCAACTTTAAAATGTTCCATTAAATCTTTTGTAACTGAATAAGGTGCACCAATAACAACTTCATTCACATACTAAAAACAAAAAAAAAAATATATAAGTTTAAATTCTTAAATTTTGATTTTAAAAACAATGCATATTTAAAAAATATAAACTTACTTTGCAAGCTAGTACACTTAAAGTTCTTTCATGTAAATTCATAATAGGATAATTACTGCCTTTATAACGATTAACAATAGGATCTGTATGTAATCCAACGATTAAATAATCTCCATATTGTTTGGCCTTTTCAAGAAAGTCTAAGTGACCGACATGGAATAAATCGAATGCGCCGGCTACATATACCTTTAAAGAAAATTTTTATTTGAATTAATTCATCTTGGATTCATCAAGTTAAAGAGACTTCACGACTTACAATTTTATCACCTGGTTTTGGGGCTTTACCATCACTAAATTGAATAATTTTTTGTGTTGTAGGTAAAAATTGACTACATCCAGTCCATGGGCTTCTAGCTGCTGAATCTTGTCCCATATTTGATGAACCTTTTATTTTATTGGAATAATTTAAATTCGTTTTGTCATTTTTTATATAATCTTTTTTTTTAATTATTGTTATTAAAAAAAATTTTGTTTGAGACAAATTAGTTGTTTTAAGTTTTTACGTATGCAGGAAGCAAATAAAAATTATAAAAGATCATGAAATAAGAAAAGCATAAAAAATGATAAGAAAAAATTAAAAATAATAATGATAAACATAAAAAAGTTTATGGAAATAAATATAGTACGTAAAAACATAAGAAATTTGAAATAATAAATGCTCAGTGTAATAATATGTAACAAAATAAACAATGATTTTCTAGTAATAGAATTTAGAATTTTATATTTTATCAGAAACCGATAAGTTTAAAAGAAGTTTATTCTTAAATTTGTTTTTTCCATTTAAAAATATATTTCGTACAACAAAAATAGGAAAAATGTTAATTTTAGTTACTTGAACTATAAAAATAATATTCATCTACAAATTTCAATTTCAAGGCCTTTTTAAAAACTTAAATTTCGCAATTAAGTTTAAAAAAAATTATATTTATTTAAAATTTTGTAATTAAAATTTTGTACCAAATTTAGGGGATAACTTGATTACTGGGCCCGAGTAAAATTATAAAAATAAACAAAAGAAATGATATTCTAAAAATAAAATTCAAACAAAATTATAAACACATGCTAGAAAAAGCTTTTCTACTTAATTATATACAATGATGATAATACAAATGAAAATAATAGATTTCTTAATAAAATTACAGATTTAAATATATTATTTTAGTTTAAATTGATATATGGTATACAAAATTTACCTTCTTTTTCTATACAATATTCATTGTTACCCTGACGGAAATGATTACGCGTCATTAATAACATACGACCCACAAGATCTGTTGTTGAGATACCAGCCGTACGAGAAACTTCCCTAAAATAAGTATCAGTAATTAGTAATCGACATCGGGAAATTTTGTTATTAGCAGTTTACTTACTTGTAACGTTTCGCTTCTTTAACTAAATGATAAGTATCAACTCCATCTGCTGTCATTGTAATATCATCTAAAAATTCAAAAAAAAAAAATTAATATAATCAAATTTGAAAATAACTCTAATTTTCTAAAAGATTAAACTTATTATAACTTACCACCATGCACACAGAAAGCACAATCATATTGATCTAATGTTTCTAATGTTGATACATAAGGAGCACCTTCAATTACTTCATCAACCCATTTAATGCCACGTACCATTTTATATCTAAAATCAATAAATATATAGATATTTAATTTATTTAAAACATTCAATATTTGAATAATTATACCTTTCTTCCTCGGTAAAAACCGGTGGCCCTTTATGTTTGGTAATTTCTTCATCTGTATGAACACCAACAATTAATTTATCACCCAATGCTTTAGCTTGACGTAATGAGTTTGCATGTCCAAAATGAACCATATCATAACTAAAATAAAAAAAAAAATAAAATATATATTTTAATAATATTATAAATTATTTATAATTTAATTTTATTATATTCAAACAATAACTGTACCTACATTTAAAAAAAAAAACGATTAGATTGTACAACCCTATCAAATAAATTAAACTATGGGCGTCATCAATGATTTCAATCAATCATTAAACTTAATAAAAATTTTAATTAAAAAAAAAAAGTGTATATTGCCATTTTAAATTGATTTTTTTAATTAATAAAATGGAAGTGTTATTGATTTTCTGTTAATAAAGTAACATTGTATATTGCTAATAAACTGCTATCAAGTTGAATAACTCTATATTGAAAAAAAATTAATAATTTTTAAATTATTCGCATGTTAAACTATCAGTTATCATTTAAAGTTATCAACTTTTAAGGAAGTTCAATTTTTGAACCTCATCTCATCTATCAAACGAGCAAGGTAACGTGTGTGGTATTTAAAACAGCGAAATTCTAAAATATTCTTATCAGTAAAATTTAACTAACTTTCAAATTACTTTCTATTACTAGTTACTATTACTAGTTAGAAAAAAAATAACGAGCGATACAATTTCATATCCGGGTCATAATTTTTGCGTAATAGTTTTTTTTATACCATTCAGTATTTTAGTGGTCAGATATTTGTTATCAGTATATATGATTTTAATTTGTTTTTATATTTTTATTTTATATTATTAAATTATTAACAGAATAAATATCACATCCCTTATGTTAATTATTCTCAACAATTCTAGCACGAAATGTGATAAACTCAAACATCATATAGGAGGAAAAAGAAATGATGGCGTCATTAAAATCAAAATTTTTATTTTAAAATAAGTTGTTAATAATTTTCTAATTAAGATAAGATTCAAATATCAAAATTTGTACTTTTTTTTGTACAAAGATAGAATATCATGTTACTCTATAATTAAAATTTCGCTAAATAGGAATTCTGTGTTTTTGATAAAGTGGTAATTAAAAAGTTCAAGGAAGTTTAAGGCCAAGTTATACTTGCAAATAAATAAAAAGAGTTTTATTTTTTAATTACTAATTAGAAATTAACATGTTCTTAAAATGTTAAATTTTGATAGAATTAATCTAAACACTTGACAGTACTCGCTTTATATGTACAGTGTTAGTTGAAAGTAATTGCGCTGGGGAGCGCCACGAAATCCCAAAAAACCCACTCCAAAATACCCCAAACTTCAAAACCCCACTTTACAACATCCCAAATTTCTAAATCCCAATTTAGTTAGTAATAAATCAAGGATTTCAGAGTTGGATCTAAAATCAGGGTTCCAATAATTTCTTTAGCTACGGTTTGGAGGTAGTATTATATTAAATGCTTACAAAATATACAGGTTTTTCCAGAATTTTTATATATATGTACATGCGGGATTCTGTGTTAAAACGGTATTTAGAGTTGGGTTCAAAATTAGGATTATTCGCCTTTTACAGAATATTTATAAATATATGAGAGATTCTGAATTAGAAGGGAACAAATTAACAATAGTGGTTTAGGATTTTGGAATTTTTGGATTATGTCATTTTGGGATTTTGTATTTTTTTTTTTTTTTTGGAATAATCTGAAGTCTTTCAGTTACCAATATATGAGAGCTTGAACGAACTTTTAATATGTTATGATTCAAATTCGAATAAGTTTCCAGCCCAATTATGGTGAATGTACAATTACCTTTAAAATTCACCTTTTTAAACTAAGAATTCCTATAAATTTAGCTTCTATTAGCAATTTTGTTTCTTTTCAAATAAAATTAATTGCAAAGCCAGCACATTAAACAAAATATTTTCAAAATTTTCGAATTTTTCCACATTTTTACATGTTTTTTTTTTTTAAAAGTACTTGAACTTAAATTACCTACAAGTACATTTTAGTACTTATTGTACTTTATAAATTAAAAAAAAAACGATTAAATTTGATAAACTGAGGTGTCTTTAAAAAAATTCCTATTAATTAACTTGAAAGTTGATAAACTAAAATAGAAATGATTAAATCGAATAGCAAGAACAGCTTATCAATAATTAAATTAATCATGGGTACTTGAATAAAAAGTTATCTATACTCTACTTTTAGGAATTCAAAGATCTTTATTCTTATTTATCAAGAAGACTATGTTTAATCATAATTTTTGGTCACCATTTTCAACACCCACTTTAAATTATTTTACTTCAATGTTTATATGATACTATCTGCACATAGAATATATTCTTAGTTTTGATATTTGATGAAAATCTAGTCTACTTCATACCTAATTACTGCATTGAAATCAAATTGTATTAAAAATAATTATTTGTAGCTGTTGTTAATACATTTTTAATTTATTTTTAAATAAATTTTTAACTAATTTAACATTTATAACTATAATGAGATAATTAACTTCTAGAACTTCTGTTGGAAGACCTACAAATTACAAAAAACGGTAGTAACCTTGAAAAATCATTTATTACTAATATTAAATATTTAATTACATTTTAGTTTTAACTTCATAACTTTTTTTTTAAACAGAGATAAAAAGTTTTAATTATTTATAATTAAAATTTAAAAACAACTTTTTTTTAATATTTTAAATATTAAAATTAATATCGATGAAGTAACTATAATTCTCAGGAGTTTAAACATTTTAATTTTTTTAGTATTCGAAACTAATTAAAAACTAATTAAAAAAAATTTCACAAAAAAGTTCTGACAAATTTGAAAAAAAATAATAAATTATAAATTATAACTAAGTAATCAATACCTAAGTAATAAGTTTTCTTATTCATTTTAAATAATTATTTAAAAATTAACAAAAACAATTGATAAGTAATTGCTCTTAGGAAACAAAATACTAATTAGTAATTAGTTACTTTACTTACTTATTAAAAAAAATAAAAGTGAAATCAATACAAATTTTATTTAATCTAATTAAAAACGAGGAAGAGTTTGGTAGAGTAGACTGTGTCAACTCTGGGATACTCGTATGACCTTAACATATACATTATATCATCCGGTTAATTACTTTTGGCAAAATTTCAGACACCCAGCTTCATTAGGTGTAGTGTAATGCTCATATAAAAGAAGGAGTTGTATGGCAGCTACTCGAACCCTCTGCAGTAGACCAACCAAATTTTGCAGAAACTTGGCCATAAAACGTAACTACTTTTGGCAAAATTTCAGACATGTAGCTGTAATAGGTACAGAGTAAAACTCATATAAAAAAAGAAGTTGTATGGCAGCTACCCGCACCCATGGACCAAAATGGCTGGATTTAAATAGCGATGACGGATATTGCAAAAAAACGATTTGCGAAAATTTCAAGATCCTAGCTCCTTTAGCTTTTGAGTTATCGTTCGGACGGACAGACGGACGGACGGACCGACATACATAGCTAAATCGATTTATTTTTCGATTCTGATCCAATCTATACACTTGAGTCTATATCTATCCACCCTCCTTCTCTGCGTCATAAACGTAATGGCAAATTTATTATACCCTTTGACTATATAGTCATACGGATATAACAAATAATTTCATCGTCAGACATCATCAGAATGAAGAGTTAAGCATCAGTTAATGACCCATTCGATCAATACTTATTTTTTTTAATTTATTTATTTTATTAATTACTTGTTTTTGTTTTTTTTTTAGTACAAAGTTTTAATTTATATTTACTCTAGATTTTTTATTTATTTTTTTTTTTGTTTTAAGATCACAACTCTGATTATAGGAACGTATGATCGGGTATAAAGTTCTATTCTTTATTCCTCATTTTATTATTATGATAATTGTTCCGATTTTTTGTTGTGTTCTTCATTCATTTTTAAATTTTCTTAATTGAATAAATTTTTTTTTTTTTTTAAATTTATTTATGATTGAATTTTTTTTGATGTCATGTGAATTTTGTGTTTTGTTTTTTTTTTGTTTTAATCAGCAATGAAGTTATTTAAATAAATTTTTTTTTATTTTTTTTTGTCGGAGTTGTACAAATATAAGGGGCAGGGTCAATATTCCAAAAAAAAAATATTTAAAATTTTTTCAGTTGATAAGACAATAAAGTGGAAAGGGGGTTTGGAGCGTTTAGGGGAGATAAATAGAACTCTGATACGAATTCTTTGAATATTTTTAATATATTTTTTTTTTATTAAATTTAAAAAACGTTTTCCTGTATAGTTTTTCCTTAGTAGATTGAATTCTTCTGTTAAAAAAAATTAAATAATATTTAAATTGAAGTTGAGCAAGACAACTAAAAGGTATTAATATTAAGTTTTAATATTTTTTAAAGAAAATGTTACATAATGTTTTTATTATAAACTTTAATATGAATTTGCCTGTGTCTATGGCTTTATTTTTCATTCTGTCAGTTAGTGATATACATATTTATATTAGAAATCTGATCATAAATTGATAAAAATTAAAAATTGTGTGGTTCAGTGGTTAGCGAAGTGGCTTAGAGTATATATAGTTATGAGTTAGATTCTTCTTAAAAAATGAAAATTATAGACTATTGTGTTTAAATATGAAATTTTGAATTAAAACACGAGAGGGATTGAATTAATCACAATGGTTTTTTCTTAAATGAAAATTGTATCATTCGGAGGATTCCATATCCGATTTTTAGTTTAAATATAATGGTTTAACAAATTTTAATTTTACTTGTATTTTCCTTACAGTTGAATATTTATCAAAAAATTGCAAATTCGTAACAAAATCTATCTACTTATTCAATTTTAGAAAGTTATTAGGGTTTGCCCCTAATTATTAATTTTTCTAACTTATCATTATTTATTTTTTTAATTATCCTTAACTTTTATCATTAAAAAATCAACTTTCAATATACTTTGTGATAGTAATGTTTACACTAATAGGAATAAGTTTACATTAGGTAAGTAAATAAAACACAATCTTATCAAAGATCTTCTGAACAATTAAAATTAGTCTACATTCCGAAATTTAATTACATAGCTATTAGGGTATCAGTTACTGTTAAATATAGAATAAGTATCGTTTAAATACTGATATGGAACTAAAAATTTACAATTGAACTACACTTTATAAATTAAAAACGAATCGTAAAATTTCGCAATCCATTCAGCAATTGATAAATGATACATATTTATTTAATATTGAAAATACTTATGTAAATATTTATAATATTATTTAACAAAGATACAAATAACTACCTATAAATTTTTGTTTTAAATATATATACATATATGTATATCAAATTCATTCATAAATAATATTTCATTATTTACGTAATATTTTGTTTTTATTTAAAATAGGTACTTAATATGATATGGATTAATGCTAATTATATTCATAAAAAAATAAATTATAAGGAAATTCTCAAAGGTGATCTTTCCGTAATTCAATAAGTATAGAATATTTATGTAAACTTATTCAATAGATAAAAACCACCACTTTTAAACTGAATGACTCATTATAAATAAATTTTTAATATAATTATTAATTAAAATTAGTACCTAGTAAAACTTGTTTAAAGTACCTACACCTGATAACAAAATTAAAATTCATTAAATTTTTTAGACGTCTTTAACAAAATACGTATACATATATATATGTACATAAATTAATAATTATATAGAAAATAAAAATAAGTAAAATAATTAAAAGTTATTAATAATAGCTATAATAATTGTAAAGTGTATACTTAGATATGTACTTTGTGTATATGTATGAATATCAGGGCAAAATTAAACATATGATATTATTTTACAAATATTTAACTAGTTTTTTACTTATATTAATTTATAGTTAAATACTTAACTATACTATATTATACCCAGATAATAAATTTCAAACTAATTTAATACATCAATAAATAAGTGATATTTCAATCAATCAATAAGTGATATTTCATTTATTTTTAAAGTAAGTATATAATATACCTTTAATATATACAAATTTGTATACTTACTTATATACAAAATGAAAACAAGATTAATATGTTTTAAATTGACTTAGTAGTTAGTCATAGTTTGTAATTTATTGTTTTTAGTTTGAGACATTTTGCTAAATAAATGTAAATAATTAAAATAATTGTCAAATAAAAATCGATTTATATATATATATATACAGATCAATAGATCAATAATACAACCTAATGAAATAAAAAGCAGACAATTAATCCAAAATAATATTTAAGATTCATAAATTATACGAAAAATTAGAGTGAATGAAAAGTACATTAAAGATATTGTATGAACAATTAAAGACTGTGCAGGTGTGCAGAGTTTTAAAAAAGGTTATGCTTATACTTCAACCACCACATAATATCAACTGGAATAAGAAAAAATTTTACAAGGTTAAGGTATTAATAAACCCTTTCTTCCATATTCTGAATAAAACGTATTTAAAGCCTGACTTTACAAAAATTTCCTTCAAAGTTAATATTGTACAAAATTTTCTTTGGAATTTCCCAATTTAAAATGAAAAAATTTTTTCTATTACTTAATACAATATAATAAATCTTTTGGTTTATATAAATATATATATATATATATACTCATATACTTATATTTCATTATAGTTATGATTATAACTCCCCATTATAAATAACATATGAATGATAACAGATAACAAGAACAACAACCCAGTTAATGAATTGTATATATATATAAATGATAGAGACAGACTATGTATTATTAAATAATATTTATTTGGAAATAAAATACTTATCAAAAAAAAAAAAAAAAAACCAAAACATAATAAAAAAAAAAAATAATTAAAAATCTAAGTGAACAAAATGTGGCGTGATTAAGTCTAAAAGTAGTTTATTTTAATATTTCACTTTTTTATTATTTCAAATTCCGAAATATAAAAAAAAAAGTATTAAGAACTTGATAATTAGACATAACTATATGTACTTTACTTATATAATAAAATAATTTGTCGGAAAGTTTTGAATTTGTAAGTCTTATTTTTTTTTTCTTCACGTTTTTTTTTAATTAATTAATTTATCAGTGTAAGTGTTTTAAAAATGTTAAGAACATTTTAGGCGCCAAATATAAATATAAATTATGTACTTAATACTTTAGGTGATATTTTATTTGAACAAACATTATTTAAAATATAAGGTAGGTACCTAACTATTGTGTTTTATAAACAAAGATGAAAGGATTGACATAGTTCAAGGTATAATAAGTATACTAAATATTAAAGACTAAATATTTATTAATAATTTAAATAATTCATAGTCATCATAGGCATAAGAGATGTAATTATCATAATGGGTATACTTCCGAAAAAGTACCATTATTTTTACCATGCCATATTTTTCTAACTTTCAGATAGACACAAAATATTTGGCTTTTATAATCAACTTTTGCCTTGGTCCTAATTATCGTAAACGTTATTATAGGGCTTTAATTAATACCCACATACTCTGAAAAACTAACTCAAGCAGTTAACTATTTTTATTTATTTAAAATTTTAAAATACAAAAGATAATTAAAGTTGCTACTGAAAACTTATCAAGTGTAGAGTTAGAAAGAAATTATCCGGAATTTTGGGAGTATGTACTTATATCCAAAATATTAAAATTTAAAGGTTATTACGAAACTTAGACATTTTATTTAAATTTACAAACCATTGAATAAATGAATACCTATTTAATTTAAAATATTTTAAAAATATAATCAAAGTTCAACGTGTATATTATTTATTTTGATTGCGTCAGTCTAAAACCATTAAACTACAATAAGTAGTTATGTCTCTGTCTCTGTCATTAAATTATGGACATAAAGTATTTAACTTAATTATACAAAAAAAAATAAGGTGTACAAATATTCTTCATCTTCTTTTTTTCTTTCTCTGAATTAAATTTATTGTTTACAAAATACAAAATAAAAACAGATAAGTATGACAAAATAAAAAATTCAACGAAAATATTTTTAATAATGAAATAAAATTAGAAAAAGAAAAATATTCCACTAACTAATGAATCACCCACAACTTTATATAAAATACTTAACTATATACCTATATATTAGGTTGATACATATTTATATATTATAACAAATAAGAATATTAATGAAAACAAATTCTCTTAAGACTTTTATATTAAAAAATACTCGTGCCATTTTTGATATGTTTATTAAATTTCTAATTTTACTAAAATGTTTTATTTGTTTTTGTTATTGTTTACACACCATCCCACCCCCCGAAAATAAAGAGTAGACGGAAGCTCAATTTTTTTTTATTAAATTAGGTAATGAAAAATACTATTTTGGTGGAAATCCAACAATAGTCGTCAAGAATAGGCACGAAATAATTAATTAATATATTAAAACCTTTAAATCGAATTTCCGGCATTTTTTTTCAATTTTCTTTTCTAAATTCCACGAATTTTTACCTCTCTACTTTTTAAGACTTGAATCTACATTGAAATACCCGTTTCTGTCTCAGGTGATAGGTTTTTTTATCAATAGAATAAGTTTATCTCCCAAAAAAAAATAATTTATAAAGTAACAGCCTAAATTAACTGATAAGAAAACTCAATAGATTTATATGAGCTAAATGTTAAATTGTCATTCATAAAATAATAAGAGAATTATCAAAAAGTTTCCTACAATTTCCAGTCCTTGATAAAATTTATTGATATTATGTGCTTAGTGCACCAATTCTGTATCGTTTTTACAGTGTGACCTAGTGTCAACATTAATGCATATAATATGTAAATAAACGGATAATTTTTTTCTATTAAATTAACTGTTATTTAATAAAAATGCCCATAATTTGTGTAATTGTTGTTATGATGTCTAGGTCGCGTTTATATAATATATAAACTATTTTAAAAATATTGTAAAAAATTATCGATTTTTCAATTTTTAGTACAAAATTAATTATGTAGGTTTTACTATTTCCTTGATACAAAAATTCTAATTAGCTTTTTATGAAATAAGTTCAATGACAATATTTGTTAAAAAACTGATAAGCAAAATATATTCTTTTAAAAATATTTTAAAATATATAATTAAAAATCCCTAAGTTTCTAGAAAGATTGAAAACTTTTTGTTTCATTATTAATTATAATATCAAGGTCAAGAATATTTTTTTCAAGACCAAACTATTATGTATTTATAGTGGAAAATTTTCAAAGGAAAATTTCAACTAACTTAGTCATTAATCAGTAATCACTATATTTGTTTTAGTTGTAAATTGAAATCCTAATTAAAAATTTAGTCCCGATTAACAAACGCCTACCTATCTTTAATAGATCTTATCTATGTAATAATTATAACTATTACTCACCATCCGTCACACCAAACTCTGACTTCTTTTTGTGGAGAACTCATAATTTATTTTAATATTTTATTTAATTAATTTAACTAAATTAACAATGAGTATAAATGTCACTAATTTTAATACAAATATTTTAATTTCTTTTTTTTTCACAAAATACACCGGACTTTACAGCACAGATTTTATTACAATAAAAAAATATACAAGTATATGTGTGTACATAAAATAAATTAGAAAATCACAGAATCACAAGAGAAAATGAATCAGGATTCGATCACGCCACTTTTTTTCCTCCAATTCCAGGTTTTACTTCGTCTCGTCTTTTTTACAAATAAAACCCAACGTAATGTTAAAAGATTTATAATAGAAATACGACTACCGCACTCCGCCTATATTTTAATGCTTTTATGGAAAGCTTTTTTCAAAAAAAATAATAATAAAACAAAAATCTGACAGTTGTTGTCAAACAGCTGATTTTTTAAGAATTTCAGAAGAATTTTTAGATAAGCGAATTTGAATACTGCCATTGTTAATTTATAAAAATGTCATCATAATCATTAAAAAAATTTATATTCAAAATTGAAGCCGATAAAATTAAATGTTGAATAATTTCTGAAAGTTCCCGATTTTTTTTTTATATTGTGAATGATTTTTTAAAGTCAAAAAATGTTTTTTGTTTACTTTAAGTTTAGGAACAAACAGAAGTGAAACATTATTAAGAAACGGTAAAGTTTTCATTAAAATATTAAGTAAAAAATGAACATCTATTATTTATTTTTAATATTAAAAATAATTAATTAAGCAATCATAAATATTTTGTAACGATATTTTATTATATTTTTTTTTTTTTTAACTTAAAATACGCAACATTTTCTTTTTTAATTTTAAATTAAATAGTTTTTAATAAATTCGGCTATAAATTGAATTATATTCCTAAATATGAACAAAGGATAAAAGATAATATCAGAACGGCAAAAATAAATATTGTCGCAACCCAAGCTGGTAATGTTTCTAAAAAAAAATGGTTATTAAATGATTATCGTAAAGTTTATTAAAATAAAGTAAAAACATCACTTACGTCTATATTGTAATTTATGTACACAAACTTTATTATCAACAGATATTGATAAAACAGCTGCTTCAGTATCACTCGATATAGGAGGGCCTTCTTGATTTGTTACAGGTAAAAATGCTAGACCAGTTACAAACATTGAATGGGCATTTGGAATGTGAAGTACACGCTAAAATTATTTTACATTTTATAATATCAACAAATATTAATATTAAAAGAATTTTTTTATACCTGTAAGCTAAATGCAACATATATAGATATACTACCAGAGAACATAGTACCAATAGCTACAAATCTACCATCATCTCTAACTGCTAATGATGCTAAACTTTCTTTAATTTCTTCGCCTATTTTTATTTTACCATTATCACATTCCCATTTTTGTAAATATCCTGTTTGTTTCCCAACTTTACCTAATGGATTTGTTATTGTAAACAATCGATATTCATTTTTATTTCCTTCTACAGTTCCATATCTGCACCTTTTAAAAATATACTTAGCACCATTAGGCGTTGGCCATTCTAATTTATGGTGTAATTTATTTTTAGCTACATCCCAAACAAGACCTTGACCATCTTTTGCTATTGTACATACATATTTTGAATCGGGACTAAAATCAATATCGTCTATTTCTTTAGTATGCGCCCTAAAAATAAAATATAAATAATTATTAATTAGTTTTTTCTAACAATATTCTTATATCATACGCAATTTCGCTGTGTTTAGTCATTTTTGGAAAATTCCATATTCTTAGAAAACCATCTGTTCCACCAGTACTCATCCAATGACCATTTGGTGATATTTTAACTACCCTTTGCAATGGTTCTATTGGTAAAAAATCTGTTTGAATTGAATCTGCAGCTTTTATTTCAAATGTAATTTTTTTTATTGCACTTTCAGCACCATTAGCCATTTTGGGTTTTGGTATGTTTTCAACACCACTCGATTTTTCGCTATTTAATCTTTTTCTAACTTTTCCATTTTGAACTACACCATTACTGTTATGTGAAGGTATTTTTTCACCTTCTTCCCCCTCTGTTATTATTTTTGGATTAACATAATACATTTGACAATGTGATTCTTGTCCAGCAACTAAATACGATCGTTTACTATCATTCTTAACTGCTAAATTCATGACTACATTTAAACCAGTTTCATGACGAATGACCTCCTCAGCAACAAAATTACTTCCGTCATGATAAATTTCATATATTTCCTAAAACAAGTTTCATTTTATATATTAAATAATTAATATTATATAAAATTTTATATTAAGAAAAAAATATTTTCTTACAAATCCATTAGCAACTCCTGTTTTACTTGAACCTCCACCTCCTGCCACAAGGACATGACGACTTGTTAACATTTCAACAGCATAAAGTGGAAAATTTACTCTTGCTAACAGACCGTCACTTGGTCTTCTTGCTGGTGCCATTTTAAATCTTGTCTTTTCTTTCTATATTTAATAAATTTTAATTAACTTAAACCTAATGTTCGATCCCTTTATTGCTTCAATCTAATTAAAAATGTATGAAAACAAAGTTCCACGTAACTTCTAATGACATTTAATATGATTACGACAATTTGATTGTCATTAATTCAATTAACAAATAATCGATTATATAATTATACAGAATCGTTTGACATAATCGATTTTTGGAATGAAACATTAAAGCTTTTCAATGTTTATTATTCTGCAAAGAATGAATGATAAATAAAACATTTGAATAACTTCAGTTCCATTTGTTCCAAAATAAAACAGCTGATTTTTATTAATTAACTGTCAATCTGCATTTCATAAAATATCAACAGCTGATTGAAAAGTTTTTTAATATTTAGCTTTCAGTTGTTGCTGATTGTTATTATTGTTTAGATGTAAAAATAGTAATAAAACACTTTTTGTACTTTTTATAAATGTTTTAATAGTAATTAACAAAAGTTTATTATTTTACCTCAAGAATTAAGAATTATGACGCCGTCTGAAATTGTTCGTAGAAGAAAAGAGGTAAGATAATAATAAATTAAATTAAGCAATATATAATAAACGGCACGTTAAAAATATTGATTGGATAATTACACAAAAATTTAAATAAATTATTCAAATATTTAGAATATGATAATTAATTATTAAAATTCTTTTATGTATATTTTGAATGAGTTGACATATTAGCAATTTATAATTTAAATAAAGAACACTTTTTATTCAAAAATTGAAAAAAAAAAAAATTAATATTAACACATAATTTAAGTTTTTCGTTTCAATTTAGAAATAGAAAAATTTTAAATTTATAATGGTATCTTAGCAATAGATAAAACCACAACTAAAATGTGAAGTGTGACGATGATTTGCAAATTATTTTATTTTCAGTTTTTCTAATTTTAATTTTAAAGTTAATTTGTATTTATTTCATGTTAACTTTGCCCTCAGAAAAAAAATCAAATAGCAAGAGTTCGCATGTTAATCAAGTTTTTCTATTAATAACTAAAAAAATAAGAGCGGTATGCTGTGATTGACTATGTACAATAAAAATACATATATACGTTTTTTGCACAAAGCTATCTAAAGTCTACAAGATAATTAAATTCGTATATTTATATATATATAATATATATAGATATCTATATAGATACTTGATAGAAAAGAACAACAATTTTTTATTTATGATATAATATACTATCTATGTACCTATCTATTATATAATTTATAGTAAAAAAAAACTGCTTAGAGCTTTTTGTAGTAAATTACGATTTTTTAGTTAATCAAATAAATTAAATGATAATAAAAAATTACAACAACAATGTATTAAATGTTTGGCTACAGTCCATTATTATTGTATTAATTCTGTTGCGTAATTTTTAAATAACTAAAGAGGTATTTTTAAACGCAAATAATCATGATTTGCAAAATGGATTTGACTTTGATTGTTTTTGAATATCATAATTCATAAACATAATTATTTAGTAGGTAGGTACCTATTAATAGTTTTTTCAGAAATATTTTAAATACCTACCCCAAAATTGTATTATGGCGGCAAAAATTTAATGTATGTGTATGTACATATTTCGTATGGATAAACTTTGATTGAAAAATTATTATAAAAATACTGGTTCTATTTATGTCCATTATTCATTGGCATATGCTTGAATTTGTCTAATCAAAAGACCATATTATCATCTAAAGATAATGTCGCTTACGATTATAAATGTTAATGGTTGTTATCATTATGTTGTTTACATTATAAGAATTAAAAAATCTGATTGTTTGAAAAGAAAATATTCCTACACTGTGAACCTACTATAAATTGAAGAATTTAATTGAAAGCTCAAACATTAAACAAAAATTTGATATTTCCTCTTAAAATACATGCATAAACCTAACCTTGACCTTTGAACTTCTTGTGACGTCATAAATTTTTTGTTTCGGTTGCATAAATAAAAAAACAGCAAATTAAAAAGGCGGAAGCATAAAGGGGAATTCAATATAATATCACCAATGTGTCATATAATTAAGATCAAAAAAGATTTTTCAGAAGACATTTATAATCTAAATGTTCACCGAAATTATTAAATTAATTTTTAAAATAAAGAAATTTAAATTCTTAAAATTCAAAACAAAATATTTAGAAAGCTTTTAATATTAAAATTTATATTGAAACATTTGAATCGAAACACTTTGAATTTCTCTTGTTGTTGTTTTTATTTTAATTTTTGACATTTTTTATTATTTTGAATTTAGAAATATTCGATTCGCAAGTCGCACAACAACGCTGTCAAAACTAATGACTGCGTTTATTAGTAAAAATTTTAAATGTAAAAAGTTATTTTAAATTTAATTGAAATACAATATTTGTATTTCATAAATAAATAGAAAAATATTACAATTAATTAGATATAAGCTTTAGTTAAATATTAGCAGTGTATTAAAAATAAAAAACCGGAGCTTCGAAAATTGATTACGTTTAAATTATAGTAGAAGAAAAGGATCATAATGATTCTACGTATTTAATTAGTACCGGGTGAATATATTTAAATATTAAGTAATGAAGTTTGAATACGAATTGGTATGTATATTTAATATTTCAACAATTTTTATCTATTTTAAAATCAGAAATTGTTATCAATATTCTGGTGACGTAGTATGCGTATCATTTCTGAACTTCGATTTTTCAAAACAATTAAAAATGCATTTAAGCTTATAATTTCAATTTCATTGTATCAATATAATAATATTAAATATAATTAAGTTAACTTACTTTATTTTGCGTATTTTTAAAGATTCAATCGCTACAAAAGACATGTAAAAAAAATTTGCTTTAAAAAAATAGTTTTTGATTGGAATGCCGATGTCAAATCAGGATACCATCTATTCATAAAATCGTTACAGTTACCATCATAAATTTTTAATTGTTGCTAAGAGGAAAAAAATATTTGATAAATTATTATTTCATAAATATATCAAACAAATATTTACCAAGGAAATATCAGCTACCTTGTAAACAAAAATAATAATTTTATTTCAACAAAAATTTATTTTATTCTACCAAAATATATATACTTATTTTATTCACAAAAATTAAAAAAGAATCTGCTTTATAATATCAAAAAAAAAAAAAAAATATTAAATTTTTATTTTCTCATAAAAAATATATAAATATACACAAACATAAAAGTTATACATCTACTTCTATTTTGATTTAATTTAAATTTGAAATTTTAAAATAAAAAAATGTTTTCCAAAAGAAAAGTAAGTTTTTAAAGTTTATTTATTAGTTAAAACGTCAAATTAATTTTATTACAATCTATTTGCTTGAAAATTCATTTAAATTATATTCAAATTCTCACGGCGTTCTACTAATTAAACAATCATTATTTGAAATTTCAATTCAATAAAAAATAAGCAAAACAAAATCTCAGTTATTCTAACGAAAAAAAATTTAAAATTTTTTTTTTTTTAGCTTGTTTAAAAATATTTTCATAATCTGTTTTTATTCAAGTTATTCAATTCGAAGGAAATGATGCATAAAATGAACTAATTAATTTGCTTTAAAATTTTTTAAATTAAAAAGTTTGATCACAAACAATTAACATATAAAGTTTTCAATATGGAAAACATTTTTGTTGTAACTTATCCACTGTATAAAGTAAAATTTTAATTAAACCTTATTTCATTACAATATTAGAATTATATCATAACTTACAACTTTTTTTATATTTATTTTTAGTTATCTCAAGATGAAGATGAAAAAAAGACAACTAGAAGAAAGTCAAATGCTCCAGTTGCTGGGACACATGGATTGAAAGTATCATTCTTCTGCCTAATAGCATGTGTAATTTTAGTATTGCTAGTTTTAGGTAATTATGAATGCGCACAAATTATTTTCAATTAAGAATCAATTAAGTTCAATTAAAATTTGTAATCTTAATATTGGAATCAATAAAATAACATATTTTTTAGGTTTATATATGGATTCTATGAGTCCAATGTTAGAACGTATTGTTTTAAAATTTGGCTATGAAAGACCGCAATATGCAGTTGTAATAGATGCTGGTTCTACTGCAAGTCGTGTAGTAGCATTTAAATTTCATAAAAGTTATATAGGTAATTTAATATTTCCAATATTTTTTATTTATTTTTAATTTTCCTTAAATATTTTTCAGATAATAAATTACATTTAGATAAAGAACTTTTTGTTGAACGAAAACCAGGTTTATCATCTTTTGCTAAGAATCCAGCTAAAGTATATTCTATTTTTAAATTAATATTGTTCTGATGAATTAATAATATTTGAAATTTTTAGGGCGCACATTCAATAAAACTCCTATTAGATGAAGCAAAAAATTTTATACCAAAAGATAAATGGTCAGATACACCATTAACACTTAAAGCGACAGCTGGTTTACGTTTATTGCCAGGTCACGAAGCTAATGATTTATTAAATGCAGTAAGAGATTTATTTGTTAAATCAGAGTTTTCAGTTGACCAAAATGCTGTTGAAATTATGGATGGAACTGATGAAGGAATCTATGCATGGTTCACAGTTAATTTATTACTTGGTAAATTGTCAAAAAGTAATCAAGCAGCTTCTTTGGATTTGGGTGGTGGTAGTACACAAGTTACATTTTCACCAGCTGATCCTGCACAAATTCCTATTTATGAAAAATATATTATACCCGTACATGTATTTAATAAAGAAATAAATGTTTTTACACATAGTTATTTGGGATTAGGTTTGATGGCTGTGAGGCATTCAGTTTTTACACAAAACTTGCCAAAAAGTCAAACTATTATTGAAAGTGCTTGTGTTAATCCAATTATTCACAATAAAACATGGATTTACAATAATATTGAGTATTCAATAAGGTAAATTTTTTGTTTTAATTTAACATAATATTTTTTAATTTAAATATTTTAATTTTAGCGGTAAAAATAACTCTGCATCCGTTGATAATCCAGTAGTTGATTTTGATGTTTGCTTAAATAGTATCAAAAGTATTGTTTTACCATTGATCAAACCAAAACCAATAACATTAAAACATCACGTTATTGCCGCATTCAGTTATTTCTTTGAACGCGCAATTGAATCTGGTTTACTTGATTTAGGAGGTGGTGAAATTACTGTTGGTAAATTCCGTGATGGTGCTAAAGAGGTATGCCGACAGGCAAATACTGACCAACCATTTATGTGTTTTGATTTAACATATATTTCAACTCTACTTCGAGAAGGTTATGGCCTAGATAATTCAAAAAAAATTAAGGTAAATTCAACTTATTTATTTTCAATTTAAACTTAAATATTAATTTTATATTTCTAGTTATATAAAAAAATTGATGGACACAATGTATCATGGGCCTTAGGCTTAGCATACAATTTATTAACATCAAATGAAAGATATAGCTCTTAACAATTATAATTAAAAATTTTAAATTCGAAAAATGAATTAAAAAAATATATATATATTTATATATATAATACAAAAACTTGTAATATAACTTTGTACAATTCCGTTTAATTTTAGTTTATTATTGTTATTGTTCAAATATTTTGTATTGTCATTCCTATTGTATACAAAACAGACAAAAAAATTAAAATAAATTTAATGGATTATAAATCTAATTATGTATTATGTAAAATAAAATAAAAATAGTTAGTGAACATTATAAACTCCGATATTGAGTAGTATTTTAACGTTTTAAGGAATTTTTAGATTTTTTTACTTTTTATTTAATTCAACCCAAATAATAATAAAAGTTATTATTTTTATAATTATTATAAATAATAATTTTTTTTTTAATTGTAAATTCTATATATGAACGAACAATATATAGATTTTTAATAAAATTGATGAATAAAATTAATTTTAAAATATCAACTTTTATTATCTCTTTTTATTTGATTTTATCGAACTATATTTAGATAGACTTTTCAAAATTTTAAAATAATTTATTGTATATTTAAATTGAGAATCATACATATACACAAAAATTAAAAAAAATGTTAAACTAAAATTTTCTATTAAATACAAATTTTAAGAATAAATAAACCTGATTTTTAACACATTAAAGTTTTTATTTCAATTTATTATTTATATGTTATTAGAATTTAAAAAATTTTTTTTAGAATTATATTTTATAAAAGACATTTAAAAGAACAAAAATAATCGTAATTTCAATAGGTCTCTCCCAAAATTCTATTCTTTCTACACTCGGGAGAGTGTATTAAAGAATATTCAACGATATATCCTGAACTTTTGGCTTAGTTAGAAATATATACAAAAATGAATTTCGGCGTGGTTTCAGCGTTTGTGTCATGCATAAAAATACCAAAAAAATTAATTCTACAATTTAGCAATTAAAATTCTTACAAGTTGAATTTTAAGAATCCTGGAAGTAAAAAATGACAATATAAACATTCTATTACAAATCAATTTATTCACATTCTATTAAATAATTTGTTACAAAGTATAGTATAAATTGGTATAAATATATATTTTTTTTTTGTTAAAAACAATACAAAATGTTGACTATTAGTTAAAAATTTTAATGATAATTAATTTTATAAATATATAAAATTGTTCGTTTTTCAGTATGTACTTATATAAAAAAAAACTGTTTGAAATATATCGTTCGATTAAAACTGAATAAATATTTACAAAAGCAAAATTTTTGTAATATTTCAAAAAAACCTTTAAATATATTAAAAGCATCTTTTAAATAAATTAAAGTAAAATTATAAAAGCAACTACTTATTGAAAGTAAAACTTTAATTATGTATTATGCAAAAGGATTCTAAAAATTGAGATAGATATAATAAAAACTTACTAGAGGTTTTTAAATAAATTAATTTTTCTTTTAAATTATTTGAAATTTCTATATTAACCTATAAAATAACTTAGTAATAAATTTAGAACACATAATTACAACAACGTACACATTAAATATTAAATAAATATATATTTTAATTACAATTTTCTTTCTTATTCATTTGTTTCTACATTTTAAATATGACTTATAATAACTTAAACTTAATTTTTAAATATGTTTATTCTTTAATTAATTTTGCTTTAAATCTAATTCACATTAAGCGTATGGCAGTTTTTTTTAATCTAACTTATATGCGATTTTATAAAATTTGTTTAACTTAAAACAATTTATAAAATCATGTATAAATTAGAATCCGATATAATATTTAAATTTTTTTATTATTTTGAAATATGAACGTTTTAGGCTTTTGCATTGGTTCTTATTTTTCAAACCATCTTTAAAAATATCAATCGGTCATTAAACTAGATTAAACGATATCATATTTATACTTTAAATATTTACAAAGATAAACATTCACTTAATTGAACATTATGTAAACTATCCATATCTATCCAATCTTTTCGTTCGTTTCTAATCGCAATATTTCGTATACAACCTTTAAAATTCTCTCGGGTTGAAAGTGTACCACTTGGTGCATATTCTTAATGAAAGATATAAAAAAATATTGATTTCAAGTTAAATTAATAAATTATTTTAGTAATTTTTTAAAATATACCTGGCAATCCGCCAATAAAAAGTGGTGATTTTGTTTGTACTTTACCAGAAACACGATGCGGTGCATTTGCTGTCATTAATGGTTGATTATCGATTTGTAATAAAATTTGTTCAAAATCATATGATGCTGATACATTATGCCATCTATTATCACAAATAGAATATTTCGATGGTAAATATGTTTCTACACGGAAAGGATTTCCATCACCCAGATCACAAGCCATAACCACCTTTAAATAAAATGTTAAATATTAATAAAACTGGATTATCTAGTTTATTTAAACTCTTTTACATTTCCCTTATAGATTTCTAAGGAAATTGCTGGAAAACCATCTGGTTCTGAGACACTTATTAAAATGCCATTTATTTCAGAAGTTCGAAAATCTAATTGAAATTCTAATTTTTTACCAACGTGGAAATTTTTTTCTAAAAAATTAAAAAATCTTAATATTTCAGACAAAAAGTATAACAATATTTACTCACTGAAAATAGCATACGCATCGCCCGAAAAATATAAACCCTTTTCAACGTTTCGGAAACATTTTCCAACATTCATATGTTTTTTATCTTTGGTTAAATCCTGTGTACTATTATTGACTTCTAATCGTCGAATACACCCTTTGAAATTTTCAATTTTAACTAATAATTCCGATGGAACTCCAATAGATTTCTCTGGTATACCACCAACATAAATTGTATTTACTGCACTGATTTTTTTTGGAATTTTCATTTGAACAGACGTTTTTTGATCAGTACCGCCAATTGCAACACTCATAGTAATTTTCCGATCATGACAATTAACAGAAATTCGGTGCCACTCACCATTATTCAATTTTGCTGTTAAAGGAATTTCTTCTTTCCTTCTACCACGTACTATTAAATTCAAATGTCCATCTTTTAATAAAAGACTTACATAATGTTTTTGTTTTTCTTTGGAACCTGGTGATAACAATAAAATACCATTTGGATAAAATGTTCTTAAATCAAATGTTATCTGGAAATTTTTTTGCCAAAAATGTTTTGTCGGAATAAAAAGTTGAGAAAAGCTGTATGGATGATCACCATATTTATAAGCGTTTTCTTCATATGAGAAATTGTCAACCTATAAATAATTGTTTTTAAATTTTAAGATAACTGATTTTAATTAAAAATAAAATTTTTCTTCACCTTATGACAACCTTCACTTAATTCTTCTGAAATCGCACTAAATATTTTGTTCATAGGTTCTGTTTTCATTAAAATATCATTCATACTGTTTACCGAACCCATTCTTGGACCAGACCGACCAATTTGTACATTTTTAAATGATAAAGCTTCTCCTAAAATTATTGTTCGGTTATTGAATACTAAATCACGTAAAGATCCTTGCAACCCAATTGATGTTGGTGCTAAATGTTTATATTCAGGATAATCGGGTGCTCCTCCAATATATAGTCCACCAATATCTTTTGGCATATTAACTATTGTAGGTGTCACACTAAATATTTGTGATTTGTGGGATTCATCATCAATTATTAGTTCAACTCTTCGACCAAATTTGATAATATTTATAACATGATATTCTCCATCATTTAAAGTTGTATTAGATGACAGTTGCATTGAAGTGAGACCAGTATTGATCCAGACATGTACCCTACCATCAATTAAACTAATTGAATAATTTCCTATTAAATCTCTTGTACTTTCGGTTTTCTGAGTTGTATTTGGTGGATGAGCTGATAACAAAAGTAGACAATCTGATTGTAAAGTACGAAATACAAATGCTATATTTGCTTTCTTTCTAAGTGATTGTGATTGAAGTTCGAGGAATCCATTTCCATAAAATCCAGCTCTAATTAATAAAAAAAATTATTAAATGAATAACTTAAATAAAAATAAAAGCACTGTAAATTTACTTGTTACTTGTTGGTTTGCAAGATGATTCAACTCCAAAAAATTCAGAACCCTGTAATGGATCATATGAATCTCTGTTAATTATTATATCCATCATACATCCTAAAAATGAATTGTGACCACCGTCAACTATTTCAAGCAATTCTAAAGGAAAACCTAAACCAAAAAAAAATGTTCCTGTGTTAAAGCAGTTTTATATGACAAGACATGTGATTGAGTACCAGGTGGAATTCCACCAACATAATATGGAACAGTGGAAACATCAGGAATCTCACTACTCTCAATAGGTATTTCTGGAAAACCCTTTATTTTTTGTTGATCAATTCTTAAAATTCCCATTTCAACACCCTTATTGCGACTAAATTCTCTAGCTGCTTCTACTTTAGTCCATCTTCCTGTGTTGTGTCTGTCTTCAGAAGATATAACCATTTTATTGTCATCTCCATATTGCACTTCAAAAATAACTTTCCCTTCTTTTAATTTAACGCTAATTGTACGGTTCTTTAGAGTGGATTAAATTATTTTTAAAATTTGAAAAAAACGAAAATTCAAAACTTACAGTTTGTTCATCTACCGCCAAAAATAATAAAGAATTTTCATCCATTGATTTGAAAGTTAATTGTAATACAAACACATTGGCCCTATGCAATGTTAATCGTGTATTATTCATTACTGAGTATCCATTTCCATTAAAATGTCTAGCATTTGATGTAGCTCCGGTGTCTTCAGCTCCTGTAACTGCACCACCACATTGACCTTCGGAATGCGCAAAGTTCCAAATACCCAATGGTTTAAAGTCAATATAAACCTGATGAACAATAACATTTAATCCGGGTGGTGCTAATAATTCTTTTTGACTTAATTCTTTTGGTACACCACCAAGCCATATTCGATCCAATTTTGTTCTAATAAATCTTGTGTATTCGGCATGCGAATTACCGGTAACAGCAAGAGAATTATTAAGAGTTCTCAAGTTAGTCATTCGGCGTACTAAAAGTGAACCATAATTAAGAGTTCGATTTGCTTCAATATGATACCATGCATCATCATATTTTGGATCTCCTGATTGAATCTCTAAAGGATGTGTAATATATACAGTACCACCGCCAATATTCCATAATAAACGAATTCGTCTTCTATACATTTCTAATGCTATAAATTTCCGTTCACGACCTTGAAGGAATAAGAGTGGAGAATGACCTTTAGTATCATTTAAAGCTATTGATATTTTAATTGTATTTGACGTTGCTAGACCAGTCGTTTGTGGAATATATGATCGAACACACTTTGGAGTCAAAGATTCAAGCGAAATTTTAATCTAAAAATAAAAATAGAATAAATAAAACATATTATATACTTAAATAAATTTCATGCGTACTCCTTCTGCGGCATGCCTTGCTTTAGCAATTTTATCTTTTAATTCTTGTAATTGTCTAGACATTGTTTCATTCCACATTTCAAATTTTTCATGCTCTTTTTGACGAGTAGCTTCAATATCATTTAATGAAATTTTAGCCCTTCTAATGTTATTTAAAGTTTTCGATATACTCTCCTCAGCTGAAGATATTTTTGAATCCCATTCTGGTTCTAAAGCTGTTAATCTATGTTTTAATTTTTGAACATTTCCTTTAATATCAGAAGTTCTACGTTTCTGTTCTCTCATTTCATCTGAAACTGTACTCATTGCATCAATATTTTCCCATACTGGAGTCATGGTTTCTTGACCATTTATAACCGCCATTGAAGCTGATATATTATTTAGTTTATAACCGGCATTCCAAATGGTGGATTTTATATCTTCAACTTTATTTTCGTGAATTGTTAAATTATCCTTCAAAGCTAACAAAAAAAAAAAAAAAATTAAAGTTAATAACCTTTTTAATAAATAACAGCCTATTGTATTTTACCGTTTGTTTTATTCATTTCAAGTTTAGCTTCCTCATTGAGGGCTTTTGATTTTTCCAGAGATTGATTTGCTTTTCCTATAACAGATTTACCACCTTTTGGATACAATTTATTTAATGATATCATTACAGCTTCTTTTGATTCAATGGATGCATATCGTGCTGCATCAATAGCTTTCGAAATATTCTTGTGTGCAGAACTTTAATAATTTATGTAAAGAATGAAAAAAAAAACCAATATAATTATAATCATAAATTTAAATTAAATTTTACCTTGCTAACATAGCAACTCGAGCTCCATCTTTTGTTGGTTGAAATTGTTTCGCATACTCATTTGATCTTTCCATCAGACGATTGGCATGTCGCCATGCTTTTGGTATCCAATGTTTTTTTAAATCTCTTCTTAAATTACTTTCTTCATTCAAACTTTCATTCCATATTCCTTTTAAATTTTGAATATTTTTTATGATTGTATCAATTTGTTCACCACCGCTGTCAACCATATCTACCATAACATTTGCTTTTGCCATTAAATCACTATCTAATAACTGTTGTATATAATCAGTCTCTTCATGTGCATGCCCATAGGTATCATGAAGATTTTTTTGTAAATTTACAACATGATCCTTTATATCATCAACTTCATGTATCATATCAAATGTTTTATCAGTATGACGTCCAAGATCAGCAATACGATGATGTAATTGATTTATTTTCCTCCAAAATATTTCAAGCATTCCTTTTTGATCAAAAACAGTGTCAGATGCATTACCATAAAAATAATAATCATTCCAGGCACATTTCCATTGTTCTCTCATTGTATTGGTTGTATCCTGATGATATTTAATTTCATCTAAATAATAACGTGCCTGTTCCAATGCCAATGGTAAACTTATTTGATTTTCATGACTCCCATAATTATTTAATTCGAAAATTGTTTTAAGAATTTCTTGATGCATAGCACCGGTCGCTTCCATATATATTTCATTTGCATCTAAACGCAATTGATTTGCAGCCAAACTTTTTTTTCCTGCTGTTGCATTCAATTTTCTCCAACGTATTTTGGTATTTTCTGAATGTGAAAAAAGTTTTTCTAATGTTGTAACATCAAAGGTTTCAATTTTATGTTTTGTTGTTGTAAAATTATGTAAATGTGCTCTAATGTTTTCTGTTTGATTATCATATTCTTGTAAGTTAAGCCATGGAGCTGGTATTCCTGTTAAATCCATATGAGCAATTCCACGACGTAATTTATTGGAAATTAATTCGAAATAATCCAATAGGATTATAGTACAGTTATCGCATACTTAACATAATAAATTTATAATATAATTTAAATTGTTTAGTTAAAATATTATATGAATTAATAAACTTACTTTTACATTCCTTGTCTGTTGTCAAATAATATCTTTCTGTTGTACATGTATCACATTGTTGACCTGAGACTCCAATACGACAATCACATTGTCCGGTAATTGGATCACATCTTTCAGAAACAATACCATTTTCATTACAATTGCACGACTTACAGGTTCCATTGATTTCATGTGGATTTCCATAATAACCTTGTTTACAACGATCGCAACGTGGTCCTGTATAACCTGGTTTACATACACAATTTACTTCTCCCATATAAACTGTACAACCACGTGCGAAATTTCGATTTGTTTCGGGACACGGGCACGATTGACATGAACCATAATTTGGATCACCATAATAACCTTCGGCACACCTTTCACAATTGTCTCCCCCAGTATTATCTTTACATTTCTATTAACATAAAAAAAAGGTAAAAAATAAAATAAAATAATTTAAAAAAACTACAAACCAAACATGCTCCAGTTTCAGGATGACATTCATTACTTCTGTTATTGCAGTTACAAAGTACAGACCAACCTATTAAATCTTCATAAAAGATAATTTTCGTTGTTTCAGTTATATTTTTCCATCGATAATAACCGGTTCCAGGATTTTGACAAGAAAATCCGTCATATTGAGATGAACAAGAACATTGTTCAACGCCATTTGCGATAATATTTTTTGATCCTGAGATATAAATAGCAGAATCCATGTGTACATTATATAATCTAAAAATTTATTGTTTTTTAAATAATAAAACAGTTAATTTCATGTAACACTTACACAACACTTGAAAAATCAGACCAAGAACTTGCTCTTAAGAAAATATGTCTTATATTTTGTAAAGCAGTCATCATTATAGCACGAGTAACATCTTCTCTATTATGATGCAATTTCCAATATGATTCGTGCAATGGAATGGCATAACTTTCATTCAAATTTACTTTTACCTGTGTAATACTATAAAAATCTAATACTAATCTACCATGAGAATGTATTTGAACTAACGGATATTCTGTAATTATATTTCTTTCTAAAGGAGTTCTGGCACCTTCTGTTGTAATATTGAATCTTAAATAACCTCCATAACTGCTAGTCTTGTCTCCATAAAATTGTGGCGGTAATTGAAAATATAATGGATAGTAAAACCATGTATAAGCGCCTATTGTAACATTACCAACAGAACTTGGAACTAAATTTAAACCATTCATTTGGCCCATTTCAGCATCTTCTTGAAACATGTGTGTTCCTTCCAATAAAACAACAACAATATATTCATAATCTCGTGATGGAACCGATGTTGGATTTACGTATTGAACACTTAAATTTCGAGCAATTGGCATTCTAACCAGACCCCATGATAATTCACTCTGTTTACAATATTGTGATCTTCCAAAACAGAAACACTTTGTACAACCGGCCGGATTATTTCTTGCCAATCCGAAAGTTGATTCAATACAATTGTCACATTTAATTCCTTCAACTAATTTCTTACAAGGACATTTACCATTATGATCACATTCAATTATACCATCATCATTAATTACAGAACCATCAGGATTACAATTACATCGTCTGCAATTTGGATAACCGAAATAACCGATACGACAAATATCACAACGTCTTCCAATGTAACCTTCACGACAAATACATTGTCCAGTTTGACTTTCACACGTTTGTCCAATTGATCCTGTCATATCACAATCACATCGTTGACAACCTAATTTGGGCTTCCATCCCCATGTACCTTGATGACATTGTAAACAATCATAACCTTTACTATTTGGTGGACAAACACATCGTCCTGTTTCAATGTCACAAATATGTCCAGGCGTTTGACATATTTCACACAATTTACAACCTAAATTTGAAAATCCATAGTAACCTTCTATACATTGATCACAATGTTGTCCTCCAATTCCTTTTTTACAATTACATTGACCTGTCCATTGATCACATTCATCATCAATTGAACCAATATTATTACAACTACAATCTCTACATCCGACACCTGTAGTTAAATTCCAAAAACCATTTTCACATCGTTCACATCTTTTCCCAGATACATTTGGATGACATAAACATTGTCCAGTTCTACGATTACAGTTTTGTGTTAAAGAACCAATTGGATTACAAAGGCATTCTGAAAACAAAAAAAAAATTTATTAAGAATGAAGAAAATAAAAATTTTAATTTAAAATTATCGAATCTGTAAGTAAACAATTTATTTCAATGGACTGGATTTTATTCATGGAATTAACTAAATTATGATTTCATGTCTGATACATTTTTTTTTTTTTTAATTTTTTTAAATAGCCATAATAATCATAAATCATATCTGGCTAATTACTTAGTTCAGTCATCTCTGCGCTCTCCATTCAAATGTTCATGAATATTTAGGTGTTTTAAATGACCACAATATTGTAAGGTGTTTTTATTTCATCATTTTAAGTTATTTTTTTTTAATATTTAATTTCACTAAAAGATTAAAAAAAAAAAAAATTGATTATGATGGAAAATAAAAACAGATTTGTGTTTTATTAGCAAGATTCTCGCATGCTAATTTTATATATACCATTTGAAAATGTATATATATATTACTTAATAGCTCAATTAGCACCACTGTATATTTCCACTATATATGTACTCTCTTCTTAACGTACAGTGCATTAAATGTAAAATAAAACTATATGTATATTTTTTAAATTCTAATGGTCAAGTCATTTAAGTTTTCATTTCATACCAATCATCACCATATAATATGTAGTTATACACTATATGTATATACTATATTATATACTTATATATTAAAATATTAAATGCAATATATTTACAAGAGGTGTTGCACATAAATGCTTGATAATTGCATGTTGCGTAAAGTGTTAAGAACTCTATACATAACCTGTCATTTAGTATTAAAAAATATTAAAATAAATTAATATATACATTACAGAAGCAACATACAACAATACAAACAAATCAGAATTGAATTCAGAAATATGAATGGCGATATTTAGAAAATATTGGAGTATCAATTATTATATATACATGGTATATAAGGTTATTATACAAATATGAAAAATATGAACATCTAAGTTTGAATAAAAAATCTGTTAAAAAATCATCGCACGAATTCAAAAAAATTATTAATCTGACACATGTTAAAAATGAATCTGGTCGAACTGGTGTTCATTTTTCAAATTATATATAATTTTTTTTTGGAACACTCGCATGTAAAAAATTGGATTTTTAATTTCGAAATTATTTAACAGTTTGTCTACACTGTAGTGTAGAATTGCAAAAAAATAACAAAAACAATAATATTTGACTATAGCAAATGTTTAGAATATAAAGGTTGTGTAAAATGTAGCAAATCATTTTAATTTGAACTGTAAACTTCAAAAATTATACAATATAAAAAAAATATATATATATGTTTGTTTTTCACTTTCCCTTTTAGAAAAAAATTTTAAACAATTATAAATCTAAAGTAAATAAAATAAGATCATTTCTAATTTCTTTGTTTTTTTTGTTTATAAACATTTTAATTGAATCCAGCTAGAGTTTATAAACAATAAAATTTAAATTAAATTTAAATTAATTTTTAAAACATTTTCATTATTTAAAAAAATAAAAAAATAAAATTTTGTAATTAAAATTGGTCAATCTACTGTATATGTAAAATTTCGTTCATAATTAGTTTTCATCTCAGTATATACAAGTTTGTTTCACACAAGATCAGCAATAAAACTTATAAACATTTTCTATTGACATAAATTAAATTTGCATCATTCATTCAAAATGAATCGAATTTAAAAAAATGTTGCAAATAATTATAGTAATTGAAGTGTTTATAATTGAGTTAGTGAAGGTAATTCTTTTATTAAAGTACTTTTTTATTATAACTCTGATATGATTGCGTAAACATCGAAATTGTTTAAACAACTAATATGAAATGTTGCAAAGGAAGTATATTCTGTATGAATTTGTTGTTTGTTGCTTTATACATAATAGAATTAAGGATTCTAGGCTCGTTTATCGCAAGCATTTCATCGCGATGGAATTCATCGCAAGCAATTCATCGCAAGCAATTAATCGCAAGCAATTCATCGTAAGCAATTCATCGCAAGCAATTCATCGTAAGCAATTAAATAATAATAAATTGAGTTAAATATTGAAATAATGATAAATTATATAATAAATAATTTATTTATTACAACATTCTAAATTATTAATATTTTTTAACAAATTATATGATAAATTATGATGTCAATAATTAAAAACTTTATTACTATATTAATATTAATAAATTATCGCGGGATTGTTTCGGCTACCAGAATTAAATAATTAAATAATAATAAATTGAGTTAAATATTCAAATAATGATAAATTAAACATAACGAAATTTATTGTGTACACAAAAATAAAAAATGAAAAAACAAAAACAATATTACATTAGGTATCGGATATTCATCGCAATAAACTTCGCGATGAATATTTCCTTGCGATGAATTGCTTGCGATGAATTGGCTTACGATGAATTGCTTGCGATGAATTGCTTGCGATGAACTTTGCTGTGAATTTATTATTGCGATAAACTAGCCGGATACCGAATTAAGTTTCATAGGATTTTATACTAACTAGACGTTAATTTTTTCGAATTTTTTAATTTTTAATTAGACTAGGTCAATTACCCAAATCTATTCCCATAAAAAACGGAATAATCCAATAAAATTTTTAATTATCTTACAGAATCATTTTACGACAAAAAAAATTCAAATGTGATCATATTAAAGGAGGTCAGTAATCGTTCTTTAATATAATATACATATATATTTTGTATATTGAATCCAAAAGTGTTTTCAAAAAGTGAAATTAAATTGATATAAAAATAAATTTCACTTTTATAATTTCAAATTTAAATTTTTATTTGATTTTTATTTTAAGTTTATTTTTAAAAATGTATATTTTATACAATTAATTTATTTGCTTATTTTGTATATAGTTTTAAATGTTTAAAATACTTATTTATAAACAATTTACTAACATTATGTAAGTATATATATTTTTTTTTTAATATCAATTTTAATGTATTTAATAGTTTCTTTTTCCAGATGTTTTACAATTGAATTTTATTTATATAAGAATCTCTATCGTATTTTTTGTATTCTTTTGCTAAATTTTTAAAATATTGACGAAATAAAAGATAAAATTTTCTCCATTAATTGAAATAAGTAATAAAATTTGATAAAATATATAGTATAATTTTGTATTTTGAAAAATTATTTAAAGATAAAATAAAGATAAACGTCTTAATAAAATTAGAGAGAAAGAAACTATTAAGAAACTCTGAAGATAATCATTTAAACAATAAATCGTGCGAATTAATAAAAAAAAATAATATAAAGGTCATAAAGCTGGATAATCTTTTATAGCATAATATTAAAAATCTCCCCTATAGTCTTGAATATGTCCTATAATTGTAAAATATACTATATAGATATACAACTAGTAAAATAAATTTTAATTTGATATTTTCAAATATAAAATTAAGTGTCAATTGCTCATTTATCTCAATCCAAATAAAAAAAATTTAATGAAATCTTAAAACAACGCCTAATATATTTCAATATTAATAATTGTACAATAGATTCGACTCTATGAATTGAAAAAACGCGAACCCATAACTATTAAGCGGGAAACGAATAATATTTTTAAATTTACAAAAAATGGAAAAGTAAAAACAAAAAACATTTAAAATAAATTTTTCTCTATATAGATTTAAGATTTCCTTTCAATTTTCACATTTGAAGATTTCATGTTTAAATCAAATCATTCATTTTTCATTTAGTGAAGAATTTTTATACAATACCAAAATAAAAATTAAATAAAATTTTGGTACGCCAAATTAAATTTTTAAATAAATATTATTAAACATAGATGGTATATTGGTATATATATTGTTTATTAAAATATAAAAACAACATCAGGAACAACAATAATAAAAAACCGGCAGATACAAGTACTATTCATATATGTTTCATTAGTTATCCAATTAATCTAAATTGTTATTTTGCGTGTTCATTTAATTTTTGTATTTATTTTTTTTTTATTTTAAATTTTTTCTAAATTTAAACAATTGTGGCTAAAAAACATTTTTTTTTTTTTTAATGGATTTTATATTTTGTAATTTTTTTTGGGGAGTTCATAATTTAAAAGATAATTTCAAAAAAAAAAAAAAATGTAATAATTTTCCGGCATTTTCCATCTATTAATATCTGGGTAGTGTTCTTGATAGAAATTATATATAACTAGTCGTATCAATGTTATGACTTTATTATAATTTTATGTATATATATATATATCCATGATTTAGTTATGTATAATTTTTCTCTGTGGTCTAAATCTAGAAAAATTTTAAATTTCCTGTCAAATAATCGTCTTTTAATTATAAGAGGGAAGGGTGTTGATTAAGAATTTTGATCTTTTATTTTAGAGAGTTAATTTATTAGGTGCTGCTATTCTTTATAGCTCTTAGTCCCTTTATTTTATGTAAAATTTATTTGTTAATCACTTGCGCTTGTGCGGGGATCGAAGATCTACTAGATAAGTTTACATATTAGACTTTTATTCAACGATTTATAGAGTTAACTTCCTGTTTTTTAACATATAACGGTAATTCCTGCTTATTATAATTATTGCATCAGAAGTTTTGAAAATTTGTTTTAAAACATTTAAACTTAAATTATAAAATTTTCTTCCTAATTTATTACAGCTTAAGAAGTTAATGAACCTTATTAGCAGTTCAATAAACTTTGCACCAATCAAATAGATTCAAACCATCAAAAAGAATTTCTCAAAATTCAGTCTACCAGTCAATATTTTTCTATAAAAACAATTTTTTAAATTAACTTTCGACTAGTCCTTGTATCAATTAACCTAATCATTGATATTTGATCAAAAAAAAAATAAAAACTAAAACAAAAAAATTTAATGAATAAAAATATAAATACATTTAAAAACTAAAAATAAAAAGAAAATCTTGGCAACTTTTGCGTTGGCAAAATATTTTTATGAATGAATTTTTTTTTTTTATTATTGTTTTGTTTTTTTTTAATATTCCTTGCTTTTTCTTTAAAGCAAAGAATTAATATTAAAGGAAAAAATAAAAAAATATGTCGTATCTGCACGACTATCATACACTAGTCGACAACAATGACGACGACGACGACGAATATCTCTGCTATAAAAATAAAAATATATCTAGGTATAATATAAAAAAGTTTTTGTGTGTAGGCGAGCAATTCATGTTACCTTCCCATTGCAATTTAAAATAAAACAAAATATAAAAAAAAAAATAAAAAATATTAAAAACTGAACGTAATTTTAATCCAATTGCTTATTTCCGCTAAAAAATCTAACAAAAAAATAAGAAAAACTAAAATATAAAGAAAAAATTGCAATAAAACGCTGCCAAACATTATATTCGCGTAAGTTACTTGACTAGACTTAATACCAGACTAGTTGGCAATTTTCTAATCCTTATGTAATTAATCAAGTGAAATGTTATGGACTTTTTTTTTTCATCAGAATGTGGTGTATGGAATAGTTTATGTCTTAAATTTATTAAAATTGAGTTTTGTAGGAAATATTATTACTTTACTTTTTATTTGTATTGAAGTATGAAATAAAAAATGATTGAATTAAAAACTATTTGAATCTAATTCATATAACATAAATGTGTTGCATACTTTTAGGTGAATTTTTTTTATTTGAAGTTGTATGTTCACAGTTTTACAAATTTACTTTTTTATTTGTAATTCATTATTAAATCAAAGTGAATGGAAATTAAAACTATTTGTATTTATACATTATACATACATCCATTTCTATTCATAAATTAATTGCATACTTTTAGGTGCACTTTATATATGCTGTTTGATTAAAAAACTTTCCATGATTGCTGTTTTCAACAAATCAAGGCTGTAAAATCAAATTTAAACTAAAAATAAATCAATTTCTTATCAAATTTTAAGAGTTCAACATTCTAGAACGGTTTCTTAGCTTGTTATTCAAAGGAAAACATAGTATTTCTATGAAACTAATATTATTTTTAACATCAATTATCATTAAACATTTTCCTTACCAGTACAAAAAAAAAAACACTAAAGACAGTATGCGTGGATTCACTTACAGTTTACACAAAAGAAAAAAAAAAAACAATTTAAAACTTATATAGTTAGGATTCATTAAAAAAAAAGTCATGAATTCTATTTAAAAGAAAAACTCTTTAAAAAAAAAAATGGGAAATAAAACAATATTTTTTAAATTTAGTGTCGATTTGTTATCTCTTTTATGCACACATTCTTTTGAATTTCATACACATATATAAAACTATTATCATTATTACAAAATTCATTTTTTTTTATTAGAAAATTCATTTCTATTTATTATTTTATTACAAATCTAAAGATCTTGTTGGTAGAATCATTTTTCTTGTAAAAAAAAAACCAATGCAAAAAAAAATTAAAAATCTACCACAGTTAACAACAATTGTAACTAATCTGCAATCTAAAAATACGTAACTGTGGGATACTTTTATGTGTATCTTAAATTACAAAATACAAAAAACAACAAAAACAAGAAGAACAAATAAACAATAAAAGATTCATCCACCAAATATATAGGTTGGAAGTTTCAAATTTCTATTTGATGAATTGTACACCACATCATGTTCACCACAACAGTAAATTTACTATGTATTAAATTCAATGGTAAGATGCAAGTATAGCACGAGCTCCTATTTTTTATTATCTCCTTTTTAGCACATTTTCAAAAAATTTTGTAAAAATGTGCCTATATAGTTTCACTCTGCCCGTCCGTATGTTTACAAAAACTTTTACACCGTTTGAAATAGAGTAAAGAAATTTTAACCATGGGTAGTTTTTGCAAAAAAAATAATTTCGTAGAAGAATTTTTTTATGTAGTCCCACCGGTTACGGGGCTACATCCCCCCAAAGTTGGAAAAAGCCCTATATTTAAATTGTTATAACAAGAGTTCTGTTAGATATATTTTCAATCTGAACGGCAAACGATAGCTGCTTTTATAGGCTTTACAAAAATATGTTGCTTAAATGTATTGGGTTGCCATACGGTACTAAAATTTACCATTATATAAAACTCAATTTTTGCAAAATTTTTGGTCCCATATATCTCCTAAACGGTTTAAGATAGGGTCCTGAAATTACTGGGAGAAGTTAGATCCTCAAATATTAGTAGGAGTCGGTTAACAAAATTTTTTAGTCAAAACCCCCATGTTTAGGGGTTCGAAAATTTAAATTTTGCTATTTTTAAGCACCTGTAACTTGAATACCTGTCCAATTTTTTTTTTTATTAATATACAAAATTTAAAGGCCCAACATTATATTTTAACATATGTTAAAGGTTTTTCTTAAATTTAAAAGCGGTTCCTTAAATTGAAGAAAGTGTCTCTCAGTTTTACCCATTTTTGCTTAGATTGTATAATTCTAAGTAAAATTCCAAATTTTTTTGGAATTCACAATTTAATTGCTAGAACCTAAAAAAATGGAGAGGGACGGAGGGGGCGGGGGCTGAGTTAGATGAAATTAGATCCTTGAGAAACTTGGAAACCTTCCCCATTGAAGGGCTATAACAACTTTAAAATAAAAACTTTACTGTTAGCAGTAAATTTTATAAGTAAGCAGGAAATATTTCCAAGTAAATATTACCAAAGTTAAACTCAGTATGTAATACAATATAAATTTGAAAATGTGCTTTTTTAAAAACCCTTGGTTATTTTTCATCACTTGTTTTTTTTACTTGCATTATTTAGAAAAAAAACAAAAAAAAAAAAAAACAAAATGTTTGTACGTAGTACGATGTGATGGCGTTGCCTACGCAAAAAACTCATTAAATTACCTACAGTTGAACAGCGTTATAAAAAAAAAATAATAAAAAAAATGCTCAGACTCTAGTTTTTTTTTCATATTTGAGTTTTTTTTTTATTTTTTTTTGATTTTAAGATTTGTGTTGTGGTGTGCAATAAAAAAGAGGTCGTTGACGGTCCATTTCGATTTTATAAAAGAAAACAAAACAAAACTATATAGATACTTACTGTGTTTTGTTTTCTATTTTGTTTTTTGGTTTGTTTTTCATTTGTACTTATGCTTATGAAAAGCAGTAAATCTTTTTAACTGGCTTTTTTATTTCTGTTATTTTTTATTTATTTGTTTAGTTGAATGTCAATACTTTTTGTTTTTTTTTTTATATAGTATGGTAATTGATTTTAACAGGTGCCTTTTGACTTTAATATTATTACATAATATTTTGTTGTTTTTTATTTTTTTGTGTTTTATTGTAAGCTACTTAAGATACTCTTAAAAGGTGGAAATTAAATAAAAATAACAAAAAGAAAAGAAGAAGAAGAAAAAAAAGTTTAAGAAAAGCGATGCGAATATTTACCTTTTTTAGCGATTTATTATTTAAGATGCTGTCATCAATGATTTGAAGCAGTTTAAAATGTATTATGGTCACTACTTACTATATACATACCATATACTTGTTTAAATATATATATATATTATATACATATGTAGAAAATAAACATAAATAATAAATTGAATGAAAAACATAACATAATGAAATGAAATGAAATGAAGAGCCATAATACAATCTAGTATGAAGATTAATGAGTTTTTAAACGATTAAAAGGAAATAATTTAAAAACAAAAATTTATTTTATGACAGTGCTGTGCTACTGCTAAGCATAAATAAATGTCAATGTTTAGTTTTTCTAATTTTGTATAATTGATTTTATTATTTATTTATTTATTTATTTATTTTTATTGATATAATGATAATTAAGTATGTGATTTTTTATGATAGGTTTTATTTTATTATGTATCTTCAAATTTTTAATTGATATTAATTTGAAACTTATTGATTTTTGTATTTAATTAAAATCGAAAGTTTTTGCATTTTTTTTGTAATTTTGCATTTGATTAACAGTTCTGCAAATAAAAAGTTGAAATATATTGTAAAGTATATTTAAAACTAGGGCTTATAGAAGTTTGAACATTGAAAAATTCAACAAAATTTATTATTACTAAAGATTGTCATTTTTTTTATGCCTTTTCCACTTCTTTAAGGAGTATAGGGCATTCACGAACTCTATTTAGACTAGGCTTCAATGTTTTAATCTTAAAGAATTATTTATATATATATTCAATCTTATTTTATATTACGATATAAACTATTAAGATATAATTATACAATTTTATATATTTTTTTATTTGATATGATCTAACCGGAGTAATAGGTCACAAAGACTTATATTAGATGTTGCCCCACCTGTAAATAGATACAGAGGAAGACTAAGGCTAAGATGGACAGATGGCTTAGAAAATGACTTAAGAAAACTTAATATCAGAAACTGGAAAGTTGCAGCGCAAAATCGACAAGTATGGCAGGCAGCAGTAAATCAGGCTAAAACTCACCCCGAGTTGTGACGCCATTTGATGATGATGATGAAGATGATCTAACCGGAGTTCTTTGAACCCGAAACCTTTCACATGAAGGGCGTTGTCTTTACGACTACACAATTGGTCAGATAAAAATTTATCATTAGTTATATTACATTCTGAAAATTAGAAGTTTTGATAACTACTTTAGCCTTAGTTTAAAAAAAATTGATTAATTTTTACAATTACTATAGGTACTATTCAATTATTCAACTACGTAGCCAAGTAATTATTTAGTTAATTCATTACTTTGCTAATTAATTTGCTTCCCTTTAAAAGAAATGTGTTTACAAATAAAATCAGATTTTTTTTAAAAATATAAAGAAAAATAGAAATTAACCATATAATCTATCAGATTTTCCAAATTTTCTTAAAAAAAAAAACTGAATATAAGAACATTAAAAGGAAATTCCAATAAAACCGCTAATTTATTAATTGTAAATTCTTTTTCTAGTTGTAATTAATCACACTCACATCATAATATAAAGATCAAAGGTACAAAAAAACTTAATTTTAATTGAGATTTTAATGTTTAACAAGATAATTGAGATATTTGAAAAAAAAAAACAAAACAATTTAAATTAGAAACACCTTTATTCACCTGCCTAAGTATATATGAAATAAAATACAGAGATAGATCAAGAATATGCTATAAATACATTCAATGATAATCAACTTCAAAATGTTTTATACATATAATTATATAGAAACAAAAGGTATTTTTGATTTTATATTTCTTTCTAAAGGTTAAATGTAACATTCTTAGTCTATACTTTATGTATAGTCCCAAAAAATAGCTCTCCACTTGATTAACTTGATTAATATAAACAATCATATTCATTATTATAGTTTTTCATGTTGAAATTTCAATTTTTTTTTTTATTTTATTAACATTTTCATAAATACAAATCACTTTACAATTTACATACATTTTTACAACCTGTATAACAATATCATATCATTCAAATCTTTTATATCTATATATTTTCAAACTCTATTTAACTTGGCGGGTGGTCTATTCATGTAAAAAAAAAAACAATGTTATTTTCATGTTTCTCCAACTATATTATCAAAAACCAAATTTTTAAAATAATATGATTATCTTTTATAATCAATAGTAATTTAAGAAGAATATTTTGATAATTTTTATAACAAATTTAACTAAAAAAGAAAAAAGCCTACAAGTTAATTCAATTCTGTTCGTTTAACGCCCCAACGCTAAAAAAATAATAATAAAAAGAAAATCACCAGGTAACAAAATCTAAAATCTATATACGAGATGATCTGCGTGAAAATCTAAAATTCAAATCATTTTTAATATTTCGTGATACCAATTTGTTTTTTAGATATTTTTTTATTTAATTTTCAACTTAAATTTCAATAAAATTCATTGTCATCTAAAAATTTGGTAGTTTATTTTTTTTTTTTTAAAAGCTAATTTTCCAATAACATTCATTTACTATAAAAAAAAAATTTATTTAAATGTGTATGTACAGGTGTAAATAGAAAATAGTAATAATAAAGAAATGAAAATTAACAAAAATAAACAATTTCCCTCAAATAACAGATAATATCGTAATATTTATGGTGTTTTTCTTTGCTATTTCTTAAGGCGAGATTTTTACAAAAACAAAAATATAGTTTTGAAATAAAATAAAAACGCTTTCGGCAATTGATTTCTTTAAACATAAACGTAAACGCATCGTGTTCAAAAGATAAATATGACATTTAATAAAAACAAAAAAAAAAAAAATATTAAATAAAAAAAATTAAATTTTTTTTAAAGCGTGAGAATTTTGTTTTATAAAAAAAAAATAATTATCACAACAAAATGTTATTTAAAAACATTGTATAAAAACCAATTATCATTTGGAAATTACTCACTTACAATTTATGTAACTGATCTAAAGATTAGATAATATCTTTAAAAAAAGAATCTTTTTTTAGAAATTTCGAATAAGAGTTTTGGAGTAATTTAAAGCTTTAGATTTTAAATTCAATAGAAATATAATTTTTCAATTATATTATACTA
This sequence comes from Dolichopus griseipennis, assembly GCA_963082915.1. Taxonomy (NCBI): domain Eukaryota; kingdom Metazoa; phylum Arthropoda; class Insecta; order Diptera; family Dolichopodidae; genus Dolichopus; species Dolichopus griseipennis. Next base: position 1,371,793 of record OY720444.1, on the reverse strand, counting down.
TTAATATATTTGATCGTTAGGGTGAATGTTGATTAAAATTACCTTTTTCAGTAATCATCCTTTTAAAAAAAATTAAAATATGAGTAGGCATCAATCGCACAAAAGACCTGCACTCCTCCGGTTGGTATGCCAGGTACTTATTTAGCGATCCCCTCCTTTGAACTTAAATTGTTTTTTATTTATAAGCTTAAATAACTTTACTTTTGCTTTTTACCTATCTCTCAGTAATTTTAAAATATTTTTGCAGCACAGTATCGCAGAACAACCTATTCTTATGGAAAAGTATCTAAGAGTAGACTAATCTTATAAATTGAAGTAAGTACTATTATCCAACTAGAACTCTGACTTACAGATGTTTTTAGATCTTGTGTAGTTATTACACTTAATTCTACTTACTATATTCAAGTTCTTGGACAGATCTAGATATTATGATGTATCTTAAAATAGTTCCAATTTTTAAAGCGCACGGGAGTGTTTTATTGAGTGACAAATTTAATTACTTTAATAATTAGTATATAAGGATTTTTAATGCATATTAACGCTATCCCTTCCTCAGTTGCTACATATCCAAACAAATTGACATAGTTCTTTAATATAAATTTTATTTTTTTTATAATTAAATATGTATTCATTGCAAATGATTAAATTTAAAATTGAACATAATAATACATATAAACTATATACAAGTAATAATTGTTTTATTTGTTCTTTTAGTTTAAACTCAATAAGGAAATGCCAATTAAATGAAAATTTTCTTTTATAAATTTTGTTATTTTTTTTTTTTTTTTAATATTCTATTTATATATTATTATTAAAGCATTAATCAAATCAATTTACAAAATTCATATAATCTGTGAGCTCTTAAGCCAATCCTCAAAAAAATAAAACTAAAAAAATAACAAAACAAAATGTTATACATTCTCTAGAAATATTCAAACTTAAAATATTAAAAAAAAAAAAAAAAATAAAAGGAATCTATTTAGCCTTTAGGCTGCCAATTCAAAAACCAACTAAATGTACATTATTATGGCTAATATAACATCCTACGTGACACCATAGCAATACAGAGTACTAAAAAAAATTTTTACTAACATAAATTATAATATTCATTTATTTTTTATGTTGCTCAACTTAGATAGATATTCTTTTTTTTTATTTATTTTTTATTAAATTGACTAATATTTTAATACTAATGATCCTTATTTGTTTGTAAGTCTGGCGTTATTTTAATATATACTCATTCATATACATATATTATATACATATTATATACATACATTTCAAAAATATTTGAATAAAATTTAAAAGAAAAGTCAAAATTAAAAAAAAAAAAAAATTCGCTAAATGCCCTTTGATAAAATAGCGGTCAAAATATAAGTATATATGTATAGCAATTTATATGTATACTATATATATGTATATTTAACTAGGATTTTTAACAATTTTTATGTTTTATTTTATTTTTGGGCATTACATTACAAAAAAAAAACAAATTGCATACGAAAATAAAAACAAAAAAAAACAAAAATAAAAGAAAAATGACAGTAATTTGTCTTTATAACAAAAATAAAAAAAAATAATAAAAAAACAGCACCATCTTTTAGTGAATTATACAAATTAAATTTGGTTTCTTTTTTTTTTGTACATCTTTTGTCTGTCTGCAAATTATGCATCAACAAACAAACAAACTTTTGTAAACTTTTTATTTTGAAAAAAAAAAAAGAAACAAAAATAATAACAACAACAAACACAAAGCTGGAACCAATAAATGTCCAGGTCATAACTTGTACACTTTTTTGTTTTTGTTTTTTTTATACGTACATATTTGTATGTTTCCGTCAATATTTACAACGATTCGTGAGACAGAGCAACCAACGAAAAAATGTTGCTAGAAAAAATAAAAAATATTGCAGAACAAAAAACTGTAAAAACAAATAAAAAAAAAAAATAAAACTGTAGAATGGAAAATTTATTAGTTTTCGTGTCCTAACTTCTGAGTAGGCTGTACTGTTCTCACCTAAGTAGTTTCTTTTTAAATTCAGTTGTACTTTTTTTTTTTTTAAATTTATACAATTGTGTACATTAACTTTAAACATTTATACATATTATATACAAATATATATATTTAAACAAAATAAAAATATGTTTAAATGAATAAATTTAATGTATGAATTATTTTAGTTTAGATTTTCATTTTATGTATACAGTTAGTTGGTATTTAAGGAAAATTTTATTTTACTACTAGATTTGAAAACAATTAAATTTAATTTATTTTTAGTTTTAATAAGTGGTTAAGTAAATAAAATGCTAAATTTAATATAAATATAATTGAATTATCTTGTAAAATTTTAAGTTTTCCTTTTAAGTTGCTATCTTTATGAGTTTTTTAACGATTTTGATTATTTTTTAAATTATGTGAAAATGTTTTAATTAACCTAGAGTAGAGAAATTATACTAATGGCCTTTACTCTGAAAAAATAAATAATATAAATTTGCTAATTGAAAGTTAGTAAGTGAATTTCATTTATATTTAATACTAAATTGTGGTTTTGGATAGATAAAATGTGTTTCAAATGAGACGGAAGAATGACAAGGACGTGGAGATTTCTTATTGAATTACTGTAAATTTTAATATAAGAGGGTTCCATATGGGTGAGATATGTCTCAGGGTTTGAGGTCTTAAATTAAATTAACTCTTATAAAAATATTTTTAAACATCTAACGCTTTACCAAATCTATCTAAAACTTTATAACTTAATATCTGAACACAATATGCAATACATTTATAATTTTTGTAGCTGAATTAATAACAAGTCTTTCTAAAATTTCAGTTTTAAATTTGATGTTATTACTTTTGAAAATATATTATTATTATAAAATCATTAAATACAAGATTTAATTTGTAAACTTATCATCAAAGAAAATAAAAAATATTGAATAAGTGCCTATAGTAAAACTTGATTAATAAATAATAATGAATGTATAAGGTTATTTTGAAAAAAATCATTCACATTATTAAATGATTAGAAACCACTTAGTTACGATTTAGTTACAACATAGCATTTAGTTTAATATAACATACAACATCGCATTTACTCAATAATTTATAACATATAACATTGCATTACTGTTGGAAAAAAAAAGAAGACATAATCATTAAATATATTTGATTATGAGAATATAATCCAATGAATATTTATTAAGGATTAAATTTCGAATTCGAATAATGTAGGTGAAGATACAAGGAACATTATTTTAACTACATATATATATATACATATTAAAATAATTATCCATAAACCATTTTCAATTTTTTTTTTCTTATATGTTAATTTTCTTTTTGATTATAAGAAAACTAAATATATCTAATATATATATATTTTATTAAAGAAATATAATTCTAAATTTTATGTCTTTATGTTTTAATATTAAAATTCAAAAAAAAAAAAAAAAAAATAAATTATAGAAAATCTTGTATAAATTCATTGATTATGATTTTTTAAAAAGTTTTCAAATTAAATTTTCACCAATGTTATTAAACATAAATAAATAAAGACTTTGGAAAATAGATTTAAGCGAAAAATTAATGTTATATATATATATATATATATCTGTAAATGATGTGAATAAAATTTCAGGTGTATTACCATGTACAAAAAATATAACAGGTATTTTAAAATTGTGTATGTAAATCTTTAAACGATAAATAAATATAAAAAAATTTTCATAGAAAACTATTAATATACAAATTTTATGTTTTATTTTTAATTTTTTTATTTTTATACCCGTATGACTAAATAGTCAAAGGGTATAATAAGTTTGCCATTACGTTTGTGAAGCAGAGAAGGAAGGGGGGTAGATATAGACTCAAGGGTATGAATCGGATTAGAATCGAAAAATAGTCTATTCGTCCGTCATCACGATAACTCAAAAACTAAAGGAGCTAGGATCTTGAAATTTTCGCAAATTCATTTTTTTCATTTTTAATAACCGTCATCGCAATTTAAATCCGGCCATTTTGGTCCATAGGTTCGGGTAGCTGCCATACAACTTTTTTTTTTATATGAGTATTACTCTGTACCTAATGAAGCTGGGTGTCTGAAATTGTCCGAAATTTTGCCAAAAATAGTTTAGTGTAATGGCCAAAGTTTCTGCAAAATTTGGTTGGTCTACTGCAGATGGTTCGGGTAGCTGCCATACAACTTCTTATTTTATATGAGCATTACTCTGCACCTAATGAAGCTGGGTGTCTGAAATTGTCTGAAATTTTGCCAAAAATAGTTTAGTGTAATGGCCAAAGTTACAGCAAAATTTGGTTGGTCTACTGTAGATGGTTCGAGTAGCTGCCATACAACTTCTTATTTTATATGAGCATTACACTACACCTAATGAAGCTGGGTGTCCTAAATTTTGCCAAAAGTAGTTTAGTTTTATGGCCAAAATTTCTGCAAAATTTGGTTGGTCTACTGCAGATGGTTCGAGTAGCTGCCATACAACTCCTTCTTATATATGAGTATTACACTACACTTAATAAAGCTGTATGTTTGAAATTTTGCCAAAAGTAATTAACTGGAGATGATATAATGTATTTGTTACGATCATACGGGTATCCCAGAGTTGACACAGTCTACTCTACTACACTCTTCCTCGTTTTTTTTTTAATTTTTTTGAAAATAAACTCTATAGTGATGAAGTAAAACTGTTATTTATAAGTTTTCCAATTGTAAATTTATGCTCATGACCATATCCTAACCATGGTTATATTTAAAATAATAAATACTGATTTTATGTTTATTTCATGGATTATGTTGTATTATATTTGAATTATTACTATAGATTTAAAAAAATGAACATTACAAAAAAAAAAACAAATTCAAATCTAATAAAAAAAAAAAAAAAAAAAAAAGAAATTAGAATTTGTACATATTTGTATTTTGTACATTATATTATTTTCTAAGTTGTATATACACTTCAAATTAAAAAAAAATTATAAAGAACGTGCTCATAAATTCTAAACATAATTTTCATGCATTTTTACAAAACAATTTCCTAAGAAATAAAAAAAACAAGTGTTCAGTCAGTACTTTCACAATACAATCATTTGGAGAAAAAAGGGATTATGTCTGAGGAGAATTGTACAATATGTTGTAAAGCATTACCCAAATGTACTCTGATCCTAATGGAAATATAAATTGAGTATCAAATATATGAAAAGTTCGACATAGTGTTAGAAAAACATGGCTCCAATCAAAAGAATTTTATTTATAATTAAAAAAAAAAAAAAAAAAATAAAAATAAAAATTAGAAAAATTAGAATAAATAAAAAAAAAAAAATGAGGAAAAATTGCATTACCATTTACCATAGAAAATTTGGTCAAGTGTGAATATCTAAGAAATTTTCAATTCGCGTTCAATACAAAAGTATAAAATGTTTTTTTTATGTTTAAAATAAACATTAAAAAAAAAAAAAAAAAAATAATCAAATTAAAAGAAAATCAAAGTGTTTTAAATCATTTAAATAAAAACATATAAATATTTCATTTTATTTATTTTTAAAGATATATTATATAGGTACATATATATACATGCGAATACATATTAGTTATGCTAAATTGAGCTCATAAAAAAATAATTATAATAAAAGTAAAACATATCTACGCTCTACATATATGTATATATATATTTCCGCATTTGATTTTGTGGATTTTTTATTTTACATGATGATGAAAAAAGAGCGGAAAATTAAAAAAAGAAAGAAACGAACCACTTGAGACAGAAGTTAAAAAAAAAAAAAAAAACAGAATATAAAAAATGATTTTTTTAAAAAAAAAGTGTATAATAAAAAAATTGAGTTTTTCCTTGTTGGCCTAATTAATTTCGCCGCGTATTTTAATTTTTTTTTTTTGTACGTTATTTACTCACCAATTTAAAAAAAAAAATATAACTAACAGTTTTTTTTAACATTTATTAAAAAAAAATAAAAATTTAATATTTTGTTGTTTTTTTACATTCTGTGGAAAAATCAACAAACATTAAAAAGGCGTGTAAAACGATTTTAATTTCTTACATTTTTTTTTTTTTGTGTTGTACTAATAACAAGGGGAAGAGCGAAGCATATTAATGCTCTAAAGCATAGTTAACCGATGTTTTTTTTCGAATATATAGCGGTATGCAGTTGTTTAGTAAATTGAGACTTCTTGTTTAGTAAAAGTAGCTAATAGAGCTACAGAGTTAGTTGGTCTTTTTTAAATAAGTAAAATGATATCTGAATATTACCATTTCAGTAAGGTGTACCATTATAATTAAACTGAATTATATGGTGCAACTAGTTTTTAGAGAAGCCTTTAGTATAGCTTTTAGTATAGACAGAAATTAACTAAAGTGCAATAAATCAATTTTTATTTGTAAAACTCAAATCTTAGTTCAATTTAAAATTGACAGAGTCAACCTTCTCAAAATCAATTCCTATTAGATGATTTTTGTTTCTGAGTGAAGTTAGAACAAATGTTACAGGCGATATTTGGTCCTTGAATGAGGACAGAGAAACTGTTTGTGGAAGTTTGTAATTTTTAATATATTAAAACTTATAACTTACAGGATATAAGAATCTAGAATCTATAGATTTGGAGGTTATTATCATATCATATCAAGTGCTCACAATAAGTAACAAGGATCTATGGAAACTTGCCAAAGTAGAACCAATTGGGCAAGAGATCAAAGGAAGAAGTGGAAATGGATAGGGCACACACTTAGAAAGCCGCAAGATAACATAGCAAGGGAAGCACTAGAACGGAAACCACAAGGAACCCGAAGACGAGGCCGCCCCAATAACACCTGGAGGCGAACGATATCGGAAGAACTAACCTCAATTGGAAAAACTTGGGAGGGAGCAAAAATAACTGCACCGAATAGAGTCAGATGGAGATGCCTAGTACATATCCTATGATCCCAAGAGGAGTAATAAGGACAAAAAAAAAAATCATAAGTGATCTTTTGAAGAAACGACTTTCTTGGAATTACTTTTTAGCTCCTGACCTATGTTTTCGTAAATTATGTACTAAATTTCGAGCTTAAAAATTCTAAGGCTTTAAAAAATTACGACTAATACCTTTAATAGTATTTCCATACTTCTTATTGGGAAAAACTTAAAAGCATAAAACCGAAAAAAAATTGATTATAAAAAAATAATTCAAAATTAAAAAAAAAAACGATTTCAAAATATTTATTTTTTTTTATTGGTTTGTTTTTAAAATTTTTTTTTTATTTTTTTTTTTTTATTAATTTACAATCATTTTGTTTTTCTTTTTTTATGTTGAATGTATTTTTTCGTCATTAAATATGTTTAATACCTTATAATAAAACAAATAACAAGATCAGACTAACTTTATATATATATATACTTACATATGAATGGGCGATACATATAAGTTGTATATTTCATTCATAAATTGTAAAATCGATTGATTCAAGTGATTTTTTTTGTTGTTTTTGTTGTTTTTTTTTTTAAAATCATGCCAAGTATTGGGTGTATCTGAATAAGTATATATATATATAAATGAATATATATATATATATGTGCATTATGGTACTCATAAACCATTTAAAAACGCATAAAATCGAATTAACTGCGATCAGTGATTTTCCATATATGTATATAAACATTATTCCATTCATAAATGATTCGAATATGGACATACAATTACCCTATAACTTCTCTTCTTACTAACGATTCTTTTAATTGTGGTTTTTATATATATATGTAAGTAAAAGTAAGTAAATATATAAAGACCCTATTGTAATATATATATAGTTGATAGTTGATGATGAATATGTCTTTTTTTTTTATTTTTTGACCAGAAAATCATCGCTTACCTTCTACTGTCTGTTTCATATTTAAATACCAATTTTATATTCTCTTTTGCATATTATGCATGAATTTAAAAAAAAACTTGCATATAAAATAACTGTTATATAGTTGGTGGGTTTAGGTGGCTTCTATTTTAGTTTATTTACACAAAAAACCAAATACCAAGCATTGTGTAAAGTTATTATGTATATATGCAAGTACGTATAATTTGAAATGAACTTTTTGTTTCAGTCTAGTAAGTATGTATTGTGCGTGTGTAGGGGGTTTTATTTTGCGTGGACACGATGTCAGTCGTTTATGCCTAGAAGCTGATTTTGGTTGTTGCTTATTTTTTTTGGACAAAATTATTACAAGATTGTATAATTTTTTGTCCTCCATTGAGGAAAACATTTGATTTACTTCTTAACTAGTATTACATACTGGCTTTTAATTTTTGTAACCGTGTAATATTTTCATAATGGTAACTAATCATTTTTTTGAGTTGATTTTTATTTCAATGATTTAAAAAAAAAAATTGAGTTTTTGGATTTGATTTTTAGATTTAAAATGTCTTCTCGAACATTTTTTAAATGATGTGTGGGTTAAAAAAAAAATGATCACTTGAGTTTTTTGATGACCAAAAATAAAAAAAATTAATAAATTAGTTTGTTGATATAAATAAGCTTAAATCATTATGGGTAATATTTTATAAAAAATAAATTCAAAGAGTACCTATATAAATATAATGATATTAATTATAAAAAAAAAAGCAGAAACTTATAAAAATTATTCAGTTGGGTTGAAGACCGGAAATAGTCGATCAATTTTAGTATTTTAAAAAAATATATAAAGGTAAAAACAGATATGTTCAAATCAAATTTATATATTGACTCAGTATTTTAATATAGAAATTTCACTTCCTAGAATCTATTATAACACTTTGTATAATATATTTTGATGGGGAGAAATTTCATGTTTGATTGAATTTTATACTATGTATGCAATATTAATTAATCAATTATACATAGATTTCAATTTGATTGGAACCAGATTCAATATTTAACCTATCAACATTTTAAAAAGTGACATCTTGAAAATTTTCAATTTTTTTTTTTTTTTAATTTGTGCATTCATCCTATCTTATCAATTCTATATAATTACTTACTATTTATTTGGAAGCCAAAGTGTGCGATTATATGTGTAGAGGAGGAATGCAATTTTAATAGCTGTTAATTCTAGATATTTTATTTAATTTATGTATCAACTACATAGTATATATATATATATGTATTTGGATAAAGTTCGAAAGTATATATAACTGATCGTGTCAATATAAAATCACTCTTCAATTTTTGACATTATAGTGCCGAAAGCATATTTACGAATTACGAGTGCATATATGTATATAAGCAACAAGTGAAAATAGAATTAAAAAAAAAGGCACACAACAATCATACAAATATCACTTTTATCATTTACTTTGAAGAGAGCGTGTTAGTTGTAAATATCTGAAGGCTATTTACGTGTTTCAATTATAAAAACTTTTTATTTTAAGATTTAAAAAACGAAAAAAAACAAAGAAAAGAACAAAAAAAAAGCTGAAGTAGCTAAGATGTCCGGATTTAAAAGAAATGAAAAAAAATAATGCAATTTTCTTAGCTGCTGGTTGCATTGCAATATAATTTTAAATGTTCACTGTTTTTCAATAAATTTTTAGACTTTATATATATATAGTATAATTTTCCATTCATCGAAATCACTTAATTGTTTGTTACAGATGTCTCCCCTTTTGTTTTGGTTTTTTTATAAAAAAAATCAACCTAAACAAATATAACATTGAAGATGGATTGCAATTATTTAAGATTTGATACAGGAATTTTTTTGTAAGATGCAAATTTTTTTGCTGATTTGCTTGCCAAAAAGCCAGAGAACAGTAGCCAGAGTATCTTATCGTTTTGTATATATATACAAATTTCTAAGAAATATAAAAGTAAAAAATAAAAAAATAAAAAACAAATAATTTGTTTCTGCAACAAAATAACTTAATAAAAAAACATCACATACAACATGAAGTTTATATCAAACTTCAAAAGCGAAAAAAAAGATTGAAAATTATATGATGAAATAAAATATGTATGCGCGGCTTCTGTTTTTGTTTAACATTTTAAAAAATTAAAATTGCTGACGAATTACTTTTTAATTTGATTAAAAAACTTAACCAGCATATGAATGATGGGAACTTATAATGAAAATTATAATGAAATAAAAATACAGTCAATCAGTCTCCAAGAGTTGTTTTTTCTTTCAGTTAATTTGAGAACATATTTTTAAGTATTTGTTTCTATTTTGAATTACTTTTGTAATTAGTACTTGTACATAATGTTAGTTTCTTTTAAAAAAGATTCAGACATTCAGATTTTTTTCTATTCTCCGGTCATTATAGAGCAACCTTAGAAATGTTTCTAAAAATTTAAAGTCTTTTGATATTTGAAGTGATTATAAAAAATAAAAATTTTTTTAAAAAAGTAATTTACCTCCATGAAAATCATATCATAACATCTAATCTTTACATTATTACCATTTAATATTTTACTAGCACACCTACCATTAGTCCATTTTTTTAAAAAAATTTTTTAAATCAATTATATTTCTTCGGACTCAGTAGTTAAATATTTCAAGAGTTCATAATGTTAAATATTATACACATTTTCTTTTTAACCCACTATTTATACCCATTAAAATAATCAGATCAGCTGCAGTTCTTCAAGAGTTAAGTCTACATTACTTTTAAACAATTTATTAAAATTTTAATTTAAAAAAAAAAAAAAAATGTTAAGTTTAAAAAAAGTTAAAAAAAAAAAAACGGTAATATAACTGACATTTTTTGAACGTGAGGTCATAACTAATAAAGATCATTAAAGACTCTCCAAAATAGTAAAAAAAAATTCATTTAAGTAGACTTGAAAAACCTTCAAAAAAAAAAAAAAATTATGAAAATTTATGAAAATTATGAGAGACTATTAAATAAATTAAAAAAAAACGAGGAAGAGTGTAGTAGAGTAGACTGTGTCAACTCTGGGATACCCGTATGACCGTAACATATGCATTACATTATCCGGTTAATTACTTTTGGCAAAATTTCAAACATTCAGCTTTAATTAGGTGTAGAATAATGCTCATATAAAAGAAGGAGTTGTATGGCAGCTACTCGAACCCTTTGCATTAGACCAACCAAATTTTGCAGTAACTTTGGCCATTACACTAAACTATTTTTGGCAAAATTTCAGACACCTACCTTCATTTGGTGTAGTGTAATCCTCATATAAAAGAAGGAGTTGTATGGCCGGTAGTCGAACCCTCAGCAGTAGACCAACCAAATTTTGCAATAACTTTGGCCATTACACTAAACTATTTTTTGCAAAATTTCAGACACCCAGCTTTATGAGGTGTAGTGTAAAGCTCATATAAAAGAAGGAGTTGTATGGCAGCTACTCGAACCCTCTGGAGTAGACCAACCAAACTTTGTCGTAACTTTGGCCACTATACTAAACTATTTTTGGCAAATTTTCAGACACGCAGCTTTTATAGGTATAGAGTAATGCTCATATAAAATTAGAAGTTGTATGGCAGGTACTCGAACCCGTGGACCAAAATGGCTGGATAGAAATAGCGATGACGGCTATTGCAAAATAACGAATTTGCGAAAATTTCAAGATCCTAGCTCCATTAGTTTTTGAGTTATCGTGGTAACGGACGGACAGACGGATGGACACACATAGCTAAATCGATTTATTTTTCGATTCTGATCCGATCCATACACTTGAGTCTATATCTACCCCCCTCCTTCTCTGCGTCACAAACGTAATGGCAAATTTATTATACCCTTTGACTATATATTCATACGGGTATAAAAAGTGTATGTATGTAGGTCTATTGTTGAAGGTACCGTTTTATCCGAACCATTTTATGTTGTCTTTTTTTTTTGAGGAAATGAAAATCCTTAAAAGGGATTAAAAAACCGACCGACTGCACTCATTTATAATGAAAAGAATTTACAATGCATTGTTGGGTCATTTGAAAGATCATAACCATGTTTTTGTTTTTTTTTTTTTTTTCTTTTTTTGGAGGAGGAGAAAGTACTTATTTATATTATCTTTTAATCTGTTTTACATAAGAACATATTTGGGGCCTGTTCTTCTTTAGAATTATACCTATAGGATTAAAACATATTATTATTAAAAAAAAAGTAATCCCGCATTATTAATGGAATTATGAAAAGTAATTGTGTAAAAATACTCATACGTGAATTCATTTAAAATGTATTTCTATATACACATATAGGTCTATATATAGTAATAACTCTTTAAATTTAAAAGGTTTTTTTTTCAAAAGCTATTATATATACAATGTATATATATAAATATATCTGAAATATATATATATATATAAAAAAATTATAGCAAAATATTTTAAAGAAACAAAAGAACAATAAAAAGATTTTGTTATTTTGGGTTTCAACCAAGTTTCAACGATCAACGACGATATTGCATAATTTTACTACCTTTTTTTTTTTGTAGGGCACCATTTAAACCTATTTTGTTGTATATTTTTTTTTTTTAAATTTAAACGATTAAATTTTTTAAAAAGCATTGATAATTATTTTTTTAAAGTGTTAGATGCTGTACCATATCCATATATATATATATACAAGATAAGTGTGGTTCAGTATACTTAAAAAACAAAATTGTTTTAGAAACCCACAAAATTCAAAATATATAAAAAAAAAAAATACTTAAGAAAGATGAAAAACAAAAACAGGTCAAAAACAGGCCCTTAGGAAATTTAAAAAAAAAAATTTAAGTACTTATTATTTTCATTTTTTTTAATATTTAATATAGTGGTGGCAGCTATTTTCAGTATTTTGAAATCTTTAATAACCGCAAATTTATGATTTATCTGGCGCAATAATGAAAAAAATCTTATAACTTATAGATATATATATATATATATATTTGATAACATTATTTTAATGGCAATATTAACTCTCAAGCATTAACTCTCTTTTGTAAATTTGTACTATATTTGAAACCCGTACAATATTACAAATCTTATGCATAGCCATATATATATATAAGAAAAAATAAATGGACAATAGCAAATGGGTGTTCAAAATTAATTAAAATGTTTGATTTAAATTAGTCACAAAATTTGATTCAGTTATAAATCTAATAAATTATGTTAGTTCCACTATAGTCATATAATAAAGTGAAACTTATAAGATTTAAAATTTCATAAAATTAAAATATGATATAATTACAAATACAAAGTTTTAAAAATTTCATATACTAATCAATATTACGTATCTAAAAATCCATTAGATATTTATTTCAGGATGCTTAAAATTTAATCAAACTCAGTGATTATATAAAAAAAATATTAGGGCTTATATATATAAAAAACTTAAATGAAAAACTATTAATCAAAATTGGATATTATAAATGAAAACTAATGTACATATATATATATATAAATCGATTATAAAAAAAACAGATTTTTACAAAATATTTAATACTTTAATAATATAGATTAAAAAAAATACAAGGAGAAGGAAATAATTGTGATTAACTTGGAGGATTGGATAAAGGGATTAAAGTGTTTTGATAAGTGATTGAAATTCTGAAAATTGTTACATAAAAACCAAATTCCAATTATTTTGATTATTTCCTGTAATTAAAATTCCAAAACATAATTTTAATTTCAAAAATTCAAAACATATTTTACTTATAAGATATATTTTACAGAACCTAATGTTATAAGTACTTATTATTATACTAAGATTAGTATTATACTTATTTTGACATATTGATATATGTATATTGATTGATCGATTCTGAAAGTACTTAATTTTGAATAAATTAGCCCTTAAGTTGAAATATATTTTTCAAATATTTTATTCTTTTAATAGTCAGAATTCTTATAAGTACATAATCTTCTATATAATCTTTTTAAACCCAAGTAAATAATAGACAAATATTATGTCTAAGACAAAAATATCTTAAAGCTAATAATTTATCTACTATTTGATATTTTAAACACAACGATTATCTTATTTTTTTTTCAAATTCCTTATATCCCTTTTATTACCTTAGGTTATTATAAATAATAATCCAGGATTATAATCCCAGTTACATATTTGGGATAATACTGAGAAATTATTCTCAATAGAGACATTCATAGTATAAACTTACCCTTATATATAGGTCTAACTGTTACAATACCAATATTATTTTGATATGTTGTTGATGATATTGATGGTGATGATGGTGATGATGATGATAATGGTGGTCTTAATACTTGTATTGGTGGTGGGCAATATTTTATACCTTTTGGAAATTTTCTATATATAACAATATTTTGATTATTATCTGTTATTATTATATGATCATTATTTCTATTGGTATTTGTTGATAGAAAATCATGTAATAAATTAATACTATTACTATTATTACTACTATTATTACTATAACTGTTATTATTATAACTATTATTATTTTTATTATTATTATTATTATTATTATTATTTGTTTTTATTATTGATGGTGATGATGTTGAAACAGAAATTTTTGCTGTTACAACAGATATCGCAGAATTATGATCAACAATTGAATTGATTTGATTTGTTGATATTAAAGATGGCGTTTTTATTTGCCAATTATTATAATTATTATTATTAATGGGTTCAGTTGATGTTAAATGATAATTTGTATAATATTGATGTTGATGCTGATGTTGTTGATAATAATGTTGATTTTGTTTTTGATATTGATGTTGTAAAATGTTTGTAGAAGATGTAACAGATTTTTGTGATTGTGATTGATATATTGATTGTATTGATTTATTTGTAGAATTCCTATTGTTATGATTATTATTATTTTTATTATTACTATTACTATTAAAACTAATCTTTGGTGTATTAAATTTTGTTTTTGATATTAATTGATGATTTTTGATAACAGATGATGATGATCTAGATTGATCATAATGATGTTGTTGCAATTGTTGTTGTTGTTGCTGTTGTTGTTGATTTTTATAATGTATATTATTATACGATGTAGATGATGATATTAAATTATTTGAATGAAGTTGATGTTCATTTAAACGTTTTATTGGTGGTACTAATGTTGTATTAAATGGTGTTGTAATACGATTTGATATTTTTGAATAAATTGTTGGTCTCGGCTGATATAATTTATTTTTACGATTTGCATTTGTTGATATACGACTATTTTGATGATTATAAATTGAATGTTTTTTACCAGCTTGATATTTACGACGTAATTTTTTCTTATTATCATTTTTACTGTGATTATGATTATTATTTGATGTTAAAGAATTTAAATTAGGAACATTTTTAACAGGTATAGTAATAGTAGTACTAATTGTTGTAGATATTGGTGTACTTGATAATGTAATATAATTTAATAATGAACGTTTTGTTGAAAATTTTGTTGAATTTATTTTATCATTTAAAAGAACAGACGAACAATCAATTGGATTGTAATGTTGTAAAGTTAAATATAAATGAAATAATAATATTGAATAAATATCTAAACCGAATAAAAATTTTATTTTATGATATTTAAATATAAATTTTTTTCTCATTTTTAATCTATTTTTTTTGTAATTTTATGATAATTATTACACTTTTTTTTTATAAGAACATTTTGTGATTTAATTTTTTTTTGCACTCTGCTTGATTTTCCATTTAACACTTCATATTACATAACATTACACTTAACATTATTCACATTTTTTTAATTTTTATTTTTTATACTAAATTCATTTCAAATAATATTGAAAATTTACAATCTTAGTAATCAAGATAATAAAATATTATGCTTATTTGATTTTGTTAAACTTATCTCAATAAGTTTATTAGTTATCGAATATTAGGAAATACATAATATTAATACTAATTATTTTTGAGTGATAATTTTCTAGTTAATTAAATATGATTTATATGTACGTAATATTCTAAAGTGAGACCCCAAAAAATATCGACTTAAATTTAAGTAATTTGCAAATTTAAAATTAGGACAAATGCAAGAATTACAATTGAAATGGGAATTATAGTTAAATTTGAACCCATATAGAACTGGAGAGCTATAAACCTTATAAGTTTCAATTTAATTAAGATTAAAGACATTTTAATTGCAGTCGGAAAAATTACAAAATTAAATAAAGTTCAAATTTTCACATCAGTCACAATAATAACAAAATGATTTAAAAATTCATCCATCAAAATGTTGCCATATGAAATCATTGACTACTTAAATTAAAAATGAAGATATAAATAGAAAAATGTGTTTTAAATTTAACAAATTTTCACATTTTTATCAAAAAAAACGACATCTATCATCAGTTACAAGAATAAAAAGAAAAAAAAAACGAATATTTAAATTTAAATTAGTTATAAATCATGGTATAATTATCAAACAATGTTAATCGTCTACTATATACCATATTTAACAACAATTTTTGATCTTCAATTATATTTTTCTTATATATATAGGTACAATTATATCAAATAACTTGTATCACAAACTGTTTATTTATTTATAGTTTTAAAGGTAAGTATATATTTGCATTCTATCATTTGTTTTTTGTTTTGTTGTTTTTTATAGAAACGATTATACCTACCGCATTGCAGTAGTTCCATCTAATATATACACATATAATATGTACAAAAATAGAAAATCCAATCAAAATCTCCTTCATACTTTTCATATATATATACTTGTATATAATATATATAAAACTGTAGTACTCAATCATAATCAAATCGTTAAAATTTATTTAATGACAGCATACCAAGATTAAATCTATTGCACGGTCTCGTATTTAACCTGAGTTTGAACTAAATTTTTTTTTTAACTCTAGTTTTTTTTTTGTTTTAGTTTTTATATGATTCTGTAAATCTTCTTCTCTCCTGCTATCCCTCAACACCAAATCAAAACTTCCATTTCTTTTAAAAGAATGGCGAAATTAAAAAAAAACTCTGCTGCATTTTTATTATTACATTTACTGTGATTTCTTTATTTTCAGAAGCTCTAGTGTTCACAGAAGCATAGAAGCATTACGGCGACAGTATAACAAGCAAAAGAAGATGAAATTTTTTATATATATATATTTTTTTTTAAATTTCTAAGTTCTGTCTAAAAACTTCTTTAATACTTTTTATTTCTGGGTTGCAATAATACGACGATGTAATTTACATTCTCTCTTCGAAAAAACCAGATTTTAAACTTTTTGAAAAAATAAAAGAAAGAAAGAAACAACACGAAAAGTATAAAAAAAAAATTAAATTATTTTGCCGATACTTCCCCCGAATTGTTTGTTATTCAAACGCTTAAAGTCTATGATGAGAAGAGATTGTAATCGATCATCGGTAGTTGGTGGTAGCACATAATAAAAACATCTTTTCCATCTTTTATTCTGTACATTTTCTCATCTCTGTTTTTCTGATTATTGAAACTTTTTTAAAAACCGAATTATAAAAAGTCGGTAAAAGAAGATGATCTCTTTCTATATATACATATATATATATATATATAATATATACACATATTTTATGTAATTCTTTTTTTTATTTTGTTCAATATTTTGACACTGAATGATCTTTTTGGCCTTGTGAATAGTAAAGATTTTTATAAGAAACCCCGACCTTCACCGATCTTTAGTTTTTTTATATATAGGTTGATTTATACGGTATGCATTTTGTATTCTATATACATTGTGTCTGTTGCTACAGAATTTTTTTTTTTTGTAGCTTGATGTATCAATTCTACATACTTATAACAAGTAAAGTGCTCCCGTTCTTGCACTCAAGGGTGTTTAGGTATAATTTTTGTTTTTGTAATATCACCACTCCTCTACCAATCAATATTTATTATTTGTTTTGTAGATTAAGCGTACAGCGGTAGTGCAAATGATAGATAAGCCGCTTAAATACCGTAGGGATTTTTTTTTTTTAACTTTTTTTAAAATGATTTAATCGATTTTATTTTTTTTTTAAATTTTTATTTTTTATTTACCTTTTCTTTTATCTCATATTTAAAAAAAATTTTATTAATAAACCAAATAAACAGACTTTAGAAATTAAATCAATATTAGAATCACTTTAAAAAGATTTAGTTCAAAAAAACTATTAAAATATATAAAAATATACTTAAAGAATTTATTAACTAACCATAGATTTAGTAAAAAAAAAAAACAAAAAACTAGAGAAAAGCGCTAAAATAAATTGAGAGTGTAAAGATTTTATCAGCGAAAATAAAAATGTTAGCAACTTTTTAGTAAAAAAAAAAAAGATTGCAAAAAACGTTTCATGTTTAAAATTTTTTTGTTCTTTTTTTTATGGGAAAAATATTGTTTGAAATTTTCGGAAAATAGTAGATTTCAAAAGATGATAGATATAATAAATATGTAGCAAGTTTAGAATAGTGAATGTTAATAAAAGTTTTAATAAAATAAAAAATCAGTCTAGAGTAAAAGCCTGTTCTGGAAATATTAGGAAAAAGTGTGTCATATCTAATTTAATGAATATCATGTAATTATAAACATGGTAAAATACAAGAATAGGGAATAAAAAATAAGAAAAAATATATAAAAGGACCTAACGGTAAACTGAGCAATCCAATAATCATTTATTTTTCAATAACAATAAAATGTTGCATACTTTTAGGGGCCTTTAATTTATTTCCATTGCACATACCTAATTTGAATTTATGTAATTAAAATTAGAATATATATTTGACCTAATACTTTAATTAAACATAATTTTAGAATATACAATCAAGATTCATTACAACTTGTCTTAATAATATCATAAATTCAGAATAAAACTCTGTCTGATTAATTGGATAACAAACTTCATCTAAAATTCTAAGAGTATATCTTAAAATAAATATATAGTATCTTATTAAAGTTCCTACTAAAAACTGTTTTTTGTTGTTAATTTAATGTTTCTACCCTTTAGGAGGCCAAGGTTCGAAAACGGACTGTAGCGCCATAGAAAAAGAATTATTTACTATTGAAATCAAAAATTATTTTAAAAATAAATTTTTGAAAATAGTTTCTCAATTCCTTCGTGTTAGTTTAATTTTCTATTAAATTTCTACATATTAATTCCTAATCAAAAACTTAATCATACTTTCAATTTCAAAAAAAAAATGTTACCAATCATAATTATATTTTCACTAAAAACAGCTTAGTTTCGTAATATTTTATTGAGAAGGGCGTTTTTACCATGCCAAAATATTAAATTGAAAGATTTCCAATAAAAATACTTTATTTATAAAAAAAACAAAATGAAAGTACATTGAACGAAGGAAAAACTTATGAATCATATTAACAATAATAATCTTAACACAGTTGATTTCAATATATAGGTAATATTTTTTTTTTTTCTAAATTTTTGTTTCCTTTTCAATAGAAACCAGAAACCAGAAGCTAGGATCATGATTATTTTTTCTTGTTTAACAGTTTTGCCAATTTACAATCTTGTAGTTTAGTTATTTTTTTTTCGTATTTTTATAACAATTATGTATTTCAGATAAAAAATGTATCCTAAGGATAACTTTTGTCATTTTCTTGTCTTATGCATTGTTTTCAGATTGTTTCTTTGAAATAAATAAATTATGTTGCTTAAATTATATTCAATATGGTTGCTGATGTTGCTGATGGCAAATTAATCGAAACACAAAAAAAGAATCAAAAGGGTTCACCCAGACACAAAAAAAAAAGGTAAAACAGAAAAGAAAATCAAAACTACCAAAAAATTTTTTATATTAATTTTGCAGATTGATTTATTAGAAAAACCAAAGAAATTTAATAGGCTATAATTTAACTAAGAAAATTATTTGATTTTATTTTTTTATGACATATTCCAAAACTTATCATTAAGTTGTTCCATAAATATATGTATATATATATAGATACATTATATCTTAAATTAACAATTTAACTAATAATAATCCTTCAATCCCGTGGATTTAAAAATGTTAAGAAATTTTATCAATTCAATTTTAGCAATTTTAATCAAAACTATTTTAATTCATTTTATTATCATGGATTAAAAAATCAAATTAAATCCGATTTCTTCAATAAAAATTATATAAACATATATAACGCATGGATATATAACTTATATTCTACAAATACATTGTATCTTTTACAGTTAAAATTAAGATACGTATATTTTTATAAAGAATTTCCTATCAAA
The DNA here is from genome assembly GCA_963082915.1 of Dolichopus griseipennis. Taxonomy (NCBI): domain Eukaryota; kingdom Metazoa; phylum Arthropoda; class Insecta; order Diptera; family Dolichopodidae; genus Dolichopus; species Dolichopus griseipennis. Next base: position 1,351,664 of record OY720444.1, on the reverse strand, counting down.
CATCGTTAACCTAAAAAAATACAAAAAAAATAAACTTATATACGAAACTTCATTCCATTAAAATTTTTTTTCAATTAATATTTCAAAGTTTTATACTTTAGAGAGCAAAACCAAAAAAAAAAAAAATAAAATAAACACAGCACCTAACGATTCTGTTAATTAAATTGAATATCTCAATTAACCTCGAGATACTATTCAATTTACTTGTAAGTTATTATAACCATGTACAATTTTACATCAATTTTACAATTTTGTGTGCAACAAACAACGAGCTCCAAAATCAATGAGTGACCATTTTATACTTTAGATACTTTAACTGTTACACCATATTCAACTAACAACTTGTAAAAATTATATTCTTGTGTAATCTTAGATGTTTATTACAATAAAAAAAAAAAAAACTTAGAAAACTACCACCCATTTTATACAAGATATTCTGATCTTTTGGTGAAAGATCTTTAATTTTTTTTTCTTGAAAAAGAATCATTAATCATTAATCAAAAATTGAAAAATATTCTTTTTTAACTTTTATTTTTTTTTTAAAATTCTTTAAAAATTAAAAAAAAAAAAATATCCACTAAATTGCATTTCAAATAAATCACACAGTAAACCGCCCGCAGTTCGTTTTTCGTATTTTACATCTTTTTCTTTATAATCAATTATAGATTTAATTTTTAGAATTTTTTAAAAGAAATGTAAGATTTTTTTTTTTATTATAGATTTAATTAGTTGAAGCACTTAATTTTTTAAAATTAATCTTAAATTACATTATTACATTCATATTGTAAATTCTCATTAAATCAAAACATTTATTATTTATAACATATACACCTTCAATTGAATAATTCAATTATATTTAAAATTCCATAAAACCACGCTAATAATTTTTCGTGAAAATTTGTATATTAATAAGTATGTATCCTATTTTCAAATATTAAAAGTTTTCTTTAAAATTTTACCGTACAAATATACGATTTAATCCCGAATTCCAAATTTATTAATTTTTGGCAAAATTTTTCACATAAAAAAAATACACGCCATTTCTTTCCTTAAATTTTACTTTTATTTTTTTTTTTATTCAATAAAAAAAAAAAAAAATATAAAAATAACTGTTCTTTACGACAGAAAACTTTTAATCCCGTTATGGACCGAATTTACAATAAAAAAAAAAAAACCAAACAAAAAGACAACTAAACGCCATGAAGTCTCGCCATGTACTGAAATGAAATTTATTAAAAGAAAAATATCGACTGTGATCAGTTTTTGTTGTTGTTGTTTTTTTTTTCTTTTAAAATTTTCTTTACTGACTTGTTTAGATGGAATGAATTTCAAATCTTCTAAAATGTTATTTTAAGTCTCCACCCCTCCGCTCTCACCTCTCACTTTACCTCTCTCATCAAATAACAATACAACATGTACCTATATGATCTTATGTGAGGAATTTTATTTTCTATTTGTTTTGTTTTTTTTTTTTTTTCAAAATAACTGTGAAAAATGTTATGTTGTTTTTTTTTATATCCATACATTTCCTTTATATACATATTATATCATATTTAATGTTGCTGGATTATGTTGCGAAAACATTTTATTTGAATAACAGAAATTGTTTAGTATAAAATGTATCAAAGCATACATATAACATTTTGGAGACTTTAAACATTTTTATTTCTTTTTTTTTTTTGTATATTAATGTTTAGATTACACAGGTATGATCTTTTGGATACAGGTAAATTAAAAAAAAAAAAAAAATAAACAAAAAAGTTGAAAATCTTGTTGGAATTTTAATTTAAACAATGATAAGATGCAAATATTTTGACTGTGAATGTTGATAAGTTGATAAGAAATATAATTAAATAGTTGGAAAAAAATTATTAAGACAATAATATATAAAAAGTATTTTATTTAAGTACCTAAGTATATCAGAGATAAAATATTATGTTAATTTGAGAAATTGTATATAGTTTATTTAATTATTTAAAGGAAGTTTACAGGTTTTTTGTAATTTGTAATTTTATATTAAAATAATGTATAAAATTCATCTGGGAATTAATTTCTTAGTTAATATTTTAAGAATCTATATATATACGTAAGCTAATATTTTCCAAGAATCATAAATAAAGGCAATTGATCTGAAAAACTAAATAAAAATTTCAAAATTTGTTTAAAAAACTCATATTTTATACAAATTAACAATAGTGTTATTGTCCAGGTACCAATAGAATTTTTCATATCAATCAATTATTTAGTTTATGTCCATTGAAATTAAGATGAAAACCATATTACAAGTTGTGTATGTAAGATGAAACTAAAGATTTTCAGTGAAAATAGAACAGAATAGAATTTTATGAAAAAAAAAATATACTCATTGTAAATTGAAGAACTTCAACATATCTATATTAGAGTATAGTACACTGTGTATAATTATAACGTCAACAAATGTATAATTTGGTTTAAAAATTACAATTAACTTAATAAATATATATAAGTATGGAATGTAACTACAAACATATTTATTTACTTAGTAAATATAAGTATATATGAAAATATTCATTTCTTTAATATATTCCAGATCAGATCATTCATATAAAATGGGTACATTGATGTTAAGATACATTGTGCAAAACAGCTTAAGACATTCTAATGAATTGCTTTCAAAAGCAATTTTTTTTTTTTAGAATTAATATTGTTTATTGATTTGATCTGTATTTATATTGGATAGATGCATTATTAAAAAGGTGCGAAATCTTCCTGAATATAAACACTAAAAAAAAAAAATTATATCTGCTAGAGCATGCGTCAAAAGTTTTTCATTGAATCTATGATAAGTACAATTGAGTTTTCAAAAGTATATATTATTATGTATACATTGTATTTACTTATAGATTTATAATTTATCTATATTTTATTTGAATTTCCTATCACAGATTCACAATTTTTAAAAGGAATAATATTTTCTTCCGCATCATGAATACATATATAGAATCAATAGAATATGTTAAAATGTATCTACGAGTATATTATTATATAAGGTAGGATATTTACTATATAATTTGTTTTGTTGATTGTTTTTTTTTTTTATATTCTTCAAATAATGCAAGTACTAGAAAACGTTTCTCCCCATAGATACAATAAAAAAGTATCTTTCAGTTTAAATGCAAGTTGAATGAATATGAATATAGATACATATATGTACAAAATACGATTAGAAAGGGCATTGTCTTGATTCAGAATACAAGAAACTAAAAAAAAAAAACAATATTTTATAGAAATATAAAAAAACAAAGAATATAAATAAATTCTAAATAAATTTTTGTTTTTATCTGTGCAACTGCAGTTATACAAATATTTTACACCTTATTTAAGGTGAAGTTATATAAGAAAAGTAAATATTTAATTTAAAATTAAAAAAATATAATATAAAAGAATCTAGTTGTTCATTTTTAGTTTTTTGTTAATATAAAATAGCCCCAAAAGAATAGTTATAGATAATGCCTTTGTTGACAATTGGACCGGAAAGAAGTAAAATGTTATTTATATATATATATTATTTTGTATCTTTATACATTACTTTGTGTGACAGGTGTTTGTTAGTATAAAACATTTATTTAAAAATTTTTAAAAATCTTTTATTTTAACTCTTTAAAGCCAAAACAAATTCCTAATTTTTTTTTAAATATATAGAAATAAAACATGGGCTGTTTATAATTCGTTATTTTATCATTGAAATTTTAAGGAGCAGAGTTTAATTGAATAAATGAAGGAGTTGAGTTTAAATTAAAAATGGTACTCAAGAGTATTTGGTTGGTATTCAAAACTACTCAAAATAGGGTTGTCTAAAAATCGAAATGAAAAACTATTATTGGGATTTTACTGGTTAATAAATAAAGCCTTAATATTTTATTTAATGCGATTTTGGATATTGAGAATTTTGAAATTTTATATATTCATAACTCATAACAAAAGTATTACCTATATAAACTTTATATTTTTCAAATCATTAGTTTATGTACAACTTAAATTTAAACTATTTGTAAATAAATATAATAAAAGCCGAAATCTGAAATTAGAATAGAAATAACTTTTAATCTTGATAACATATATATATATATATATATATATAAATACGTGACCTAAAAAATAAATCTCTCAAGATAAGATATAATATATAATTTAAATAATACTCGAATAATATAATTTTTTAAAAATACTTATCAAGTTATGAGGTACTTAATTTTAAAATGTGATTTAATTTCGGTATTAATGCCATTAATATTGTATAAGAGTAATGGCAACATCAAATTATCCCCACTTGCGCCTACTATTTATGAAACAATCACTAATTAGTTATTAAAACTAATTAATTAATAATATAAAATTCGCAAATTAATTTTTCTAATTTATATTTTAATTGTAAATTAATTTACGAACTTGGAAGGAGTAAAAAAGTGTTTAGAATATCAATTAAAACTTGACATGTATATAGGAATTTAAGTTAAAGAATTTCTAGGAATTTTTATGGATCAAACATGAATTTCTATAGAAACTAATAACCATGTATATTAATTCAATAAATAAAATTTTAAGATATGTATGTATGTTTGTAACATTTGACCTAAAATACAGAATGTTTATTGAATAATTTCTATGCAATAAAATGTGAATCATTTAATGTAGAGTTATTTTGTAGCAAAGCTTTCTGCTATAAGTGTTATACACGACAAAATTCCTTTGGAAATGTATGCACTTGAACTAAATCCTTGTTATGGTGTTTTGTTATAAACCCTTTATAAAATAAATAAATCCCTATAGATACTCTCCATGACTGTTTTATTGATTAAATAATCATTTCTGGATTTAATTTCCAACTTTAAATATTAATATAAAAATTTTTCTGTTATAGAACAGACATAAAGTTCATTGTTTTAATTATCAAAATAAATTTTGTTTTTTTTAAGTTTAATTTTTGTCAGAGTTATTCTAAAAAATTTTGAGAACAAAATTTTAATAGATTTGTTTTTTTTTTTTTTTGTTATTAACATTATTTAAAAAAAAGTTTTAGATAAAATATTAATTTTAATTAATATTTTTACAATTTATTTAGCAGTGTTATATTAGTGTATTTTACAAAATCTATATTTTAACACAATATGAGTTATAACTCAGTGGCAATAATGGAAAAACCCCTCCAACATCTTGGGTTGGGGGATTGGAGTTCTCGTGTTGCACAATTACGAAATATTGCTGAAACTAAAAATGAAGGTGCATTTAGATTGCGACATCAAGCTAGAACACTACGAAATGAAACACGTATTGAAGCTGATTGGTGTAATTATTATACGAATATTGCATTGGCCGATCGAAGAGCTGAAATTGAACGTTGGCGTACAACAATTGAACAAACTTTAAGACGTATTGAAAATGAAATGGCATTGTTGCGCGAAGAGAAAGCTGTTACAGAACGAGAAATACAAGGTAAAAATCAATATGAATGGAATATTATATAGTATTGGATTAAAAAAAATTAAATCAAATTTTCATTATTTTCACTATAGCTATGACTGTACCATTACAAGTTATATCTGAATGTTTGAGTGCAAGAGATTGTCGTTTGGGATCTGAATTGACATACGATGAAACTGATATAGAACTAAAAAAAGAATTATGTATAATTGAAAATAATATGAAACAATTACAAAATCAATGTCAAGCAACATGGGAAAAATTAAATCGATTGGAGGACGTACATTTTAATTTAAATATGGAAGTTGGTAATAAAATTGAAGCTGAAGAATTAGATTCAGCTCAGATTGCTTTAAATAAATATGCAGCATGTATTACTTTTAAGCCAGATGCTATACGAAATCCAAAAAAGTTTGTTAAATTTTTCATAAGTTATCAATTGAATTTAAAAATATCTTTTTCAATAGTTTCATAACATACGAAGCATGGCTTGAGCATACCAAAAGTATGAAACAAATGGCAGATAATGAATTAGCTGATACGTATGCTATTCGTGAATCACTTTTTGTTAGGTAAGTTCTTCTTCTTAAAAAATATTTTAACTGTAAATGTAATTATTTAAAATTCTTAATAGTCGTGAAAAGGCTAAAAATGTTCTTAGAGCACAACAAGATAGATCTGAACACACAATACGTAAAAGAATTTTTGAAATTCAGAGAGCAAGAAATGAATTGGCATGGCAACTCAAAAAGGTGTTTACATTGTTACATTATGTTTAATAATTATTATTTTAATTAAAAAAAAAAAAAACCACTCGTTTGATTTTTACAGTCAACTGAAGAAATGGAAAAAATAAATTGCGAAATAAAAACATTAGAACAAGCATTACTTGACAAAACCAATGCACTTAAATTGGCCGAAACAAGATTAGAAAATCGTGCACAACGTTCTGGTAAAGAATTGTGCTTAGATGAAGCTCATCAAAAACTGGTGGATGAAGTTATACAATTACGAAATATTTGTCGACTTTTAGCTGAAAAGATTGATACTGTTAAAACTAATTTTAATTCATTGGCTGAACATCGATCGAGAATTCAAACAGATTTAAGAAATAAACAGCATGCTCTAATGACAGATATACGTGCATTAGATTTACGTGGTCAATTAAAATCAAAAATTACCGAAACACAAACTGATCGTAACATAAAATTAGTTCAAATGGAAGATGAAATTCCAAAAACATAAAAACAAAACAAAAATATAAACTTAAAATAAAAAAATTTTTCAAAATTTTCTATTAAATAATTATTAAAATTGTAAAAGTACACAAATTTTGTTATTTTTATACTCCTATTTGCCCTATATCACAATTGCACAAGTCATGTGCCATGATTTCCTTGTACCTATACATATTTGATCACATTTTTTTTGTCTTTCACTGTAAACTAATAAAATCTGGTGCAACATTTTCATCTAGATTTTAACAGCAGCAGCTTTACATATTAGAATGTATATGGCGTGCTTTAATACTTACATTGTATATGGATGTCAATTGAAATGTTAATTTTGCAAATATCTTCGTTTTGAATATTCAAAATCTTAGTTGTTGTGTGCAGTGTGATTTAACACACATTTTTTTTTTTTTGGAATTAATGTTCGTTCCAAATAAAGTGCAACAATTTAAAATGCAAATTATTGAAAAATTGTTTTTCTAGGATAGCTATTTTATAAATCATTGCCTAATATGAGAACTACTATTCGATATAGATATATATTAATATATCAGTGCATAATTTAAAATCTATCTGTGACTTAAAAGTAACTATACTTATTTAATTTTGATAGAAATACTGTTCACAAGTGTTAGTTCTAAAAGATCTGAAGCTCGTTTTGGGAAATCCAATTAATAAAACTTAGTTTTGAGGCTTTAAGAGTTTTTGTAGACTTTAAGAAGTCAAGTTAAAATAAAACCATGGCTTGATAAAATAATTATCGAATCCATGAAATTCATTTACTTAAATGGTACCCCTCCCCCCTGTCTCATTCTTCAACAATTCTAATAAATATAAAGTTAACAATCTATTAATAAATATAATCGATGCAATAAATATCAATACATAATATATACATTGCATTGCAAAATCAATATCATAATATATTACTTTCTATTTAAATATTTACTTATATAAAATATCTTTCTAAAAAAAATCCATAACACAATCAAATGAATAGCAAAAATATTTTTAGAAAATTTATAGCCTGATCGGATATTTTCCCTAATATATTATTCCTTTATCAGAAAAAAATATATAGTTACAGTATACACGTCTATTGAAATGAAAATTCCATAAAATTTAAAAATTTTATACACGAGTAATACGTTAAGAGGAAATGAAATTTTTTTATATTAAAGGATTTATGATTTTCTTTTCTTAAATGAAAATTCCAAGCGAAAAACATTTTTCTTCATTTTCCTTTAAAAAAAAAAACTTAAATGAATTCAACTAGATTTACATTTATGATTAGAACGCATATTTCTAATGTGCGATATTGAACTATCGCGCTCTTGAAGAATAGTTTTTTTTTTGTAGCTTCGCTATAACAGAATTTAAAAAAAATATTGCATAACTTTGCATCTGGATCTGCATTCATCATTTAAAATTTAAAAAATATAAAAAAAAAATAAAAACACAATTTTTTCTATTCATAAAAGAAGTTGAAAGCAAGTTATTTTGTTTGTATGTATGTACAATTTACTAGCGTTCACTTCAGCGCCTTATTTAACACATTTTGTATATTTTTTTTAAATATCATACGAACTATGAAATATATTTGTTCAAGTATTGGAAGTTTAGAAGGAACGGCGCCTTAAGGTAAAACCAAAGTGTGTGTGTGCAATGTGCATACAAGATTGAGTGTATTTTTTTCCTGTCTACATCTTTCAACTTTTTTTTTCTGTTTGAGTGTTTTTTTTTTTTTTTTTTTGTTTTTATACCAGCATTGACCTATTGAACTTTTGTTTATATGCTGTATATGTTTTATAGCAGTTATTATATTTCATGCAAACTTTTTTTTTTTTTAAAAAAAGTTATCTGTAAGATAAGAATTAAAGTTAGAGTGTACTTCATTTTTATTTATTAAAAAAAGAAAAATAGCAAAGAAAATGAGCAAATAAATGCATACAATGTAAATATTACATCATAACAAATGACTTATGTATAAAGAGTGAATTAAGTGGCGCAAAACTTATAGTGTACGTTTTTGAGCTTTTGTTCTGAAATTTCAGTTTTAAAGCTTTTCAAGTCGTCAAATATCAATTAAGTAATTCTTTTCAAGTGATTGTACATTAATCTTTAATATGAATAATTTACAAGGGTGGGTAATTGGGGGAGTGTCATTTTATAAATATTTCTTAAAGTTAATAAATATGTATCTTAAGATTCGAATCTAATTTTTAAAAGAACTTTTCGGAATATTTAATAAATCATTATTTAAATTCATAAAATTATCGGATTCTAGACCAATCCCAAATATGGTTTTTGCATTAGAATTGCTAAAACCCTCTTACTTAAAATTTTTAGAACCTCATACTATACCTATTACCTTTTGGTATAATTTCAAGAATTCCATTTAAAATAATAATTCACTTGTATTCTATGAATTTAGAATTATTAGTAATTTTTTTTTCATTTGAAAAAGTTTTGTAAGTGAAACACTCTCCATCTGGTATTTAAGAATTACTTCAGACTATATACAAGTATACAACATGAAAGCAAATTTTTTTTTTCTATTCTACATTAGACTTTTTTAATTTTTTGAATAGAGCTATAGAATCTGTTTTTTTTCTATTAAGAGTTTTTTTTTTTTTTTTTTTAATTTTTTACTTTTAAATATTTCTTTTTTCAAAAAAAAAAATTGTTGTTTTTTTTTTTTTAATTTAAATTTGTTACAAGTGAGTTTAAGATTTACGATTTGTACAACATTAAATCAAAAATAATCAACAAGAACAACAAAAAGAGTAAGTAATAAATAAATGAAAACAACAACAACAACAACATTTGATTTTCTTTTTTGTTTTTTTTTTTTTTTAGTTGTAGTATTGTTTCGAAACAATCTGTGAATTTTGATCGCAAAATGTTTAGCATCACATCGCAATCTTTTAATATACTCGCAATTCTCTCGGGATAAATGTTTTATGTCATGCGATATCATTTTTATAAAATCTATTTTTTTATTTTAATTTTTAGGATAGAAAAATATATAGATAAATATATACATATATATTTAGTATAAATATATTATTTTTAGGATAGAAATATGTATATATACCTACATATAAAACATTTAAAAAAATAGCACAAACACACTATAGTGATTTTTTTTTTTGGACTGTCTAGAAATGAAACACAACTTTATGTCATGAGAGTGCTATAAAACAGAATAAGAAAATAAAAAAAAAATAAAACATTTTTTGACTTTTGTCGGTTCTGTAATCTGTATAGTAGTTAGAAGATAGTGTTGTTGTTATTGTTTTTTTTTTTTTTTCTATTTCATTTCCTTCTAGGTCACAAAAATCTCGTTTCAATTTTGTTTTTTTCTCGCAGATACATATACGAGTATACAATATGTACCTTACTTATATAGATATTTCAAATAATTTCTTTTACTATATAAGATTTTTTTAATTTGTTGCAAACTTGCAATGAAATTTGAAGCGTGCAAAACTTGGATCAATGTCGTATGATAGAAGTTGTTCTTTTTTTTGTAAAAAATTGAAAATTTTTTTTGAGAAAAGTTGTAGAGTTGACTGCTAGAAAAACAAAAATGCACAGATGATGTTGATGTTGATATAATATATAAAAGTGATTCTAACAAATATTACTGATAAAAAGCACAACAAATTGTTTTTTAGTTGCACTGTGTTATTATATTTTTAATGATGTATGAATGAATATAGGATGGACGTGTGTGATGAAGATATAAAAGTGACCGATAAATAGAATTTTTTTGTGTTTTTTGGTTCCTTTTTGTTATAAAAAAGAGTTTATGAAAGATTATTATACTAGTTAAAATATTTTAGAAGATAAGATTAAAGTATATACGTCATATTATATAACAGTTGTGTTTTTTTTTTGCAAAAAAAATTGTATACCTATTCAAAGTTCAAAAAAGATATTAAAAAGGTGGAAAAAGGTGAAACATTTATTAATTTCATGGTGATTGTTTTTCATATGTTAGTTTTGATAAGTTTTTTAAGACAAGTGATGTGAACATTATCGTGTAGGTTATAGCTATGTATATAGGAAATGTTGATAAGAAATTTAAGTTATACGAAACATGTATAGGTTGCTACAAGCTTATTATATAAGCATACAGATCAGAAGAAGATTACTATATATGAGTCACTCTACAGATAGGTATTTAAATTAAGAAGTGCATTGAAAAGTGGTACCTTGGTAAATATAAAGACAAGTGATAGATTTTGATAAATTGTAATTCTGGAATTTAAAAAAAAATTTCAAATCTCATATTGATTTACGATTTTTACGAAATAACTGAATAAATTTTTTTACATTAATAAAAATTTTATTAATTATCCAATACATAAATCACAAACATAATTAATTTACCTAATTTAGAAAAAAAATTATTTCATTAAAAACCAACATAATGTTATGGAACTGTATAGTATAAAATTTCCATGTCTATGTTATATTTAAATCAACATAAAAAAACCCCCACTGATTATGAAAAAAAAAACATAGATTTTTAATTGTCATAACATAGAGAAATTTCATCCCAACATAAAACACAAACCCAAAAGAACAGCAATCAAAACATATATAGGTAATGAAAAGTGGAAGATATTTGAAACAAATTGAAATAAAATCAGCATGCAGATTGTCCTCTAAAAGTATATTTTTTTTTGTGTAGATAGATAGATACCTTGTATCTACCAGATACATAGCAAAAAACAAAAAAAAAACATTCTTAAAAACGTTTTGCTCTATGTCACAACTCACAGCTAGATCAAAAAAAAAATTTAATACACTTAGTGAAAGTTATAAAAAGAAGTTATCATATGAAAATTTATTATGACAGTGCTGAAAATTTTTTTAAATTTAAATTAAGTCGTATACCGCTTCAGTTATATATTTGTGGTTTTGGGTTACTAGATTCTGGATAGATTTTATTAAAATTTCAATATGCTTCCATTTTCTTCATTATCATTAGGTTTTTATACCCGTATGACTATATAGTCAAAGGGTATAATAAATTTGTCATTACGTTTGTGACGCAGAGAAGGAGGGGAGGTAGATATAGACTCAAGTGTATGGATCGGCTCAGAATCGAAAAATAAATCGATTTAGCTATGTATGTCCGTCCGTCATCACGATAACTCAAAAAATAAAGGATCTAGAATTATGAAATTTTCACAAATTCGTTTTTATGCAAAAACCTGAATCGCTATTTAAGTCCAGCCATTTTGGTCCACGGTTTCAAGCACCTGCCATACAACTTCTAATTTTATATGAGCATGACTCTATACTTATGGAAGCTGCGTGTCTGAAATTTTGCCAAAAATAGTTTAGTATAATGGCCAAAGTTACTGCCAAATTTGGTTGGTCTACTGCAGAGGGTTCGAGTAGCTGCCATACAACTCCTTCTTTTATATGATCATTAAACCACACCTGTATTTTTGAAATTTTGCCAAAAGTAATTAACTGGATGATATAATGTATTTGTTACGGTCATACGGGAATCCCAGAGTTGACACAGTCTACTCTACTACACTCTTCCTCTTTTTATTAAATTTATTAAATTCAACTTGAGAAAATTTTTTCCAATGAAAAAAGACTTTTTCAGTTAATTAAAAAAAACACACAATTTAAGACTGTGATTTTTATTGAATAAAAATTGATATACTAAATTTAAAAATATCATAATAAATGATTATCGTTCATCGATTTTTTTTACCATTTTTATTAGTTTTTTACCATTTTTAGAAAGTTATGTAAATTATATGAAAATGAGATGCAAGAATTGGTCATTATTATTTGTTTATTAATGAATCCGAACAACCGATTAAAATCCATATAAATGAGAGAACTGTGTCTGTAGCAAGACAGTAAATTACATAAAAAACGTTATGTTTATCAAAACATAATTTTCGTTGTATATAAAATGTTTTATTATAGTTAAAAATCTATAAAATTTAATCATAGTCAATGTTTTTTTTTTTTTTTTTTTTAATGTTGCAACATAATTAAAATACAATAAAAATTTAAAAGAAGATTATGATGATCTGATGATCTTATTCAAGTATGTCAGTGGTGTGGCGTAATTTAAATTTTATAGGTATATGAATACTTTCCATGGGCGTTTAAATTGATTTGAATTGAACTTTTAAACGAAGGATTTGGGGTTCAAACTTTTTTCAGATTGTATCTAATAAAAATATCATTTATAATTTATGCAATAATAGCACTGCGCATTATAAATTGGAAACTGGGGATACAGCTACCATTCGTCCAATTTGATCCATATTTAATTGAATAAATATAAAACTCACTCGGAAACGGTTGAAATAATATACATACAAAGGTATACTCTGTTTTAACTCTACAGTTTTGTTTTGTTAGTTTACCGTTATAAATATTTTCTACCTCATTTATAGAATTATGTTACGTCACTGCACAAAAATGTTTATTTATTTGATATAATTAAAATATAAATATTGTCAATGCTTTGAAGATTTTATTGAAATACCAATTAAACGGTGTAGAGTTTTAAAGGCGGGTGTTGTAAAGCTTTCAAATATTTTAAAATTTATTTTCATTAGATTAAATTGTGAATGATATAATCGTTAAAAGAATTAAAAAATAAAAAATGTTTATTAATGAAATATATTTTCAAAATTTATATATAGTTTTGTTTTTACTATTATTATTACTTCAATTTTTTTTTTTTTTTAATCAATTTTATCTTAATTACCAATAATTTGAACCATTAAATTCAAAATAATAAAATCCTAAAATAAACATTTTGAATGTATGTAAGTATGTATATGAATTTTTTATTACAATGTTCTTAATTGAAAAAAAAAGTTTTTCAAGATTGTTGAAGTTATTATTATGATTACGAAAAATAAAATGTTTATGATTATTAAAAAATATTTTTAAAATAAGTGTTTCGAATAAGTTTAATAAAATATATAATTAAAAAAATTTTATGCAATTATTTATGGTCTAGCTAGGTACTAAACGATTATTTTCGTTACGTATAGTAACAGTAGTTTAGATAAGTAGTTATATGAAGTAATCAAATTAAGCAATAAAATTATAATGAATTTGTTTGAAAGATATTATTGTCAAGTTTCAGATACAGGCCGGGATTGAAATTGTTTCGTGTTGTACTTTTTGTTGGATTTTGATTTTAATTCAAATTTGGTTTTTCCCGGAAGTAAATCAGAGTAACAAGCGGAATCAGAGTTTAACAATTTATTCCAAAGTGTAGACCTTTTCAAAATTTTGACTTTGTAATCAAGAGAATGGTGACATGTAATCAAACGACGAAATTGGTGTTGTTACATATAATTCTAAACATATATTATAAACGGTAAATTAAATATATATAGTGACCATTCTACTTGAACAGAGATGAAGATTCATTGGTATATTAAACAAATTAAATTAACACTTAGATACGAACTACTTATAATTTTTATTATACATATTTTAATAAATTTATGCGATCAAACATTGTATATACTACCATATAGTAATCTGTTCATTATCTTTCATGTCATTAAATTCTAAACTTTTAAAAACAAACTAGACATTTATACGACATATTAAATTATTAGAATTTTTTAAACAAAACAAGTTTTTAGAAAAATTTTATCGGATTTTTTTTAATATTTAATAAAAAAAATTCTTTTCTATGACAATCCAAAATGTCCATAAAATAATATAACAAAATATGTGTGTCAAAAATTATGAAAACAGATTACTATTAACTGTCCATTAAACTTTTTTGAAAAATAAAACAATTTTTGGGATTAGAGTATATAACTGCAGGTATATTTGAACAATTTTCCTCCCAAGAATTGAATTGATTGAGGCAATGCTTTCGGTTGACTCACTTATAACAATGCATTCAATTGTTCAGTATCTAAATCAAATTAATTGAATTAAATCATATTTTTTATATAGTAAATTGAATTTTATAAATTATATTAAAATTTGTTTAAAATTTAGCTTCTTAACTTTTATATCTGGAGGTATTTAAAATATTGTAATAAATTATATTATCAATTGAAATTAATTGTTAATTCTTGCAATAAATATTCGAATTTTCTAAATAAGTTTACTCAACGTCATTTTTTACTTCCTAGAACTAGGAACTGCCTATAGCTTTTCTAAAAGTATCATTTAAATACTAATTTAACTATTATTTAATTTTATTTAAATTAATTTTCATTGATAGTTTTCCATATTAAATCTCAAAAAAAAAAAACCGGCCTCCAAATTATCATATATAACCAAATAGATATGAAGACTGTGACTTGTTAAATTTATTATACAGATTGTTGCAAATCAATTGCATGTCTTTTAACTAATTTAATAAACAAATTATATATGGATGTAAATTGTAAATTCGTCTATGTAGAATAAGAATTATGATATGTATATATAATATATATATAAAGAACCAGCGCCCACCTTTTGAAAATATATTCTTTTAACAATCAACTCACTGCTTCTTATATTGTAGAATATGAAACGGAAATCAAATAATGAAAAAAAATCTTAAAAATTGTAAATTGAAAATAACAATTTTTTTTTTTGCAGACTTGTAATTGAACACTTAAAGGTATGTCGGAAGTTATTTAACTAAAAATTAAAAAAAAAAAAAAAATTATAATTTATATTTCTTAAATTTTTTGTTAAGTCTTGGCTGCAATCAATGAACATTATAAAGTTAAATTCATTTGAATAGTATCATATAAATTCTATTTTTTTGTAATTTTGGATTCAATGTCCAACAACTGGAGATTTGTTTTTGTTTTTTAATATAATTGTAAATATATGTTACAAAAATTTTTCCAATTTTTTATTTTTTTATTTATTATTATAATGAAATCATACATATCTTTTATGTCGTGAATAACCTAAAGATTTAGATTTTGTTTTTTTTTCATCCAACTTATTTATTCTATCTAGTATCTGTTAGATATCTACTATAGTCCTTTATTTCAATAATAACAGAATTCAGAAAAAAAAACCAAAAATATTACCATCATTAAATACATTTGTTACACATTGCCACTGGCTTATTTACTTTATGAATTTCCTTTTAAATGTATATACAGTTAAAGCTCTCATATACGAACACTCACGGTTCTAAAATTTTTGTCCGCTTATGGGAACTGTCCGGTTAATAGAAAAAATAATTTTTATAACTTTTCTTAAATTCTTTATTAATTTTTTCAAAGGTAGAATTTTAATAGTAAAACAACATAAAAACTAAATAACAAAAGAAAATAAAAATTACTACAAAAACCTAAACAAAAAATTTATTGATTCAATACAGATTAACATTATTTGTTTAAATTACATGCTACTTCCATTCCAGAGTTTAAGAATTAATAGTCTTTTGAAAAAATTTGCTCAGAACCTTTTGAAAAATAAGCAATAAAAAGTACCTCTATGCATTAGGCATACATAATAGTATTCTATCCAATTATGTATGTATTAGATTCTAATATGTAATTATAAAAATTAGAATGCATACCTATAAATAAATAAAATATATTATAATAGTAAATTATAATACAAAATTTGTATTGGATTGGATATTTACACCATATTACTCACATTAAATAAAAAGAGCTTGCTCATAAATTACAAGTGTCCGTTTACGGGAGATTTTTTTGAAAGTTAGAGAATGATTTAAGTGTTCGCGTCCGGTTATTAGAGTGTCCGGTTAAAAGAATGTGTTTTGTATGAAAAATTTAAAAAAAGAATTGGTTTTGAAAAAACTGTCCGTCTTAAAGAGATGTCCGTATATAAGAACGTCCGGCTAAGAGAACTTTCACTGTATATATATACTTTCAGTATATTGAAGTTACAGGACAAATATCTGTGTGGTTTAGATCCAAAATATATAATTGGTTTCTTTGTTATAAAGTAATTTTTTTTGTTTTTTTTTGACTGATCTTATAAGTTATGGTTAACTGGTCGTATCTTGAATTGTGGGTTTTAGAATTGAAAAAAAAATCCAAAAAAAAAATAGATAAAATTTGCAAACTAAAATACAATAAAATAGAATTTTATATTTTATGAGATTGTTAAATAGTTTAATTTGAATCCAATAATAATTTCAAGTTTATTTTATTTTATAGGTTTTTTTTGTTTTGTCTTCTTAAAATACAAGGGGCTCCAGAATTTGAGATCCAAATGACTTCAATGTCTTTTGAATTACAATAATAAGAGAGTAGACCTTAGATTGAAGGGTTTTTTTACTTAATTACAAATCATTTGATTTGGTCTAATTTTTATTAAGTATATTTGAAAACATCCTGTATATTTATAATGAATGAATTAAAATAATACAAAAATAAAACATACCTACATACCTACTTACACCCATGTATATACAAAGCAATTTCATAAATGAAAATTTTATGCAATTTTATGCAAAAAAAACGTTAATTCTCAACATTAGACATACCGTAAATTATTAAATAGATATTGCGGTTGACATTTATGTACATTTTACGATAAGAATTTGGAAAACGAAATAATATATTTACTTTATATACATATATATATGTATTTACATAGGGTTAATATAGAGGGCGCTTATTTTATATTTTAAGACAAAAAAAAAAATAAACAAACTACCAAAGATCATTTTAATGATAGTAATAGACGCAGGCATTGGTTAATTGCGGTTTTGTTACTACTTAGTTTATAAATTTTTAAGTTTCTGCAAAAACTATTTTATAGCAATTCTAATTATCTACAAATTTATTTAAATTTTTTTTTTTAAAGTGCACCAATTATGACTTTTTTTTTTGTTGTAGTTGTATTATGTCATAAATTTGACATTGTGGTATTTTTTTATTATTATTAAAGTTAAAAGATTTAGTGATCAAGCCCCCAAATATAATGTTAAAAATATGGTGAGTAATAATTATGGAATTTGTATTTCATTTGTTTATTATAATTTTACTTACCAGCTTTTATAACAATTAATTATTTAATTGTAAAATTAATATATTTCAAATAATTAATTTTATACTATAACTTTACACAAAGTTAATTTTAAAAAATAATTTATTTCAAGTTTTTTTTTTAGTTTAAGTTTTTATAACTAGTTTAACATAATCGATTAAATTCTGTACTAATAAATTGAATTGAATAATTATTATGATATTTTTATGTTTAAATAATACATGTCAAACATGTCATAATTACAGTTATAAATAATATATTTAAAAATATTAACAGAATTTCTAATCAAAACAAAGACCAAAACTATTAACAACCTTTTTAATTCATTTATTGACATGTTTAACAACTTTATTGCTAGCAACAAATGTATAGAAATAATTTTTATTAAAAAACATGTTTGAAAAGTTGCTGTAGTATATTTTTAAATTTGTGAATTAATATATGTTGCATAATCCATTGAAAATTAAGTACTCGTATGTTATGTTATGTTATATGTTAAATTATTGTATAAACATATACGGTTTGGTGTTAATAAAATGTTAAGTTAATTAGTTTAATTATTAATTTCTTTTATAGTTTTTAGTTAAAAATTATAAGAGGGAAAGGGGGGTTACTAATAATTGAATAAAGTTGAACGTCAAATCGTTTTTATATTAATTTAAAAATAATTTTAAGAATCTGTTGTAACATGTAATATTTAAAAGAGTAATGCTTTAAGATTTTGATTTAAGCAATTCTAGCGTTAATTCCTGATTAGAACTCATTAGAGTACTGAGTACATTTTACAGTGCGAATCAATCTAGTTTCTATAGTACAATAATGAAACATCCGAATATTAGTAAAATAATATAAATACTAATAATAAAAACACAATTTACATACCTTTTTGAGAAACTTTTTACTTTTTTGGAATAACTCCATCACATCCTTCATTACATAACATTTAATATTCACCTACATATGATAATCATTAAGATCTTATCATTCAAACACTTTCATACATTTTTCTATAAGGAAACACTTTATTTAGAAAAAAATTTTTTTTTGTATAAAGTAGGAAAGTCTTAACAACCCAATAACTTTTATTCGTGTAAATATGTATATGAAATTAAAATTTATACAAGGAGTTCGATCGTTCGTTCGTTTTAATTTTGATTTTTCTTTTTGACTTTTAAATTTTGTAGCAAAATAAAATTTTCCAAACATTACATACCTATATACATTTTAAAATAATATCACGTAAAACCACCAACATTAGATTTTTAATTAGAAAAATTTATTATGAGTAAAAATAATATGGTGAAAATTTTTTAAGATAAAAAAAAATATTTTTAAAAAAACATTTTATTTAATTTTTGTGGGTTGAATGAAAAATAATTAATGTAGATTAGGATTAGGATTAAATTCGAACATTTTAAAACATACGAAGAAAAGATGAATTTAATCGGATTTTATTAAATTTGAAACGAATCAAATTATTTTGAAGGTGGTTTATAAATCAATATTAAATTTGAATAATTATTGAAATATTTAATTTATTTTAAAAAAAAGTTCACGTAAAATAATTTTTTTTTAAAAAGTGTTACACGTTAAATTGCAAAAAACTTGCAAAAAAAATTTTCCAAAGAAATAAATCATAATCAATTACACACTTGGATTTGAAAAATAAAAATTGACATTTATATTGATTCGGGTTTTAAAGTGTCAAATATGATTAAGAATACCAATGTATTAAAAAAAGAGCGGCATTTTTTGTTTTTTTTTTTTATTTAATTCTAAATCGATTTTAATTAATTTTTTTAAATATTTAATACAATTATTGATTATGTTTTAAATTAAACACCTTTTGTCACTCAAACGCATTGTCATTTAATTCAATCAATAACTTTTACTTTGCCAGATTGATTTATTATTTATTCACTTCACTTATAAAATGCTTTAATTTTTTTTTTTGTAATATTTTACAACATTATTTCTAAAGTTTTTCAATAGAAAAGAAGAAATTAAACAAGTTTAACACTATAAAAAGTAAGTAGTTTACTATTAATATTGTATTTAACTGAATAGTAGCAGAGTTATAAACAATTGAATTTAAGATTGTTGTTGTTGTAAAGCAGCACTGTTGTTAGAGTTTTTGCAATAAATAAAAACCTCTTTTAATGTTACCACACCGCATTACTTTTAGGTGGTTAACAGCGATTATATTTAAAAAAAAAATAAACGTTCAAACAAAATAAAGTGAATGAAAACAATATCAGAATAAAACAAAATAATTAACCAGATTGTTTTTTTCTGTTATTGATCATAAAATTCAATTGTAAAATCACCTAGACATCTTGGAGCCATTGCAATTTTTAAATTGTATAAAAAAAACAATTTAATCGGAAAATGTTATTTTTTTAGCACATTTTTTAAAATATTTTTAGAAAAATTTAATTAGTGTTGGTTTACATAAATTTAAGATAAATAATAAAATCTAGTACTAAGTTACAGTTTTTTAATAAGAACTTTGGCTGTTTAATTAATTCTCGAAATTTTGCGGAGAGTGTTCAGAAAGTCTTCAGCTTAAGAAAATACGTGAAAGTTCCAAATATATAGAATAAATATTTATTTTTAAAAAAATTTTTCAGCATAGTTTTTAAGTTGGTTTTATTGAAATAGATGAGTAATTACTACAAGTAGGAAATACAATCCGAATATAAAAACAACTATGTATACAATTTGGAACAATTAAATAAAAAAAAAAAAACCAACGGTATCATCTTCAATTATCTTTGTATAATATTTGCCCTAATTGTTCGTTCACCTTAGTAAAGTGATACAAGGAAGGTTGCAAATTATGTTTCCTATTCTATTTGGCCTAAAACAATTACATATTGTAATATGATATTTTTTTTTAAAATTTTTGTTTTGTAACTGAATTGAGGGTGATATATGATTGCAATTTATTTTTAAATGTAAAGATTTATTATGCAATGCTTTAATATTTTGATATGATATATAGTTGTAATGTATTAATAGAAAAATTAAAACAATTAACAATTTATATAAATATGTGCCAAAATAAGAGTAGTTATATATAAAATATAAACCTATTATAGAAAACTGAATAACTAGTTTTCAACCTTTTAACAGTTTAATTTTTACTTTATAACCAGTTTTAAATGCTTTTAACTGTAATTGCTAATGCTTGTTGTACTTGGAAATTAAGATTGGATACTATTTTCAATTTATTTAAAAATTGTTTATATTAGACAATGGCTAGGTCAAAATTGACATTCTAATTCTCAAAAAGCAAAATCAAAAATATTCTATTGAAAACTTAAGCTTTAAATTTCAAAATCGCCATTTTTATCTGGTGCCCTTAGACGAAATTTATTAGAAGGCAAATTTTAAATTTATTTCTAAAATTTTTAATAAATATCACAACTTTTATTGAAATATTAATACATATTTTGTATTATATTCGACAGTTTTTGACTTTGACGGTTAAACACATTCAAAAATAAGATATTATTAGCATAGGTTAAGGCTGACAATAGAAAATTTAGCCTGAAACTATGCAATTTCCTGGTTTATAAAAATTATATAAAAATTTGACTGTATTTGGACGCCTAGTTAGAAATGGACATATTTAGAATGTATTTAGTAAATAACTTCATCTTCATTAACTTTATATAACAAAAACAAATTTGCACTGCTTGGAATGAGTATAGTTATAACATGGCTATAGTCTTTGATTAGAGTTAAGTACAAAGTACGATGAAATTTGTTCAACAATATTTGAAGTTTTTGATGCAAAAATTATTTAAAATAAAATAAATACAATGTTGCATATTAAATTATTAATATCCAGTTACAATCATTTATTTTATTATTGATTTTCTTTTTTTTAATTGCCTGAACATAAATTACTTGCCAATAATTGCCAACTCGCTTACCTTATATCGTAATAAATTAAAATTTACATAACATCATTCTAAATAACATTAAAATGAATTAAAAGAATTATTTGATGACGTATTATAAAGAAAACAAGTTCATAAATTTAAAAAAAAATGTCAGTTTCACTATTTGTTTCCGATTTTTTAGGTTTAATTTACAAGAATAAAATAGGGAATAAATTTCAAGTATTTAAGTAAATGTTTACTTACATACTATTTCTAATGATTTTCATCTTAACAGTAGCAGAAACAATTTCAAAATTACTTAACTCTTATATTAATACATGCTATTAAATATAATGACTAAACTATCTTTAAACACTATTTTTTAACTATAATTTTCTAAGGTAAAAAGTATTGTATCATCAAAGGTGTGTTATAAGAAAACACAATCTTGCACTAGTCAGATTATCAAATTTAAATGTTTTTTTTTTAAACAAATTGAAAGATGGCGTTTTAATATTCTTTTTTAAAATAGATTTAATAATAAAATTGTCTTAATTTTTCATTATGAGGAATATGCGTGTCATTAAACATTCTCATATCAGTTAAAAAACCATGTATCTAGAATTACTCATTTATAATTCAATGAATTTTTTGATTAATATTTTCTACTTAATCCTTTTAAGAACCCATTCAATATATATTACATGCAATTAAAATTTTTAGGACTTTTATATATCAATCTTTTTTTAAAAAAAAAAAATCTACTTTTTTTTGCAATCAAAAAACCAGTCCATAATATGATGGATAAAACCAATTAAAAATGTTTAAATTAAACCATAAAATGTTAACATATTCAAATTTTCTTCCAATTAAAAATGATCTTAAGACAAACAAATCTTAATTTAAATATATAAATACACACACGCATATAGATCCAATTGCACAAATTTAAGAGAAAATCCTCTAAATAAGCAAAAAAAAAACAAATTTTTAAATCATGAAACAACTTTAGAACACTCCTTTCTATACATCACAACTAACCACTCATCAGTCAGATATATACATATATAAAAAAAATAAAATACGCACCTTAACATATATAAATATATATATATATATATCAACCTATGTCACCATCAACATCTAATTCAACATATCAAAAATTAAAAAAAATACGAGTGACAACATTATAAATTAAGACAATTTGCTTAGAAATAGATTATGCAATCTGTTATGGACTTTTACCTTGATAGCGCTTTTCCACTTTTTTAAATAAAATCTATATTCAAATTAATGTAATCAATTTAAAATTATACTAACAACAACAACAACAACGCGAATTAAAACGTAAACGCAAACGGCGAAATTAATTAATTAAAATCTATTTATTCATGTAACCATAGAAATTATACATATGTACATATGTATATATATGAAAATCTTAAAATATAATTTATGTAATTTTCAGTTGCTTGATTATAGAAATTATATTTTAGAGCTATATTTCCCGTTACTGGGCAAACAGTATGTAAGTCTAAAGATATTCACCATAGGTAAATATACATTTTTCTTTGGATGCGTTTTAAAACACTTTAATTAAAAAAAAAAAAAACCGAGAACATATAAACATGAAACTGGAATTAATAAACATTAATTTTATATTTATTTTGTTTTTTAGATATAATTTATTTCATACAGAGATCAACCGCAGACAGAAATAATTTCCTTCATTTCTTTATGAGTAAAATTCAGTCCATTTCAAAGGAAAATTAAAAACAAAAAAAAATTTTGAAATAATTAACATACCTTCACATCCTGCTTCCGTCAATCCATAAAATGTTTCAATACACGTGTCACATTTTAAACCACTAACACCAGATTTGCATTGACATTCACCTGTTATCGGATCACATATTGCATTAACAGATCCATTTACATTACAGTCACATTTTATACAATTTAATTCAATATTCGAATAACCCAATTCACAGCGATCACATTTTTGTCCAGAAAATTGTGGTTTACATAAACATTGACCTGTTTGTGTATCACATACATTTGAAGTTGATCCTAGTTGATTGCAATCACATGCAATACAACCTTGTGATGGATCACCCCAATAACCATATTTACAACGTTCACAATGCCAACCTTCTGTATTGCCTCTGAAAATACATGTATAAATATATAAAAATATTTTGCATTTTAAAAATTTTTTAATTACTGATAAATACTATGCCTTACTAACCTACATTCAATGCATTCACCAGTTAATAAATTGCATGGACCTCCATCACATTGACATGGTAAACATTTTGATCCTAAAACTGTTGGATTACCATAAAACCCATCATCACACCTATAAAAAAAATTGTAATTCAAGAATAAAAGAGAATTGAAATGAATAAAAAACAAATTGAGAACAGTTTTTATATAATATGATTTTTTTTTTATATAATTTGAGTACAGTTTTATTTTATTTGAAAAAAAAATGCACTTACAATTCACAAAAATCACCAATATGACCAAGTGGGCATTGAGTACATACATAAACCGAATTAGAATTTACAATTTTTTCTCCGAAATGGTTTATGTCTCTGCTTATTGTTGTTTTTAATTGACAACTTGGTGAAAAATTATTGCTTTCAATTAAGAGTGGGCATGCACAAGGTTTACAATCATTCGGAGTACCTTGCAATGGATTACCATAGAAACCAACCTTACATCTTTCACATCTGGAAAAAAATTAAAACAAAATTGGTTTGGTATTTTACTTAAAAAATATGAACATATTTTTAATGAGAAAAATAAATTAAGATTTAAAAATTATAAAAGAAAATTTTACCTTTCACCATAGGTATTATGTAAACATTCACCACAAATTCCATTTTCTAAATCACATTTTTCTGAATGCCCATTACAAGGACATTCTATACATTTCCCAATGTTTCCTTCTAAGCTAGAGTTATCATAAATTCGAATATATCCAAAATCACAATTTTCACAAGAAAATCCTTGGTATCCAGGTGGACAAATACATTTTTCAATTAAACCTTGATTTAAAACACCATTTTCAATTTCATAACTTTCATCTTCCTCTAAATTGCCAGCATATAAAATAACTTTTTCCAAAACAGTTTCAGCTTGATCTGTATGAAATGTTCCACGTATTAAAACAGCTTCAATATCAGCTAACACAGACATAAATTGAAATCTTGTAACAGCATCTCCATGATATTCTGAACGTTTCATTTTAGTTACAATATCTTTAACACTTTTTGGTACATGATACCAACCTTTTTCTTTTATTTCAATTTGAATTGCTGCTGTAGAGTATTTATAATCAGCATCACCATATGCAATTTTTAAACCATTACGTCCCATTAAAATTATATCTGGGCCAGATGTTGGTTTACCGCTTGTATCACCACGTATTATAATCCATGAAATTTGTAAAATAAATTTTGAACCATAACTGGTTAAATGATTTCCTAAATATATTGGTGGAGCATACCAATACACTGATTCAATACTTGGTAAATCATACATTCCAAAAATTAAACGTCCACTATCAATATCTATATTCGGATTTGAAAATACTGTACATGACAAATCCGTAACTTTCCAATCATAAAAACTTTGATATATTGAAGTTTTAAGAAGAGCACTGGTACATGATAAACCAACACCAGAACACCAACATTTTTCACATCCCTTAGAATTATCAGTTCTCAGTCCGAAATAACCTAAATTACATTGAGAACACGTTTCACCTTCAACAAACTCTTTACATTGACAATGTTCTTCACATTCACCACCAGCTATAGTGCCCCGTTTATCACAAGCACATTGCTGACAATTTTCACCATAATAACCAGTTAAACAAAATTCACAACGACCGCCTGTAAAACCTTCTTTACATTGACATTCTCCAGTATCAGGATCGCAAACAGCTCCCAAAACATTACAATCACACGGAATACAACCTGCTGTTAAATCTGAATAACTTGGTCTATAAAAACCTGGTTGACATGTTTCACATTTAACTCCGGTTGTATTATCACTACAATTTAAACATATTACACCAAAACTGTCATCATATTCGCATTTATTTGCATGACCATTACATTCACATTGTTCACAAGCGTTATTATCTCGGACTGTACCATCTTTAAAAGGTTTAGCTCTATAACGTGGACAACATTCACTACAATCTTTTCCACAGGTATTATGCGAACATAAACATTGTAAAATTGTACTACTTTCTTGATTTTCTTTCTCACCTTCCATTTCAACTTCAATTGTTTTATTTGCATGTCCATGACAATTTAATCGTCCGCTTATACGTATTTGTTTCAACGAATAGAAACTTCTCTTCATTAATGATTCCGAATCTAAAACACTATTATCTAAATTTGCAATTGAATGCATTCCTTGAAATCTAATCCGTATATATCGTGTTGATATAAATTCTATCAATTCTAAAGATTGTTCCATAGCACCAGGACGATTTTTTAACATTGAAACATGAATTTCACCATTTTCTAATGGATGATCTTTTGCATACTGTGTTGTACAAATAATTTCTTTATCTGTATTGAAAATATATTTACCCGTTTGACCGGACATATTATAACGTCGTTTACAATCAGAATCACTTAAACCAAAATATTGCCATGGTTCATATGTAATATTATCAAATGATTTCTCTAATATCCATGATGCTGGTCTCGGTGAATTAGCAGCCTTCAACATTATAAAATAAATTTGAAAAATCTGAAACGAAAAAGATAAATTAAATTAATTAATTTGAATGATTAAAACTGCAATTAATTTTTTAAAAAAGAAAATAAATATAAAATAAAATATGTAAATAATTAATTACAAAAGAACATCAGTGACCTGATTATCAATGTAACTTCAATGGGTTCTTATATGGTCATAAATTTAAATTTTCTTTAAGCAAAACAATTTAAAAAAAAAAACATTTTTCTCCACACTCTGGGATTTTCTTAAAAAAAATAATTAATTATCCAAAATTTTAGTTCTCCTACAAATTGATTACAAATAAGTTCAAGGGTTGATCGAAATGCACCTAAAATTTATCACTTGTAAAAACAAAAATGTAAACAAATAAATTCTGATAAATAAATCGCATGAATAATAAACGATTTTTCTCTTGTGAGACTTGTGGTGAGTTCAAAAGAATGTACGATTTATTACGTCATGTTCAGTACTCAAGTTTTGGACAATGGTGCGAATGAACAGAGTACCTTATACATTAATTTAAAATTAATTTTGAATTTTCATTTTCCCATATCTTAAAAGTTCATATTGAAAAATCAATACACTGGCATATAATTTGTTTACCGTTAAATGATAAAGTTTAACAGTTGAAAATGATTTTAATTTAAGTTTACAGAATTCATTAACAGTTCAAATCGTTTTACTGTAAAAAAAAACTTTATTTACTTTTAAAGGTAATTGAAACACATACATACATACAAATATATGGTCAGTTGAAATGGAAACATATGCAAGAATTTATTTTAGAATTTGTTATAGAACAATATTGGATAATGTTTTTCATTTTTTGTTGGTTTTTCTAATTTAGAACCCTAAAACATTATTAAAAAGTTTTGGTGGGTGTGATAACTTTCATTCATTGCTTGACTTGGAGTAAAAGAGAAAGAAAATCAAAATAAAAGATAAGATAAAAGAATTGATGCATGTATTATTAAAAATTTTGTATAAAATACCATCACTTGAATATTTCTATTACATTCAATTTGACAATAAGTGGAAATTAATTGTTGGTTTTCCTGTTCTTGGAAATGATAATTGGAAAATTGACAATCTTTGGTGAAAAACAAATAAAAGGCGACGTACAATGCTGTAAACGAGTACGTCTGTAATTGTTGTATAAAAAAAATGTAAAAAAAAAATTTTATACTTGATTAGTTTTTTTTATTAATTTTATTTTAAAAAATCAATTTTAGTTTTTTGAATTTACTTAAAATTAAAAATACTTAAAAATTAATTCTTTTCTCAATGTACATTATGTTTCAATCGACTGCAACTTTACAATAAGTATTGTGTGGGAAATTACATGTTAAACATTCTTCATCAAACCATAAACCAATTGGACAACGTTTTGGTAATGCATTACCATCTAAACACATAAAATATCTATTGCAATGATCATTATTTGGAACTAAACTTTTATTTGGTAAATTTTTACAAATTTCAGATTCTGATGCTTCAGTGGTTGTCACTATTGTTGGAGATTGTTCCGTTGTTGAAGTTGTTGTAACTGGTTCTTGTGTAGTTTCAGTTGGTTTTGGAATTTCTGTAGTAATAGTTGTAGGAATTGCAGTTGTTGTTGTTGTTGAAGTTGTTGTAACTGGTTCTTGCGTAGTTTCAGTTGGTTTTGGAATTTCTGTAGTAGTAGTAGTTGTAGGAATTGTTGTTGTTGTCGTATTTGGAAGTAAAGTTGTTTGTGAATTGCATATTGGGCATGCTCCAGTTAAACATTCTTTTGAAATTTCATCAAATCTTTTCTTATACGGACATAAAAGATCAAGTGGTTCCATACCACCAGTACACATAAAATAACCTCGACAATTTTCAAAATTTTGAAATTTAAAACCAATTGGTTTATTTTTACAGTCTGGTGAAAATGAGGGCGTATCACATGGTGGGCATTGGCCTGTTACACATTCTTTTAAATTTTCATTATATTTTTTAAAAGCTGAACACAAAAATTTAATGGAATATCCAAAATTACAAATTTTGTAACCATCACAGTTATTCGAATCTGATACTTTAGAGAACGGTGGTTTATTTCTGCAATCTGGATCTTTTTGAGCTAATGTATTTCCAATTAATAGAAACAAGACGATATATATTTGAAAATCTATAAATTTAAAAACAACATTTTTTATAGTTTAATTTTCGTCAAAAATTATTTAATAAAAATTAAAATGGATTAAACTTACTTAAAATTCTTAGATTCGATTTTTGAATTAACAACATTTTAAATTTGGTTTTTCCAATATGTAAAGCTAGAAGTTTTCGTCTGTTCCGTAATCTCTCAATTTAAACATTAGTAATTAATTTCTAATTCTAAGTCGTTTATATAGGCAAAGAAAAAAGTTTTTTTTTTTATTGGTGCTTCCAAAGATAAGATTTGATTAACATACGAAAATAACTTCAAAATTTTATAGACTCCATAAATTAAATTGAATAATGAGTAATTTTTATATGAAGTGTTTTTAACAAGTGAACAAAGTTTAAAATTGATTATATTATTAATCACTCCTTTAATGAATAAAATTTAAAAAATATTTAAATGCATACATATTTAATAAATAATATAATAATTTATTCTTAAACTTAAGGTAAAACTTATTTTATAAGGCTTTTTAGATTTTATACACTGTCAACACTGTCGACACCAGCTGCGCAGTCAGCAAACTTTGGGAAATCACATGTTAGTCGATTTTGGTCGAACCATAAACCAACCGGACACCTTCTGGGAACTGCTTTATTCTTAACACACACATAAAATTTATTACAGTGGTCTACATTTGGAATTTTTTCACCATCTGGCTTGTTACGACATCCGGGATCTGATGGATCAACAGTAGTTGTTGAAATTGGTTTTTCAGTAGTTGATATTGTTGTTGTAATTTCAGTAGTTGTTGTTGGAGTTTCAGTTGTTGAAGTGGATCCTTCTGTGGTAGTTGAAGGTTCTACAGTTGTCGATGTTGAACCTTCAGTTGTTGAAGTTGACTTTTCAGTAGTTGATGTAGGCCCTTCTGTGGTTGTTGAAGGTTCTTCAGTTGTTGTTATGGGACCTTCAGTGGTTGAAGTTGGTCCTTCAGTTGTTGAAGTTGGTACTTCAGTGGTTGATGTTGGACCTTCAGTTGTTGAAGTTGGTCCTTCAGTGGTTGATGTTGAACCTTCAGTACTTGATGTAGGTCCTTCTGTGGTTGTTGAAGGTTCATCAGTTGTTGTAATTGGACCTTCAGTTGTTGAAGTTGGTCCTTCAGTGGTTGAAGTTGGGCCTTCTGTACTTGATGTAGGTCCTGCTGTGGTTGTTGAAGGTTCATCAGTTGTTGTAATTGGACCTTCAGTTGTTGAAGTTGGTCCTTCAGTAGTTGATGTTGGACCTTCAGTACTTGATGTAGGTCCTTCTGTGGTTGTTGAAGGTTCATCAGTTGTTGTAATTGGACCTTCAGTTGTTGAAGTTGGTCCTTCAGTAGTTGACGTTGAACCTTCAGTTGTTGAAGTTGACCCTTCAGTAGTTGAAGTAGGTCCTTCTGTGGTTGTTGAAGGTTCTTCAGTTGTTGTTATTGGACCTTCAGTTGTTGAAGTTGGTCCTTCAGTGGATGATGTTGGACCATCAGTTGTTGATGTTGAACCTTCAGTGGTTGAAGTTGGGCCTTCAGTGGTTGATGTTGAACCTTCAGTACTTGATGTAGGTCCTTCTGTGGTTGTTGAAGGTTCATCAGTTGTTGTAATTGGACCTTCAGTTGTTGAAGTTGGTCCTTCAGTAGTTGATGTTGGACCTTCAGTTGTTGAAGTTGACCCTTCAGTAGTTGAAGTAGGTCCTTCTGTGGTTGATGTTGGACTTTCAGTTGTTGAAGTTGGTCCTTCAGTGGTTGATGTTGAACCTTCAGTACTTGATGTAGGTCCTTCTGTGGTTGTTGAAGGTTCATCAGTTGTTGTAATTGGACCTTCAGTTGTTGAAGTTGGTCCTTCAGTGGTTGAAGTTGGGCCTTCAGTACTTGATGTAGGTCCTTCTGTGGTTGTTGAAGGTTCATCAGTTGTTGTAATTGGACCTTCAGTTGTTGAAGTTGGTCCTTCAGTAGTTGATGTTGGACCTTCAGTACTTGATGTAGGTCCTTCTGTGGTTGTTGAAGGTTCATCAGTTGTTGTAATTGGACCTTCAGTTGTTGAAGTTGGTCCTTCAGTAGTTGACGTTGAACCTTCAGTTGTTGAAGTTGACCCTTCAGTAGTTGAAGTAGGTCCTTCTGTGGTTGTTGAAGGTTCATCAGTTGTTGAAGTTGGTCCTTCAGTGGATGATGTTGGACCATCAGTTGTTGATGTTGAACCTTCAGTGGTTGAAGTTGGGCCTTCAGTGGTTGATGTTGAACCTTCAGTACTTGATGTAGGTCCTTCTGTGGTTGTTGAAGGTTCATCAGTTGTTGTAATTGGACCATCAGTTGTTGAAGTTGGTCCTTCAGTAGTTGACGTTGAACCTTCAGTTGTTGAAGTTGACCCTTCAGTAGTTGAAGTCGGTCCTTCTGTGGTTGTTGAAGGTTCATCAGTTGTTGTTATTGGACCTTCAGTTGTTGAAGTTGGTCCTTCAGTGGATGATGTTGGACCATCAGTTGTTGATGTTGAACCTTCAGTGGTTGAAGTTGGGCCTTCAGTGGTTGATGTTGAACCTTCAGTACTTGATGTAGGTCCTTCTGTGGTTGTTGAAGGTTCATCAGTTGTTGTAATTGGACCTTCAGTTGTTATAATTGGACCTTCAGTTGTTGAAGTTGGTCCTTCAGTAGTTGATGTTGGACCTTCAGTACTTGATGTAGGTCCTTCTGTGGTTGTTGAAGGTTCATCAGTTGTTGTAATTGGACCTTCAGTTGTTGAAGTTGGTCCTTCAGTGGTTGATGTTGAACCTTCAGTACTTGATGTAGGTCCTTCTGTGGTTGTTGAAGGTTCATCAGTTGTTGTAATTGGACCTTCAGTTGTTGAAGTTGGTCCTTCAGTAGTTGATGTTGGACCTTCAGTTGTTGATGTTGAACCTTCAGTTGTTGAAGTTGACCCTTCAGTAGTTGAAGTAGGTCCTTCTGTGGTTGTTGAAGGTTCAACAGTTGTTGTTATTGGACCTTCAGTTGTTGAAGTTGGTCCTTCAGTGGATGATGTTGAACCTTCAGTACTTGATGTAGGTTCTTCTGTGGTTGTTGAAGGTTCATCAGTTGTTGTAATTGGACCTTCAGTTGTTGAAGTTGGTCCTTCAGTAGTTGATGTTGGACCTTCAGTTGTTGATGTTGAACCTTCAGTTGTTGAAGTTGACCCTTCAGTAGTTGAAGTAGGTCCTTCTGTGGTTGTTGAAGGTTCATCAGTTGTTGTTATTGGACCTTCAGTTGTTGAAGTTGGTCCTTCAGTGGATGATGTTGGACCATCAGTTGTTGATGTTGAACCTTCAGTGGTTGAAGTTGGGCCTTCAGTGGTTGATGTTGAACCTTCAGTACTTGATGTAGGTCCTTCTGTGGTTGTTGAAGGTTCATCAGTTGTTGTAATTGGACCTTCAGTTGTTGAAGTTGGTCCTTCAGTAGTTGATGTTGGACCTTCAGTTGTTGAAGTTGGTCCTTCAGTGGTTGATGTTGAACCTTCAGTACTTGATGTAGGTCCTTCTGTGGTTGTTGAAGGTTCATCAGTTGTTGTAATTGGACCTTCAGTTGTTGAAGTTGGTCCTTCAGTAGTTGATGTTGGACCTTCAGTTGTTGAAGTTGGTCCTTCAGTGGTTGATGTTGAACCTTCAGTACTTGATGTAGGTCCTTCTGTGGTTGTTGAAGGTTCATCAGTTGTTGTAATTGGACCTTCAGTTGTTGAAGTTGGTCCTTCAGTAGTTGATGTTGGACCTTCAGTTGTTGATGTTGAACCTTCAGTTGTTGAAGATGAACCTTCAGTAGTTGAAGTAGGTCCTTCTGTGGTTGTTGAAGGTTCATCTGTTGTTGTTATTGGACCTTCAGTTGTTGAAGTTGGTCCTTCAGTGGATGATGTTGGACCATCAGTTGTTGATGTTGAACCTTCAGTGGTTGAAGTTGGGCCTTCAGTACTTGATGTAGGTCCTTCTGTGGTTGTTGAAGGTTCATCAGTTGTTGTAATTGGACCTTCAGTTGTTGAAGTTGGTCCTCCAGTGGATGATGTTGGACCATCAGTTGTTGATGTTGAACCTTCAGTGGTTGAAGTTGGGCCTTCAGTACTTGATGTAGGTCCTTCTGTGGTTGTTGAAGGTTCATCAGTAGTTGTAATTGGACTTTCAGTTGTTGAAGTTGGTCCTTCAGTGGTTGAACTTTGGCTTTCAGTACTTGATGTAGGTCCTTCTGTGGTTGTTGAAGGTTCATCAGTTGTTGTAATTGAACCTTCAGTTGTTGAAGTTGGTCCTTCTGTAGTTGATGTTGGACCTTCAGTTGTTGATGTTGAACCTTCAGTTGTTGAAGTTGACCCTTCAGTAGTTGAAGTAGGTCCTTCAGTGGTTGTTGAAGGTTCATCAGTTGTTGTTATTGGACCTTCAGTTGTTGAAGTTGGTCCTTCACTGGTTGATGTTGGCCCTTCAGTACTTGATGTAGGTCCTTCTGTGGTTGTTGAAGGTTCATCAGTTGTTGTTATTGGACCTTCAGTTGTTGAAGTTGGTCCTTCACTGGTTGAAGTTGGCCCTTCAGTACTTGTTGTAGGTCCTTCTGTGGTTGTTGAAGGTTCATCAGTTGTTGTTATTGGACCTTCAGTTGTTGAAGTTGGTCCTTCAGTGGATGATGTTGGACCATCAGTTGTTGATGTTGAACCTTCAGTGGTTGAAGTTGGGCCTTCAGTACTTGATGTAGGTCCTTCTGGGGTTGTTGAAGGTTCATCAGTTGTTGTAATTGGACCTTCAGTTGTTGAAGTTGGTCCTTCAGTGGATGATGTTGGACCATCAGTTGTTGAAGTTGGTCCTTCAGTGGATGATGTTGGACCATCAGTTGTTGATGTTGAACCTTCAGTGGTTGAAGTTGGGCCTTCAGTACTTGATGTAGGTCCTTCTGTGGTTGTTGAAGGTTCATCAGTTGTTGTTATTGGACCTTCAGTTGTTGAAGTTGGTCCTTCAGTGGATGATGTTGGACCATCAGTTGTTGATGTTGAACCTTCAGTGGTTGAAGTTGGGCCTTCAGTACTTGATGTAGGTCCTTCTGTGGTTGTTGAAGGTTCATCAGTTGTTGTAATTGGACCTTCAGTTGTTGAAGTTGGTCCTTCAGTGGATGATGTTGGACCATCAGTTGTTGAAGTTGGTCCTTCAGTGGATGATGTTGGACCATCAGTTGTTGATGTTGAACCTTCAGTGGTTGAAGTTGGGCCTTCAGTACTTGATGTAGGTCCTTCTGTGGTTGTTGAAGGTTCATCAGTTGTTGTAATTGGACCTTCAGTTGTTGAAGTTGGTCCTTCAGTGGATGATGTTGGACCATCAGTTGTTGATGTTGGCCCTTCAGTACTTGATGTAGGTCCTTCTGTGGTTGTTGAAGGTTCATCAGTTGTTGTTATTGGACCTTCAGTTGTTGAAGTTGGTCCTTCACTGGTTGATGTTGGCCCTTCAGTACTTGATGTAGGTCCTTCTGTGGTTGTTGAAGGTTCATCAGTTGTTGTAATTGGACCTTCAGTTGTTGAAGTTGGTCCTTCAGTGGATGATGTTGGACCATCAGTTGTTGATGTTGGCCCTTCAGTACTTGATGTAGGGCCTTCTGTGGTTGTTGAAGGTTCATCAGTTGTTGTTATTGGACCTTCAGTTGTTGAAGTTGGTCCTTCAGTGGTTGATGTTGGACCTTCAGTTGTTGAAGTTGACCCTTCAGTTGTTGAAGTTGACCCTTCAGTAGTTGAAGTAGGTCCTTCTGTGGTTGTTGAAGGTTCATCAGTTGTTGTAATTGGACCTTCAGTTGTTGAAGTTGGTCCTTCAGTGGATGATGTTGGACCATCAGTTGTTGATGTTGGCCCTTCAGTACTTGATGTAGGTCCTTCTGTGGTTGTTGAAGGTTCATCAGTTGTTGTTATTGGACCTTCAGTTGTTGAAGTTGGTCCTTCACTGGTTGAAGTTGGCCCTTCAGTACTTGTTGTAGGTCCTTCTGTGGTGGTTGAAGGTTCATCAGTTGTTGTAATTGGACCTTCAGTTGTTGAAGTTGGTCCTTCAGTTGTTGAAGTTGAACCTTCAGTAGTTGAAGTAGGTCCTTCTGTGGTTGTTGAAGGTTCATCTGTTGTTGTTATTGGACCTTCAGTTGTTGAAGTTGGTCCTTCAGTGGATGATGTTGGACCATCAGTTGTTGATGTTGAACCTTCAGTGGTTGAAGTTGGGCCTTCAGTACTTGATGTAGGTCCTTCTGTGGTTGTTGAAGGTTCATCAGTTGTTGTAATTGGACCTTCAGTTGTTGAAGTTGGTCCTTCAGTGGATGATGTTGGACCATCAGTTGTTGATGTTGGCCCTTCAGTACTTGATGTAGGTCCTTCTGTGATTGTTGAAGGTTCATCAGTTGTTGTTATTGGACCTTCAGTTGTTGAAGTTGGTCCTTCACTGGTTGAAGTTGGCCCTTCAGTACTTGATGTAGGTCCTTCTGTGGTGGTTGAAGGTTCATCAGTTGTTGTAATTGGACCTTCAGTTGTTGAAGTTGGTCCTTCAGTTGTTGAAGTTGAACCTTCAGTAGTTGAAGTAGGTCCTTCTGTGGTTGTTGAAGGTTCATCTGTTGTTGTTATTGGACCTTCAGTTGTTGAAGTTGGTCCTTCAGTGGATGATGTTGGACCATCAGTTGTTGATGTTGAACCTTCAGTGGTTGAAGTTGGGCCTTCAGTACTTGATGTAGGTCCTTCTGTGGTTGTTGAAGGTTCATCAGTTGTTGTAATTGGACCTTCAGTTGTTGAAGTTGGTCCTTCAGTGGATGATGTTGGACCATCAGTTGTTGATGTTGAACCTTCAGTGGTTGAAGTTGGGCCTTCAGTACTTGATGTAGGTCCTTCTGTGGTTGTTGAAGGTTCATCAGTAGTTGTAATTGGACTTTCAGTTGTTGAAGTTGGTCCTTCAGTGGTTGAAGTTGGGCGTTCAGTACTTGATGTAGGTCCTTCTGTGGTGGTTGAAGGTTCATCAGTTGTTGTTATTGGACCTTCAGTTGTTGAAGTTGGTCCTTCAGTGGATGATGTTGAACCTTCAGTACTTGATGTAGGTCCTTCTGTGGTTGTTGAAGGTTCATCAGTTGTTGTAATTGGACCTTCAGTTGTTGAAGTTGGTCCTTCAGTAGTTGATGTTGGACCTTCAGTTGTTGATGTTGAACCTTCAGTGGTTGTTGAAGGTTCATCAGTTGTTGTAATTGGACCTTCAGTTGTTGAAGTTGGTCCTTCAGTGGTTGATGTTGAACCTTCAGTACTTGATGTAGGTCCTTCTGTGGTTGTTGAAGGTTCATCTGTTGTTGTAATTGGACCTTCAGTTGTTGAAGTTGGTCCTTCAGTAGTTGATGTTGGACCTTCAGTTGTTGATGTTGAACCTTCAGTTGTTGAAGTTGACCCTTCAGTAGTTGAAGTAGGTCCTTCTGTGGTTGTTGAAGGTTCATCAGTTGTTGTAATTGGACCTTCAGTTGTTGAAGTTGGTCCTTCAGTGGATGATG
Source organism: Dolichopus griseipennis (assembly GCA_963082915.1). Lineage (NCBI taxonomy): Eukaryota > Metazoa > Arthropoda > Insecta > Diptera > Dolichopodidae > Dolichopus > Dolichopus griseipennis. Next base: position 1,315,667 of record OY720444.1, on the reverse strand, counting down.
TTGGACCATCAGTTGTTGATGTTGAACCTTCAGTGGTTGAAGTTGGGCCTTCAGTACTTGATGTAGGTCCTTCTGTGGTTGTTGAAGGTTCATCAGTAGTTGTAATTGGACTTTCAGTTGTTGAAGTTGGTCCTTCAGTGGTTGAAGTTGGGCCTTCAGAACTTGATGTAGGTCCTTCTGTGGTTGTTGAAGGTTCATCAGTTGTTGTTATTGGACCTTCAGTTGTTGAAGTTGGTCCTTCAGTGGATGATGTTGAACCTTCAGTACTTGATGTAGGTCCTTCTGTGGTTGTTGAAGGTTCATCAGTTGTTGTAATTGGACCTTCAGTTGTTGAAGTTGGTCCTTCAGTGGTTGATGTTGGTCTTTCAGTGGTTGATGTTGGACCTTCAGTTGTTGAAGTTGACCCTTCTGTAGTTGAAGTAGGTTCATCTGTTGTGGTAATTGGACCTTCAGTTGTTGAAGTTGGTCCTTCAGTGGTTGATGTTGGACCTTCAGTTGTTGATGTTGAACTTTCAGTTGTTGAAGTTGGGCCTTCAGTACTTGATGTAGGTCCTTCTGTGGTTGTTGAAGGTTCATCAGTTGTTGTAATTGGACCTTCAGTTGTTGAAGTTGGTCCTTCAGTGGTTGAAGTTGAACTTTCTGTTGTTGTTGTTATTGGAGGTGGTAATGTTGTTATAATATTACAGGGCGGACATTTGCCAGGTACACATTTTTTTGTAAATTCGTCAAACTTTGTTCCATATGGACATATCTGTGGATAGATACGTCCATGTATACATACTAAATATCCATGACAATCTTCAGGATCTTGTAATTTATATCCCATTGGTTTGCCCTCACATTCTGAATTTGTAGCAATGGTATTACTAACTAATACCAATGTAATTGTGAGAAGAAAAAAATCTGAAAATCACTAATTTAGCATTTCTCTTTATTATTTAATTAAAATTTAAAAATCACTTACTTTTCATAATTTTTTTTTTCTTTTATATTAATTCAAACACTTTTTTCTTTATTTTAATAAAATTTTACTTATTTTAAAATTTACAATTTATTAGTATATTCGTTCGTTTGTTACAAAGTTTTAATTTAATTAAACTCAATTCCAATGAAATACTACTTATTTATATGGAATAAAAATAATAAATTTTTAATTAAATTCTGAAGAATTGATATAAAAAAATGCCTTATCTTAAGATTATCTTTATAATTTTATACATTATAATTAATTGATTTATATATCAAAAACAATTTTATTTAAAAGTAAGTTTAAAAACCACTTCTAATAACATAATATTTAAAAATTGATAAAATATTATCAAGATTTTAAATAAAAAAAAAATGATTTTTTAATTGAATTCATAGGAAAGATTGTTTTTTTAGTAATTATTTAAATATTTAATTTACGTTTTTATGGAAAGTATTCTTAGTAAATATTTGTAGGTACTTTTAGATAGATTTGTTCAAACAGTTACCTATATATTTATTTTTAACCAATTAATCTAAAAAATCATTTCAATCCTTAACTTAATTTTTTTTTTTGCAGTATTTTAATAATTATTATTATTATTACTAAATTAATTACAAAATTTTTAATTTAATTTAATTACTTTATCCTATACCCATATTACTTTTCCCTAAATAAGACTTTGTAACATTAAAGTTAAATTAAAAAAACCCTTAAAAATTAATTTAAAAATAAAACACGTTAAATTTAAAAATTGTAAAAAATTTTATTAATGTTATCAAAATACAGAAAAAAAAAGTAGTAATTACTTAACAATATAAAAAAAATTTTATGAATTAATTACATATTAATATTTTAATTATTTTTTTTATAAATTCCTTTTTTTTTTTTTTTTGAAATTATCTTAAGATAAAGGCTAAAAAAAAACTTATCTACATATTTAAAATTATAAAAAACTAAACAACAACAACAATTCTATATAAAAAAATAAATGTAGTTAATAAAATTAAATGGAATAACACCGGAAATCAATTGAAAAAATTAATGGGAATTTCGTTAATCTTAATGAGTAATATTATGGTATAATAGAATAAAATTAATATTATAATATAATATAGTCTACTTGATTATTATTATTTATTATATGATTAAATCTTATCAATTTAAATAACTTATTATTTTTATTTTTACTTTTTGTATTATATGTTTATTGTATTTATTGATAAAAAATTTTGCAAAAATTTATTAATTAATTTAAATTTTTAAAAAATATTTCGAATTTAAAGTACCTGTGTTTAAATAACTAGAAAGTTGAGCGTCTTTTAATTAACCGGGAAATAGATAGGATCGCAGTTAATTTATTGTTTTGATTTAAAATTTTATTTCAAGGGTGTTAAAATTTTCTTATTTATATGGAAAATTAATTTAAAGTTAGTTTTTCATATTTAAATCGTTTATAGTTCAGATTGGATAAAAATACTACATTTAAATTATCGAAGTCAATTGCGTCTTCAAACAGTATTTGATTAAAAATTACGTTTAAATTTAAAAGAAAAAAGAAAGTGATTAATAAAACTATTCAATAAAATTAAATATTAAACAAAATTATATTGAATTTCATTTAAGAATTAGTTATTAATCGTTGGGACATAATAATAAAACAATGTGTCCTAAATGTGTCCCAAATGTGTCTTCTTTTAATAAAACCATTCAATAAAACTAAATATTAAATAAAATTACATTGAATTTCATTTAAGAATTAGTTATTAATAGTTGGGACATAATAATAAAACAATGTGTCCTAAATGTGTCCTAAATGTGTCTTCTTTTTGATAATAGTTACAAATGTCTTTAAAATTCAATAATAATTTTATTGATTGATTTTATTGATTAATTCCAGTTAAAATGAATGCAAAATTTATAATTCAAATCATTTATACTGATTTATGCTGTAATAAATTTATATATCGTATTAATTTCTAATTTTTGAATTATTATATACTTTTAATTGAACTTGCCTGTGTCTATGGCTTTATTTTTCATTCTGTCAGTTAGTGATACATTTTTTTAATAATAATAATAAAAATTGATAGAATTAAAATGTTCTAAATAATAAATAAAGTTAATGACTTGTTCTATACTTTGGAATACTTGGGATATTTAGAAAATTTCTTTTACAAATTCAATAATCAAAACACATAATTAGTAAAGTATTTAAAAAATTCCTTTAATATTATGATGAATAGTCATAATATATAAGCATAGCGGTAGCGATCAGTTAATAATTCCGAACAGCTTCTGAATTAATTATAAAAATTGTACAAATCAAAATTAAAATTTTATACTCCAACACTTGTTCACTCTATATTTAGTAGCCTGGTGTGACTATTATTGGAATTATATTTAATTTCTTTTAATTGTATATTAAAAATACATAAAATATAAAAAAATAAAAACAAATTATTTTGTTTTTTAATAAATCATTTTTTTTTTTTATATTTCATTTTCTAAAAATCTTGTAAAAATTTACAATTTATTATAGACAGATACAAAATTTATGATTATTATCGTATTATTGCAATTTTTTTAAGTTTTGTATTTCTGTTTTTAATTCCAAATTCCAATTCAAAACATACATATGTATATAATTTCGTGGATGAGGTCTTATTGTTTGGTGTCGTCGTCAGTCGGGCACAGTTGTTATTCAGTAATTGATTTCTTTATTTGGACGTATTTCACGAGACTATTAATATTTCAGTAGTGTTTTCAAAATTTAAAATTCCGTGCTGTTTTTTTTTTTTTTTAAAAAATCACAAATAAATTAGCAAAATGTATGTTTAAACGTATGTAATACAGTATGTATTGTATTCATGAGCTACCTATATTTATAAAACAAATATATATAAATATATATGTACATAAGTTTAAGTAAGAAATATCAGGCACAATAAAATCAATTCGTATGGCATAGACATTTTAGACATATTGCAAAGCTATACATGGAATTTACAATTTTGAGGGTGGTTAATTAGATATGGAACGCACGTATAAATTTTCAAACAATTTATTAAGAAATTAAAAATAAATATTAAAAAAAAAAATGCAAGTTAATTTATATTTGTGAGAATTTACGAAATTAATTTAAAAACTAAATTAATTTTCACTTTAATCAATTCAGTTCATTCAGTTTTTATTGTTTTTAGTGTAGAAGACCTTCTGTCTAAAATCATTTCCTTTTTTTGCATATTAAAAATTTTTAACAGCAACTTTGTATACATATTAGTTTAAATTTAAAAGATACAAAGGAATTCCAGTAAAAAATTTAAAAAATGAATTCCACTAAAATTTAATGAAAAAATAAAAACAAAAAAGTCAAATTAAAAAATATGGATGAGACCCAGACCAGACCAGACCAGACCACCCATTATGTTTTATCTTCTGCAAATGATTTCATTTAATTTTATTTACATATTAATAACATAAGCTATATATATATATACACGATATTGATGAATGTTTTTATCTTGTAAATTTAAAATTTTTTTTTTTATTTTTTTTTTGGTTTTATTACGCAAAATAACACCAAAAGGCAGAAAAAGACAACACTATAACATAAAAGATTATTAATATCAATTGAAAAATAAAAACCCTTTTGCTGTCAACTCTATAATTTTAAATAAACAATTACTTATTTAGATTGTAAAAAATTGTAAATAACTAAATTTTGCAAATGAATCTTCTCACTATACATCTGAAGAATTTACAAGATATATACAGGGTGTCCGAGACTCAAGTACTCGCACTACACTCCAGGGATTGGAGGCATTAAAACAAACAAAAAATTGTACTGGTGGTAGGGGGGAGGGGGAGAGTCTATTGTGGACCCTTTTCGAGATATGAGGGATTAAAGATTTAAGGAGACTTTTCATAAAAAAATCAATAACTTTTGAACAGCTTTCACAACCTTCATAACGTTGCAAATGTTGGGTATATGGGGATTATTAGTACACAAAAATTAAAGCTGACAACTTCCTCTACAAAATGCATTTTTTTTTATCTCTCTACAGGAACCCCTCCTCCAGTAAAATTTTTTGTTTGTTTTAATGCCTCCAATCACTGAGTGTAGTACGCGTACTTGAGTCTCGGACACCCTGCATATATATATATAAATTTTGTAATAATTGTACTATATGTTAATATTCCATTTTGCATTCAATTTTGGAATTAATGGAATTTGCCTCAAGGATTCAATAAATTTCCAATTATTATACAATGAAATTGATTGATTTTACTAAATTATTTATTTAATACGCGATTTAAAGGACTCGACTGCAAATATAATAAATCTTTTGGAAAATTATAATTAAAATAAAATTTAACATATGAATAAATAAAATTTAATTAATAAAACACTATTTTTTATTAAATTTATTTGTCTTTTTTAATTTTTTTTTTAATTTAAAAGTTTTTCAAAAATAATTAAAGTTCACAAAGTTCTAATAAAAAAAACTCTATAAAGGTAAGGAAGAAACTTCTGGTGGATTATCAAAAAAAAGCTGTTACCGAATAAGTATTGGTCATTAAATCCCAAATCTGACTAATGGTGTGTCTTTGATATGGAAAGTCTCGGGTTCAAACACCGGTCAGATCATATCTAATAAAAAATATCGTAAAATTGTATAATTATATCGAAATAGTTAATATCGTAATTTAAGTTAAGATTTAATATAAATATATAAATTACTCTTGTGTAGGATAATAGATGGCGCTCAAAATTAATATTTGTGTATTTATAATCTAATGCAATAGTTACAGCCGAGTAAACAACGACTTAATGAATATAACAATTAAGGAAATTGAAGCCTAGTTTAAATATATTCACTATATTTCTTAAAGGAGTGGAAAAGGAATAAAAAAAAAATGATATTCCAAAGACAAAATTCTCTAGAACAAAATTCCCAGAGACAAAATTCACAATAAAATATTATATTTTATTCTATAGAATGGGAATATCGCGATCCTGAATAAAACACTTGTTTTCTTGGGATTTTGTTTTTAGGAATTTTGTCTTACGGGCTTTTTTTGGGGAATTTTGTTTTAGTGGAGATTCCGTCCGTACCCCATCAAATAAAAGTATTTATACAAAGTGATTAATACAATTAAAAATCTTACTTTTTAATATTTCCCCCCTCAAATTAAAAAAAAATTTAAAACTAAATAAAGATGTTGTGCAATTCATCAATTTTCTATCATATTAAAATGAAACAAAAAAATACAGTTGTTAATTTCATTCAGAAATTTAATTTCCCGGAATAATATTTTGATTTTAATTTTCCATTTTCATATTTCATCGCACCTTTTAACTCATTAACAATAATATGTTAATTATTTCTAGACATATTATTTTTTTAGTTTTTTTAAAAAAAATTATGTAGTCATAAATATGTTAAAAAACATTTTTTAAATATTTTCTAAAATTGGAACTATAATTTATATCAATAAATATCCACGTAATTTTCGAAAATATCACACTTCTGTCTGAATATCAACTCAACTACTAGAACGTTTTTTTTTTTTTAATTTTTAATTTATTGACTTTGAACAATTTTAATTGATGTGTTACACATTTTGTATAAAATTTTTATGTTCAAGTACAAAATTCTTATCACTAAGTAGTACAGATCAAATATAGTACTTATATATATAGTTAATTTTCAAGTGGTTTTGACTTAAAGTATAATTATAAATTATTGAATGAAATAATAATTAATACCTACTTGTTTGTACATTAATCTATTTGAACTAGATTAAAATTTTGAACAATATAGTGTCTGAACAAATATTATAAAAATCGATTATTATTTAAAATATTAAAATTAAAAAAAAAATCCATAAATTTTAATATTATAATTTTCAACAACAATTGTAACATTCGAAATTGCTTTTCATTTCAAGAAAAAACTTCAAAAAAAATTTCCCGCCTCAAATCTTACTCAGGTAAAGATCGACAACGCATAAAAATAAAAAAACAACAAGAAAATCAAAGACTCTAAAATAAATATCCCAGATGGAGACCATATTCTGAAGTTTTGAAATCTTAAATAACTAAATTATATAAATGAAATCATAAGGACTATGGGTACATTTTGATTCCGAATTGTTTGCATCTAATTTGTGAAAATGACTCTTGTAATTATGAACTGCGGGAATAAAAGTGAGGGAACGACGGGTTGCACATTGTATGCAATTACCAAATGATTTGTTAGAATTTGGTAAGAAAACAATAATATTTAAACAAAATTTGGATTTGTTTTATAAAATTGTTTTTTTTTTTTTCAAATAAGATTCCTCGACTCTCGAATGAGTTTCAACTTCGAGTGTTTTTTTTTGGGTTGACAAACAACAGACTTTTTAACAAGAAAAATGTGTTAATTTAAGAACTTGAGAGAAAAAAATAAAAAAAATAAATCTTCCCCTATGTTTTTAATAAAAATATTATCGGAATTTACAAAAAAAAACAAAATTAAAAAAAAAAATTGAATGAAAAATTATTTTGTTTTTTCCTTTTTAAGTTTTGAAAATATTATTGACATTAAATGAACACGTCAAATAAAAACATCGATAAAAAAATTATAATTTTTTTTTTTGTTGTTTTAATTAAAAACACAAACAAATTTCGACAATCTAAAAATGAGAATCGGATTTTTTTGAAAATATTATAGAAAAACAAAATTTCGATATCATTCAAGTTAAATGACAGATAAATTAATACAATGTCAAGTTGTATTCTACTTAGCGTTTTGTCTGTTGTTTAATGTGCATGGGTTTTGTCTGTGGTAATGTGTGATGGGTTTTAAATTAAATTGCAAATTTTAAGAATAGACTGAAACGAAAGCCTATGGGATTCGAAAATAGTTCCTCAAGAAATAAGACTAATTTGGTTTTACTTACTATTGTACACAGAAATAAAGTCTTAATTACATAAGTTCAAAATTCGTCCCTATTTGATGCCTTGAATAGGATAAGAAATCTATTGGACTTTCCCATAAATCGAACAATTGAATCTAAAGATATTGGTGCATTATTACAGAATTCAGGATCTTACTAGGAATAGGAAGTATTATGGATATTTTAAAGTTCATAATAATGCAAATCAAAAATTTTAAGAAAATATTGTATGTGTAAGATTTAACTAAATTTCAGAAGAATATTAAAATTTTTGCCAGTTTATACCATACCCGATGATTCCATAATATTAAATTTCCTAAACCTAATTTCCTCAAACCTCTCCACGTATCCTTTATTTGAGAACAAAATACACATTTATATTATAAGACCCTTTTTAAAGTTCGATTTTAAAGGGACTTGATTTCAATATGTTAAGAACTCAAACAACCCAAAGGAAGTCCGTACATTTGCCGCCTTTCGAAGCTTTCGAAGTTAAAAGAGTATATTGACTTATCGAGATATTGAATTTAAAGATTTCATTCGATTTATTAAAAGAGTATATTGACTTATCGAGATATTGAATTTAAAGATTTCATTCGATTTATTAATTTTGATTAAAATCTTCTATTTAACAAATTAATTTTGGTTCTTAAAATCTTTATCCAATATACCTTTAGAAATTCCCTTCAAAACTATTTTTTAAATCATAATTAAATACTAAACAACTCAAAATTTTAAAGAAAGCATTCTATATACATATATATATACATATATAAATACAAACAAAGTCAATAATAACAGTTTTTTTTTTCTTGTTTTTTTTGTATGTTATGATGAGGTATTAAAAGAAAAACACTCATTCATTATTATATGCTTTATTTATGCTACATTATGCTACATTAAGCTATGTTATACTCTAAACAGCCTAAACAACAACTGCAACAAATGAAAACAAACAAAAAATTATTATAAACAAAAATAAACATACTTTGATAAAAAATAAAGGGAAAATAGTGAGAACAAAAAACAATAACAACAATAAATATCAAAAATGAATTTATAAACATTAAGATTTTTTTTTTTTTGATTCCCAAAAAACCCTACAAATACCAAAGACATCAATTTTTTTTTTTTTTTAAACATAATCAATACTTATAATATCGTTTCGATTCATTTAAAATCGATACGTACCGTTCGAGTAATTTTTCAGATTTAACGGTAAAAATAACAAAAAAAAAAAGAAATAAGTATATTTGTTTGTTTTTCTTGCTTTTTTCTTCCAATTTCCATGATTTTTTTTTTATGTGAATCAAATAATAATTATAATCTTTCCTATATAACGTTCACATTAAAGCTTTCGTGTTTTTTATTATGAAAATCATGCATTTTTTTTATTTTTTTACAAACAAACGTTTATTTGTATGAAATTATGACGGATACAGTCAAGTCAACAGTTGTTTTGATTTTTGTTGTGAATTTTATTTGAACATATTCTTCTATACATTTGTCTGATGTCAAAATAGGAAATTCCAAATGCACGTCACTTTCTAATAAACGTACTACTACAGGAATATCATTTGGCAGTTGGTCCATCCCTGTTAAATTCTAAACCAAAAAAAATCTCCATCCCTGTTTAGTTTCTACAATTTTGGTACCACTGTTTTTTTGCGTACAACTAAACTCTATATAATTCTATACTGATACATTTCCATTTGTTATATCCTGTAATCTTTTTGTATATAAATTGTTTATCTGTGAGTTATATTGTTCAATTTAAATTATTTGTTTATACTTTGCATTTGTTCATATTATTAATAAATATATAAAAAATACGATAATGTCATCAAATGCTGGAAATTTGCACTCAAATTATTATTTATATTCATAAACAAATTATTAAGCCGCCACCTCCAATTTCTCGACCGGCTAAACCGATTAATAAGATAAAAATGAAGCGAAGCTCTCAAAATTCAAGCGATTTTCACACTCAAATTAATATTTATATTTTTGAAGAAATAATTGAGCTGCTATCGGCAATTTTGTGACCGAATAAGGAATATACATGATGATGATACACAGAACAATTTTCAAATAAAAAACCGTTATCCATTGTTTTTATCAAAAAAATTGACAATGTAAAATACGATTAACATAAAAACCTAATATTAATATTAACTTATTCAAATATTATTATTAAGTTAAATGAAGCTTAAGTTATACGCCTGAGGTAAAAAAATAATACTTTCAACAAAAACTCTTCAAATAATAAAAAAAAAAAAATAGTTAAAGTGCGTGCTGATGATCTACAACACAGTTGAATTATTATTATATATTTAGTGTGTGGTAAATGACAAACTTTTTAGCACACTAGATGGCATCTTAAGAGGTATATTAATAGTTACATATATTATTGACTTTATATGTTGTAGGTGCAAATGAGAGATTAATGGATTTAATAACAACAATTTTATGTTTTTGTATTTGGTTTTGGTTTAAAAAAAATAAAATTAATGATTAATTGTAATGTACAGGTGTTAAAAGGTATTAAAACAAAAAAAAAAGAAAAGTAGCTTATTTTGATTGCAATGATACTTTATATAGTATAAAGAGGCGAGAAAAATAATCCCATTAAGTTCAGATTTGTATATAAATTATATATATATATTTTTTTAAAAATGTTTTGAAGAAGTTCATTCAATTGAGGAAATAAAGATAAATATGTACATAATGAATAACTGTTTTTTAATAGATACAAAATTAAAATCTTACTTAAAATTCATAATTAGTTTTTTTACTAGATTCAAAAATAAAACACCATATTTACGGCACCAAACTTAAGTCGTTTTTTTTTTTTGAAATTATAAGATACTATGACGATTATCTTAATTGAACTTTAATTACAGATTTCCATTTTAATAAGACTTTTAATAGTAAATTAAAAAATTGTATACATACTGTATATAGAAAAAAAATACTTCTATAAAAACTACATTAAAATCCAATTAAACTTTTTACATGAATATTTTATATTTGCTTTTTTGTTTATTTTAAATAAATTTTCGTATTATGTAAATTACCTGTACCCACGATGGATTCTCTGTTTTTAATCAAAGAACTACTGCACTGACTGCTATTACAAGTATGCTGTTACAAGTAACCACTAACACAAATGTTATCAAAAATTAGTTAAAAAAAAAAACAAAAAAAACAGAATAAAAAAAACCAAAATAAAAATTTAACCATAATTAAAATAACCGCCGCATATAATAATACACCACATTCAGTTATATCATGGTTAAATATTCGCTATAACAGGATGAAAAAATATATATATATATAATATATTTATGTATATATAATAAAAATTTTATTTTTGCAAACAAAGGACCGAATTGAACTTAAACAATTTTTGGTATGCATACCATATGTAATGATTTTTTTAATACCATGTATTATCGGTATAACTCCACAAAATACATCCTATATGTACATACATACATACATATCAACATTGGAGACATTTTTCTTTGTACATTTTTGGGGGATTTTCAACGCTAATGAGCATTTCTCAACAAGTTACCGTATAGTTAGTCAAAAGCAATCCAACAACAACAACAACAAAAACCACAACAGAATAAAAAATTTTTAACCTGGAAAAGTCTTACTATGCGCCACTTCAAAAAAATAAATCAAAACAAAGTAAACAAAAATATATTTGCGAAAAATCAGATTTGGGAAAATTCTCTGCATTTTGTCCATTTACATTCTTAAGGCAGCACACAGATTCACAAAATAACCGCAACGTTTTACCTAATATAAAAGATTTTTCTATATAAATTTTGCATTAAAGATAAAAAAAATAGGAAAAATATGTGACGGTGGCGGCTGCGGCGGCGGTGGCGGTGGTAATGGCGGTAAAATTGATGACTATGGCGTCTAATTTAGTTCATTTTTATTCTGTTTTTGTTTTTTTTTGTTAAATAATAACAAAAACAACAACAAAAAAGAAACGGTATACTGTGTATATTTTATTTTATAGTGTTTTTATATTTTAGATTAAAAAAAAAAAAAAAAAAAAACAATGTTAGGTAAAAACCAAAAGGAATTGTGATGCTCATACATGCCACAAAAATCTACAGGTAATTGCTTCATTAATCGTTTCCAAATACGGAACATGCATATCTGTATATAAATATTGTATACTCTTCCATATTCAGACGGTTTTTTTTTTTTTTAGATTGTTGCATGAAAAAAATCTGAAACATTAGAAAAAAAGGAAATTATATATATACAAAAATATATATACATATATATGTGTGCAAAACCATGTTAACGTTAGATAAGTATATAATATGGATTTCAAATTAATGGTAATGCTTAATCAATATTTTAGTTTTAGTTTTTAAAAGATTTTCAAAATTTTTTGAAAATAAATGTGATTATATAGTTTTACTCTGTCTGTACGCCCGTTTTTCTGTGACAAAACTTTTTCAAGGTTGGAAATAAAATGAAATGAAAAGAAATTTTAATTACGGTAAGGTATTACCAAAAAAATTGGTTTCATCACCCGTAACAAATTTCATCACGGAGCAACAGCCCTTCCTTAGGACGAAAAAGTCTTATATTTAGATTGTTATAACAAGGGTCCATTTAGGAATATTTTCAATCTAGAAACGTTAAATATACCTGTTTTTATAAGCTTTATATACATATAACCCAAAATTAAGAGAGTTGCCATATAATACTTTAATTTACCGTTATGCAAAGCTCAATTTTTCAAAATTGTTGACTCCTTATATTTTCCATACGGTTTGACTGAAGTAAACCTGAAATTTTCAAAGAATGTGGGTCTATAAAATTAAGGATAAAGTCTTTTAAAAAACTAACCCTACTTCATATTTACTCTTTACTCTTAGTTCCAATGGCTCTTCGTTTAGGAACTAAGAGTATGGGGTAAAAATTGAAAAATTGCTATTTTTAAACACCTGTAACTTTAATACCTGTCAAAATTTCTGTGAAATAATATACAAAAAGTAGATTTCCAATTACTTATATAATAAATTTCTGACCTTTACTAAAAAAAGTTTATAAACTTTTTTGAATATACCTTTTACCAGAAACTAATTACAGAAAGTTTAATTTTGAAAATGTGCTCTTTTAAAAACCCTTGGTTTTTTTATTATCCTCTTTTGCAGTTCACCTATAATGCGATATTTTTTTCTGCAATTTCATAATGTATGTGATTTTAATGATAAGTTTAATATTTTAATATTAAAATGCAAAATTCTAATTGAAAATTGAAAAATAATATGATAAGTTTTTTTGTACGCATTTTTATATTTTCAGAATTTTCCGAAATAAATTTGTTGGTCAATTTTCCAGAATTTGGAACATGGAGACCAGTTTTTCTTAATCCTAGAACATATCATTCCAGATTCCGGAATAGTAAATTTATAATTTATCAAGGATTAGTTATCAATTCAAATATTTTTATATTTAAAAAAAAACTCAAAAATTATAAAATATATATATATATATATATAATTCACTAATACAATGGCATATAAATTTAATAAATAAATTGAATCAAATAATTTGGTATATCATCACGATTTTATTGAAAAGATATAAAAAAAAAATTTATAAATTTTTTTATTTAAAAATATGCAATTTATTTATTTTTTTTGGTCTTTGTATTGCCATTTTTGTAACAAGACTTCCTAGTTTTATAATATAAGAGATGAAAAATATTTCCCACAACTAAATAATATACATATATATATGTATGTATCATATAGAAACAAATATATAATTGATTGACTTATATAGATATGTATATGATATGATCATATCAATTCGTTTCAGATTCTGTATAAGTCCAGTTTTATATACAGTGGTTTTCATATTTTTTTTTTTTTTTTATAGTTGTTACATTTATAACAAAGACTCATCATAGCGATCATTTTGATTGACAGATTACAAGAAATTGTATGGACTATTCAAGAAGATCCAATGAACATTGAAAAAAGTATTTACTGCAAAGTTTTTTTTTTTTGTGTTCCAGAGTTGCATTAGATGCCATTACTTTGCTTGACCGAATTTCTATTTAATAAATCTTGTCTTTTTATACAAATGTTTATATACAATATTGCTATACTTTGAAAAATTGATTTAAATTTATTTATATTTTATATTCAATCCTACTAGGTACGAATGAACTTGGAAATTATAAATTAAGAAACATCATTTCTGAAGAATAGAATAAACTAAAGTTCAATATATAACTAATCTAGAATTTATTAAAGAATATGAATTTAAAAAAAAATAGTATTCAAGACAATGATGTATGGAAATTGGAATCATATTTTTTACTCTGAACTTATCCATTTATTTATATTAAAACTTATGACTGATTGTTGACTGACCCTTCTGTTACTTTAACAAATGAAAGAAAATTAAAAGAAAAGAACAACTATCAGAGTTTTGTATTTGTCTTTTGCGGATATGAAAGAAGGTTTTTATGTATATATATATATACATACAGGGTGTCCAGGACTCAAGTACGCACACTAAACTCAGTGATTGACGGCATTAAAACAAACAAACCTATTTATAACTTATATATGAAATTTTATAACTTTGTAACTGTTGGGTATATGGGGATCATTAGTACACAAAAATTAAAGCTGACAACTTACTCTACAAAATGAATTTTTCTATCTCTATATAGGAAGCTGTTCAAAAGTTATTGATTTTTTTTATGAAAAGTCTCCTATATAATCTTTAATCCGTCATATCTCGAAAAGGGTCCACAATAGACCCCCCCCCCCCAACCAACTTTTGTTTGTTTTAATGCCCCCAATCACTGAGTGTAGTGCGCGTACTTGAGTCTCGGACACCCTGTATATAAATATTTCCAATTGATTAACTGATAGACTTATGGTAAATACAATATTGACAGGCATCACTGCTTTTTTTTGTATACAAGTTTCTTATAATATTCTTTACTTATATTTCTTTGATTTGTTTACAAAATTTAAATTTTTTTTTTTAGTACAACTCTTCTGTATATTTTGTTAAATTCTAGATGCATTTTCTTTGTATTTAACCAGTTTTCTTATAGTAAAAGATAAATGATTTATAGATTGAATTGAATATATAAGTTTATGGAATTTATAATGATTCATTAGGTTGGTAAAATTATTTAAACAAAAAGTATACAAACATATTTAAACAAATAATTACTTCTTTTTATTTCAATTTTTTTTAAAGGAGAAGCTGAGAAAGAGTTAAACAAAGGAGTCACTATCAGAAGTTTGTATTTCCTGGAAAAGACGTATAATCCAGATTTTGCAATCTACTATAAAAATCCTCCTAGATATTTCTTTATATGAATATATGTTCTCAATAATAAAGAACTTCGAATAGTAAAGTTTGCAACCCCCAAACCCCTGCTAAGCAGATTATGTAAATACTGATTTTATAATCAACTCTAAAATTTCTTCAAGGTGTATAAAGCTACTTTTGCAAAACTTGGGTAAATGAAATACAGGCAAGAGAAATACAGTCAAATGATAAAAAAAACACTGGCAAATTATACTAATGGTAAATGAAATAAAGGCATATGACACACTCCCGAATGATAGGTCGAAAATACAAAATGCCTAATTACGCCAAGGAACTATAAAATATGTATGCTATAGAATAAAGATACCGATATGATGAAGAATGATATGATAGGATATGTGAAAGAATCTCATATTGATATTACATATACGTTACTATTCAATTTTAACAATTGATTTTCTAATTAATTATACCATTTTTGTATTAATACAAGTATTTAATTAAATTCCAAGATTTTCCATTCCATTTTCTTTTAAATTTCAAAGAAAATAAATTTTCAAGATTCTAGAATGTTTCCAATCATTTAAATCATTCTAGTTCAACATTAACTGCTATATGTATGACTAACAATTACAGTTTTTGATTTTGGTATTCCTATACAATTCTTATTGTGATTCCTTACGATCGCCTGCACCATTTTTGGTAAAAGGAATTTTTCCTCCTTTTTTTTTCAATTTACCAATTATAATTTGTTGTTTTCTCCATTTTTAATTTATTTTTTCAAAAAAAAAAAATAAAAATGTTCTTTCAGTGTTGATTGGGGAAATATCAGAAATATCAACTAGTACTTGGATAGTATATATACATTATACACATATATACTTATTATTATTTAACTAAAGCGTCACCAAAAATTCCATCACGTTAAACATTTTTTTATCTTTTGAAAATAAATTATCATGAGAATAAACTTACGTAGTTTTTTTTCTATATATATATGTATATATGTAATGTATATATACATTTCCTAATAAGTCTTAATATGATTTTCAGTAAAAATATAACAAATACAAAAACAAAATCAACAAAAATTTCAAAGAAGTTGAATTATCCTTAAAAGGATATTCAATTAATGTCCCTTATATGTCATTTACTTAATTAACAACTTCTCATATGAAATGGTCTTTCATTTTCAAGCAAACCAATCACGCAAAAAAAAAAAATTGTCCAAATTATATTTATGGAGAAAAGTAATAAATTTTTCGATATTTACAGTTATTTTAATTTAATAAATTTAATTAACAGTATATGTATATAATTTTAAATATTTTCAAAAATAATTAAAAACATACCTGTTTTAAATCAATTAAAATTGTAACGTATTCATATTCATGACCATTTAATAATGTTGGACTTTGCCACCATCCATTTTCTATTGAATTTCCATTATTTTGAACATTTTCAATTGCATAACTTTTATATTCATCATTTGTATCATTAGCAACAGAATTTTGATTCGGACATATATTACATTTTAAATCTGATGACAACGATTTACTGTGCGATTTATCCGAATCACTTAATTTACAATATTCTTCGGGTCCATTTTGTCCACATGTAGCATTAACAGTTATTTTTGCACGTGGTGCAATATTAAATAATGGTGGAAAAACTCCACCATTTTCTGCAGTATCTGATACACCTGATAGCAAACGAAGAGCTGAAATTAAAATAAGAATCTTAATTATAAAGATTGAAATAAAAAAAGGCTTAAAATATAGAAATTGGATTTTTAATTAAAAATCTATTAATTATTTTATTTTATTTTTTTTGTAAATAATTTGTTAAAATAAAATTTTATAATTAAAATTAAATATATCTTAAAATAGCTATTGTATCTATCAGATATATACAAACAAGCACACTAACCTTTAACATAAAGTCTGTGCACAATTTGTTGTAAGAGACAATATGGAATCTTTTAACTTTACGCTTGACATTAAAAATATTTAAAATAAAAAAAAAAATAATACTTAAGATATACTATGTAAAAAAAAATCTTTTAATACGTTCACTTGAAATAGACTACCTATAGTGTTTTAATAATGTAAAATTAATAATTTTTTTTTTTATCTTTGGGATGCTGTTTTTCCTTATAGTTTTTCTTGGCAAGCATTTCATGTTTTTTATTAAATTTGTGGGTTATTTATTAAGTGCAATACTCCCTTGTTGTTTTTTTTGTTTGGTTTTTGGTGCGCAAGCGCAACATACTTTTTTATGCCAAGTATGGAATGGAATTACATGTATTATGATATTTAATTTTTATATACTTATATTACAAACAAATTGAAGAGCTCAAAACAAATAGACAATTTTCCCCAAATAATTTTTTGGAATTGAAATTATTGGGAAATATTGAGTATTAATTGATTATTGATCTTTTAATTGATAGTTTAACACTTTTTATAGCTAGGCCCAATTTCCAACTATTTACTAAAGATTCATTGTAAAGTGCTGGGCCCTTTTGTCGACCAATTATCAAACAGCTATTGGACTATATCAAATATAATTTTGGAGCAGCAAACTCTTATCACAAGCATGATTATTTGATTATTTAATGAATTATAAGTCGTTGGTACAATACGGCCCTGATTTTTATTAAAACCATACATTAGATCCTATATTTTCAGAAGAAATTTAAAAAAGAGGCTATAAACTTACATAAATTAGTTCCTTAATAAATACAACTAATTAATTACTATAGTGATCGGACTCTATTTATAAGCTGTGAATATGGATTATTTTAAAGTCCGTTTCTTAAAACGAATTCAAGGTACCTATTCTGGTTTTCTTAAGTGTTGAAGACAAGTGTAAATGCTTTCTTTTGCTATAATCCAATTAAGATGATTTTTTGCAAATGATAAGACCAAGCAATTAAAATATAGAATTTTTTAGATTTTTACCTAGCACATAAAAAAGTTCAAAAAAAAAAATCACACTTCAGCAAATTAAAACACAATTTAAAAAAAAAAAAAAAAACGCGTGACAAAAAAATGATCACTTCTTCATATACACGTAATGTCTAGAGGTTAATGCATTTTTATAAAATTCTACATAATATGCTATTTTTGGTAAAAATTTCTCAAAATTTCTTTTTTTTTTTGTTTTTTCTATTTTTTTTTTTTTTTTTGTAAAGTACGAGTACATCATGATCATTATGAGTTTCATTCCTTTTCATTCATTCACTAGAATACTCGTTCGTTACCTATCACGAAACGAATTCCATGTCATATCGTTCCCTAAAGCAAAAGAACAAAAACTTAATTTATGAATTTATCATATATTATATAAAATGGTAATAAGGATGTGGTTTCGCAATTCAGTAGTTGAAAGGCGTCAAGAACATAAATTTTCATATGAAAGGGAAAACAACAAAATCAAAGTCTAAGATAAAATATAAAAATGTAAATGTATATTACTCGTATAATCAAATTTAAATACCATAAGTAAGGCTACAAACTGTTGAAACATTATGAGACTACGGGAGGAAAAGAGATCTTGAAAAATTGTTGCATAAATTCTACTTGTTGTTCATATATGAATCATGAAATGGTTTAGGGGTTCGTTAAAGGTAAAAAAAATAAAAAAAAAAAAATGTCGCAAAAATAAGAAATAATAAAATTAGAAAAAAATAATAAAATTTCGCTTGTTACCCATAAGGAATTTCTAGAGTACTTAATTGTAAATATGCCGACATCCGTTTATTTCATACAAAACATTCACTGCGAACACTATATATACACTACATACTTGCTTAACACTTTTGACATTTACATAAGAGTTCTTTTTGAAAGGATCTCTTTCACTTATTGTACTTTTGTTTATTTTTAACACTTCCTGCTTTTAATGATATTGCCTTCACTTTACAAGTTTTTAAACAATTTAAAAAAATTATTTAAATGGAATTTTTTAATATTTTAATATTTAAATTTAGCAAAATTAAAATTGCACAGTAAAATTGTTTTTAAATGTAAAAATTCACTTTATTTTTCACATCATTTATGATTGTTTCTTAATTCTTAGTAAAAAAATGTAAAAAATGTCAATAATTTTTCAATTTAACCCTTTTTTAAAAAATTTCTTTCATTTATGGTTACCATTCCTATTTTTAAATATTTTTTGATTTTAATTCATTTCGGGCCCATTAATGGAGACGGTAAAAAACAAAAGATTATTATTTTAGACCGAAATTTTAAACAAATAAAATAAGAGAACACGTTTTTTTAAAAAAACATCACAAACATCAATCAATTCAAACAGACAGTGAATGAATTTTTTTTTTCGAAATTCGTGCTTTGCAATTTAAAATTCTCAAAAAAAAAGAAAAACTTCAAAAATAAATTTTCAAAAAAGAATTTGCCAAAAAAAGACCAGAAGCACATTCACTAGAAATGGACATGTCAACTCATTTTAAGTTTTTTTTTATAATTCTGAAATACGATGACAATCACTAACAAAGTGAACACCATTCATAATGACACATATTGTTATCCATTTTGATGAGGATTCAACCACAAAATAAATAAAAAAACTAAATACCTTGGAAATTAAAACAGAAAATTAAAAGGGTCAATTCAACCATATATGGAAATTATATCAGATAATCAAAATAACAACCAATAAAACAATTTATCTATATATTAAAGATTTTAACAGACTCCATAAACAAAAACGACGTATAGTGTATAAAACCTGTAAAAAAGACAAAAGGTTATAATATTTGCAAATAAAACTCTCAAAATTCCAAATTTGGGTACGAAAAACTGATTTTTAAAAATTCACTGGTTCACTAAGGGAAGTTTTGTTTTGTTGTGTTTTTTGGGAATTTAAATTTTTCTTGTGTTTGACACAGTTTTTATAATAAAATCCAGTTTTTATTGTGATTTTAATTAAAAAAAAAAACCAAAAAAAAAAAAAGTTCCCTAACATAATTTATAAAGTCGGTCAGCAGTAAAAAAAAAAAACTAAAAAAAAACATAAGCGAGCGCTCAAAAGCCTTGAAATTTTTGCAAAATACTTACAACAATAAAAAAATGAAATCGAATCTTTTGGCATGTAATGAACACGAATAAAATGATCTGGACTATAAAGATGAACACAAAAAATAACAAATTAATTTGCAAAATAAAAAAACATATAGGTACCTATAAAAATAAAGTTTTAAATAAAAAACATAATATGGAATCCCACTGGGATAAACCAAACCAAAAAGAAAACCTTAAAACCAATAAAAACAAAAAGCTAAGTTTTATATTTAAAAAAAATTTTCTACATAAAAATGAGATGGGAACATGAGGAGATGAAATGATATTAAATCGACACTAAAATTAATCGATTGGAACGCCATCAAGAGTTTATTAAGTATCAATATCACTTATAATATTTTGATTATTGCTATTACATACATATGTATATATGTATACCTCACCTATCTATATATATAAAAATGAAAGTTTGTTTATTTGTTTGTTTGTTTGTTTGTTTGTTTGTTTGTTTCTTTGTATGTAACGAGTTGGCTCCTAAACTGCCCAGCCGATTTTCATGAAAATTTGTATATAGGGGTTTTTGGGTGCGGAAGGAAATCGTGGCCCAAAAATTTTGCTCTAACGGACCGCCAAGTTGGGGCTGTGGTGCAAGTATTTAAACTTCTTTGTTCTAAAATGAAAACGGTTTGACCGATTGACTTCAAATTTTGTATACGTGATGCTCTTTGAGAATTGAGTAGACGCTATTAACAGTTTTGGAATTTGTTAACCCATGTCGGGCCGACGGGTGGTCAAAAAAAATTTTGGGTCCAAATTTTGTCCGATTTTACGAAATTGTGCTTTGGCTTTAAAGAAAGCCCCAAAAAAAATTTTGTTGAGTTCCATTAACCCATTGCGGCCCAACAGCTTTTTATAGGTTTTTTCAATACTTTACTCTAAATTCGAAACGGTTTGACCGATTGACTTCAAATTTTGTATACGTGATGCTCTTTGAGAATTGAGAAGACATTATTAACAGTTTTGGAATTTGTTAACCCATGTCGGGCCGACGGGTGGTCAAAAAAAATTTTGGGTCCAAATTTTGTCCGATTTTACGAAATTGTGCTTTGGCTTTAAAGAAAGCCCCAAAAAAAATTTTGTTGAGTTCCATTAACCCATTGCGGCCCAACAGCTTTTTATAGGTTTTTTCAATACTTTACTCTAAATTCGAAACGGTTTGACCGATTGACTTCAAATTTTGTATACGTGATGCTCTTTGAGAATTGAGTAGACATTATTAACAGTTTTGGAATTTGTTAACCCATGTCGGGCCGACGGGTGGTCAAAAAAAATTTTGGGTCCAAATTTTGTCCGATTTTACGAAATTCTGCTTTGGCTTTAAAGAAAGCCCTAAAAAAAATTTTGTTGAGTTCCATTAACCCATTGCGGCCCAACAGCTTTTTATAGGTTTTTTCAATACTTTACTCTAAATTCGAAACGGTTTGAGCAATTGATTTCAAATTTTGTATACATGATGCTCCTTGAGAATTGAGTAGACACTATTAACAGTTTTGGAATTTATTAACCCATGTCGGGCCGACAGGTGGTCAAAAAAAAATTTGGCTCCAAATTTTGTCCGATTTTATGATAATTCTGCTTTGGCTAAAAAGAAAACCCACAAAAAAATTTTATTGACTTGCATTAACCCATTAGGGCCCAACAGCTTTTTATAGGTTTTTTCAATACCTAACTCTAAATTAAAAACGGTTTGACCGATTTTCTTCAAATTTTGTATACGTGCTCCCCTGTGAGAATTGAGTTGACACTATTAACAGATGTGGAATTTGTTAACCCATGTCGGCCCGACGGTTGGTCAAAATAATTTTGGGAGATAATATTGTCAAAATTTGCGAAGTACTGCTTTGACTAAAAAGAAAGCCTCAAAAAATTTTGTTGAGTGATTTGGAAGCAAATTACGTCCATTTTTGCGTAATACTGCTTTGCCCAAAGAGAAAGTGTAGTTCCGTTAACCCAGTGGGGCACAGTGGTTTTTAATAGATTTTTGCGTTACTTAACTCTAAATTAGAAACGATTTGACCGGTTTACCTCAAATTTTATATGTGTGAAACAACTTGAAAATAGAGTTGAGTCTGCTAACAGTCGGTCCTACGATTTTTCAAAAAAAATTTTTTGGAAGTAAATTACGTCAAAATTTGGAAAGTAGTTTGTACTGCTTCAAATTACAGAAAGTTTCAAAAATTACTAGAACAATCCTAGAAAAATGGTTTTAAAAAGATTGCTTTCATTCATTTTAAAATTTACATGTGTAAACCGAGTGCAATTTTTGTGTTAACTTTTTGCAGTAACATCAACTTCAATTAAACCTCCATTGAGAGGCGCAGCAACGCGCACCGGGTATTAGCTAGTATATATATATACATGATAATTTGATTATACGGGAGTTAATTTGAATTTATTTTATACAGACTTTAATTCAAATGATCGGTTTATTGAACATGAAAAACACTAGTATACGAAAAATGAATTGAATTGTAGATCTAGAAATCAAGAAATCGAATTAGAGCAGAACAATTTTTAGTAATTATCTTTTATAGTTTTTTTTTTATACTTTTTTATAGTTTTTTATTCACATCAAAAGAAAATATAAAATTGTATAAAAAATTAGTATGAAAATTTTTAAATAAAAAAAACGTTAACTACAATCAGCACGTGATTCAATTCAATTAAATTTTTGATCTGTATTTATTTTTGTTGTTGTTTTTAAATAATTCATTAAAAATATAATACAAATAATCGTATATCATATTGAGTATCACATTTATCAAAATTAATTTTTTCTTTCCTTTATTGTTTCCCTCTTATTCAGTTTTTTATTAATTCTTTCATATGGCTAGCAAAGCCTATCAACCACAATGTTCTCTTCTTTACATTAGCCCCTATATATTTACTATTGAAACAAATAAAAAAGGAGCTCAAAAAGAAAAAAAAACGTCAATCAAAACGTTAATTTAATCCCATCAGTTATAATTTACTAAAGTAGTCATCATATATGTTATTATATTATATATTATGTCTCCCATTCTATATATATATAGGAATTAACTTCACATCATTAGCAATTCTGATTCACAATATTT
This sequence comes from Dolichopus griseipennis, assembly GCA_963082915.1. NCBI lineage: Eukaryota > Metazoa > Arthropoda > Insecta > Diptera > Dolichopodidae > Dolichopus > Dolichopus griseipennis. The sequence continues at coordinate 1,292,223 of OY720444.1, read as the reverse complement.
TTGTTTTTATTGTAAAAATAAATAAAAGACTGGCTCAACTTAATTCAATTCAACCCTATCCATCATCCAATATAAATTGTTGTTGTTTTTTTGCCTGTTATTAGTTTCAATAAATCCAGTCCTTCAATAAATTGAAAATTGGTTCATTTTTTTTTTTTTTTGAATTAACATATATATAATATTATTATATATATATGGTAATATATTCATGGTCTCTGGACTACATCCTATCTGGTATTTAATTATTTTTTTAAACGTTTTTATGGTTATTTATTCAATTAAATCTCAATAAATTATACACGCTCTTTTATTAAAAGGGTATTCCTTAAATAATTTCCTTCCCCAAAATAAATACTTGATCACGGCTTAAATAAATAATAAATTCATATTCGTCTGATATTGACAACAAACAAATAAATAATTAAAATTGGTCGGAAGTAATGCTTTATATATAAATATCTTGAAGATTTACAAAAAAAGTTAAATGTGATTTTTTAAATTGAATAAGATGAAATTTCTGATTTAATACCAGTACTTAATCGAATATAAACGCTTTATTTAAAGCTCGAATAAAAGAAAACTTAATCAAATAAACAAATTATTCTTTGATTTTTAACTTTCGAATGAAATTAATATTAGAATATTTAAAATACATAATAAAAATCAATCTTGATTTCTGATACAAATTTTTTTAAATTTAAAAATAAAAAATTTATGAACTTGTTTTAATAACTTACATGGATTTCACTGGGTTTCTATAAGGTCCAGTGAGTTCAAGATTTTGTAAAATTGTTTTTGTTTTCCCATAATATAAGGTCCAATGAATTTAAGATTTTTGAATTATCTTTGGGTTTTTTATTATAAACCAAAAATACTTATATTAAATTTAAATGTTTAATTTCAAATAAATTATACCAAATATACTTATATTAACTTATTTAAATGTTTAATTTCAAATGAAATTATGCAGTCTTTCGTTTTGATTTGAAAAACTTTGAAAAAAAATTTCTAACAATTTCACAAATCGAACTAAATTAAACTATAAATGGCAAGTATTTCAAACCGATACTTTAAAAAAACCGATATTTAATATTTATATTAAATTTATAAAATTTTTCTCGTTATTTAAAAATTAAAATAATAATAACTAATATTATTTCAAAACTTTACTAAGCACTTTGTATAAAGGTACTAAATTGAATAATTAAATTTTTTAATTGTCATTCTAAAATTCAAATTTACTCTCACAACAATCAAACTTGTCATTTAACATATTCTCAAAATGAGAATTTTCCTTCAAATAAATTGTCTTGTCTTTTTCACTCTCATACTCATCTCAATTCTCAATACACAGTTTGACATTTTCATTAGTTTCATTTAAATTTTACCAGGATTAAGTGGTTCATTCTAAAAATTTTTTTTTAATCGAATTTATTATAATTAAAATCGTTTTAAACTTTTTAATTTTTATATTATTAATAAAATTAATTAATCAATATTAAATTTTAATAATATTTATATTGAAAAAATGCATTTTTGGCAGTTAAAATTTAAAATAACGAGGAAGATTATAGTTGCCCTTGTCAACTTTTAGATACCCGTGCATACCCACTATGGTGTATAAAATAAACCGTAATTTACTTCCCTTATACATTTAACTCATTACCCCATAATTTTGACATAAAAAAAAAAAAAAAATATTAACAAAAAAAAAAAAAATCACAAAACAAAAAACAAAATTTTCATTTATTGTCCCATAACTTTAGCTTAAAAAAAAAAAAAAAAAAAATTAACAAAAAAAAAAAAAATCACAAAAAAAAAATATATCACAAAAAAAAATAACAAAATTTTCATTCATTGTCCCATAACTTTAGCTTAAAAAAAAAAAAAAAAAAATAAAAAAAAAAAAAAAACAAAAAAAAAAATATTGGCCCACCCTAAAAATCCGATGGTCCGAGTGATGTCCGATGTCTCAACCCCCGAAAATGGGGCCCTAACATTTTGAAACTTCATATAAGTGCTCGATTCATTATATAACTAACCGTGTGTAATTTTCAGCCTCGTAGTATAATTAGTTTTGAAGAAATTCATATTGGTGCAAAGAAGTTGTATGGCAGCCCCCCGTAAATGGGGCCCTAACATTTTGAAACTTCATATAAGTGCTCGATTCATTATATAACTAACCGTGTGTAATTTTCATCTGCGTAGTATAATTAGTTTCGAAGAAATTCATATTGGTGCAAGGAAGTTGTATGGCAGCCCCCCGAAAATGGGGCCCTAACATTTTGAAACTTCATATAAGTGCCGGAGTCATTATAAAACTAACCGTGTGTAATTTTCATCCCCGTAGTATAATTAGTTTTGAAGAAATTCATATTGGTGCAAAAAAGTTGTATGGCAGGTCCCCGAAGCCTTGGTCCGATTTTAACCAAAAACAATAGGGAACCTAGAAATTGTCTAAAAATGACTTTGTGTGAATTTCAAGACTCTAGCCCTTTTAGTTTTTGAGTTATCGTGCTGACACACGGACGGACGGACAGACACACATAGCTAGATCGACTAATTTTTCGATTCTGAGCCGATACGTACCCTTGACACTATATCTAGCTCGTCTAGATCGATGCGTTACAAACGGAGGAGCAAATCTAATATACCCGATGTCATATATGTATGCACGGGTATAAAAATGTGAATTTCTATGAAAGTAAAAAATTTCAAAATGAAAATTTATGGCGGTAAAAATTCAAATATAAAATTTGTTGTTGTAAAGTGTTTTAATTAGAAACAATAGTATTTGTTTAAATGTATTTGTTTTATTTTTAAATTGGTGTAGTTTAGTTTAGTGTAATGTTATTGTATAAAATAATATTTATAATTTAAATGTTGTATACTGTATAGTATTGAAAGCTGTTATACAAATATTATTGTAAACTGTTATACAAATATTATATTCTGAATCATGGGTATTATAAGGATTTTAACTTTTTTGATTGAAAAAGAAAAGAAGCTGTTCTTACAATGTATACAAAAGTTAAGGTAAGTTCAAAATTTTAATTTTATTTATTATTTTTTTTTTTTTAAATATATTATTTAATATATATTTTTATTTAAATGAAAACTATATTTACTAAATTGATTTAAAAAATTATATTAAATTGTGTTTTGATTCTATTACAACAAATCTATCTATTGAATATCTATCTTATACTTCTACATGCAAAGCCCTTAACTATAATTTAATTTTAACTTTATTTTGTGTCTAAAACAATGTGTTCGTAATAAATGCTGCAAGATTAAAACTAAATGAATATAAATAAAAGATTATATTATATAAAAGTTGAAACCATTGAATTCTATTTCTAAACATTAAAACAAATTCCAAATATTGCTTCTTTTAATCTATTCAATTTAGTTCTTTATTTTGATTTCCTACTTTTATTTGTATGTAATTTGTTGCATTTCCCAAATTTTAAATATTTATATTGGTATATTGTAAATATAAACAAATTAGAAATTCTTTTCAACTTTCTGTAAATAAAAAATTTAGATATACCTAGATAGTATTGCAGTGAATGTAAATAATACATATTGCTTTTATATCTTCTGTATTAAAAGTTCATTCAATTTTACCAATTCATTTCTGGTATATTATACGAATAATTCGTCATCATTGTTTTCATCTTTCACTTTATTAATTTTGTCCTGTCTGCTCCTAATTTAATTGAATAAAAAAGCTTTGAAGAGAAACCTTTGAAGTTTAAAGACAAAATGAAATGAAGAAAAAAACAAGAAACAAAAACTAAAAATTAGCAAACATCTATTGGACGTGACCACTTGGCACCAATCACAAGATCAAAAAACAAAAAAAAAATCAAAGGAAACAGAAAAATTAAATCTAAATTTATTACCCATTTGTTTTTGTAATTTTGTTCATTTCATGAAGTAATTCACTTTTAATATTATATGTAAACATTCACATTATAAACTTCAATTATAGGTGAGACTAAACATTATTTTTTAATGGCATATCAATGAATAACTGTAAGATACGATACGTACAATGGGATTTCATTTTGGACTGTACGGATTCATGGGTTAATTCGATGGCGATCTTTAAAATTTATTATTTAACTTATAAAATGATTCAATTTAGAAAAACTATTAATTGGATTTGAATATTTGATCATTGAATTTTTAGTATTTAAATCCAAAATTTTATATTTAAATATCTGAAATGCTATTTGATTCAATTCTTATATCAAATTTTTAATAAATCGGTGCTTAGTGATTCATATGATATCATATATCAATTGTATCAGAATTAACATTTACTTTGGTTATTGATCCCTTGCATAATTTGTTTCATTAATTTAACACTTTAATTAAAATAATATTGAATAAAATGGAATTATCTGAACTGCAATAAAAACTTAATTTCTAAATCATAATACCCTCACCATATGAAAAACCAAATTTTATCTTTGAAAACATAAAGGAGCGGTAGCTTAATAAAGATCACCATCATATAAAATGAATCAATTTCAATTTGGCTTTGCAATTTTCATTTGATGTGTTGGTTTTTTTTTTGTCCAATGTTAACTTTAATTTTTTTTTTCATTGTTTGTTTTTGTTTTTTATAAAAAAAAAAAAATTTTTAAAACATTATTTGGCGGTTTTTATACCAGAACGCGATGCAAATATCTTTAAGCAAATTAAGAATTTGTAACCACTTTCTACTGTATATACAAAAAAATATATATATATATTCAAAATATTATTCAAGATGAACACAAGTATTAAATTAACTCACCAATTATGGAAATTTAAATATCAACAAGAAATCAAAACAAACATTTCTTTTAACTTGTTTCAATTAAGCTTAAGTGTGTCCATTGGTTATAAAAAGTTATTGGTTTTGGTATAATTTTATTTTGATTTTTCTTATTTTTTCTTATTTTTGGATTTTTGTATATTTGTTTAAAAATATATTATTTGCAAATTATGCAGACAGTGATTGCAATTTTTTTAGCATGCAAATTACCTTAAAAAACAAATATAATAAAATAAAAATTTATTGTAAGACTGTATATAAAAACAAGATTTTCAGTTTTTTTTTGGCTCGTGTTTCTAGTTAATCAACACGATCGAATTTCCATGTCAGTAATTTCCATTGAAAATTTATCACATTAATTAGGCGACTAAATATATATATGTTTTTTTATTAAATAGTTAATAAAAAGCGAGAAATTATTTGAAAAATTTTATAGAATATTTATGGCTTTTTAATAGTAGTAGCAAATTTTGTTAAAAATATTTTGAATAATTCAGTTTTAATATAGAAAAGGTGTCTTAAACAACACTTCATATTTATATACTTATTTAATTGAGAATGGTTGAGCTTTGTAAAATATACGATTTGATTAGGACGTTTTTACATTAGATTGTAGGCTGTTAATAAGCTCCATGTTACGATTAAAACAAGTTAAACAAGTGCTTACCAAATTAATCGAAAGAAAGATTTTAACTTTAACTAACATTTGAGTTTGAAAAAGTTCTAAAGTATAAATCAGTTATTTAAGAGTTGATTAAGGGTAAATTGTTTGGCATATATCGACAATCGACTAACTAACTGACAAACTGACAAATCCTTTTTTTTTAATTTTCCAAATTAAATCTAGCAAAAAATTTTTTAAAAAAAAATAATAAAATTGTTAAATAGTTAATGAATGTATTAAAAATAAAATTAACAAGTTAATAAACAAAATAAATTATATACTTAGTTAATTTCTCGAAATTTGTTATGATGACGATTAATAGATAGAAAATATGAATTTCATTAGAAAATTAAATAAGTTATAATCATAAATTATGGCATTTAAATATAAAATATAAAATTAATTTTTTTTTTTTAATATTTTCAAATCATTTAAATATCTATTAAAAATTTTAATTTAAAAAAAGAACGTGTAAGTTATTTTATATGATTTATTATTACCATTTAATCAATATTAATCATATATCATAATTTCGAAATTAATAATGTTTTACGAGTATATTATAGCATTTGCTGGTCAAATTCAGGTTTTTACTAAATATATTCCGATATTTACTAAATATATTCCGGTATTTACTAAATATATTCAGGTTTTTGATAAATATATTCAGGTATTTACCAAAGAAATTCCGGTATTTACCAAATATATTCAGGTTTTTGATAAACAAATTCAGATATTTTTTTTTTTTAATTCAGGTATTTTTTTTTTAAATTCAGAATTTTTATTTTAGTCTAAAAAAAAAAAATTTCTCCAATAACAAAATTAAAAATTATTCAAAATTAAAAAAAAAAAAATTCACTAATAACAAATAAAAATTATTCAAAATTACAAAAGCAAACATTTTTCATTAAGAAAAAAAAAAATTATTCAAAATTGCAAATTAGGGTAAAAAATCATAAAAATATTTTACAAATAATTTTATATCATTTCAATATAAGTATTTCAAATCAGCTAAGGTTTTCTCCTGCAATAGCTGGACCAATTTTCATTATCATATTAAAAAACCAATTATTGCAATCACAAGCACCTATTGAAAGAACCCCTTGACCTATTTCATAAAGCAAATCATGCTGACCTGGCACTGCTAAAGATTGTCTAACGCATAATTTTATTTTTGAAAAAGCGTTCTCGATGGGGTTTAACATCGGAGAATAAGGTGATAAGAACTGTAGGTTTAACTCAGGTGTTAATCCTACAAGTTCGCGAACTGCAGGTGTTTTGTGGACTCTGGCGTTATCCATTATGAGTAAACTGTCGCTCAATCCTAATTCTGCTAATTTTTCTTTTAGCTCCCTAATAAAAATACAGAACCTTTCAGAATTAGTTGTGCCTAATTAATAATATGTTAATTTTTTTTTTTGTTTATCCCTTATGCCACCGATGAGGATTGAATTAAAACTAAACAATACCTAAACAACAACTATTTTTAGCCATACTATTTTTTTCAAGTGCAGAAACATTTGAAACGAGAATACGATATTAAAGGTCTTTAAGAGAATTAAAATAAAGTAATAATATGTATCAAAATTTGAAAATTATTTTTGTTCGATTTTTATAATAATTTTTTCCGAAATAAGTTTGAATAATTTTTATTTGTTATTAGTGAATTTTTTTTTTTTTAATTTTGAATAATTTTTAATTTTGTTATTGAAGAAATTTTTTTTTTAGACTAAAATAAAAATTCTGAATTTAAAAAAAAAATACCTGAATTAAAAAAAAAAAATATCTGAATTTGTTTATCAAAAACCTGAATATATTTGGTAAATACCGGAATTTCTTTGGTAAATACCTGAATATATTTATCAAAAACCTGAATATATTTAGTAAATACCGGAATATATTTAGTAAATATCGGAATATATTTAGTAAAAACCTGAATTTGACCAGCAATAAGTGTGTGCTATATATAAATTTAAATATACTTAAGTTATTTTTTAAAGTTGACAAACATTTAGCCTATAACTTTTTATCATTCAAATCTTAAATAAAGTGTTTTACAAAAAAAAAATTGGAATATTTTTGATAAATTATCATGTCAAAAAATTTGAAAAATATATTTATTGATTCATTCATTAATCATTTCTTGTACAATTTTTCTAAAAAATCTAAGGTAAAATTCCGTTATATTGACCTATGAATATGATGTAGGTTATTCTATCAGGTAGGTAATTCTATGTAAAGAACAAGGTATGAACGTTATTTATGTGAATTGGATATAATGTCGGTCATTTTAAGGACATTGTGTAAATTTGAAGCAACATTTATGTCATTTATTAAAATTTATTAAAATAATAGTAACTAATATTATTTTAAAACTTTACTAAGCACTTTGTATAAAGTTAGTACCTTTATAATTGAATACCTAATTAATTTTTTAATTTTCATTCTAAAATTCAAATATTCTCTCACCACAATCAAACTTGTCATTTAACGTATTCTCAAAATGAGAATTTTCTTTCAAATAAATTGTCTTGTCTTTTTCACTCTCATACTCATCTCAATTCTCAATACAATTTGACATTTTCATTAGTTTTATTTAAATTTTACTAGGATTAAATGGTTCTTTCTAAGATTTTTTTTTTAATCGAATTTATTATAATTAAAATTGTTTTAAACTTTTTAATTTTTATATTATTAATAAAATTAATTAATAAATATTAAATTTTAATAATATTTATATTTAAAAAATGCATTTTTGGCACTTAAAATTTAAAATAAAAATGTGAATTTCTATGAAAGTAAAAAATTTCAAAATGAAAATTTATGGCGGTAAAAATTGAAATATAAAATTTGTTGTTGTAAAGTGTTTTAATTATAATAAAATAGAATTTGTTTAAATGTATTTGTGTTCTTTTTAAATATTGTCTAGTTTATTTGAATTGAATAAATATTATATAAAAATTGTGTTTTATTTAATTAAAAGTGTTATACAAATATTATGTGTTGGGTCATGGGTGGTCATGGGTATGCTCTAAAGTCTAAAGAACTTTGACTAATTTTAAATGAAAATGGTCTGCTTAATAAAGAAAATAAAATGTTTTTTTTTTAAAGGAATGCAAAAGCTAAGGTAAGTTCAAATATTATATTTATTAATTATTTTTTCTTATATTACATATTTTATTTAAATAAAAACTATGTATTGAATTGATTTAAATAATTATACCTACGAATAAAATTTTGATTCTATATTAATAATTCTTTTATTATTCTATAATTCTATAATTATAATAATTCTATATTGAGCTCTTTCGTCCGTTTATAACAGTTTAATAGAAATTATATAATTAGTTTGGATACTATCAGATACTTAACCTGTAATAGCTGGTATAGTCGATCTGGTCGATGCCAGACGAATAAAATCCAGACCATCTTTAAACTTAGAAAAACTTAGAAAACCAAAATCATTCTCTTAAACCTATAATAAATATCATAAAATACCTACTGCAATATTACGGAGAGTTACCTTTATTTTAAATCGCAAATCAAATCAGATTTTTTTTTTTTTTTGAATTTTATTATTTATTTTATTTACAAATTAAAAAAACAGTGTTTTTTTAATTAGCTTGAATACAGAAACATTATTTTAATCTGGAAAATATTACTTTAAAATTAATCAATATATAAAAGATTTTTGACAACAAAATGTATAGAAATGTTGTATTTTAAATTAAAAAATTTTCTTTTTTTTTTAATTTTTATTAAATAAAAAAAAAACAAAATAAAGCTTTTAATATAAATTTATCAAAGAAAAAATAGCCATTAATCTTTAATAAAATTTAAATAAATACGTAAAATTTGTATAATACAACAATATAATAAACAATAGAATGCATTCATGAATATATAAAATCAATATGCTAATTTAATTCTTTCATTTACAAAAATAAAAACAACAAAAACTTAACTTAAAATCTGTCTTAAATTGATTTGATATTAATTAGAATGGATCATGATGATGACTATGATGATTTGAAAGATGTTTAACACAACAACACCCATACATTTCATATTTTCATCATCTCTTGTGATTTTGATGTGAAAAATAGAAAAGTTCAAATCTCTTAATCTATGCTCTAAAACGAATAGTTATGTTGAAATTTTCTTTTTTTTTGTATATATATCGTTATGTATATTCAAATATGCGTTTTTATTGATTTGATCAATAATCAATATAAAATATGCGTAAGGTATCAGCATGATCTGTGATTTCATATTTGAATTTTCGGATTTTTTTCAAAATATCAAAAGAAATTTAAAAAAAAAAAAAAATTCAAACCAAAAAACAGAGTTTCTTTTTATTGATCAGCAAATCACTCTGATTAATGAATTTAATAAAAATTAAATAACTTAAAAAAACAGAAAACAATATAAAAAATAAATAAAAAAGAATTAAATTTTCTTTTATATTTGAATGATGCACCTATTTTCAGGTGTTAATTTAATTCAATTTCCTAAGACCTAAGACATCAAAAGAATTGAAATTATCTCAAAATGATAAGATTAAGTTTTTATTTTATATTTTATTTTATTATTGGATATTTACATAAAAAATTATCGTAAATTTAATACTAGACATAAAATTATTTTGCATAAACAATGAAATAAATAGAAAATGTATTAGAAAATATTTAATTTTAAAGTTTTAAATGCGAATATGTAAACAATTTTTACTTCCATATTTGAAATTTTTAAAGTTAGTAAAGAATGGTAACACTGTCGAACTCCAAATATGTTGCTAACACAAAATGTTAATTTTTAACTTAAAGTCTGCCTTAATAGGTTTAGTGTACCCTGACTTATCATTAGACACTAATTATTTCTAAGTTTCTTGAGGAAGTGTGTTATATGCCAGTTTTTGCCTACATTTCTTACATTGCCATTTGATCACATTTCATTTGCCCCGAACTTTTTGCAAAATATTTACATTTATGTAAGTGGTATTCAAAATCAATGTGATCTCCCAAATTATTGCTAATATGCATAAACGGCGTCCAGATGAAACCTTCTAATAGATTAACCCTTTAGTTAAATAATATATAAATTTTACTTTTAACTGAGGATCAACTACTCCACATTTTATTATCGAACATTCCAAGTTCATTATCGTTAAATACAAATTACGATATTATGTTATGACAGATTTTAATATATATTTTTATATTTTTTAGTAGATAAAGGTGTCATAAAGTTTTATATTAAGTGAATTTCTATACATATAAACATCAGATAATTTAGTTATACGTTAACAACAACATGTGTTTGATTATTTAAAATTTATTAATGAAATAAAAAAAAAAACATTCATTTGTTAATTGATAAATGAAAAGATTTTATAACTTTCATTGACAAAAAAAAACCGTCTACGTATAAATTTGTTGAATAACGTCATACATAATCATTAACTAATAGTTACTAATCATTTACCAATAGTTACTAATCATTTATAAAAATAAGTAATTTTTTTAATCAAATACTTACTCGTAATATAAAAATTTATTATTTAAACGTTTTTTACTTTTGCTTTTTTTTTTTGGAAAATTGTTGACCTTCTCTATACTTCTATGTTTTTGTATCATCGCTGCTGAAATGTATCAAATTACAAAAAACTTCTAAGACCTTTACCTAAAACTTTAATAGTACAATTTTTTGTTGTTGCTGTAAGCGTTAAAAACTTGCATGCATAAAACAATGTCCAGAACATGTTTATTGTAATGGTCTATAAAATACATTTTAATTCATAGAAAAAACTCATCTAAATCTTTTGTATATAAGGTATATATACATAATATATACATAATACACAAGAAATAAGTAAAGATTCCATTTCATTTATCACACATTAAGTGTTCTTAGTAAACAGTGAACAAGTTCAACAATATTTGAAAACAAATGACATTCAATCCTCTAACACTAACTTATAGTGATATTCATTTAATACAATCTCTAATAAAGCTGTTATTTATATGTTTTTCACTTTTTAGATATAATTATAGGACATTCATTCTTCCAACTCAAACCTTTTTATTAATCAGTCTTAACTGCATCCTGCACCATTGACTGATCCCTTGCCATATATATAAAAAAAAAACAACCCAAGTTATAAAAAATCATCTGTTTTTAATCACCTGAACGAAATTATTTGAACAAATAACTATACCTATTACATTGAACACATTTAATGCATTTTGATAATATTACACGTACCAGTGTTTAAAAAACCTTACATAGAATGTAAGTTGTCGCAATATCATTCATTTTTGATTTTCACAATTCAGTGTCCACTGTGTAACATGGCAAGTGATAAAAATATTTTTTACATGCAATAAATATTAAAACCGTGTTTTTTTTTCATCTTTGTCTCGCCAATTTTCTGCCATTTCTTGCTAAATTTTTTTTTTTTGTTGTGTACTGGTTACCTGGGTTTTAAACTCTTTTACACAGTAAGAAGATTTTTATTTGTTACATGATATATAACAAAGATACACAATAGTAGACGACACACAATAAAAAGAAAAAAAACAAAATACAAAACAAATTATGCTTCAAAAAATTTGCATCGTTTAATATAAACACACAATATACAAAAAGGGGTTTGTAACAAATTGTTTCTAGAAGATAAACCATTGACCGTATATTCAATTTGAATGGGAAAAAATAGAAGCAAAACAAGCATGGACCCATTAATATTATATAATAGAAAAAGGAATTAAATACCACTACTGTAGTATGTTGCATTTAAAGCATCTATAGCATTTTTTTAAATTAACTTTAGCTATTCTTGGAGGCGGTACGATTTCTCCGTTTTTAAAATCTGGAAATCAAAATCTCGTTTTTTTTTTATCTGGAAAATCAAAAAACTGTTTTTTTTTAAAATCATGTAAAATCTGTTTTTTTTTCACGAGGGAATGAAAAGCTTGAAAAGAAACCCGATGGAACAATGCGTTGTACATTTCAGTAGTGTCGGTCTTAAGCAGACCAAATTCACACTCTTTTTGAAACAAACTTTGGGAAGGCATTTGTAATACAAATTGGAGTGAGGCTACAGAGATAGGGATATGGAAGGGTATTGGGATTGTTGTAGAGGTTTTTTGGGATTATTGGATTATTTATGCAAAAAATTAGAGGTTAGTTTTTGATGTAAAATCTAGCTACAATAATTAAATTAGTGGAACTTTGGGGACGGCGATTTTGATTTTTGAGATTTTAAAAAAAAAAAGAAATATCGTACCCCACTCCTATTGACTATTCTTTTGTGTCTCTGTCGACCCAAAAAAAAAAAAAAAAACTAAAAAATGAAACAAAAAAATTGAAGTTCGTGCGTAAATCATAATTTTTTTTTTAATAATATTTTTTTTAACATCACAGTCAATTCCGAACTCAAAAATCCCAAAACAAATTTTTTTTTTTTATGTAAATTTTCATATTTAAGCCGTGGCCCGTGAATATTTTCTTTTTTCATGTTTTTAATTTTTTTTTTTGTAATTCAAATGGTTTCAATCCAATGGCGATGGCTGCCTTTTTTTTTTATTAAACTTGTGTAAAGAATTTAAAATGTTTGGTTGATTAGAAAAGAAATATTTCCATATTAAAAGCAATTTACAAGAGTTGCATTCTATTGAATTAATTTTTTTTTTTAATATTTGTTTCTTTTTTGGATCTTTAATCTTAAATATAAACTTATTAAAACGATAGATTAAACGATGCTGATGATGATCACGAATTATTGCGTAATTTAGTAATTCGAAATGTTTAATATCAAAAGATTTTAAAAGATTTTCACATAAATGATTTAATGGCGGCTGTTATAATCTCTATTATAAAAGAATCTAAAATAAATGACCATAGAATTGTCGATTATTAATTTATTAGGTATTCATGAAATATACCATGAAAAGTGATTTATAAAGTGGCTGCTTGCAATTATAAATATAAAATTCCAAAAATAGATAAAATAAATTATTTAATTTTTAGACAGAGGTTTTATAAGATTTTTTTAAGCTTTAAAGTTTAAAATGAACGCGATGTAGATGTTGCCATGCCTGTCTATTCTCAGGTAAAATACTTATTATAAAGTTTTAAGGCCCCCAGTTAAAATTGGATTTAATTACAGTTTTTAATAGAAATATGATCCATTTTTTAATTTTTTTTATATCTTAATTCTAAATGATGCACAAATTCTTTTAAAAGGCATAATCCAAGCTTTAAGATACACTTTTGTAAAATAAAAAAAAAAAGTCATGAATTTAAATTGTCATTAATTTGAAAAAAAAAGAAAAACAAACGAATCTGAATCTTTAACCTAAAAACAAAATAAATGTTACATTTACATTTAAATTTTTCTTTGTTTATTACGAAATTGAGATGTTTCATATTTTGTTTTTTTTTTTTTACCACGACATTTGACTTAATTAATAAAAAAAAACTAGACACTGATTAGATCACTAAACACCGCCTAATCAACCATGTAATATAATTCGGATGATGAAGAAAGTTTACCAAATTTTTTTTTATATTTACATTTCTTTCTAAAACTCTTGTGTTACATGCTGTGATATTAGTTTCATATATAGTGTTTACAGAGTTCCTAATAAGATGTCACAATATTAATTAGTTAAAAATTTGTCTCTGAGTACGAGTATATACAGTGCAGTTTCTTATGATATCAGATCCATGGTCACGACACATGATATTGAGAAGCATGTATATAAGAAAAACAAATGCTGAAAGAAGAATGACATTGTCTTTGTTTTGATACAATTTCATATTAAACTTCATTTTTATCGTGTCTATAATTAAGACAACGAACCAAATAAATGAAAATAATAAAAACTTGGGTACATATTTTTTAAATCTACTGATCTAATTAATATGTAATCAGATTTCACTTTTAAACTTTATCTTTTCTATATAATTAAAGAAGTTGAAATTAAAAACAATTTTTCTTAACTTTTTAATAGTTTTTTAATTTATTTTTTTAAAGTTCTGTTGTTCTGTTTTTAAATTTTTAAATTCTTTTAATACAAATTTGTTCTAAAACATTATTACTATAACAAGTATCTATTTATTAGGTTCTTAAAATTCTTAATCAATTTTTTTTTATTGTGTAGATTGTAGAACAAGCTATTCACAGCATGAGAAGCTCAAATAACCAATTTGTATTTTTATACCCGTGCATACATATATGACATCGGGTATATTAGATTTGCTCCTCCGTTTGTAACGCATCGATCTAGACGAGCTAGATATAGTGTCAAGGGTACGTATCGGCTCAGAATCGAAAAATTAGTCGATCTAGCTATGTGTGTCTGTCCGTCCGTCCGTCCGTCCGTCCGTCCGTCCGTCCGTGTGTCAGCACGATAACTCAAAAACTAAAAGGGCTAGAGTCTTGAAATTCACACAAAGTCATTTTTAGACAATTTCTAGGTTCCCTATTGTTTTTGGTTAAAATCGGACCAAGGCTTCGGGGAGCTGCCATACAACTTTTTTGCACCAATATGAATTTCTTTAAAACTAATTATACTACGGGGATAAAAATTACACACGGTTAGTTTTATAATGACTCCGGCACTTATATGAAGTTTCAAAATGTTAGGGCCCCATTTTCGGGGGGCTGCCATACAACTTCTTTGCACTAATATGAATTTCTTCAAAACTAATTATACTACGCGGATGAAAATTACACATGGTTAGTTATATAATGAATCGAGCACTTATATGAAGTTTCAAAATGTTAGGGCACCATTTTCGGGGGGCTGCCATACAACTTCTTTGCACCAATATGAATTTCTGCAAAACTAATTATACTACGAGGCTGAAAATTACACACGGTTAGTTATATAATGAATCGAGCACTTATATGAAGTTTCAAAATGTTAGGGCCCCATTTTCGGGGGGCCGCCATACAACTTATTTGCACCAATATGAATTTCTTCAAAACTAATTATAGTACGACGATAAAAATTACACACGGTTATTTATATAATGAATCGAGCACTTATATGAAGTTTCAAAATGTTACGGCCCCATTTTGGGGGGGCTGCCATACAAAGCTTTCGATTCAATAACTGCGAATCTAATGAAGCTACAAGGTTAAAATTAAAATTGGGCAGGTAAAGTAATAGGGCAAGTTAGTTGGCAAAGTCGGACATCACTCGGACCATCGGAATTTTAGGGTGGGCCATTTTTTTTTTTGTTTTTTTTTTGTTTTTTTTTTTTTTTTTTTTTTTTTAAGCTAAAGTTATGGGACAATGAATGAAAATTTTGTTTTTTTTTTTGTGATTTTTTTTTTTGTTAATTTTTTTTTTTTTTGTTAATTTTTTTTTTTTTTTTTTTTTAAGCTAAAGTTATGGGACAATGAATGAAAATTTTGTTTTATGTTTTGTGATTTTTTTTTTTTTGTTTTACGTCAAAATTATGGAGTAATGATTTAAATGTATAAGGGAAGTATATTACGGTTTATTTTATACACCATAGTGGGTATGCACGGGTATCTAAAAGTTGACAAGGGCAACTATAATCTTCCTCGTTTTTCTACATATATACCTATACTTCACAGGAATTTTTCAATTTACTGAAATTAATCTCTTTGACTCTGTCTTACATTTGGTATTAAATTTTTAATGCACGATCATTTAAATGAATTTTCCAAGATTATTACCGAGGACAGACGAATAATTATTAGGTACCTATATGTAGTTATAAGTAATTGCAAGTAAGTATCACTTGATGCTGGTGGTCGCTTATTCTTTAGAATTGGTAAATTGGTGTTTGTTTAATCAACTATTTACCAAAGATATTTATGACTGGATATTGTGTCAGATTACAGAAGCTGTTTTGGATTTGTCTTTTTTATCTATTCGAATCTACAAAAAAAAAATAAAAAATTGGACATGCACCTTTAAGATAATTTTTTAATACATATACAATTCTTTCTTAGAATGCATTTTTTTCAAGTCAAATTGTTGGAAATTTGAATAAAAGTAAAAATGATATAAAAGGAATAATTTATTCAAAATATTGTGTCTTATTGTCTAAGTTTTCAGATGATATTAGATTTCATCTTAAGATTTTACACGAAAATTAATGAATATTTTTATACCCAGACATTTATAATGAAAGTGAAATACTCGTAGTTGAAATATTTTTCATTTTTGGAAAGTGAAACCAAGGAATTATCAAGTTAAATAGGTTATAAAATGGTTTTTAAAAACTGTTATACAAAACTGTTATACATATTTTTTTTTAAACATTATTTATCTTAAAAATGTGCCACGAACAAAATCAAATGAAAATCAATTTTGTTGATAATTTTCAAAATTTGTTGATGAAATTTTCTATATACATTCTTGCAACAAATGTTTCTGAAACTTTAAATCTAAAAATTCCCATTTAATTTAATTGCTTTTGTTCTTGTTTTTTAATTTAAAACTTAAATCTGTAATTCTTAATTTAATTTACATACGTATATAAATTTAAAATGGCACATGCCATTTTATGTTCATTTTTTTTTTTTTTGCACCACATTTAACACCAAAAAGTTTCGATTACCCACTTTTAACAAGTAAAATAAAAAAAAATAAAAAATTCTAAATAAATACGGAACCTTAACCAATTTAACAAGTCAATGCGACTAATTTTTCTTTTAGATTTTTGCATCTTTGTTTCTTTAATTTTGTTTTGTGTTTTTTTTTTTTCACCAATTTGCTCCAATTTTTTTATTTCTACACTGTTGTTTTTATTTTTTATTGTTATTGTTATTGTGTTGCTTTTCTTTTCTTATTGTTTTTCTTTTTTGTTTTTTTTTGTTTCTAAACTGAATCATCTTCGTCGTAAGTTGAGATGCTGATTGTGGATTCTTGTTTCTCATGCAACATGCTTTTTAACATACAATAACAAAATTTAGAACACGATTAACTTTGAAAAAAAAAAATAATAGTATAAGAAACAAAAGTATAAACAGAGTCACATTTTGTTCTGTCTTAGGCAAAATAAAAAAAAAAAAACAAAAGTCAGATACAAGCGCCAATTATACCAACTACTACTACAACGACTACTAAACAGCAACAACCAGATAAAAATATCAGATACATTTTATTAAAAAACAATGACAAGTTACAATAAAACAAAATACAACACAATATCAGAACCAACTTTAGCGATGTTTTTTTTTAGTTATTTAAATGTTAAACAAATTTTTATATTAATTTTGTTCGCTTTTATTTTGTTCTGATCACCATTCCCAGCTCTGTTATCTTTATCCCCAACATTTACATCAACAGAATGCAACTTTACAATATTGCTTCAATTCAACTGAGAATATCTCATAATGTATAAAAGTAAAAAATTGCAATGTTTATGTTTTTATCCCAGAGGTCTTTTTTTTTGATTATGAATCTGTTTATGTTTTGTTATAATAAGGGAATACAAAATGTTTCAAAGTAGTGAGTAATGAAAGAAAACAAGGGGGTTTAGAAAAGCACATTTTAAAAATTAAAGAATGGGTAAAAAGTATAAAATCAACAGATACTTTCTTCAATTTGGAACTCTTTATGGAGTTTTAACTTTTGTATATTAATTTAGAAAAATTTTGACAGGTATTCAAGTTTAACTGGTTTAAAAATAGGGTATTTTCGATTTTTTACCCCTTACAGCTCCTAAACGAAGGACCTACTTAAAAGTAAAATAAACTTATTAAAAGACTCATACTTATTTTTTAAGATCCAAGCTCACTAAAAATTTCAAGTTCGTAACTTACAACGTTTCATAGAATTACACAGTGAAGATTTTTCAAAAATTAAGCTTCAAAAAACGTTAAATTAATATACCGTATGGCAACCCTAAACATTTATGTACCTGTACTTATAAAGCTTATAAAACAGCTATTTTGGTGATCCTATAGATGTAAAATATATTTTATGGAACTTTGATTAAAAGGGGCTTTTGAGGGCTTTTCTCCATGGCGGGACTGCAGCTCCGTAACGATTGGTGGCTAGACTTTTTTTTAGTTCAAAATGTGTAAAAGATCTTTTGAACACACCGACAGACGTACAGAGTGAAACTACAAAATTTTCAAAATTTTATGAAAATATACTTACTAAAAACTAACAAAGATTACCCAAGACTGCATTTATCTGGTTATGGAGTGTAGGAAAAACACAGAAAATACTGAATTAAATGATAATAACTTTGAAAAGCTTTACAAATTGAATGAAAAAAGGCGTGTATTGAAATGCGCAAAAAAAAAAAAAATAAAATATGAATCGTAAAATGTTCTAAAGCGTGATAACCGATAAATGATCATCTCTTTTACAATAACGCTCAAACAAAGGTAAATATTTATCAAAAGTGTACTCCACTTTTTTTTTATTTCTTTAGTTAACAATAAAAGAATGAATTACATTTTTTGTTTTATTAAATTTTTATTAAATTGAAGTTTGTTTTGTAACAAGATTATCAAAAAGTATCTCTGAATCTTATTATATTAATATGAATCTAAAGAGTTGTATATTATTGATCGATATTTTTCGGAATCCTACAGCTTTCACTCAAAAAACCAAAACAACAATTAAAAAAAAAACGGACTATATACATATATACTCAAATTAGGTTATCATACTAAAATTACTTATTGATCAGCAGGAGTTCTTGGAATTTCTTTTATATAAAAAAAAAAATTGTGGTATTGGTGTTGGTGTACATTTCTGAGAATCAGGAATAAAAAAATATTACTAATGATTATTATGTTCACTTACTTATACTTCTTTTTTTTATTATAATTTGTATCCTATGAATGATAAGTATCTTACCAAACTGTTTATTCTCCGTAATTTATATTTTAAGATATTGGGAGAAGTTAATTCTTATCTAAGATTAAGATAATTAGAGAGATCATTATAAATTTTTTGTGTTGGTTTTAATGAGGAACTTTTGATTAGAACTTATCTAAAAAAAAAATTTTTAATTGGAATATAAAACGTTTGATTGGAACTTATCAAGAAATATTTACTATATAAGAACATTAAAATTCAAAATTATTTTTACTATTCTATGACAATTCTAACTTTTTAACTAAACTACTAAAAAGTACTGAAATGAAAAATTCTAAAAAAGAATTCCAATAATTATTATTAACTAATAATGACTTCTGGATTTTATTACAATTAATGAATAGTATATCTAATCACTTTAATCATGCGCAATATTTACTTATCATTTATTTGTATTTGATTAAATTCACCAATCAAAACACAAATTCCAGAATTCCAGAATTATGTATCAAAGTATTATTAAAAATGTTATTTAACAGTTATAAAATTTACAACTATAGATTCAAATTAAGTTGCACAATATTATTATGCATCATTTTGTGCATTTGTTTGCACCTGAATACCTTTTTGGTATTACAAAAGAATAGAATACAAGTTACGATAAATAAAAAATTGTGTTTGACGGATTTCCAAAATAAAATAAAAAATTTTCAACTTTGGTATTTTTATTATTGTTCTTCTCTGTCATAAAAGTATAAAACAAGGTCTAAATCTTTCGTGTATTCTTCTCAAACAATTTCGAATAAAAACACAGAAACACAAATAGAAAATTTAACAAATCTATACTTGACACCAGGTGGTTTATGACCATAACAAATTAGGAACTAAAATGAACATTAAAGAAACAAAAAAAAAAAAACACAATACAAAACATCAAAAAAAAAACCGGATTAACAGAAAATGGCTAGGTTCTATAACAAGTAACAAATGTCCAAAATATGTTTTGAGTTCAATTTCGATAGATATTTAGTAAAATAAGTGACCCACAGCGATGTTAAAGACCCGTTCAATATCCAATAAAAATAAAATTATACATACCGCATATAGTGATAAATTTGGTGTTTTTGTATTTATAGTTTAGTTAGTCTGTGGTGTGGTGTGGTTAAGTTCAGTTCAATTTTTAGTTTTTTTTTTTTATTTTACTTTATGTCAAATCATTAAAAACGCATAAGATCTGTTCTCACTCTTTTAAATTTGTATATATATATTATATATATATGTTTGATGTAAAACTCAACAAATAAAATTTAAAAGTATTAAACGCACACTGCATGTGGTTTATATTTCAAATTAAAATTTCAAAAGGTGTTTTAAATTCTCTAGGACGTTATTTGTAGGATTCTATATATATACATAGGTAAAATTCCTACATATATACAATATCGGTATATAAATGATTATTTTTTTATTATTTAAATTTTTATTTAATACTTAAGAACATTTATGACAATTTTATGAAAGGCCATATGGAATAGAAGTGGAAAGTTACTAGAACTAGTTGCTTTTTTAAAAAAAAGGTGGTTTCTTCTTCTTCCAACTTTTATTACTCATTAAATTTTATTTGAAAATTTTGTTAAATAATTTTTTTTTTCCCTGTACTTAAAAATAATTTCAAAAAAAACGAGGAAGAGTTTAGTAGAGTAGACTGTGTCAACTCTGGGATACCCGCATGACCGTAACATATACATTATATCATCCGGTTATTTACTTTTGGCAAAATTTCAAACATTCAGCTTTATTAGGTGTAATTGTCATATAAAAGAAGGAGTTGTATGGCAGTTACTCGAACCTACAAAATTTTGTACACCAACCAAATTTTGTAGTAACTTTGGCCATTACACTAAACTATTTTTGGCAAAATTTCAGACACACAGCTTCCATCGGTAAAGACTAATGCTCATATAAAATTAGAAGTTGTATGGCAGGTACTCGAAGCCGTGGACCAAAATGGCTGGATTTAAATAGCGATTCCGGTTTTTGCATAAAAACTAATTTCATAATCCTAGCTCCTTTATTTTTTGAGTTATCGTGATGACGGACGGACGGACGGACATACATGGCTAAATCGATTTATTTCTCGATTCTAACCCCCTCTCATATCTACCCCCTCTCCTTCTCTGCGTAATGGCAAACGTAATGGCAAATTTTTTATACCCTTTGACTATATAGTCATACGGGTATAAAGAGTTGAGTATAAGAAAATTAATTCTTTAATAGTTAGAATGTTGAACTTATCATGATGAAGACAATGATCGAATTTCGAATTTTTAAAATAAAAATACAAAAAAAATTTCTTTCCTTTGATATGTTAAATGTGATAATAAAAAATTTCACTTGACTATTTTGTTCTTGGAATTATGATATGAAAGTAAATCTTTGGTAATTCCAGATTTTTAATATACATACTATATAGACCTTTACCTTTGGTCATCAAAATAGCAATTCAATGACTTCTAAAAAATTCAAATGGAATGACAAATTATAAAATAAAATCACTAACTAAATACTTATGACGAGGTTTATTTCCTATGACTCTAAACAAATTTACTTTTCGCACATATTCTATCACTTATTGTATATACATATATATATATACTTATAGATAATAATGTAAAATGTTTATTAATTTACCTGTTAAATATATACATATACGTATTTTCTAACCGCTTTTATTACACTGGTATATAAAAGGTATCTTTTACAATTTTACTTTATTTTTTTAATTATTTTCAATTTTTCAATTTTTTGATTTTTGTTATTTTTCTAAGATGCGGTGAATTTAGAAAGCATACAAATTTACAATTGAAAGGTGTTAAAATGTAAAGGTGTGAAATGTTCAGAATTAGAAATCAAAATAAATCATAAAATGCTAAGCAATTTTTTGACCCATTCGTCGTCAGATAAGGGTAACAATATATGGAAATGCAATATAATTTGTTTTTGATTTTTTATTAAAAATTTTAAATTTATTTTGAAAATTGAAGAAAATTTTTAAGAAATTTTTTGACAGAGAAATTTTAAGGAAGGTGTCTTCCTTCCGCAACTTTTTTTTTTTTACCAAACCCCTGAAAAGTTTTTTGATTTTATATCTTTGGAAAATTATAAAAAAACTCAAACGCTTTTATTACAAAACTTCAATGCCTGCGTATAATCTGAAATGCGTTTTTTTCCTCTGGAGTACTTTGAGTTTATTGAAATTTTATTTTTCATTCATTTTTATCTCAATTTTTTTTATTGATAGAATATTGAATAGAATTTTTTTTTTAATTTTAAAGTAAAATTTATACTATCAAATTACGATCATTAATTCAATAAAAAAATCAATTGATTTTGAATCGATCGAATATCCAAATAATAATAAAAATTATCCGAGGATTTGATCGTATACGAGCTCAAAGCTTCCTTTTTTATCCAATTTTTATTTTTTTTTGTAATAAAATTTAATGACTCCCTATTGGAAAATGAATCAGACATTTTTTTTGTTTTTTCCTTTTTTTTTTTTTGAGGTGACATTGAATAATTTTTTTCCAAAGGGATCTTCATTCTGCGTTTTGGATATAAAATAAAAAAAAAGGAATTTAAATTATCTCTGGGCTGAAAACAAATTTTTAACACGCGATGGTTGCACTTCCAACCACAATGTAACAATATACATATATATAGAAAAATGATCTTCGAATAAAGATAAACACAAGAAAACTCCAGACGATTTTTTAATTTCGAAAAAAATTTAAAAAAACAAAAAAAATTTATTAAAATCTAAAGATAGAGAATGAATTCTATAAATATTTACAAAAGGAAATTTATTTCTTATTTTAGTAGCTTTACTTTTTGTATAAGTAATTCTTAAATAAATAAGAAAGGATGAGTAATGAGTAATCATATACTGATAAGTTTTTGTAACTCTGTTTTTTTTTTTGTAAAAGTGAAATGGAATTCAATTGATATTTTTCATAGGAATTTTTCTATTTTATAAAAATTGAATCAATTTTTCAATTTATTTTATGATACCAAGGTAAAAATTAACATAAAATTGTGTAAAGGTATACATAATAAATTTTTCAAATTCGAACTCTTAAATAAACTGACTTTTAATTTGACTTTAAAAATATTTTTAAAATCTATTGAATATTTCTAATACATATATTTATGGATAAGTATTAAAATTTTTTAATAATAAATAAGTAATGAAAAATTAATGAAAAATCAAATGGGTAGCCATAATATAGAAGGCAAAAAATTAGTTATTATGTTGCATAATAAATTGCACAATGCACTTTTTTTTTAACAACCAGCAAAATATTCAAATATGTAAAAAAAAATATGTAAATGTTAGAAAAAACGAGGAAGAGTGTAGTAGAGTAGACTATGTCAACTCTGGGATACCTGTATGACCTTAATATAAACATTATATCATCCGGTTAATTACTTTTGGCAAAATTTCAAACACTCAGTTTCATTAGGTCATATAAAAATAGAAGTTGTATGGCAGCTACTTGAACCCAGTTCAGTAGACCAACCAAATTTTGCAGAAGCTTTGGCTATAAAACTAAACTATTTTTGGAAAAATTTCAGGCACGCAGTTTCATTAGGTGTAGAGTAATGCTCATATAAAAATAGAAGTTGTATGACAGGTACTCTAACCCGTGGACAAAATGGTGATGAGTGGGAATGGGAATTTCAAAATCTTAGCTCTTTTATTTTTTGAGTTATCGTTAGGACGGATGGACGGACGGACATACATATCTAAATCGATTTATTTTTCGATTCTGATCCGATCCATACCTTTGAGTATTATATTTGAGTATATTTGACCCTTCCCCCCTGCGTCACAAACGTAATGGCAAATTTAGTATACCCTATTGACTTATAGTCATACGGGTATAAAAAACTATAGATACGTTCATATACCAAACAAGTACTTACTAACGCTTAAACTTAGAATTAGAAAAACAAAAAAAAAAAATTTGTAAATGAATTTATGTAAAAAATGTATTCTAGAACACTCTCCACCACACAATTACTAAAATAAAAAATATGTATATATATAGTTAAAATAATTCTTGTATATTTTGCATGCATAAGTAATTTAAAACGCGGAAGAACAACTGCCGAATGTTTAAATCATTCGCGATACGATGCAATTCAATGTTATTTAGAAATTTTGTTTTTTTTTATTATGCAAGACATTGGTTTTAGATTCTAATTCTAATTCTATATAACTATACATTATAGAATCAATATATGAAAAACTTCAACAATTTAATGAAAAATAATAAGAACAACTATTTACAATTATTATGTATGAAATAATGCCTTTTAAAAGTAAAGAAAAACCATTTTTTAAAATTTTTTTTGAAAAGTTTTCACGTTAAATTGTTGAAGAATAGTTTGCAAGAACTGAAAAAAATGACAGAAATAGCAGTAAGCATTACATTATTTTTTAACTACCGTGAAAAAATGCATAAAGAAAACTTTTACCTTGTAATTTTCCAGTTTTTAAAACGATTTTCTGTTATTTTTGTTTTTTTTTTTTTTTTTTTGGATATAGAAGAAAATTATTCAATAACAATCGCAGTTGTTTATGAAAAACCACTGATTTAATCAAGATTTGTTTAACAATTTAACACACCTTTTACATTATGATGACTTTAACTAAATAATAATTAAATGCCGTTCGTACGCAATTTTATAGTTAATAATATGGATAAAAATAAAATAAAGCAGAAGTTAAGCATAGTAGTTATTAATATTAGTTGCTATTCTGATTTGTTTTTTTATTTTTTTGAGTGCTAAGAGTGACAAAATTATGATTTGAAATTTTTAAAATAGCATTTGTGTAAAGTACAGTATTAGACAAAATTTTGGACAAAAGGTTTTAGCCATCATTGTCAATCTTCTAACTATGGTTTTATGGGATATAATATTATCAAATGGTGTCATAATACAATTCCTCCTCAAGTAAAAGTCTGTTTCCTTGTCCTTTTCGGTCTCCAGCTCTAAAATTAGATCTTCTTCCTGAATTTCTCTTATATAAAAATAAGCTTATTTAACATCTGAGTCATATTGCACTAATCACTAATCAAAAAATCATTTTATAGATAACAATTTAATAAATTGATGCAACGAAAACTTATCAAAAAAATTATTATTAGATTATTCGATTAGTGATAAGAGGTTGGTGCAATAGAGCACCCGACTTTTTTCATTCAAGTTATAATGTACCTAATCTGTACATACAAATATGTATTTAAAAGGAACGATCCCTATAATATGCGTCCATCACTGTTAAAAATCCATAACTAATTTTTGGCGGAAAATTATTTTTTTATTTAAAAAAAATGTTATACAATCGCTAATATGTTGCTACGATGATTAATTGAATAGAAATTAAGAAAACGTTTTTAAAAAATATATATATAAATATTTTGAATTTAATAAAATAAGTATACGTGTAATTAATGTGAAATGTACAAATTTTTAAAAGAATATAATATGCAAAAATATATATATACAAAATTTAAATATTTGTATAATTAATTGCTGTTGACAGATTATTGCTTGTAGCGACACACTGTGAGGAATATGTCAATTAGAAAAAAAGTGTAAAAATGTGTAGTGAAATAATTTTTGCGTAAAAAAAAAATAAAAACAAATAAATTAAAATATTTTCAATTGAATTAAAAAATAAAAATTATATTTTATCTGCCTTCTTAGATACCAAAAGTACGCATAGACTCAAGTACAGATTCAAGTCTTTAAAATTTCAACATAATCGTAATTATAATATGGTGACAAATATTACGCTTTTGAAAAATTGTATAAACGACTATAAAATCATCGAGATTCCAATTGAGATTTTTATAGTACAAAAAAAAAAAATTCTATAGTTAAAAAAATGGAGCTGTGAAAAAAGTCCCTGCGAAATAAAGTTCAAGGGATTTTATTTTTCGTTTTTAGGTATGAAATAAGACCTAAGACTAAACAACCTAGACAGGTTGCTATTCAATATTGAATCAGAAATAAAACCCCCGGGGTGTTATAGTTCAAGAATTCGAAGATTGAATTGAAATAGAAATAACATCCCGGAGTCTTACTTAAAGTAAGTTACTTTCTACCTTTGCATATGAAATGCTTTAAATTAGAAAGAGTTTTAGAATTGTATTCGAAATCAGGGTATTTCCCTTTTCCAGAATATTTATATATGGGTAGGCGAAATACTGATTTGGGTTCAAAATTCTGGAAAGGACAAGGTATATACCTTATTTATCAATTTTACTATAAGTTCTCTATAAGTACTATAAAATTTACTATAAGTGTATCATGTAAACATGAGAAATAACATCTCGGGACGTTACTTCACAAAAGGGTTAGATTCAAGAATTGCATCAAAAAGTTAAATTTGTTTAAAAGAGGAACAACATCCCGGAGTGTTATTTCTCATATTTTGTGATCTCTTATTTCATATTCTCGTTAAATAAAAAATGCCCCTCCGGGACTTTATTTCACACAGCTTAATTTCACGATTCCATACAAAACATAAGTATAACCAAAAAAAATTTTATGGTAATAAAATGCACTCAAAATTTAAAATTAAAAAGAAAAAAACGAAACTCTCCTTTTTTGGAAAATTTAATAATTTAGACACTGTACAATTTTTTATACGTTTAAGTTCACTATTCAAAAAGCAAGTTTCAATTTTTGTCGTTAGATCCAAATATGTGCTAGTTGCTAGTACATTTAAAAAAAAAAACCTTTTTATTATTACGCCATTTTAAATTGGCAAAAAAAATTGTATTTTGAATAATTTTGCATAAAATTTTTTCATGTCTTATTTAAAATTTCAAATAAAAAATTTTATTAATAAATTTTACTTTTAAAATTAAATTAAACAAATCAAAAATAAAAAAAAGCAAAAACAAAAAAAAATAAAATATTTAAATTATGTAAAAAAAAATATAAAAATTCCTTTTATAGTTTTTTATATAAAAATTTGTTAATAATTAGTACAAGAGATAACCTTATAAAATATTAAATACAATCTCGTTATTACCTTATTGGATTTTCAATAAATTTAAAATAGAGCGACATGATATCGCTGCTTCACTTAAAAAGTTCACATGAAATTTTTATATACGTACAAAAATTTAAATATGACTCAGAATCGATTTTTTGATTAAAAGTTATATTAACTTAAGATAAACTATGGCGTTTTAATTTGATTTAGTATATAAATAATAAAGATATGATTTTAAATAGAAATCGATTATTGATAAACCAGAGTTCAATGACTCTTAAGAACCTTCCGAAATAGCGTTAACCTCAAATTACTTAACATCTGCTGATACATACAGATTGAATTTAATTCATATTAACCCTTTAATTCTTAGAAAAAAAAAAATAAACCCTGCCGTGTATAAATTATAGAAATTTAATTCCTTTGAGTTTGCTAGAAGAATCAAATAAGAATTACAGTCGAGCAATAAAATCAATCTCCAATTACATTTAAAGAATATTTCTTAAGGGTTTCCTAAAAATATAATATGAATACAAATATTTTCAGAAAATTCCTTTTAATTTTTTATTTTATATTGATTTACTACACCTGTGTCACTGATCTTTACCTGTTTGATTTGGTGTTAGGTATATATATATATTTATATATATATATGTAAAATGAGAATACCGTAATAACAATTCTCACAAAGAAATACAGTACAATACAATTCATTTGAATTCCAGTTAAAAATAGTTTTGAACAAAAAAATATATGTATAAAATATACATATATTTGCAAATGTCAAATTTTGTCATTTAAAATACAAAAAGTAAAAAAAAATGTTATTAATAATAATTCTGAACACGGGAAAAAATGCAATCAATTTAAAAAATAATATTGCACAATATTCAGGTAAAAAATAACATTTTTTTTTGTTATTTTTCTTCTTTTTTTTTTGACATGCTCTCAGAGTTGAAATTTTTATTGCAAAATATTTGTATTCTAGTTAAAATTATCTAATTTGGTTATGCACTTATTGTTATAAAAACTTTAAAGATGTAATTGTTTGACGAAGGGGGTGTGCCTAAAGATTTGTTATATGATTGTTGCAATTTATATTTGATTTAATATAGAAATAAAAAAAACACTGAATTTGAATGAGATATTTATCAGAAACAATTTGTTAGATTCAAAAAATTGTATTAAAAAGTTAAATTTGTACTATATCATCAGAAGATCAAATTGAACATTCCATTGAATAAATTTATAAGTTTTTTTTTTACGTACTAACTGTTTAGCTGTTAAATGTACAAGCGCTTCTACCATAGGTACATGTGTTGGAACAGGAGTGATAATTTGGCCATATAATAATTACAATTATAACTACCTAATTGATCTACTATCTTCCTAAATGAGATTGTGTTAGGTAATATAACATTTCGAATATCTTAGATTCCAATAGATACAATTCTATTTATAATATTTTATTTTAAATTTTTTATTTGAGTTAAACTGTATCTGTTTTTGTATCTGTGAGTTATATTATTCAATTAAATTGTTTGGGATCTATATAATTAATTAAGATCTCTTTAATTACTAATTTTGATAAGTATAAATTATTTGATAAATATTAATTTAATTAAATTAATAAGTTTTAAGATTCAATTTAGATTTAAGTAATATCATATTACTGAAACCTAATAGGAATTCCTATTTTATAACTATAATTAGCTTTTCACTAATTTCCCATTTAACTTCTTAAGTTTAATTTTTTAAAAACGATTAAGTATTTCCAATCAAAAAAACCTCAACCCAGACATTTTAATTTAGCAAAGTCTATTAAAATATACAAAGAACAAAATTATTTTAGTAAATACTAAATAGCTAAGCTACTAACCTTGCTTCTAAATTACTTACAATTTAACAAGTACACGTTATTAACCATCGAAATTTAAAAAAAAAAAAACGTTTTTTTTTTGAAAAATTGTACAATTCAAAAATAATAAATTAACATTCTTCATTCTGAGGCTAAAAAAAATGAATGTTAAGAATTTTCCCATTTTGATTTATATCTTATTTAACCCAAAACTTTCATTACAGGATGGAAAAACTTTGCGGAAAAAAATTTCCATAATCATTAAAAAGTACTTATCATCAGTTATTAACGTAAATTATCGTATCCGCGGAAGAAAAATATGATTTGTTTTTTTTTTTAACATAACATTAAATATAACATAAATAAATGTTAATTACACCCCAGTAATTAATATTACTGACTATATTTTAATGATAAGCTACAATATAAATGAAAGAGAAGAAGAAGATTTGTAAATAATATAACAGAATAAAAAAAAATATTTAATAATTAATTTTATTAAAAAAACATTAAAATATTTCTTAGAAAACAAACTTATATTTTTGTAATATGCATTATCTTTACTTTATAATATTCATGATTATAAAAATTAAGAATCTTATAGATACGGTTTTATAAAGTGTTCAACATAGTACGAAGTAGAGATTTAAAATAATTTTTTTAGATAAAAGAAACTACTATATGAATTTAGTACTAATTTATTACTTGATTTGAAATTTTTTGTCTAAATAAGTCATTGCTCATTATACTTATTGGATTTTCTTTTTGTTTATAGTTATATATATATATATATTTGATTAATTGTTCTTTGGCTTGGTAGCCCTGTTGAGAATTCCAGCCTCTTCAACGTAACTATATTAACATGGTTATTACTAATCAATTTATTAACTATTCTTCTTCTATGACGCTACAGTCCGTTGTCAAACCTTGGCCTTCTTCTTTATTAACTAATACTGATACCGAAATTTAGAAATAAAGTTCTAATAGGTGCTAATCTATAATTGCGATGTAGTACACATTTGCAAGTCAAGAACTTCTTTTAAAATCTCATAAGTTATAAGAACAATACGATATTTTGCTTGCGGAATGTCGGAGCTTTACTCTTTAATTAGACTACTCTATTATACTTGGGACTCTAAACCCAAGGGAATAAATAATTCTTATTATACACTGTTAAATAAAAAACTTCAACTCCATATTTGTATATTACAAAAAAAAAATCAAAACATTCTTAAATAAAATTATTTGTTACTTATTAGGAGGAAGCTATCTATATATATATATTTATATATATATACTTAGTTCGTTAGTGATTTTCTAAATAAATTATAAGGAAGAAATTCTTTAAATACATAATATTATATTATATATTTAGTTAGAAACTAAAGTTTAACAAGTGAGGGAAAAAAACCAAGGGTTTTTAAAAAGCACATTTTCAAAATTATATACGGTTTCTTACTGAGTATTTTATCATTTATTTTTATAAAAATATAGATTATGATAATATTATAATTTTGTTATTTCATTAATAATTAATTATATGAGTAATAGTGAAATACTTAGAATACAACCCCAATGCATTCAAGAAAACCTGTTAATAAGTGCAAAATATAATGTTGGAGCTTCAATGTTAACGTTTAATTTTGGAAAAATTTACACTGGTGAATAAGTTACTGTTTTATAAGAACATAAAAGTTTTAATTTTGAAGACCTAGTAGCCCTTCAATGGGGAAGGTTCCCAAATTTTTGCTTAGCAAACTTATGATGGATCTGCTCACCCCCCTCCTGTGTTCACCCTTCCATTTTTTTCCGGTTCTAGGAAATCAATTTGGAACTCCAACAAAATTTGGAATTTTACCTAGAATATTATTATCTAACCAAAAATGGTTAATACTAAGAAACAATTTCTTCAATTTAAAGAGACCCTTTCAAATTTAAGAAAAACCTTTAACGTATGTTGAAATATAATGCTGCAGCTGTAAATTTTGCATATTTGTAAAAAAAAATTTGAACAGGTGTTAAAGTTACAGGTGGTTGAAAATAGCAAAATTTCAATTTTCGAGCCCTTATAGCTCCTAAACAGGGGGCGTGACAAAAAAATTTTGTTAACCGACTCCTATTAATTTTGGAGGACCTAACTTCTCCCAAAATATCAAGAGCCTAGGTTGAACCGTTTAGAAGATATATGGGGCCAAAAATTTTGCAAAAGTTGAGTTTAGCTTAATGGTAAATTTTAGTACCGTATGGTAACCCTATACATTTTAGCTTTATATTTTTGTGAAGCTTATAAAACCAGCTATCTTTTGCCGTTTTCAGATTGAAAATACACTTAACAAAACTCTTGTTATAATAATTTAAAAATAGGGCTTTTTCCAACTTTGGGGGGCTGTAGCTCCGTAACGGGTGGGGCTACAGAAAAAAATTCTTCTACGAAATTAATTTTTTTGTAATATCTACCCGTGGTTAAAATTTCTTTACTCTATTTCAAACGGTGTAAAAGTTTTGTAAACATACGGACGGACGGACGGACGGACGGACGGACGGACAAAGTCAAAATTAAGAAAAACCTTTGACACTAATTGAAACATTCGTTTTTGAGCTTTCAATTTTGTACACAAATAAAAAAAAATTTTGACAGGTATTCAAGTTATAGGTGTTTAAAAGCTAAATTTTTAGCAAAATTTCAGTTTTCGACCCCTTACAGCTTCTAAAGAGGGGGCGTGACAAAAAAATTTTGTTAACTGACTCTTACTTATTTCTAAGGATCTAACTTCTCCCAAAATTTTAAGTTTCTAGATTTAGCCGTTCCGAAGTTATGAGGGACCAATAATTTTGTAAAACTTAGTTTTGAATAACGGTAAATTTTAGTACCGTATGGTAACCCTATACTATTGGCTTTTAAAAACTTGTAAAGCTTATAAAAGCAGCTGTCTGTTACCTTTTTTAGGTTGGAGATATACCTTATAGAACTCTAATTATAACTGTTTAAATATGGGGCTTTTTTCAACTTTGTGGGGCTGTAGCTCCGTAACGGGGGGGGCTACAAAAAAAAGTTTTAACATTAAATTATTTTTATTGCAATACCTATCCATACCTGATATTTTTTTGTCAATCGTAGGTAAAAAGGGACGGACGGACGGACAGAGTGAAGCTATATAGGCACATTTTTACAAAATTTTTTGAAAATGTGCTAAAAAAAAGGAAATAATTAGATACAAGTTTGCAAAGTAAAAAAAAAACCATTACCATTTTTGTTCATTTTCTGTCGTTGACCTCGACTTTTTAGCTGTTGTTGCTGTTTTTGTTGCTGTTGCTGTTGATGATGATGTTTTATTGTAATTTTATTTAATCCATTATTGGTAGTAGCTACTACTTTAGAATTTATTGAATTTTTTCTATTTTTATCTTTTTTATTACTATTATTTGTATTATTTGTATTATTATTATTATTATTATTATTTTTCTTCAATAATTTATTTTGATTTTTTACTTTCTTTTGATTTATAGACAATGATGATGATGATAATTTTTTTATTGATTGATTTTTGAACTTTTTCTTATTAGGAATATTTAAATTATTACTATTATTAAAAAAACTTTTTATATTACTATTATTACTATTATCACTATTACTATTACTACTATTAATAATTGTAGTGGTGACACTTTTTGTAAAATTATAATTATATGTTATATTTTTTCTATTTAAATTATTTTTAATTAATTCTGTATTTAAATGTAATTTATATAAATCTTGTATTAATAAATCATCATCACTGATAGAAGAATTATGTAGTAGTTGCTGTTGTTGTTGTTGGTCTAATTCTTCTTCTAAATTGGAATGCTGTTCTAAATTTTTTATTGATCTTTTTGTTAATTTATTTAAATTTAATTTATTATTATTATTATTATTTTTGCATATAACAAAATTTATTATTGAAAAAATTGTGATTATTATCACAAATTTTCGAAATGATACTATAAAATGCAATTTGTATTTCATTATGATGCAATTTTATATGATGATTCGTTTTAATTCAAAATTCGGAAAGATACAAAACTTAAAATATATCCAAATATTTGTTTTATAATTTATATTTTAAAATTTTTATCCAACATCATGATACAAACTATCAACTAATACTAAAATTTTGTAATTTTTAAAAAGAAACGAATTCTTAGAATTCCTTCCAATCGTATTCGATTTTGGCCAGGTGCAATGATATAGATGACATTTTATACAAAAATACCCAAATATTTCTTTGTACTTTTTATTTTTTTAACTCAATTGTAAATTTTTATGACACATTTTCAAACCAAACACAACTTATAAATAAAAGTAATAAAATCATATATATATAAATAATAAAAACAATTTTCAATTGCACTTAATAAATTTTAAATGTTGTTTTAATTAAAAAAAAAAAATTTGTACAATATTTTTTTGTATTTTTTTAATTATCCAAAATACTGAACATTATTAAATAGAAAAATCAAATAATAAAAACTTCTTTTTTATTGATTAAGCAATTAAAACACAATATTACTAAAAAAAAAACAAAATAAATAAAAAATTAAAAATAAAAAGAAAAATAAACACTTTTTATTTATTGAAAATATAAACTATTTTTCTTTCACACTTAATTTCAAAAATTTTATTTCATTTTCATTACATTTTTCTCACATTTCATTTAATTAACTTTATTTTTATTCTATTTTTTATTATTTTCATTTACACTTTATTTTTTTATTTTTTTTTTTTTGAATTTTTATTCTTTTTCAAAATTGAAATTCTAAATTTATCGTGATCTAAAAATGTTAAAAAAAAAAGAACAATTTTTATTTAAATTGTGCTGAACACCAATCAGCCAAACATCTTTTTAATTGAATCCATAAAAATTATAAAAAAAAAAAAAAGCATCTATGGCGTTGATATGCATTCGTTCAGCATATAAATAATAGTTTCCTTGCATTTACATTAATTTTGCCAAATTTTTTAGGAAATTATATGTATATTAGATACATATATATATATAAATACAAACTTTACATTTTCAAAACAATGAAAGATAAAAAAAGCAAAAAACGCATTAAAAAACGCATTTCTATTATAATGTATGCCAAAAAACGAAAAAAAAAATCGCGATTCAAAAGAATCTTTTAAATATTTTATTTTGTAAGTTTCAGTCACATAGAACGACAACGAACTTCTTAAAAATTTTTTGTTTTTTTATTTTTGTCGTCTACAATTACAAAATTTGTTTTATGTTTGTAAATTGTAACAAAGAAAATTACTCCGTTATAATTTTCTTAAAAAAAAACACAGAAATAAAAAACAACAAACGTTTTTTCATTAAAATAAATTTTGAAAAATTCCGTTCCGCTATTCATTCATTCGAATTCGTTATTACCCTTGATCATAAAAAAAATTAGCGAAATATTCTTTGATATAATATATATATACTTAATAATATATTAAAAAATACCGTTACCACAACATATGTTTGAATTTCCTTTTTTTTTTTTTTAATTAAAACTTTATTTTTTTTCAAATTGAAAATTATCTTTTCATCACTTCATTAGTTTTTTTTTTTTGTACCGAACCGAACCGAACGGAATACCATATTTTTTAAAAAACTAAACACATTTTGACGCAAAAGAGTTGGAAGCGACGATCTTCGGAATTTTTTCTCGCAGTTATTTTCGTATATCCTTTTCCGTTTCAATTTTCACTTAAATTTTAAATATTTTATATTGTATACATCTTTTTTTGTATTTAAAATTCTCAATTTTTTTTAAATAATTGTTTAAGATAGTATCAAAGTATAATATAATCGCTTTTATTTATTTCACAAATTTTAAAATATTAATTTTTTATTTCACTCTTTTAATGTTAACAAAATATTTTTTAAAAAAAATTTAATTTCCGATAAATTTATATCTTTTCATCATGTAATCGTTTTCTACCGAATTTAAATGAGCAAAGTGATAAGTTTTTTTTTTTGAAAATCAAAACAAAACGTCAAAAAATCCACTCACTTTTTACAAAATAAAAAAAAAAACAAACAAAAATTGTACAAGAAAATCGTTTTTCAGAAAAATAACAAAAGAAAAATATTAAAACTGTCAATAACGGTGAAAGTATATAAGAGTACGTGATTATTCCGCGAACCAGATATAAATGCAACAAAAGCCGACGAGAGACTAAAAAATTCTTCTGCTAGATGGGATGGATGGATGAAAATTGAAAAATAAAATAAAAAAAAAAAAAAACAAAAAGAAATGAAAAAAAATAAAACGAGAAAAAAAAACATAAGAAAAATGTTATTTTATGTGTTGAACAGCCATAACACACAGGACAAGCAAAACAACTTAACACAGTACACAGCATATACTACACAGCACAATACAATACAACTCAAATACAATACAAAAAAAAGAATTAAAATAAAATAAGAATATTAGATTTTTATAGGAAAAATATATATGAGTGTAATTAATCTTACAGTATTGGGCATTCAAATAGGGTTATAAATGTCCATTTTATTTTGATACTTTATTTAAATAAATTAAATAACAACTTAAATAACTTTCATTAAATAACATAATTTAGGTAGATTTTTTGGGTTAAATATTAATAAAATAAATATTTCTAAGTTATGAACTAAGACAATTAATTATTACTGAAATATTAAATATATAATACATTAACAGACCCTTAAACTGAGATTACCCCTTCCTTTGATCTATTATATTAAAATCCGATGAAAAATTATATAAAAAAAATAAAATATCTTTATTCAAAAACTATCTTTTTTATTATATTGGCCTTTTGTTAATTAATTTAACTGCAATAATAAAATATACATTGCACCCTATTAAATTTCCTTAACTTGTTTTTTTTTATCAATTTTATAAACAAAACAAAACTCCGAATCAAAATGTTGTAAATATACAATCCCATTAATGTTGCTAGACTTAAGTTTATATATTCAATGAATGCAAAATAATGCATATTTCAATATTCTCTCTCTTAAATACTCATTTTCGCTCTCCTTATCATGTAGTTGAAAAAAAAAACAACAACAAAAAAAAACAAGCAAAATTTTGTTATAAACATTATGCACTTATCAATTGATAAGAATTTTAATTGCAATTTTAAATCAAATACGTTTATTCTTTATTTATACAAACATCATCAAGGGTTATATTATCATGTATTCAATGTCTATAAAATAAGATTAAACTAAAAAAATCGATTAAATGTCGATTAAACTCGGATATTATGTTATTTGCTTATCATTATCCAATGTACTTACTTTATACATAAGTTTAGCAACATACTTGTTGCTGTCTCATATAAAACTCTTTTACTTTTCCCAATAGATTAAATGTTGCACATAATTTTTGAATTATGTTGCTAGCAACATTTTATGAGTGAAAATAATTAATTTTATGAAAATTCTCAAAAAAATAAATGAGTATAATTTTTAATTCAATTTTTTTATAATAATCAAATACTTACTATTAAAAGTGTTTGTTAAGTTTAATTAGATATTTATTTTTTTTTTGTTTTGGTTATTTAATGTTTCAAATGACACTTTTAATAAAATATTATCTGGAAAAATTTTCAAAATATCCAATATATTATCAAAATGCCATTAACCACAAATAAAATAACAATTTATCGTCTATACAAAGTAACAAATTGTACTCAAATATAATTTTTTTTTTAAATTACGAAATATTCACTTATCAAAGTAATAATTCAGAATTTACACAAAAATAAAAAAAAAATGAAAAGTGCAACAAAAAAAGGAAAATAAACCAAATTATATATGTACTCATATATCAGATTGATACATAAAAAAGTGATATTTTAACCACTGACCAGTGAATATTTAATGATATCATATCTTGTTTTTTTTTTAAAAATATTAAACTAGCAATGAATAAAAAACCGACCAAACACGAGACTTAATCTATAATACCCTAAAATAAAAAATTATCATGCATAATATATTATATCGCTAATATTATGATACCAGATGTTGTAAAAATTTAACCAACTAACCTTAAAATTTTTCATCATTTCTTATTTTATTTCTACAATTGCACCAATTGACATCTGTTTTATCGCCTGTTAAATATTTTCAGAAAAAATTTTTCGCTTGTCTATAAATATTTATATTGTATTCAATGGTTGTGCAGTTATCGTTAATTTTGAATTGGTTGCGATTTTTTTTATATATATATATATATATAAATACAAAATATCAGACTTGTACTGATAACCGAATGGTATAGAGAAGGAGTGAAACATAAACGAGAACTTGAAATAAGTTGATCGATTTTGGTTTTTTTCTCTTAGGAAAAAAATCTGTATTTTTTTATAGTTAGACATTTATCTCATATTTATTTACATAAATTAATTTATTTGTAGCAAGTTTTTAATCTATGTGTGTTTTTTTAACAGTGCATAAAACATGTAAAAATATTTTGAATTTTTTTTTTCACTTTAATGTTAAAAAAAAAACTCTGTAAGAAAAATGCATTATAGGATAAAAGTTTATATTGAATTCTGAATCATATCACTTTTGAAGTTTGACTTAAGTTTTATGTAATAAACTTTGGTTAAGTTTTAAGTCTCCCTCACTTCGAATTTTTAATTTTAAAAATAGGTTAAAGATACTACAAAAGTACAACTAAAGGATTCTGACAATAGCTGAGCAGATTAAGATACAAGTAAGTAAGATTTTAATCAAAAAACATTTTACCATCGGATAATTTTTTTAAATAATCAACAATAGCCATAAAATATACATAGCATTAAAAACCTGAACTTAGGATTATAATATCATTAGAATTTTCTTAAAAAAATTTGAAACAGTTAAAAATAAGCTGTCATGTGGAAAATTGATTTAAAGCAAGTTAAATCTGTTGCAAAAATTTTTACACACATTTTTATTCGAAAAAGTTGTGTTTTAAACTTAAAAAAAAAAAAAAAACACAAAAAAAAAACATTATCAAAATATACTAAATGAATGTTGTATATCTAAAGGCATTAAAATTCCTTAAAAAAAATCCACAATTTATTTTGAAATATTATATATTTTGACCTTAACTACATTTTATTAACAAGCTAAAAGTCATGATAAGAACAAATAAAACGAATTGTATGAATATGTATTTAAATTTAAAAAATTTGTTAGATACATTAAATTTAAGAAACTACTTCAGATTCTTAAAATCTAGATACGAGTTCCTATTAATCATTTTAAATATGTTTTTCTTATTTATAACATTTATAAAATTGTTTCCATAGGATTTAAAAAAAAAAAAAAATATTTACAAGACCTCCCTATATACATCTTTCAATAAAATAGCATCCTTTTTAAACCCATAACTCTATAAAATTTCCCAAAATTTTGAAGAGCAATTGACAATTTATGTTGACATTTCAATTTGAATATTGTGTAAGTTTGTATTTAATTAATTTGGAAAAAAAAAAACGAATTCTTCAATTTTTGGGTTCTTCTCTATATTTATTTCATATTTACCTAAAAAATTCCTGACCTCCAACAATGAATAACTGAATATTTGTATATATATAGTATATAAAAACAAAGACTATTTGTACATATATATTTATATATGTGACACAACTTTTGTGACAGATTTGGATGTTCTCGTGTAAATCTCGTACCAATTTTAATACCACAATCATATCTGTTTTAATTTTATTATTATACATATATATATATTATATATATACATTTAACAATCAAAGATTAACTCCAGTTTTGTTTCATCTGTGCGTATATAAGCGTATATAAGTGATGTCCATCACTTTTTTGAAACAAATATCAATCTTCCATGTTGATTGATTAAATGTTCCTAGCTAGAAGCAATAATTTTTATTAACACACACTGGTGTTTTTTTTTTTTTTTTTTGTATTTCGTTTAAATTTATTTTTATTTTATTTTCAGATTTTAATCTTAAGTTTGTTATACTGATGCAGTTTGCATTTTGTTATATTAAAAATTGGATGCATTTGTATCTTAGTTTTTTGTTTTTGTATATTTTGGATGCATTTGTTTTTTCTTTTCATTTCAAGATAATGATCAAGGAAAAAATGCACAATATATGTATATATTGGTATATATATATATCCCTCTACAAATGCGTAAAGGGAAACTACTGATTTCTTCCTTCTGATAAGAGAGATGTGTTTAATCTGATGGAAAGTGGAGTTGTGATTTGATGGATGACATACAAATTTTATGTTGTTATATGGATAAACTGTAAAAAATTTCATTTTAAATTTATTTTAGGATCAAATTTCAATACAACAACAACAACAACAAAATGTTGATCCCTTGGAGGAAAACTACAAGTATATGATGATTATTATTTTAAAAGAGTCGAATGAAAAGGCTTCTGATTCTTTTTATATATATATATATAGTATATAAGATATGCAAATATGTGTAGACAAAACTGATGCATTGATAGATATAAATAATGTCCAACTTTTGACACATTATAATTTATGATATTATTCTTCTTTAAAGTTTTTGGTTTTTTTTTTCTTTTAAATATGCAAATAAAATTGGGAATGTCTGTTCATTAAAAAAAAAAGAAATTAAGGGTTTTAAGAAATCGGACCTTAAAGGGTTCAATCCTTTTAAATGATCACAAATAACTAATTATACAGAAGCTATGGTTAGAAGAAAAAAATCATTTAGATATAAATTTTATATAATTATAAAATATTCTATATAATTTTGGATGTAAAATTAAACGATTGAAGATTATCGATAATATTTTTGATTATATTTAGCACAATATTTTGTTTATTATGTTGTAAAAATTACCTGAACATGGACTAAAATAAATAAATGACGATTAACTCGTTTACGTGATCATTGGATAGATACACTTAAACCCTATATTGTATATTAATAAGAGAAATACATTTACGTGCTATTTATATCATCCAGTATCAAATAAAGATTTTTTTAATCCTTTTGCTCCTTAATTTAATAGAGAAATCACTTCCTTTTCCCATCTATTGTTAATACTTCAAACAATTTCTAATGAAATCTTTTTAAATCATTTTATAAATCCTGTATTCAAAACTAATGTTCTTTAAACAGCTGATACAATAGAATAATTTAAAAACTTTTTAAAATACTTAAAATATTTTTTTATATATATATATACTTATGTATATATATAAAACGCCCGTATTGTCTAAAATGAATATCCTGATCTAATATCCGAATACAATAGAATCTGTAAAGAGTATATAGAATAAATTAGGATGAATCTATTTTGATTTGAAATGTCTTTAAATTCTATTGTGTAAATTGTTTTAGAATTGTATATTGTTCTGCGAAACAAAAGAAATGTCGGGGAATCTCAAAGGATTAGTTTAGATACTTCTAAAAACGAGGTATAATTTATGATTGATGTACATGAAATTTCATATTTATACGATTTGTTAAAATAGATCATAATATGTATATTGATATGTTTACTGTACAATACTCCTCCAGAAATTTGATCTTCGAGAAAAAATGGTTTTAAGTATATATGTATAGTGGCTTCATTAATAAATAGTTTAAACAGGAATTTTTTTTTCTGGGCTTTTTTTTATTTATTGTATTATTACTTTGGATCCAACTTAAGTAATACCCTTGGTATATTTAATATTAATCGGTAACTAAATATTAATATACTCTTTTACACCATAGTTCATCCGTAGTAATTTAATATAACTTTTAATATTCAATTAAGTATTTAAGACTTTCTACTTAATATATAGTATTATTAAATTATATACGTATAGTATAATTATTAAATTTCAAGATTGATTTTACTTTATTAAATTCAATTCCCATCAAATGAACGAAATCTAATAATCTTTAAAATGAATTGATATCAAATCAATACTATAAATAAAAAACGATTTAAATAAAAAATTCATTTTTATATTCATTCATAAAAGATAAGTTCATATTGATATGTTGATGATAAAATATATATATATATATATATATATATAATAAATATACCACTTAAAAAATAAATTTTCATTTCATTTTCATTTTATTTTCTTTTGTTAATTTTTAATAATATTAAATTGCATTTTATTTCCACAAAATATATTCACCTTCTATAGAAGCAAAGATTAGTTATACAATTTAAATTCAAATCTCAATTTATTAAAAAACAAAAACACAAAACAAAAGAAATGAAACATTTATTTTCTCAAACAAAGTTTAAATATCCTATAGTTAAATATTAAGAAACAGATCTTGTAATCATTTTAAATTACAATCATAACTTATCAAATTAAAAAAAAAGAAGACTAAAACTCTATTCAATCCCCCTTTTCCAAAGAAAATCACAAAATACCAAGAGATCTCATCAAGTGTAGATCTTAAGGCTCTTTTTTTTTTAAAAATAACTAATCAGAAGGAAATCAACAGACAAATAGTGATAAGTTTTTGTTTTCTACTTATATTTTGAGGTGTTTTCCATTCAATATTATTGGATCATTATTTATAATCAATTTTGAAATCAACATACATATATACTTATATATAACAAAGAACATATATATACAACAATATACAAAGGTAATATATACTCAATATATATATAAACAACAAACTAAAACGTCATCAAATAACAATAGTGTAATAATAACAAGATAAAATAAGAAAAAAGCTAAAAGATCATTGTATAACAGTTGAAAGGTAAGAAAAAGAACAATCTTAAGATTCCATTTATGATTTACTAATTTTTTTCTCCTTATTTTATTCCATTTTTCTTCAACAATAACAACAAAAACAACATCATCATCATTGTTGCATCGTTTCAATCGACACGAATCAATATTAATAATAACTTGTTATCTATTGAAAGGTTCTTATTATTTGCCTTCTTTCGAATCTTATTCTAACAAAAACGAGGAAGAGTGTGGTAGAATAGACTGTGTCAACTCTGGGATACCCGTATGACTGTTATATAAACATTATATCATTTATAAACATTAATTACTTTTGGCAAAGGTTCAAATATACATGCTTTATTAGGTGTAGGGTAATGCTCATATAAAAGAAGGAGTTGTATGGCAGCTACTCGAACCCTCTGCAGTAGACCAACCAAATTTTGCAGAAACTTTAGCCATAATACTAAACTACCATTGGCAAAATTTCAGACACGCAGCTGTAATAGGTACAGAGTAATGCTCATATAAAAACCCACCCGAACCCATGGACCAAAATGGCTGGATTTAAGTAGCGATGATGGCTATTGCAAAAAACGAATTTGCGAACATTTCAAGATTCTGGCTCCTTTAGTTTTTGAGTTATCGTACGGATGGACGGACAGACGGACGAACAAATGGACGGACGAACATACATAGCTAAATCGATTTTTTTTCGATTCTGATCCGATCCATACACTTGAGTCTATATCTACCCCCCCTACTTCTCTGCGTCACAAACGTAATGGCAAATTTATTATACCCTTTTGACCTACAGTCATACGGGTATAATATAAACACTAACCAAGGAAGGTATTAAACAAACGTTTTATTTTTTTTTTATATTCCAAATCACAGCATTGATACAACAATAGAACAATTTTTAAATGTGTAGTTATTTGTAATGTTGTATTGTATACGTGCATATACCTATGTAGAATTGGTGGGGCAAAACTTAACACAAATTATAAAAGGTATATCTTAGATTGTATAGTCTTGTCATTAAATATGTTTAACATATTCGGGATCATTATTATGACCATTCTTGTCTTGGACATGGTTTGGATAATTTTCTTTCTTTTATTTGTAATTATTATTGTTTTTTTTTATTTCTATAGGTACTATAGACCTAGACCTACCTACCTATACACTCGATGTCAATTTCTTTCATATTTTGGAATAGTTTTAAAAAGAAAATCAGAAGAAAAGAATCCAATCTAGCTCTATATGATCATACGTATATAGAGATGATTGGAAAAAAGGAATAAAATTTCCGGCTTTGGAATTTGATCTGGAATCGAAAGATTTTCTATAAAATAAAAAAAAAAAACAACTTGACTATTAATTTTTTTGTTTCTTTGAGTTGAATTCAATTTCTCAAGTTATCGAATGCACTTTTTAATACAGAGAAAATAACTTAAAAAAAAAAACAAAAACAAAAATAAAATAAGTAATAACAATATCAATATAAGAATTGGTTAAATTTACAGGATTTTGTTATCAAAATAATAATCTTCAAAATCTTTTAAGTTTATACTTTAAATTCAAAGTAAAATTTAATGAACCAAAAAGTCTGGTTTATTTTAATAACGAAAGATAGAAATTTGTTAACAAATTTTTTTTTTAGGTGATTAAATGGAGTAATATATATATGTTATGTATATATAGAAAAAATAGTAAAAACCTGTAACTTTAAATAAACAGAGTTGTATTGAACACCTAGAAAATTGTGAGACATATTAAAATAAAAATTATTATTATTTTAAGCTTCACCGAGCTTCAAGTAGCTGAAATTAATTCTGTATATATCTAATAATTTTTTAAGTACTAACTGTTCAACTAGTGGG
The DNA here is from genome assembly GCA_963082915.1 of Dolichopus griseipennis. Lineage (NCBI taxonomy): Eukaryota > Metazoa > Arthropoda > Insecta > Diptera > Dolichopodidae > Dolichopus > Dolichopus griseipennis. The sequence continues at coordinate 1,248,341 of OY720444.1, read as the reverse complement.
CTAATAAGGCTATCTATACCATAGGTACATATATTGGAACAGGCTTGATAATATGTAGAAATAGCTTAGATTTTTAATTGATACGATTAAAACTATTTGTTATATATTGTAATTGATAATTTTATATTTTAACTATTATTTGGTGTTTCTGTATCTGTGAGTTATATTAATTTAAACAAATTATTTGCTCTTACTTTGTATTTATTACGAGTAATTCCTAATTTCAATTATTCCAATTATTGGTCCTATCGTTAATTTAAACCCAATGACGAAGGGTAACCAGAAAAAAGTATTTTGTACTTTTACTAGGGCTCGAACTGGACCGTTCCGAATAAAACGTTGACACTCTAACAAATGTGTCATCTAGTCGTTTGATTATTTCAAGCCTTGATTAGAGTCAAAGTAGTCTCAAAACATAAGCAAGCAAAAAATACTTATAAAATCAGAAGATAAATATCTATAGATACGAGATTAGATAAATATCTTTAGATAAATAAAATTAATCTTTAAATTATGTTTTATTTGTAATCTAATAATTAATATTTAATATAAAATATTTTCACACAATATGAACTACTGTATTAATCTTTATTAATTAATTATTTCAAATTTAAATATCGAATAAATTTTATTAATATTTAAAATTATATATCTTTTAGATGCTAATATTAATATTAAATATGTTTTTTAATTTCTCAGACCTAAAATTGTATATTGACTGAGATTCAGATTATTAAATATAAAATATGCATTGTATTGATTTTTTATTTAAAATTCTAAAATAAATAAAAATTTTAAAATTTAAATACTAACGACTAAACTAAAAAAAAAAACCAAAGTACTTAAATAAGCCGCTCTTAGAAACTTTTTTTTCTGGAAAAATTGTCATTTTAAAATCAAAATAATAAGAAAAATCTTATAAAAAACTTAGAAAATTCGATACTTTTCTTCCGTTCTTTGATTTTAAAAATTGAAAAAAAAAAAAAAAAAAAAATTAAATTGAACTTCATGGTGGCTATAAGCTCGTTTTTATGAGAAACAATCTTTAATATTGAAAAGAAAAGAAATGAAAAATATAATATTAAGATAAAACAAAAGATTGTTTTTTTTTTTTTTTTATTTACTTTCTTTTTCTTTTTTTTTTTTTAATATTTTTTATTATCTTTCTCTTTCTTATAATCCGAACAATTCTAAAGTGATCGTGACGATGTTTTTGTTTTTTTTTTTTTAACCTCGGAAATATGTGCATTGAAAATGCATTCATTGTGTTAACATGGTCAAAAGAACAAACTTGAACCTACCGGTACCATCGATCTATACATAGTAGACTATACCTTAGAAAATGTTTTTATAAAAAAAATATCACCTGATTTATTAAAATTGTCATCTTATCATTTGATCTATTTTTTTTTTCTCTATACTTTCTTTTGCATCTTGAATTTTAGATAGTACATGTATATATATACTATATATATATGTATAGTACTTTTCAATGGATAATTATTTCCTCATTTAACAGCATGTCAGGGTCATAATCAAAATGCTTAAGCACGAAATATATATATATATATATATATACAAAATATATATATAAAATATTATTATAAAACAATTCAGGTTAAGGTTTAGTTGATTTAATCAATTCTTTGTGTAAATAGAAGCAATTCATGTATTAAATTATATTGTGTACTATGTACTACGTACTATGTACAATAAATTGTATGTAAATATTGAGTTATAAGAATATAGGTATAAAAATTGAAATTCATTTTTTTTAAATCAAATTATACATGTTTCTATCATAAATGAAAAATTAAATTCGTTATTATTTTATAAAAAAACATATTTAATTGTATTCAAATCATAATAGAAAAAAGGAGGAAGAGACAGAGTACTCTGGGATACTGGACGAACAAAAATTTAACTAAATTTATTTTGCCAGAGTTTTAAATACAAATTTTTTGATTACACCGTAAGGCATTTTAATAAAAAACAGAAGCTGTAAGGTAATTATTTGAACCTCTTGCAGTCAGAACCTTCGCAAAAACACATTTTCGTGAAAAGGTTCAAGTTTTTCAGATTGGTCATAAATAAAACTAAATTACTTTTGGCAAAATTTCAGATAAACAAACTTGATTAGGTTCTGTTGCATATAAGAAGAGAAAGAAGTTATATGGAAAGTATTTGAATCTATCTCTTACAGAAACCAGATTATGTTTACACGTTTTCCCAAAAACTTAAATACTTTAGGCATAATTTCAGACATCCAACTTTATTAAATATTAAATTATGCAATAATATTAAAAAAATAAGTTGTATTGCCGCTACTCGAAATTCCTGAGAATTCTGGCTAGACTTCAGAATCTTAGGTCTTTTAGTTTTTGAGTTATCGTCCGAACAGACGAACAAAAAGTACAGACCGAAGGAAACCAAGCTCAAACTAATTCAAAATTGAAAAAGTTAGTTGTCGATTTACACTTTTTTAATTTTGAACCAATCCAAACACTCGACATTTTACATATTTCATATTCTTTGCAGCATTACAAACGGTATGCCAAGTTTTGTATAGGTACCCTTAAATAAAGGAAGGTATAAAAATTATGTAAATGTAATTTTGAGAACCGAAAATTGTCATCACAGAATTGAAAATCTCTTTATGATGTAAAATAAATGTAAAGATGTTATTTTTGTTGTCATTTGTCAGATTAATTTTTAATAACTAACATTAATAATAACATTACAAGTGAGATTACAATGTCTGTTATTGAAAAGAAATCTTGAGAGAAATTATGTTGAGCAGAGCAACATACATTCAACTTGGGGTATAGGTTAAACACCAAAATATTTTTTGTAAGTAATTCATCAAACATAAAATTACAATGTCATGCATGAAATGGTAGTTTCAACTTTTAGATCTCCCAAGTCGGAAAACAATTTATATATATGTATATATATATATATATAAGTATGTATGTTGTAATACATTTAATGAATTAATAAAAAAAAATTTCTTAATTTTCTATACAAGACCAAAAATATTGTAAATTTTTCTTTAATGGTTTTTCAAACAACAACAAAAAAAAATGACTTAAGGGCAACAATGTGAAGAAAACCGTGTTAAAACCTTCAATTCATTAATAATCTAAAACAAGCTGGAAAAAAAAACAAGAAATGAAATAAATTCATCATCTCCAATTCGATGGCAATAATTTATCGAAATAATTTTCAATCAAAATCAATTCATCCCTGTACTACCAATTTTTTTTTTTTGGATTTTATTCTTTCAAGAATTCATTTCCTTCATCTCAATTAAGACATCATATTAAAACTTAATTAACATTTTTCTTTTCGGCTCTGGACTTGAAAACAAGAAATCCAAAAAAAAAAAAATCTAAAAAGATGAAAATAATTAAAATCTGAAAAAAAAATTCTTTAGATTGAAAAAAAAAAATGATGTTATGAAAAAATTTACTACCAAGTAGTAAGTCTGCAAATCAAAATTACGTTAAATGAATTTATAATTTTTTATAGCGCTAATTTAGTTGTAGAAAACATATCAATGACATTATATTCAGTAAGTGAGGTTTGGAGAATGTTATTTTAATATACACACACATATATCATTGGTCCTACTGCCTTTTAAAATTAAATTACGACAGTAATAAATTCTGAAAATTAGGACTTCTTCAGCTTCCCTCTGTGTACCACATTTTCAACTCTAAAAAAGATGTTAAAACTATACTTAAAGTGAAAAATATGATGTTTAAAATTTATGGAACAACAAAACATCAAAATTATCTCAACCAATTGATATCCGATTTTATAATGACCCAATTGTTCATTCCATGACTGAGACTTAATGTTTGAAAGGACCACTTCAAAATGGTTTTATACCACATTCTTAACTTTAAAAAAATTCTCAAAAAAAATTTCTTTAATTTTTATTCATTAAAATTTGTTTGATCAATTCACTAAGATATCAACTCATTAATTTTAATTTTGCTGTTATTCTTATTTTTTGCATCACTTGTTATAACATTCTTGTGTGTGCACTTTTAATAGCATTTGAAATACGCTTGAATTTGTGTTATTTAACGCTTCTTTAACGCTGCTTTAACGCTTCTTTACAATTTTTTTTTTTAAATATATTTCTAAATGAATAAATTGTAAATATATAATACAATGGTTATAAATGTAGATGTATATATAAATGTATATATATAGATGCATTAAATTTTAGTAACAAGATTTTAATTGATTCTAAAGCGATTAAAAGGAAATTAAACGCCTCAATTCATAAAGTGTATATTGATGTTGAGAATGTATTACTACATAGTTGAGCAGATGGATAATTGGAAAAGATCTGTTGAGATACTTTATTATTGCAAAAGAAGGGAACTTATATCTTAATGACTATAATTGGGATATAATATATATATATCTAATCAATTTTTTCAATCTATTTTCAATTTTCTTCAAAAATGTAATTTCATTAATAATTCAAGATTTTTTGAAGTTTGTACAATATTTATTGAATATTGTAGATATATAGATAGTCGGTGAAATTTAAAAAAAAAAATCTAAAAGATTAATTAAGTTGTACTATAGATAAAAAAAAAATTCTAGATTCTTAATTTAAACTGGATAATTTTTTTTAAGAACTAAGTAACTGGAGTTCTTTGAAAAAACAAATTTATAAAATTTAATTTATATACTTGTAAATCAGCAAAATTATTTGAAATTTCAATCATTCCTAAGTTTAACCAATGAAATAACCAGTTCTACCTTACTTATTACTTAATTAATATCAAAAATGACTATGTTTTTTTAAGGATCCTGCCGCTTTACAAAGTTATTAAATGGTAATTAATTAACTTTCTTTTAAAACAAATTGGGAAAACAGGAATATCACTGGCACATAACCATTTCTTTGATAACTTACCGCATATACAAAACAATAGTATCCCCAAATTTACAATAATGTTCATGCAACACGTTAGCACATATATAATTTAATTTAGTAGGTATAATAAAATTACAGACCCAACACTGTAAAGTTACCAGAACCCGCCAGAAAACTCATAAATTTTTTTAAAAATTATCATTATAATAACGTTGACTCTTTCAATCCGTTTTCACCTAATTTGGGTTTTTTTTTTATTTAATCCGAATAAAAGTTAAACGCAATCCAATTAAATTAAAAAAAAATGTTCTAATTTATTCCCCAACAATTTTTCTTTAAAATACAGCAGATGAAACATGAAAATCGTAAGGGGGAAAATTATATACTATTTTTTAGATATGATTTTTGGAATGAAAAATAATATCCATAATATTTCACTTTTTACATAATGTAATGGGATCGTTTCCTTGAATGAATTTGTAAGATTTATAATAAATTATATCAATGCGCATTATTATATATATACATATTAATTTAAATTTTAAATCTGATATACCATATGTATGTATATAAACTGACCAAGATGTGATCATCTTTTTATTAACAACAGGTAATTTTTAACACATATAATATATATGTTTCTTTAGATGTGAAATTCTTTTGTAGTACCTATAATATGGACCTAATTAGGATGAGAATGAAAAATTTGAGTTTTTGAGATTTTTTAGTGAAAATTAATTGAGTAAAATTAACTTGATATTAAAAAATCCTATCAATAACCAATTTAACACGATTCACAATATTTTTCTGAATCTTCAGAGCAGATAATTATCATGCATCTTGTCTCAAAAAAAAAAAGAAAATTAATCGATTGTATCGAATATATACATATATACTTATATATATATATATATATATAAGTATATTGGAAAAAATTAAATGTCATAATTCACACGAATTTTAATTTGTATAACTTATTTCTTTCTTATTTTTTAATTTGTTTCAATTACAAGAAATTCATTGTACTCGTACTAACTAAGTACTCTGGACAGGTCTTTTTTTGTAAAATAATGATGTAAAGTGTATAATTGCAAAAAAATGTAGATGTATGTATAAATGTATTTACTCTGATGTAAAAAGAACTTTTCATTTCCGCCTTTTTTCTTATACTATGTTGCTTGAATAAAAGAAATTATGTTATATTGAACTTAATTGAATTTTACATCAGAGTTGAGCAACATTTTAAAAAAGATTAAAAATGTTGAGTAATATAAACAGTATAACATAATATTTATATAATATAGTTAAAGTTCAATAATACATAACATACAGTAATAACTCTTTATTAAAGCCCGGCGAGCTCATTATATATTAATTTTCGAAAGCGCACTGGAATTTTATTGTGAGTGCGCCGTTTTGTAGCAAAGATTAAAGGGGCATTTATCATAGTATTGGATATGCATACGTCACACAAAACCTATCTAACTTTCTTTAAATTCCAATAAATAACTCTAATAATTTATAAAATCACATTAATTAAATAAGAAAAATAGGTAAAAAAGAAAACATCATTAAAATTCCCAAAAAAAAAGGTTTTAATAGCCTGAATCTTGTACAATATCACTTTGTAGTTTAAACTGCTGCAGTTCTTTTTCTTAAGAATTTTTATCGCAAAAGAAAATAAATTCTCATGGTTTGTCACGTTTTTTTTTTTAATTTTTATTTTCTACACTTTAATTATAAACAATCTTTTATAGAAATTTATTGTCCAGAATTAGAAACTCCAAAAGCAAATCAGGAACATATTTGTAATTAATCAACTAGAAGAAAAGTAGAACTAGTCTTTAAGTGGAAAACTTATTACAGAATTAATTTCAAATTTAATTGTAGTTTAAATTAATAAACAAGGTTTTAATATAAAATATATCTTAAAATTATTAAAATCTGTTTCCTGTGAAATATAAAAACAAGTATAACTGATGCTACATTGTTGCATAACTAAAAGTAGTACATGTTATTAAAATTATATTCCATATAAAAGATATCATCCATCAGTCTCACCTATATATAATTGAAATTTTCAATTTCTGTTATTTTCATTTAGAATATCACGTATTTACAATTTCCATTGAATCATTTAAGAAATTTCAAGAAATAAAATATATACATAGTAATAAGGAAAAAAGCAAGTAGACCTATTACTATCAAATTTATAGGATCCAATTTATAAAAACTTCAAATGAAATTGAAATCAAATCATACAAAAATTGTACCTAAAACCCTGTGAGAATTTGAATGCAAGTTGCAGATACAATACAGTAGTTAAATAATTTTTTAAAATTAACTTGAATTAACCTCCGGTCTAACGTATCGCTCATTCCTATTTAATTTCATTTTCAATTTGTATCATAACATACTATACAAGCATCTTCTTCTCAATATTCTTCAAATTGAATTATTGTTTTTTATTAAATCATTTAATATAATCATATTTAAATAATAATATAAATATCTAGATGTAGAGAAATATCTTAAGATAGATCAATAATTTGTAAGTACACACTGTAGGCGTTTTAAAACACTTCTAAAAAAAAAACCAACCAAGTAGAATCTACCTACCGTCAAGTACACCGAAACAGTATATTCTCAATATTTAATATTTAAGATTTATACTAAATCCCCAATAGCACTTACATCACATCCTATTCCAATTATGTATGATAATTGCGAATAAAATCGTGCTAATATTTTTCTTTTACATTTTTTTCTATCTATTTTTTAAAACATAAAATACACATGTACATTTATTCTGAAACAAGTGCTTCTGAATCAATTTTGCAATTCTAAATAGTCGAGAGATGATATTAGCAACTTGTTGTAATTCACCTTTTTATAATTTTCTCACCATCATTGTAACAAAATGAATGTGAAAAATATTCCACTTAAATATTATAAAAATGAATTCATCGAATTAATATTGATGCGGTCACCTTTAAGCAATTTTTTTTTTAAATTCGCCAATCCAACACTATAAATTTTAGTAGCTAGAACATAATAAAATCAACTACACATTTTATTGAAATTTTTTAAAAATATAAAACTGCAGTTTATTTACCAAGGAATATAAATAGAAAGTGAAACTAATAGATAATGTTGTTTTTTTATTTTTTTATTTTTATTTTTAAAGCCTAGCAGCAGCCTTGATAAGATTAAGTGTTATTGAGTTTGAAGATTATACATTTTGATTTATTTTATATTATTTATTTTCATGTGGTTTTTATTACTCTAATGTGATTTTTGTAAACAGTTTAATGTCGAAAATAGTGTTACAAATAATAATTCCTTAACTTTTCCAATTGTAACAACAAATAGTGTTGCATAAGAGAGCAAAATTTCGTTTATAATTGTATTAAAACAAATCTTATACGTTCAACAGAAACTATTGATTAATAAAAAAAGTATTAGTGCAACATTTGTACAAGACTTTTAAAATATCGGTGCAGGATCAGAACTCCCAGGGACATAACCCACTTTAAAATATTTACGTGGTACATTCATAAGCCCCTTTAGGGAGTTATGACCCTATAAACGAGTTATAACTCCCTTTATAAAATTTTGAGTTATAAAATCATAAAACTTACATTGTGTGACGTAGCGTAATATATTAAAGTCAAAATTTTAAAATAATTTCTGAAAGTCTTATCTGATCTTTATAATTTAAAGTATTATAATATAAAAATATATATATATATATATAATTAAAATATTAGATGTACAACAATATGTATTTATATATTTATCTATCCCAAATACTATATTAGGAAGCATATTTGGTTAAAAATTGACCCTTTTTCCACAGTATTTATTAATTCATGTATGCGAGACTTTGGTCACAAAATCAGGATTACCCTTTTTTCAAAATAACCTTTCAAAATGTAGTTTAAATGTAAAATTATTGTTGTTTTCTTAATTTTGGAAAAAGGGAATACTCGGATTTCGAATACAACCGCAAAGTGTGTACCCGTCACTGATATTATATAATTAAAATTGATATTTTTTTTTTAATATTACTAATAACCTCTCAGCTGAGAACTATATAAGAGGTTATGACCCACCACGCTGAATCAAAACTCCTAGGTTCATAAGTCCCTTAGGGAGTTATGGCTCACTGCTATAAGTCCCCCGAAGGAACATATGTCCCTGGGAGTTCTTACCCTGCACCGAAATACCTTCTTCGCTTAGAAAAACATGACTTTTAAAATTTAAGACCCTGTTCTAATTAATTTGAAATCAATTTTTACTTTGTAGGTCTTTGATTTTATTATTTTATTTATGATAAACAATGAAAGGGGACATGATTCTCATCCTTGAGGAATTCTCAAAATCACTCAACAGGTTATTTATTATTTGTTAAAGTGAATATCATCGGATTTTTTTTTTATTGTAATTTTATCTAGAAATTATCAAACGCGGGCTTTTTTAAAAAAATTACCAATACCACAAAACATGTTTACATCATATTATTTTTTCCTAATTTTTTTATTCAATTGAAAGTTAAATGGTACCTTTTTTTTGTTCTTTTCGTTTTTTTCATATCCTTCAGATACATTTAACTTGAATAGAATATTACATATAATACAATCTTAACTAACAAGTCTTTATTTGATTTTCAAATAGAATTTCTAGATATTTCTTAAAAAAATCTTTGGAACCGCTTTTGAAAATTATAAATTAAATGTTAGATATGCTCTTTATGAGTTTATTGTCTAGTTTTTTTTTTATTTTGTGTTTTTTCTGTTTTTTTTTTTTTGATAACAAGATACACAAAAGTTGAACCAGGTTTAACATTAAAAGAAGTTTAATTTATTTACTTTGATTGTATTTTAAAAGATTCAACACACCATCAAATTAAATAAGAAAAAACATTTTTTACAAAATTAAACAGAAAGCGCCACATGAATTTATTTTTAATTAAAAAAAAAAAAAAACAACAACAACAAAAACCAAAGGATAAAAAAAATGGGAACAAAAGAATGCAGCAAATAGAATATAAATGTAAAGGTGAAAAGAAGGATCTGTGATGGTAGATAAAATGTATCGTAAATCAACTTTTTTCTTTTGTTTTTTGTCTATTATTTTGTGTTATCAAAAGACTTTAAGATCAAATTGAACGCATCTCATCTTTTTTTTTTAAAAAAAAAATATCATAAAGGAATCAATATATATATATATATTTACATTAAAAGATACAAGAGCCCAGAGGTCATTCCTATGTATTAAATTTTTTTAATTGTAATAAAACAAAAATTCTTTATATTATTAGTAAAATATTTAATATTATTTTGTATTTTTTTTATTATTATTATTATTATTTTATTCGTCCTTAACCCATAAAATTGTAAATTTAAATTACATTTTCCAATTAGTATTTAAGACGCATTCAAGATTTTTGATCAGACATTCTGATAAATACAAATAAATGTCTAATCATTGTTATCTTTTAGAAAATTCCATTTAAATGTCTCCTTAATAAATATTATGAGAAATATTTGTATCCTCCTTGATACATGTGGATCTCAATGAATTCTAGGATTCCAGGATTGATCTCAAATAATTTCACATACAATTCCTTAATAAAAATAGTACTTGCCTTTTTTATTAAATATAGAAAGTCTTAGATTTTAAAAGATACAATTCTATTAGTTATAAATTCCAATAAATTTATATTACAGTTTTACATCGTATTTTTATATCTGTGAGTTATATTATTCTAAAACAAATTTTTCTTTATATATTTTAATTGTAAATTTTATTATGTTAAAGATTTTTTAATTAATATGAATTTATTAATAATTAGTTACGCCTTTAAAACTCAATGTCGAGTGATAACTGGTCTAATCGAAAACCCGTTACCGGGATCCGGAATCCGGGCTAAAAAATCAAAAATCTAATTACAGTGCCACCCAGCTGTTAATGATTACTTAAAAGTAGTCAAAAGAACCGATTATAACATTTTGCTTTAAAATTTAAAAAACAAAAACTTTTCTGAGGTCCTGTTTTTTTTTACAAAATAACTGTTTACCTTTCAAAAGAAATACTTAACCAAAAATTATTATCACAGCTACTGAAATTTATCGAATTGACAAAACAATGGTAACATTGTCTTTCTTGTTTTTTTTTTGGGAATTTTTTCTTAAGTGTTTTCTTTTTAATTTATCCAAAGTATATGATATGGTCCTAATTATATTGTGGTAGTGATTAAGGTGGATAAAGAAATGCATTTTTTTTTTTTTACCAAATTTGTTTTAATTTAATGTATATGTATATATATAAATTGCATATATATATAAGATAAAGAATTGGAATTCCCCATTTAATTGGAATATCAATCTTGTAAAGTTTTGCAACTCTTAAGAGTTTTTATATATTTTTACCATTTTAATGTTGCATTGTTTGTTTGAATGTTGCTTGTAAGTTTTGTTTTTTGTATAAAGAGTTATTAAAGACTGAAATTCCTTTAGTTTCTTCGTGTTGTGCAGTAAAAGTTATCCGTTGTTTTATAATTATAGGGCGTTTTCAAAACTGTTTTTATTATTTTAGTATATATATATATATAATCGTAAAGGTGTTTCAAGTTTAATTTAATGCAATTAATTATAAACTGAATTATAAGTTAAATTTTTTTTTTAATCTTTATTGGTCAGTAAAATAATCTGAAAATTAATCCAAACATTTATTATTAATTTGAATTTTTTAAATTGTATATTTTTTTATATGTAATGATGAATTTTTAATTAGAAATGCAAAATGAAAAAACTTACATGCATATATTAAGTACATTTTTTTCAGCACGCTCATACTTATATATACATATAGATAAGATTAAACTATATACACATTATGTTCTTTAGATTATCACTGCATTATAATTTATGAATATAATTAAAAGACAATTTAGATTAGACAAAGACTATGATGTAGTAATCTTTTTTACTATATCTGCGCTTGTCAATCAAAAAAAAAAAAAAAAATCAAGGCTTCAAGAATAGACCGAGACCGCGACAAAAAATATAAATTTTCTATTAATTACATTTAAAATATTGCATTATTATTGTATACAAAATAAATTTAACTAATATAATAAATTTTATAAAATCAAGGTTAAATGGGGAAGTATTTATTAAATGGCAAGCATTTGTTTTATATTTTCTGGATTTCCGAATGAAAATCATATATGTATGTATTTAATTTATAGTTTTATAATTAATTGAGAGATAAGAATGCAATTCCCGGTTTTTATTTAATTAATCAGTTTTTGTTTAAAGTAAGGAATACCATTTAATTGAAATAAATTTATGAGCATTTAATTAAATAAACAACAATTTTCACATATCCACTTAATTATCTGTCTTAAAGTGCAATTCTTGAACAAAGAATACATACTTTAGTTATCGATTGATTTTCATTTATGAGTTCCTTTTTCACTTTTCGGTCCTCAAATTGTAATCAGTGGATGCGATAAATGGATATATATAGTACATAGTACCAAACCAAGTACTACGATCTCCTTTAGTGATGTTGTGTTATATGCACTATGCTTGCAAAATTCAACGAAGTGTTTTAATCTTAATTAACTTACTTAATAAAAAAAAAAATTCTCGAAATGTCTAAAAACTCGTGCACAAATAATTAAAAAAAAAATCCAATCTAAATTTATTCTTAAAAAAAATCAAAAACCTACATTTACCACATACTCTTTGCCTGCACGGATAAATATCTTGGATAAAAAAATTAAACAAAATTAAAAGTTTGTAACATATCTAATACACAAACCTTTTAATTTAAAATTTTTGCGATTTGCTTTTAAATTTATCATGGTGTTGAATCAATTTATCGTCAAGTTTTATAAAATAAACTTTCTACTAAACTTTATATTTTATATAAAGTTTTTTATTTTTAATTTTTTATTTTATATAGTAATATCTATTAAATTATTATAATATATCGTATATGAGAATATATACATATATTCTCATATCACAGTCAGCTGATGTAATTTTCTTCTAAACTTTTTCTCTTAGAACTTTAGAAGTAGAACTTTTCGCAATCTATCTCATCATCATCCAATTGTATTTACATTAAATTACAACAACAAATATCTGACTGAATTAATTAAATTCAGAATCTTTTATTTATTTACTACTCAAAAGTCAATTCTCAATTACTCAATTCTTAAAATATTTTCTCTCACAAAATTCAACAAAATTGAATTGGAATTTTTGAATATGTCATCTGTCGATTGTCAGTTGGAGTCAATAATTCGGTGTTAATGGTTGGTTTCTTAAACGTTGCGGTCGGAATTTTATTAAACAAAAAAAAAAAAATATAAATAAAAAAAAAATTTCAATAGAATATAAAATAAATATCAAAAAAAAAGAATCAAATAAAAGTATTATTATTATTTAAATAAATAAAATTTCAATAAAAAAATTATAATATTTTTTTTTTAAAATGGATAACGAAAGTGCTAATTTTGATTTAAGAAAAGAAATTGTTGCCATTCCAAAATATGGTTTTAAAGTAAAATTTAATCATGTTTATCCAGAAAAACGAAATCAAAATTTACGACCAACATTTAAACAATCATTGCCATTTATTCCATTAGCATGCAGGTATGACCAAATATTTTAAATATTTAAAATAAAATAAAAAAAAAACATAAAAAGTTTATATACATATATATATATATCCTTGAAAGTAAAATTATCCTGAGAAATCCAGAAATGATAGGTTGGTTGATTTTTACGTTCTTTTTTTCATTATTGTCTTTGGGGAGAAATTCAATATACAATGTATGTTTTGTACATTGTCGTAGGTTAGGAAGTGATTGTTTTTTTTATTTTTATTTTTTTTTATTTTCATTCTTTTTCACAATTTTCCTATTATTAAAACCGCAACAGAAAGAATAGAAAAATAATGTTGTTTTTTTAATTTTTTTGGTTTACTTCTCTCCTCAACTTAAAAAAAATTGTATATTTTTTTTAATGTTGATTAATTAATTAAAAGCTTTTCAGTTAAAAAAAAAATGAGTCATTTTTTGGTTACAAATTCAAACACTCCCATAAATTATGTTTGAAAAATAAAATTCAGGAAATTAATTTTCAATAAAAACTACAAATTGACTCCAAAACTTTGTATATAAGCTTTAAAGTACCTAAAGTTATTTCAAAAGGAAATGTTAAAAAAAAAATAACTTCAAAGACTATACAAATATTCTCTTTATATACAGCTTAACCCTTTGAAAGTTCTCTATAGGTATTAATTTTAAAGCAATAAACTTTTTATTGATAACAAACAAATAATAACAATAATCGTACAAATACTGAAGTTCAAAAGTGAAACTTTAATATTGTTCATGTAAATTTTAGAGTTAAACAACTTTCAGTTCGTACTTATATATGCAGTAAATTAAAATGTATATTGATATTTATATACAAGTATACATATATATACAAGCAGTAGAAAGATAACATTTATTATTATTATTTAATTATAGATAATCGGGTTGTAGAACTTTTCATAACATATGTATAGAATTAATTTTATATTTTTTTTAATTGCTCTTATTATAATTGAAAAAAAAACAATTAAATCTTGTCTTAATAATTAATAAGATTGTTTTATTAATTTCTCTGTATATAAATACAAACTGATTAGTTATTATTTATTACTTTAAATGAATATTTAAAATTACTAATACTGTAATAAACTTATTTGTTTCAAAAGAAATTAAACTGGAATAAAAATTACTGGAATAATAATCTAAAAGAATTTGAACCATATAAATAACCTTATCTAATAGTATACTATTTATAAACTATCTTTAATTTTAAGAATTAACCATAAATAATATGATATTAAAGAGAGTTTCCGGTTAAAACTCGGAATTGAATTTGAACCCTTTGATGTTTACAAAATAATTGAAGATAAAAATTTAATTTAATTTTATTTTAATGTTCACATGAAATTGCCTACCTTTAGGATCTCAGAAATTCTTGAATTAAAGAATTTGAAATTAAATATTTTTTTTAATGTTAATCGTTGAATTTATACTCGTTTTTTTTTTTAAATAATTGTATTTTGTATTATATTATAAAATAAAAGTATTTTATTTAAGCTCTTCCTTATGGTCTTTTTAATATAAATTTCTTTCATAAACTTTTAAATATTTCTTTATACAATTAAAATGTGCTGGAAGTCATAAACTTAACGAATTATAAATTAAAAATAATAGAAAAAAATCAAGAATTGTTAACTGACAAAAACAAAAATTTCCCTTAAAGTAATATAATTTTTTTTTTTTTTTATTTTATTTTCCAAAATTTTCCGTCATTTTCATAATTTTTACAACAATCATAAAATTTACAATGAAATTTTAATTCAAAGAACAAATAGAAAAATTTACAACTGATCCTAACAGACAGATAACCTGCTAACCTTATTTTATATGTATCAGGTTTTTTGTTTTCTAAAACCAAAAATAAAAAAACAAAAAATACCCTATTACCCACTTTTTTTTTTGCTTTTTTTTTTTTTTGGAAACACACAGAAAAATATTTTCCTTCCGTTAAAAAAAAAATATGAAAGTAATAGGACTGTTATATATGAAATTGTAGTATAGTTACTACAATTGACTTAATATTTCTTGTGTTATTCTTTAATTAGATGTTAATTTGTTTTTTAATTAATTAAAACTAAACCCGAAGTTGAAATTTAGATTTTGAGAGGACAGGATTTACTTTGAAGTACCCACATAATAACTTTTCAAAGTTTAAGTTGTAAGAGTATCGTAGCCCTTATTATTTTTAACTTCCAATTAATAACATGAATATAACAGATAATTAACATGAACTTTGTATACATTGTTCAGATTCGTTTTCGTACATAAGATTTAAATAGTTTGTGTACTACTTAACAAATTCCAAGTAGGTTCCATCACTTCACTAAATAAATTTGTTTTTTTTTTTTGAATCATTACACGAAATAAAGTCCTTGATACAATACACATACAAATATTTAATGCATATATATTTATATAGTACTACGTATCATATAACACAAAATGTACCATCATTTAAATTAAATATAAAACTGAGTTGTTTCTATGTTATGTACGAATTTTTTAATATTTCTAAAACTATATTGAAAATCAAAAAAAAAAAAACTTGATAAAGTTATTACTAAACTATTATAATATATGTACATATATATATAAAAAATAAATAACTTTTATTTTATTTTACTTTTAAAATACAAATAAACATTTATTATCCTTATATATCTGCTATTTAAATTTCTATCAGATATAGCGGATAGGGAGCCAAAAAAAAACCAAAAAAAACTTAAAATGAGGAAAAACAACAAATCCCGACTCAATGGCGCCAAAACATACATGAAATTATTTTTGTTGTTTTTATTTAATAACTATAATAATATATATATACAATACAGTAAATGAAAATTTTCATAGGAAAATTTTTATTTTTTTTGATTTTCTAAAAAGGAAAAGTATAAAGGAAAAACGCAAAGTCTTCATGCGATACTTATCATGGCATATAAACTGCTTTTAATTTATGTTGAAACTTAAAATCATAATGAAAAAGAAGAAAAACTTTAAACACGAGTTATAAAATTAAAAAATTTGTGTTAGTTTTTTTTTAATTTTTTTTAAATTAATTATTACTTTGATTTTAAAGTATAAAAGAGTTTTAGTATCCTTTTTCCTTTTTATGTATATGTACGTAAGTTTTCAATTATATACTAATGTATATAAATATAAATTTTTCATTTCTTTTGTATTTAAATACAAAACACTTTTAATCAACACATTTTCTCCCATATTGACTTTTATTTTTAAAAGTTATAAGAATTTTCAATTAATCCCCAACCCAATTATAAGCCAAACCCAACTGTTTTAAATCAAGAACTCCAGTCAAGTATATCTTAACAAATTCTTAACCTAATTTTGTTTTGTTTCAAAGAAAATTTTCCAAATTTTTAAATTACAGAAGTACCCTTTAATTGGTAGGAAATATTTTTATAAATTTTTTTTTTTTTTATAACGAATCATCAAAAATTGATTTACTTAGTAAATCAAAACTAAAACCCTTTAATACTTCACCCCAAGAGATTTACGAATTTAACAGAAGAAAAAAAAAATAACAAATTACAGCTTTAATTAAAGAATAAAAGAGCTAGAAATAGAATAGAAAATGAAATAATTCTTTCTCTTTTCTTTATTTTTATTTTTTTTCAATTTTTGAAAACAAATTGTATTACGTACGTACACGTATATATATTGAATAGTTAAAGAAGTGGTGGTGGTAGTAGCTTATAGTGGTTTCAAATGACCTAAGGTGGTGAAAACCTTCAGGTATTTTAATTTACCGTTAATAAATTTTTGAAAAAGCTTTTATTTTTATTTTTTTTTTTAATTTGTTTGTACCAAAGTATAAGAAAAAAATGAAAAGGTTAAAATTCTCATTTTTTATTATAAAAATTTTAATTTTTTTTTTTATTTTTATTTTTTTATTTTAATTATTTATTTATTAGGGTGTATATATACTATAGTTAAGCTTTTTATATAAATTTTCAAAAATTTGTTCATTTACATAATATACGTATGTATATATATATATATATATGCATTCTTTATTTGTATAAACATGACCATTTATATATATATATTTGCTAATACATTTAAAAAATAGAACAGTTTACACCTTGAATAATTAAAGTTATTCTCACATTCGTCTGACATGTTACATTTTGGAGCACAAGTTATTACATTAAAAATTGATTTATTTTTCTCTTGTTAATTAAATTTTTTTAAGGTTTATTCAGGTTTAGGTTTTTTTTGTAAACAAAATAAAAATTTTAATATTGTCTGAACTGTAATAATTTTTAATTGTCTTAATTTTAACACTAATGGTTGATAAATACTTCAGTATCTGCTGTTATTCGATTTTTTTGATTTTTAAGAGTCAAATTCCCATAACACACTGATGAGCTATATTACCACAAGAAGCTTAAAGTTAATTCCAGTTAAAGTCCAGTTTTTTAAATTTGAAGTTGATATTGCGTTTTGATATTGAATTTTAAGATATCTATTAGAGCATTAAATCCTAAAACTAGCCCTTAAAAGAAATTAAATCCTTATTGAATTATTTCAGTGCTACCGTTTTATTATTTTTCCTACATATTTATAAACCTAATACTTATTTTAAAGTCAAGAACTTATACTCTGGTAACGGTAAAAAAATTATCTTATATCACGCTTATAAAATGCTCTTATAAGTTTTAATACTTTGATGGGCAGTTTTATTTAAATATAGTATAAAACAATAGCAATGACAACCTGCGTGTGCAGATATATCAAAATGAAATTTGTGAGATTGGAGGAAAATTTAATTAAAATATTCAATTTAATATAAAAAATTATCATTTCTTTTTTTTTTTTAAACAATGAAATACAAAGTATGAGATAAGTAATTATAAAAAAAATTTTGTTAGCTTTCATCAAAAATTAATAGGCCCTATAAATTATTATGAGTTATTTGTTAAAAATTTCACTTAAATGTTGAATTTCTATTTCTAGGTTCTTTTGTAATTAAGGAGTATCTGCGATTATTTTGTATAGAATAGAATGTAGGGTGAAAAAATTTATGATTATTTTTTTTTAAAAAACCAAACCCTGTGTCAGTCATATAAAGATATTTTAAGATTTTTTATGTTAAATTTTTACTCCTACATTTTAATAACTTATAAATTGTTTAAATTTTCGTTGGTACCATAATTCTAAGTTTAAAAGAAATATATATTTAGACACTTGTACATATATATACACATTTTAACTGGAATATCAGATGCGTTTTGATATTTTTTTTTTTTGCTTTTATTTTCATTTAAAGACCAATGTACTGAAAAAGAACAGAAAAATGCGGACATTTACTTTGGAAATTTATTGATTTTTTTTTTTGTTGTTTTTTTTTCAAAATTACATTACGCATTTTTTTTGTCTTTCTATTCTTAAAAGTAATTTAATTTAATTGCTTCCTTATTTAACAAATTTTTTATAAATGCCAAAAAACAAGGGGACTCTTAAGAGGCAGATCTTTTTAAATTTTTTTCTTAAATTAATATTATTATTAATATATTTGTCTTCAATGAGGTGTAACAAACGCATTCAATTAAATGTGTTTTGTTGGATGTGTTTTATTTTAGAAAATAAAATATCATAAATTATCATAAGCAGGCCAAAAAATATTTTATTTAATTTTTATAAAAAAAAAAAAAAAACAAAAAATATAAAATAAAAAAAAAAGTTTTTTTTGATTGTAAATTAATTTAAATGTCTATGAATTAGTTCATTTCAGTTTTAAAAATCACAGAAGATTTTCGGGAAATTTTAAATAAATAGTAAAACATTTAGGTATTAAAAATCGAGACTATGCTTCACAGGATAAGTTGTGTAGTAAGTCTTCATTACTTTCAGTGGAAATCTGAATTGAAGGTAATGGCACAATGTACGCTTTGGTAATAAAAGCAATTTCAAATGTTCCTTGAAACGTACTCTACAAATTTACTTTTTTAGCTTTATTTCAATTTTAGAATTAAATAAAAATATTTTTTATATTTTTGTTTTAAGGTTTTGAAATCAATTATAATATCCCTTTAAATTATTTTTGCTGTATAAGAATATATATATATATATATATATTTTTTTTTAAACAAAAAATAATTTAAAATAGTGGAACTGCAGTAGTGCTTTCCCAAACTCCCCGCTAAACAAATTATAGAAACTCGGATTGTGATTTGTGAAAACGACTCGCATGTTTTAATAATTATAATTATGGAGAAGAAAACTGTCGTACGACAAGGGCAAAATTGTTTTCTGTTAAAAATTTATATTAAATTTTACTTTGATGAAATAGATTTCATGATATTTGTATATGAAAATACGAATTTATTTTATAAAAATGAATTTAATTGCATTTAAAAAAAAAATTTAAAAAAAATGCTGCTTTGGATTTAGTTGGTTGAACACAATCTACGCCTTTAAGTTTAAAATGTAAGAAGCCCAAACACCATAAAAACAAAGTTTTAAAAAATATCAGACAAAATTATATACAAAAAATTCCCTTTTTCTTTACTCCATTATTTTAAAAAGTACAAAATATTCATTATTCAGAAATTTCAAGAACTAATGTTTTTCAAAATAAAATCTAATTATTAATATATTATTAATATATTTTATTAATATATTTGTCTTCAATGAGGTGTAACAAACGCATTCAATTAAATGTGTTTTGTTGGATGTGTTTTATTTTAGAAAATAAAATATCATAAATTATCATAAGCAGGCCAAAAAATATTTTATTTAATTTTTATAAAAAAAAAAAAAAACAAAAAATATAAAATAAAAAAAAAAGTTTTTTTTGATTGTAAATTAATTTAAATGTCTATGAATTAGTTCATTTCAGTTTTAAAAATCACAGAAGATTTTCGGGAAATTTTAAATAAATAGTAAAACATTTAGGTATTAAAAATCGAGACTATGCTTCACAGGATAAGTTGTGTAGTAAGTCTTCATTACTTTCAGTGGAAATCTGAATTGAAGGTAATGGCACAATGTACGCTTTGGTAATAAAAGCAATTTCAAATGTTCCTTGAAACGTACTCTACAAATTTACTTTTTTAGCTTTATTTCAATTTTAGAATTAAATAAAAATATTTTTTATATTTTTGTTTTAAGGTTTTGAAATCAATTATAATATCCCTTTAAATTATTTTTGCTGTATAAGAATATATATATATATATATATATTTTTTTTTAAACAAAAAATAATTTAAAATAGTGGAACTGCAGTAGTGCTTTCCCAAACTCCCCGCTAAACAAATTATAGAAACTCGGATTGTGATTTGTGAAAACGACTCGCATGTTTTAATAATTATAATTATGGAGAAGAAAACTGTCGTACGACAAGGGCAAAATTGTTTTCTGTTAAAAATTTATATTAAATTTTACTTTGATGAAATAGATTTCATGATATTTGTATATGAAAATACGAATTTATTTTATAAAAATGAATTTAATTGCATTTAAAAAAAAAATTTAAAAAAAATGCTGCTTTGGATTTAGTTGGTTGAACACAATCTACGCCTTTAAGTTTAAAATGTAAGAAGCCCAAACACCATAAAAACAAAGTTTTAAAAAATATCAGACAAAATTATATACAAAAAATTCCCTTTTTCTTTACTCCATTATTTTAAAAAGTACAAAATATTCATTATTCAGAAATTTCAAGAACTAATGTTTTTCAAAATAAAATCTAATTTAATATATTAATGAATTCCGTCATTCTATGGCGGGCAAACAGCTATTATTATTATTAATATATTTGTCTTCAATGAGGTGTAACAAACGCATTCAATTAAATGTGTTTTGTTGGATGTGTTTTATTTTAGAAAATAAAATATCATAAATTATCATAAGCAGGCCAAAAAATATTTTATTTAATTTTTATAAAAAAAAAAAAAAAACAAAAAATATAAAATAAAAAAAAAAG
The DNA here is from genome assembly GCA_963082915.1 of Dolichopus griseipennis. Taxonomy (NCBI): domain Eukaryota; kingdom Metazoa; phylum Arthropoda; class Insecta; order Diptera; family Dolichopodidae; genus Dolichopus; species Dolichopus griseipennis. The sequence continues at coordinate 1,226,810 of OY720444.1, read as the reverse complement.
TTTTTTTTGATTGTAAATTAATTTAAATGTCTATGAATTAGTTCATTTCAGTTTTAAAAATCACAGAAGATTTTCGGGAAATTTTAAATAAATAGTAAAACATTTAGGTATTAAAAATCGAGACTATGCTTCACAGGATAAGTTGTGTAGTAAGTCTTCATTACTTTCAGTGGAAATCTGAATTGAAGGTAATGGCACAATGTACGCTTTGGTAATAAAAGCAATTTCAAATGTTCCTTGAAACGTACTCTACAAATTTACTTTTTTAGCTTTATTTCAATTTTAGAATTAAATAAAAATATTTTTTATATTTTTGTTTTAAGGTTTTGAAATCAATTATAATATCCCTTTAAATTATTTTTGCTGTATAAGAATATATATATATATATATATATTTTTTTTTAAACAAAAAATAATTTAAAATAGTGGAACTGCAGTAGTGCTTTCCCAAACTCCCCGCTAAACAAATTATAGAAACTCGGATTGTGATTTGTGAAAACGACTCGCATGTTTTAATAATTATAATTATGGAGAAGAAAACTGTCGTACGACAAGGGCAAAATTGTTTTCTGTTAAAAATTTATATTAAATTTTACTTTGATGAAATAGATTTCATGATATTTGTATATGAAAATACGAATTTATTTTATAAAAATGAATTTAATTGCATTTAAAAAAAAAATTTAAAAAAAATGCTGCTTTGGATTTAGTTGGTTGAACACAATCTACGCCTTTAAGTTTAAAATGTAAGAAGCCCAAACACCATAAAAACAAAGTTTTAAAAAATATCAGACAAAATTATATACAAAAAATTCCCTTTTTCTTTACTCCATTATTTTAAAAAGTACAAAATATTCATTATTCAGAAATTTCAAGAACTAATGTTTTTCAAAATAAAATCTAATTTAATATATTAATGAATTCCGTCATTCTATGGCGGGCAAACAGCTATTATTATTAATATATTTGTCTTCAATGAGGTGTAACAAACGCATTCAATTAAATGTGTTTTGTTGGATGTGTTTTATTTTAGAAAATAAAATATCATAAATTATCATAAGCAGGCCAAAAAATATTTTATTTAATTTTTATAAAAAAAAAAAAAAAACAAAAAATATAAAATAAAAAAAAAAGTTTTTTTTGATTGTAAATTAATTTAAATGTCTATGAATTAGTTCATTTCAGTTTTAAAAATCACAGAAGATTTTCGGGAAATTTTAAATAAATAGTAAAACATTTAGGTATTAAAAATCGAGACTATGCTTCACAGGATAAGTTGTGTAGTAAGTCTTCATTACTTTCAGTGGAAATCTGAATTGAAGGTAATGGCACAATGTACGCTTTGGTAATAAAAGCAATTTCAAATGTTCCTTGAAACGTACTCTACAAATTTACTTTTTTAGCTTTATTTCAATTTTAGAATTAAATAAAAATATTTTTTATATTTTTGTTTTAAGGTTTTGAAATCAATTATAATATCCCTTTAAATTATTTTTGCTGTATAAGAATATATATATATATATATATATTTTTTTTTAAACAAAAAATAATTTAAAATAGTGGAACTGCAGTAGTGCTTTCCCAAACTCCCCGCTAAACAAATTATAGAAACTCGGATTGTGATTTGTGAAAACGACTCGCATGTTTTAATAATTATAATTATGGAGAAGAAAACTGTCGTACGACAAGGGCAAAATTGTTTTCTGTTAAAAATTTATATTAAATTTTACTTTGATGAAATAGATTTCATGATATTTGTATATGAAAATACGAATTTATTTTATAAAAATGAATTTAATTGCATTTAAAAAAAAAATTTAAAAAAAATGCTGCTTTGGATTTAGTTGGTTGAACACAATCTACGCCTTTAAGTTTAAAATGTAAGAAGCCCAAACACCATAAAAACAAAGTTTTAAAAAATATCAGACAAAATTATATACAAAAAATTCCCTTTTTCTTTACTCCATTATTTTAAAAAGTACAAAATATTCATTATTCAGAAATTTCAAGAACTAATGTTTTTCAAAATAAAATCTAATTATTAATATATTTGTCTAGGATGAGGTGTAACAAACGCATTCAATTAAATGTGTTTTGTTGGATGTGTTCAATTATAAAAAAATAAAATATTAATGTTTTGTTGGATGTGTTTTATTTTAGAAAATAAAATATCATAAATTATCATAAGCAGGCCAAAAAATATTTTATTTATTTTTAATAAAAAAAAAAAAATTTTTTTTGAAATGAAATTTATTTATTAGTATATGAATAATTTCATTTCAGTTTTAAAAATCGCAGAAGATTTTCTGGAAATTTTAAATAAATAGTAAGACATTTTGTAAATAAAAGCTAAGAAGACAATGCTTCACAGGCACATTTGTGTAGTAAGTCTTAATAATTTTCAGTGCAAATCTGAAATAAGGGCGAAAGCCCAATGTATGCTTTGATGCATTGCTTGGTTTGCTTAACCAAATAAATCAAGCAATGTATTAAAGTAATTTCAAAGTTTCCCCTCATCACGCTCTCAACTATCTCTCATCCCTTCCTTCATAAACTTTTATTTATTTATCTATTTAAAAAAAGTTAAAAATGGGAAAAAATAATGTAACGATTAACGGTTGGCAAGGTGGATTCGGGTATACCATACAATAATACCTGGTTCAATGCACTATATAAACCAAACAAAATAAATTTTTTTTAAACTTAGTTAGGTTAGGTATATTACAAAATTTCAAATAAAATTTATAATTTGTGATATTGAAAAACTCAATTCAAAAATCAACATTTATTTAATACAATTTTCGTAAATTTAAATAATAGATACATTATTTAGCATGTTGAGTACACATTGTAGAATGTTAGCAACAAACAAGTATTCCGATTTGAATCGAAACAAAGGAAACGATATAGAATGTATAGCAACATTTTTTAAAAATATAATATACAAAACATTAATGAATGGAGAAATAGATCATTATTGAAACAAAATAAACCTATAAAAAATTTTTAAATCTTTTATTAATTTATTTAATTTAAGCAAGTACTCACTTAAATAAAAAAAAAATAATAATTGAAATTAAAAAAAAATTATACCAAGAAGGGATTTGAACCAACGACCCCAAAATTTTATAAACACGAAACATATAAAAAGTAGACTAACTAACTTATTCATCTTCAAGATTTTAAGATACAAGAAGAAATTATATGAGACATTTATTTATTTTTTGTGTACCTATTACTAGAATCGAAGCATAATATGCGTTATATAAAATGTAGCGGTTGCAATTTTATTTAACATACTTTTAACATAATGTAAATAATGAAATTAAAAATAGTTTTTAATTAGAAAAAGTTCTTCTTTAAATTTGACCTTCCGTCATTCTGTGACGGGACAACAGCTAGTTTAATATATTAATGAATTCCGTCATTCTATGGCGGGCAAACAGCTAGTTTATTTATATTGTTTGTTTTTCATTTTAAATTTATAATAAATGCATTTAAATATATCATTTCAAAATTTAAATTTGGAAATTGGAAGAAGAATAGAAATATGATATGAATTTACACCCGTCATTTTAAAACTTTCACTCACAAACAATTTGTTGTCATTTAAAAGTGTAAAATTAAAATAAAGAAAGTAGGAGAAGTTTGTGTTACAGATGTTTTTAAAGTATTTAAAAATAGATTTTAATCATAATTATTAGTGGAAAGAATGGGGGCCTTCAAAATTTAGACTATGAAATGGGAACTATATAAATATAATATAGAATTGTCATATTAAATGCAGGAAAGGTTTGTAATATAATAAAATAAGTATTAAATCTATATAAAATTTAAACCTAATTTTGAAACTGATAGTTAAATAAGAATCTTAGAGGAATTATTAATTACTTGTCCAAGTATAAATAGTTTATTAGGCTAAATATAATTTTTTTTATATTCCTTTTCCACTCCTGTAAGGAAAATAGGGCATTCACCAAGCTTATTTTGACTAAGCTTCAGTTACTATAATCGTTATATTCACTGAGCCTTTGATTACTCAGCGGTCTATTGTATAATATCATATATAAACAAATTTTAATTTTGTGCGCCATCTATTATCCTACACGAGAGTTATTTATATAGTTTTATTAAATCTTATCATATATTACGATATAATTATACAATTTTACGATATATTTTTATTAGAAGTGATCTGACCGCGGTTTAAATCCGAGACTTTCCACATGAAAGGCGGCGTCTTTACCACTACGCAATTGGCCGAAAATACTTTCCTATACCATAATTGGTATCACATTTTTAAGGTGATAATTACTCAAAGTCAATGTCATATAAAATATTATGAAAAGATAATCGTTGATCATATAAAAATAAATCAGAGCCTTAACGATATTGTCATTTGTCACGCAATCAAAACCTTGATGATTTATCATTTTTGTAATCAGATTAAAAATAAATTTTTTTGATATTCAAAGGTTTGAAAATTAGTTTTTAATTTCAAATTTAATAATTAATTTATAATTTGCAAAAATTATTTTCAAATTTTAAGATTCATATTGGTAATAATTGGTAATAAAAATTATTTTCGAATTATTGATACTATTTATGATTTTGTTATTAAATTTTGATAAGAAAAAATTTATTTTTTATTAAATCAAATAAGTTTTTTTGATTATATTTTAATTATTAATGTCATGAACTTTTCTTTATTTATTTACATTTTTTTTTGAATAGTAAAATTTTATAATTTTGTTATCAAAAATAATTGACAATTTATTAAATAGATTATTAAACCACTTAGATTTTTTTTTTAAATCGTTTAGAAATTTTTAAAGTGGGTTAGGTACTGATATGCATTTTAAAAATGGTTCCCCTATAAATTGGTTAAATATAATTTTAAAAGATTAAATAAGTGTGGGTTTTGAAAAATAACTTTTTTAAATATGATAAGTTGATAAGTTCAAAGTAAACAACCTTTTAATCATATTATTTCTAAACCTATATTATATATCGCAAAATAATTTGATTTAAGCAGACTGTACAGACTATCAGTGTTATACTATCAGTTTTTTATTATCAGTTTTCCCCCTCTTCGAAAATTGAAGGTATTTTCAGTTAAATTGGTATAATTCATTTTATACTTATTTTGCCAATTTTGTAGCTTATGTTTAAGATTTCTGCCGGAAATATTTTTTAATATACGGAATCAGAGACTAATAGTAAATGTAATCTATACTATCATCATCACTGAAATAGTCAGTATTAAACTCCGTAATATATAATAGTCTGTACTACACCTATATTTTAAAAGCACCATATTATGGTAATTCAAATTGTTAACAATAATATTTATTTAAAATTTATAAAATTTCAATTATATAATTTCTAGTTTCTTCATTATCTTTCATTCTAATATGCCATCATTAATTTTACTTAATTCTATAACATGCAGTAGGTACACATACTATGTAAAACTTGGTAAATTTACGTCACTATTGAGTATAATAAGTTTGAGTTAAAATTTAATATCAGATCCATAGTGGTTTAAGTTCAGATCACTAGTGGTTTTTTGCGCAATTGAATTCAATAGACTGTGGAATAGAATAAATTATTATAATTAAAAAAAAAATTAGTAGTAAAGAAATTTTTTATCTATGATGTAAGAATTTTTCTTTATTATTATTTTAAATTGATAATTGTTCTTATAATTATACCTACCACAATTTAAATTGATTCAATTATGTCACTTAATTTAAATATTAAATAAAAAAAAAAATAGTTTGAATTGAATTAAAAAAAAAAATAAAACACTCGCAGTTCATGGAAATTAGTATTTAATGAAATGATAAAGGAAAGGGGGGAAGCAATTTTGTTAAAACTTTTACCTTTAATTAAATCACCTGTTGAATTGTATACCATAGTTACAATAATCAAATACACTGCTAAATTACTGAAATACATAAAGAATCAGGATAACAGGTGTTATATAGTAGGCTTAAACGTAAGTGACAGTAACTTTTAATTTTGAACTTTTTTTGAATTTATAAAACAATGTTAATCAGAAATAAAATCTCTTTCATATTTTAATTAATTTAATTTTTGATTCACTTCAAATTAACTAATTTTGATTTATTCAATTTTCCATTTAATTAACTCTACTGTATATATATATGTATGTCTAATCAACGTCACCCTATTATTATTTGAAAATAAAATTATATAAAACAAAATGCAATTTAAGTGTTACATATTTTTTTTATTATATTCCCTTAAGTATCATTAGCAGTGTCTAATTATTTTCTATTATTGATTTTAAATGCAGTTTTACGGTCATTATTCTTACCATCATACACAAAAAAACTTGTCTCTAATAGTAGGTGTATATATACTCGTATATATTCTAGGAGTCTGGGTATATGTTTTATGTTAATTATGGATATTTATATTTTCCCCATATGCTTCTCCATATACTGATATTTAATAGAAAATATAAGATACATATTCATTTTGCTTATTATTCTTTAAATAGAAACAAATTATGCAAAGAACCCTTTCAAAAAAAAATCGATGTCAAACTGCTAGACTTTTTGTTTTAATGTTAATGAAGGTGTGAAAATTATAATTAATTATAAATATAGGAAGTCATCATTCTAATATTATCTTTGGACTTTGGCAAAGATTCTTTACTATATTTACAATTATTGATGCTTATTAGATAAAAGTATAAAATTGATTTTTTTTTAAATTTGTTAGAAAAAGGTGCAATTAATAAAAAAAACTATTATATAAAAAACACCTTAAAAAAGAAGTAGGATATCATTCGAATCAATTTATAAATACAATAAAAACGTTAGTATCCAATGTATAAATGTTGTATGGCAACAATGTTCACAAAGAACAATATTGGAATTGTATTATAAGGAAGGAATACATGTATATATACATACAATAAATTTTAAATAAAACTTTAGATTTTCTTCATACCTGATAAACCTTCATACACCTAATAATCTTCTAGATATTATGCAGGTGTTACTATAAAAATTCTATTGAATACTTCTTGTAACAAAAACAAATTGAATCTAGGTTAAAACTACAATTAAATGGATTAAATATTCTTTTGATGTTAATACTTAACAATTGATACTTAACTAAATACAAATTAATTTACTCTGAATATTTAATACTTTTATTCGAAGAGAGTTATTTTTTAAATCCAGGACATCTTTATTGCATTAAAAAACAAAATTAAAATTAAAAGATGGCTTTTAATAGATTATTTATAAAAATACTGTTCAAAAATTTTTCAACATTTTCATGCGATAGAAAGGCTTTAACTCATATTATGTTATACTAATTATTTACTAAAAGTATCTGAAGATTTTAAGGAGCCAAGATATAAAGAAAGAATAAGTTTTTTTTAAATTTAATATTTTCCTTTTACTTTTATTCTATATATAAAATTATATTTTTAACACTATATAGATATATATACTTTTACTCTGAATAAAATTTTATCTTACCTTGTCTAAAAATGGAATGAACTTTTATAAAATAAGAAAAAATAAAATTTGAAAGTCATTTCTAAAGTTTTTTTTTTTTTTTTTTTTTTTATTTGTTAAGAAAAACAAGAACAGAACAACAAAAAATATTGTATATTGTGTTGTTAACACTGAAAATGCATTTAAATAATATGAAGAATACTTCATCTAATTCAATCTAATTCAATTCATATATCAATTTCTTATTCTTTTATATTCCGATCTATCTATTTCTATCCATTTATTATTTTATGTATATATTTTTTTTTTTATTTTTTTTTGCATTTTTTTATTACATACTTATATACATATTGTTTGGTGTTTTTGTTTTTTTTTTCTTAAAATCTCAAGGCTATCTGTATAAATCCAGTGAATAGACAATTCACTCTAAAGATATTTTGTTGTATTTTTAAAGATTTAAGATACAGAGATATATTGTGTATTATAGGAGATAATTTCAATAGTTTTTATTATTGTGTTTTTTATTTTTATTCTAAAAATAAAATAAAGAAAATCTTAAAATTAAATAAATCTTAAAACATTTTTAACATGAAAAATAAAAATTCCTAAAACACGAAATGAATTAAAAACATGCAATTAAGAATTTTGTCTATATATTTAAAACTATACTATAATTTATTTTAAACTACAATTTAATATTACCCAAATAATTTTTAAAAAAAATCAGGTAGTAAAATAACATCAAGTGGGTTTTTATAAATTGAAATTGAAATCAATATTCTTGAAGTTTTCCTTAATTTTTCAGTTTTGGACTCATTTTCCAATTGTATTTCAAAAAACAAAATGAAAATCCTTAATTACTTTACATTATAATCTCATTAGCAATTATTACAATTGTTATTATGTAATTTATTCTGAAACTATTCGTTTTCAAAACTTTACTAAGTAATTTTACTAAATTAAAATAATTATTTAAACTCTTTTATATTCCATTAACACACAGACAATATAATAAAGTTCATCAAACAACTAAGTTGGTTACTTTTTAAAGGATCACAATAACAACATTAACATTTAAATTTTACTTTCTAAACAAAATTTGTTTAACCTAAAAATATGCAATTCATATTATTAAAAATTTTATGTTATGTTTTATTTAAAATAAGATGTGATTCAAAATATATAATACATTTATTGTACTTTTATTGAATTTATTAATTAATATTGATAAAATAATAAGTATGTATATATAACAGACATTACAAATTCATTAATATATATATATATATTTTAATATTTACTTCCATTTAATAGATTTCACAAATTGTTTTCCCATGATGGAATTCTTATGCTTATTTTATTAAGGTGCAGCTCCATAGAATAAATTAAAACTCAATACAAAACTGAATTTATTTTTAAAATTATTAACTTTCGATTTTCTTTGATAATCTGGATACATTAATTAGTAACTATAATCTTTATCTCTTTTTAATGTATGGCTAAAAAATTTTCATATAATTTTTATGATGTTAATTGTCATTGACAGCCAAAATGAATATTGATTAAGTCCAAAAATAAGAAATTTCATAAAAACAACTAAAAAATTTTAAAAAATAGACTATTTCTTACATTTGTCCAGAGTGTATAGATAAATAAGATAATAAAAACAATTGTTTTAAGTCATAATTTTATTTTAAGACAATAAATTCAATAGTTAGTTTAAATTTTATATTGAGATTCGCGTTGTTTCTATAGATACATTGTTAATCTTAAATTTTAGTTATTTCATTCATTTCAGGTGTTTTATTACAATTTTTTCCAAAACCAGCAGGATCCGTTTCTATGTTTTTAAGTTCCTTTAAATGTTTTTATAATTTATATATAAAAAAAATAATGGTTCTTCAGATCGTTAGTTAAATATCTATAATATATAAAAATTAATTATTTTACTAGGGTTAAATAAAATAGAAAATTCAAATGACTTACATGATCATATAGATTTTAGATATAATTAATTTGAATTTTGACAAATACTTTCCAATTTACATCCCATACGAATGTTTAAAACCCATTTTCCTAAATAATCCAAAGAAAAGTTTGAATCTAATATTTTCCTTGATAACCTCAACTGGATACCTATATACATAAGAATAAATTTTCAATATATTTTTGATGTTTTTTGTTCATATTACTAATATTATTTAAAAATAGATATTTAGTTTATTATTGGAAAACATCACGTGAAGGACGTCGTGCAATTATGGATTATTATTATTTTGAAAATAGTAAACAAATATATGGTGTACCGATGGGTGGTATAGGTGCTGGTACAATTGGACGTGGATTTGCTGGTGAATTTTGTCGTTTTCAAATGCGTCCTGGAATGTACGAACATAATATTGTACATGCAAATCAATTTATAATAACAATTAAAGATGAAAATGATAAAACAATATTTCAAAGTTTATTATCAGGCTACAGGTATGTTAAAAATGAATATAAGTGTATTATCTATTTATATATACTTATTCTATCTATGTTATTTGTTTGTTTGGATGTACATATATATGTATATTTAATGAAATCTCAAAATGTATATATATATTCATATTTTTATTAATAAATAATATAATAAAATAAACGAATAAAACAAGCTTTTCAAAATTTATTTATATCTATACAAATTTATTTTTATTTACTTTTTATTAATTAATATTTAAAATCTATGCATGTATAGTATTGTAATTAAAATTATTAATATGCTAACTAAAGTCCTTTATTTATTTATTAATTAATCTTCATCTAGAATTAAAAAATAAAATTCAAATTATATATTTATATTTTTTTAATAAGTACTTGTTGCAATTAATTAGTATTTTTTTTTTAATTTTAATTTAAAATTTATTTATTTTTTTTTTTTTGTTTTTATCGTGGCTTTTATGTATGTATGTTTAATTTAATTTATCTTTTATAGAAAAATTTAAATTAATTTAATTTATCTATTATTAAATATAAATTATTCATAATTATTATAATCAAAATTAATTATTAGAATTAACTTATATCTTTAAAATAAAATTATTATTAATATTATATACAGTAATTTAAAAGGTCATCAGCATACGCATTTTTATAAATATAAATTTATTGTATACATATTACATACATACACATTAGAGGGTATACCCTCTTTAACCTTTATTTTAGGATCTTTGTTAGGCAACAGTATATATATTTTAAAGATACTATATATAGTTATTAATACGTGCGTAGATTGTAGATACATTTATATATGACTTTGTGTATATATCAATATGTTATATAGGGTTATATTATAAAAATACATTAGTTTATATTATATACCTAGATTTATATTATATAATATGTTTCCAGAAAATAGATACTTATTTTTTATGTTGATTATATACAGGTATTAATAAACATTGAATGAATACAACAACTTGTTGTTACTTGTTGATTCCATTATTAAAATAATTTGATATTTAGTCATGGTAAAAAAAAAGCTTAATATCAAAAATCAATAAATTTAATTTAAGTAGAAATTGTGCATATAAGTTACTTTAGATTACTCAAGTAACTATGACAAAAAAGTAAAAGGCTTTTTGTAAACTTGTAAAACAAACAAAAAATATATTAAAAAAGATTTACAGATTTCTAAAAGTTTATAACTAAATATGCTTTACTTTAATGTATGCTTTACTTTAATCTATATTCTACCAAATAAAATAGAAAATATTATTAAATTTACTAAAAATCGCATTACAAAGTAGAGCCTAATCTATATATGTATATAAAAGCGAAAGTTTGTTTGTTTATTTGTATGTATCGAATAGACTCCTAAACTGTCCAGTCGATTTTCATGAAAATTTGTACATAGAGGTTTTTGGGTACGGAAAGAAATCGTGACCCAAAAATTTTACTCTAACGGACCGCCAAGTATTTAAACTTCTTTGTTCTAAAATGAAAACGGTCTGACCGATCGAATTCAAATTTTGTATACGTGATGCTCCTTAAGAATTGAGTTAGGACTATTAACAGTTTTGGAATTTGTTAACCCATGTCGGGCCGATGGTTGGTCAAAAAAAGTTGTTGTGGAAGTAGATTACGTAAAATTTTGGAAAGTAGTTCGTACTGCTTTGAATTACAGAAAGTTACAAAAATTACTAGAATAATCCTAGAAAAATCGTTTTAAAAATATTGCTTCCATACATTATAAAATTTACATGTGTAAACTGTGTGTAATTTTTGTGTTAACTTTTTGCAGTAAAATCAACTTCAATTAATCCATTGAGATACGCAGCAACGCGCACCGGGTATTAGCTAAGTTAAATATATTTTAGAAGTTATATATATGTTGTAAAATTGTATGCTATAAATCTTTTTTTGATAATTGCTCACCATCACCTAATTATAGAATGTTCCTCAATAATGTATCGAAACATCGATCTCTAGCTAAAAAGTAAAAATTAATATGCATGTAAACATTCTCTTTACTTGAAATTCACCAATTCATTTAAAAAAACAGTTATCATTATACTTTCTATATATATATTAATTAATAATTAGAGATTTTAATTTGTTTTTTTTAATAATTAATATAAGGATATTACTATTAATAATTAATATATTGATTTAAATAAAATACTTTTAAAAAAAAATCTACTGAAGGGTAAAAAAACAATTTTTTAATAAATAAATTTTATTTTTTCTCTTTTTTTTTTATTTTTTTTTTTATATTTGTATGCTTTAAATGTTGCATGTACCATCCACTGTGGAACTAATAACTTGATAACATCTAAATAATTGCTAATAAAATGTTGAAATTTGTTGATCTACTTACTATTTAAATAAAATAAATAATTATCTAAATGTATGTTGGTAATATTAAAATTAAAAAAAATTAAATTAAAAATTAAATTAACAAAAATAAAAACCAAAAATTTGCTTTAAAACACATACACCATATTTTTGTTTTTTGCTTATATTTGCATATAATTTGGCGCCATTTTTAAAACTGCTTTATCATAATTAATTGCACATTCAAAAAATCCAAAAAAAAAAAAATTTAATAAAAAACATATCATTATATTATTCGTATAAAATAATAAAATTAAAAAAAAAAAAACAAAACAATGCACTTCAATCAAAAACAAACAAATTATTTTAAAAATAAAAACCATAAAAAATAAAAATCAAAAAGGCATCATCATTCATCCTTTCTGAATTGCAGTCGTCCAAAACACCCACTTAATTCATGGGAAACTAATATAGATTCTGATAAATGTCAATATACTGGTTTATATCCAAGATCATGGACAGAAATTGATTTAACACAATATGGAATTAAATTGATTGGACGTCAAATATCACCAATAATACCCCATGAATATAAAGAATCATGTCTACCATGTTCTGTATTTGTATGGTCAATTGAAAATGTATGCGATTTAGAACGTAAGGTAACAATTACATTTACATTTAAAAATGGTACTGGTAATAAAAAACAAGATGCTGATGGTGGTGCTATTAGTGAAAGTTTTTTAACTGAATCTCAAACTAAAGGTGTTAGTATTAAACAAACAATATGTGGTATGAAATGTTCATATAATTTAGGATGTAAAATATCACCTGAAATCAATATTACACGTTGTACAAAATTTGATCCATCTGGTAATGGTGAAAAATTATGGAATGAATTGAATGAGAATGGAATAATAAAAGAGGAAATTATTGATGAAAATTTAAAAAGTAAGATTAACAAAATGTAATATTTAATGTATATATATATATATATATTTTATCAATTAATTTGTATATTTTATTTTTGATGTTATTTAAAATAATTAATTTATAAATATTTTCATATAATTATACAATTCCTCTCTATCTTAATATCAAAAAAAAAAAATATTAGCCAAAGATATAGGTGTCGCATTATCGGCTCAAGTTCTAGTCAAATCAAAGAAAATTTATGATTTAGAATTTTCATTGGCATGGGATATGCCAGTAATTAATTTTCCAAAGAAATTGAAGGAACATAAACGGTATTATACAAAGTATTTTGGTGATTCTGGCGATGCTGGATCAAAATTATGTGATTATGCATTAAAAAATTATAATTATTGGGAAAAATTGATTGATTCCTGGCAGCGACCAATCATTGAAGACACGTAATAAAATAATTAATTAGAAAATTTTTTATTTATTTATAAAAATAAAAATTTGCTTTTATATTTCAAAAAAATATTTAGTTATTTACCAGACTGGTACAAAAGTGCAATATTTAATGAACTTTATTATATTTCCGATGGTGGAACTTTATGGTTAACATGTGATAGTAGCTATGATAAAGAATTGGAATATGATGATCCGAGGTATTTTAATAAACCATAGATACTAATTGTATAAAACATTAATTATCGTTTCTTAGATTAGCTTATGGTAGATTTGCTTATCTGGAGGGTCATGAATATCGAATGTATAACACATATGATGTTCATTTTTATGCTTCACATGCTTTAGCAAATTTGTGGCCAAACTTACAGGTTCGTTTAAACAAAATTAAAAAATGCAATATTTAGAACAAGTTTATTAAAATAAATAAAATTTTAGGTTAGCCTGCAATATGATTTTATGGATTCTATAAGTGCTGAAATAAATGATCCAAGAAAAAATTTATTTGATGGTAAAAGTACACCTAGAAAATTAAAGTCTTGTGTTCCTCATGATTTGGGTGATCCAGGTATTTTAATTTGAATTCAATTAATATAAATGAATTTTAAAAAATAATATTAATTTTTATATTAAAGATGAAGAACCATTTACTTTAATTAATTCTTATAATATACATGATGTTGGTGAATGGAGAGATTTAAATGTTAAATTTGTTCTTCAAACTTATCGTGATTATTATGTTTTAAATGAATTAGCACAAGCCCAAGCTGATAATGCTAGTAAATTTAGTTCTATTGAATTTATTGATAAAGATAGTCTTTTTGAAATGTATTTACAAGATAATAGAACTAAGCATTCAAATGGTTTCACTGATAAAAAAGGTAAAATCGTCTTTATTTCAAAAAAATTTAATTAAAATTATCTTTAATTCATTTTCTTATTTTAGAAAATAGAAAATCAGCTTCAATATATATAAATGATACAAATGGTAAAGTATATTTAATGGATTCATTAACTTATTTAAAAGCAATGTATCCAGCTTGTAAAACAATTATTGAGAAAACATTAGAATGGGATAAAGATAATGATGGTCTAATTGAAAATTCAAAATCTCCGGATCAAACTTATGATAGTTGGACAATGGAAGGACCAAGTTCATATTGTGCTGGATTATGGTTAGCGGCATTACAATGTATTTCAGCGATGGCAACAATACTTGATCAGCCTAATGACTGTATAAAATATCAAGAAATTTTAGAAAAAGGTAAACAATCATATGAAGAAAAATTATGGAATGGCAGCTATTATAAATTTGATACATCAAATAATAAAGATACAATAATGGCAGATCAATTATGTGGACATTGGTATTTGAAAATTTGTGGATTTGATTACGAAGTACAAAAAAACAATTATATATTTTATCTATACTTATTTATTTAAATATTGTTTTAATTTTAAATTCAGATATTTCCAAAGGAAAATGTTAGAACAGCTTTAAAAACTATTTATAAAAATAATGTACAAAGTTTTTGCAATGGTAATTTAGGTGCTGTAAATGGTTTTAAACTAAATTCTACTGATCCAGAAAAACCAGGACATGTTGATACATTTACAATTCAAAGTGAAGAAGTTTGGACTGGTGTTACATATGCTTTGGCTTCAATAATGATTCAAGAGGTAACAAATATACTTATTTTAAATATATTTTATTTTATATTTTATTTTTTAAATATATTCAGGGAATGTTTGAGGAGGCATTTGCAACAGCTGGTGGTCTATTTAAAACAATGACCGAACGTTTGGGCATGATATATGAAACTCCTGAAGCATTATATGCTGAAAAACATTTTCGTTCTATTGCTTATATGAGACCATTAAGTATTTGGTCAATGCAAGTTGCATATGAACGTAAAAAAGCTATTCGAGATTAAGTTTTTTAACAATGGAAATATATGTATGTATATTTATGTTTGTTATATAAAACTAAAAAATATTTTAACATGGTGCTTGGTAGCTTATAGGTTTACAAAAACTTATGTAATTAAAAAGTTCAGGTTATTGTTTCAAATAGAAAAACCAAAAAAAAAAATTTGCATTTAAATAAGAAAAAAAATATATATGAAAATATATTATTTATTTTTAAGTTATACAAAATATATATGTGTTATAAAACTTCTTATAATCAATATACAATTCTTCTCATCTTCAACTCACACTGTTGATTTTCCTCCACAATGTTATCCAATTACGAAATATTTTACTATTGTTCAAAAGATATAAGAATAAAGCCTATATTCATTTTATCTGATTCAATTTTTAATTTATAAGATAAACTTTATATTTGTTTTAACAAACAATTCTCGAATTAAAATTTTTTTACTACCAAATATATCCAAATTTAGAATATAATAATTACATAATTCAATTTTATTGTTGGAAATAATGGTGATTTTAATACGAAATTCTATAGTAAAAAAAAAAATATTTTTTGATGTTTTAAATGGTTAAAATTATATATATATATTAATTGTAAGTATTTTAAATTAGTTTAAGCTAATTATAGTTCTATTTTTTGAATAAATAGTTTGCATTTAAAATGAAATGAACATTTATATTATATAAAAAGAAAGGGAAAAAACAAATAGATTAACAAAATACCTATGGCAATTAATTTTTAAAAAAAAATTTTGAATCAATTTTACTAAGGCTTAAAAAAAATACAATATGTGTAAGTATTAAAAATTTAATATAAATATTTAAAAATAAATAAATTTATTTATTTATTAATAGAAAAAAAAAAAACTAAAAAAAAATCTTTAAACAAAAACACTACTTAAAATGTTATTTAAAAAATTAATAAAAAAACATTTATGAATCAATCATTTTTGATTAGTACTTGAAACAATAGCTAATATTAATTAATTTATTTTCTTTTATTTTTAACCTTTTCGCTTCTGACGCTTAATAAACTGATTTCTAAAATTTATTTTAGATTAGAGAATTATTGAAATTGATAATAATTTTTTCCCTTCATATTTTTCATATTAAGATAACAATATAGATAAATTTAAAAATATTATTTAAATTGTAAATTAATAGGTTTCCGAATTATATTTAACAGTAATGTTATCAGGTTAAAATGAAATAAATGTAGAAGACTATGTATGAGAATGTATATAGTACCAACAAAGAAATTCTAAATTCTAGTATGCGTATGAAAGGTTTATCGAAATTAAAAATGCAATCTTCAAATTGTTTATACATATATAAATTAAATTTTAAATGAAATTTCAATTTTTTTTTATATTAAAATTAATGAAAACTTTTCAAAAATATAAATTAAAAAAAAACTTAATATTCTGTTCAATTAAATTAATTTTTGATTTTAATTTCAATAATTCTCTAATTCTTAATACATATTTATTAAACAAATAAACTAATTTTAAACTTCCAAAAAAAAATTGTACCTAAATGCATACTGTATAAAAGTACACACGAATGTGGAATGTATGCAAATATATATATATATATATACTTATGTTAATGTCCTACAGCTACATGTTACATGTAATAAAATTCAAAAATTATATTATATTTTTCTAGTCATATTAATAAAATAAAATAAAATTCAATGCATCTCCCTAAGATATTTGTAATTGTTATATTTAACACTTGTGTAGAAATTTGTTCACTAATTTCAACGTACTACGGTACTACTTAAAATATGTTAGAAGAAGTACAGTACAGCAGGATTTGAATAGACAAATACAATCATATTGTGTGTATGAAATATGTTTACAAGGTTTCGCCTAAAAAGTTTTGCATTTTTGTAAAAGCAAGCATTTATGACTCGACTGGATTCTGATTAGCTTAAAACTTAAAAAATGAAAGTTGTTTATCTTTTGCTAAAATTAAAATTAAATATTATTTCTTTTTTTCTTTTTTATTACTTTTACCTTTTACTTTTATAATAATTACAAAAGTTAAGATGATTTTAGTGTAATTCAACCTGAAGTATATAACTTTTTCCCTTGGAATGAGTGGTTTATTGCCAGATTTCATTTTTTGCAAAAAATTGAATCTTAAGTGATTCATTTTTATTTTTAAAATCAATTCCCTTCAATATTGCTTTAAAACAAGTAGATGAGATGAGGTACTGAGTACTGAGTACTGTGACTACTAAATGAAAAAAAAATTTAAATTAGGGTGCGTTTTTTAATTCTTAAAGAGATACATGTAATATTTATTTTACTAAATATGTACATACCTTACCTACATATATATAGAATAAACTTATGTACATAGATAATAGTATATAACATATTATATATATATATATATATATATATATTATTTTCATTACATATTTAAATATATTTATATAAAATTTCTATACATGTATCAAAGCTTATATTTTGGTGCACAACTTTTATATTTCACAAAAAAAAAAAATTCAAAAAGGCTATTAAATAAACAATTTTTAATAATGTTATTTTAAAATAAAATTACCTTTATATATATATACATATATACAATATAAAATATTTTATGGGTATTATAATAATGGTTGAAAATGAAATTTTAAATTAAAAAAAAGGAACTAATAAATGTTAAAATAAAAATAATAAAAATTACAAATTTTTGTTTTACTTGATACCTACCTATTTATTTCCTATTTCCTAAAATCTACACACAAATATATATATATATATATTTACAATGCACATATTATTTATTATCTATTTATTAAAATTAATAATTAATTTATTTATGTATTTATAAACACACTCACTACGCGATGCATGCATCCAATGCATCTCTGCACAAATAAATCTGCTGAAATGTGAGAACTGAGAAATGAACACAATATACAAACATACAATTACAAAGTTCTAAAATTTAATTATAAGAAAGTTTATTGGGTAATGAATGGGTACATACATATGGTACATACATACATTGTTAAATTATAATTACTAATTAAAATTTTGCTACAATATAAATTATAATTAAAAAAATTTAAGATTCTTGACTAATTTAAGAAATTTTTTAACAAGAGCAAAATTTTCTGCATACGAGAGGTGAGCATATTACATAGATTTTTTTTTAAGAATATTTTCAACTATGTATTTTAAAATTATTTAAATAGAAGTAACTGCTAACTAAGACCTAAGTACAAATATTATTAAGTACTTTATAATAACGAAAAGAAATAAAAAAAATTTAAAACCTGGGAATTTACCAGTTATCAAACAGGCAGATTACAGACTTTATAAAATCGTTATCCGAAATTCGAACAAATTTGTATTTTATACTAAAAAATTTTTGAATTTTACCAACACAAACACAAACTTAATTCAATTTAGCGTTTGATAAAAAAAAAGCATTTAAATATAAGTCTTTGTTAATTAGTTCTTTACAGTTTGATTTAGAAATTTCAAAAACTAAGTTGTATATTTGGATGTGTAAAGTGAAGTGGATTTTTTTTAAATTTTAAAAATTCAAGAAAAAATACAAAATTTAAATTTTAAAAAATTTTGAAATTGGAATACTTTAAGGTAAATACCTATTAATAATAAATAAATAGTGTATATAATCAAATCTTAAGTTAAATTTAAAAAATATATAATTTTTGTTTTAAATATGGTAGACAAAAACTTAATTATGGTAAGTACAGTGTCTAATTTAAAAGTATAGGTACGCGACGCTTTCTACTATGCCTAACATCAATAATTTCGACTATTAACATCAAAATGTAGGAGGTATTAGGTAGTGGTACCATCATATATTTGCTATGTTATATATAATTATGATCCTAGTACCTGCATCAACATATTTTATTAAGAGCAAGGATTAACCATATTCAGGACTGACTTAAACGTAGTTACACTTTTCTTTAACAGCTTTCAATATAATTCTTTTCAAAATTATTGTTATTCAATGCAAAGTAGCTAGTTTTTATTATAGATTATTTGTATTTTGTGTATATTGTTTTAGTAAAATTATCCATTAATCTTAACTTTTTAAAAAATCGAAGCGATATGATCTTCATTAATCTTAAATACAATAAAACTTAAGTCTTAAATTTTTATTTAAAACATTTTGAAGAAAAAAATTGCTGATCAATCAAAAAACGAAATTTGTTTTGTTTTACAGAATAATATAAATAATATAAGTAAGAGAAATACTACATACATATGTATATACTTATACCATTTAAAAATTAAACTGCAGATATGTTCTATTATTATTATTTTTACTTAAGATCGATAAGAATAAAATAAAAACCTATTTATCAATCCGACACATACATTAACATTGTTTATTAAATATTAAAATTCAAACAGTTAACAAAGAAATTATTTCCATATTAAGTAGGTATATGTAAACAGAAAATATAACGTTCATTTTTAAGAAACTAAACGTCCAACAAACTGATTTATAGGTACTTTTTAAATTTAAACAATTTTTCATAAACAAGTTAATACGCCTTTAAAAAGGAATTTCAATATTTTCAATTTAAATAAAAATATACAATTTTTAATTTAAGAATGCCGCCACAGTATACAGTCCATCCCGTAGTTCAGAACATATTAACATCCATAATCGAGGAATTTTTCGATGATGTAATTGTATTGAGTCCTTACAGATGTAACATATGCTTTTTTATAGCAACTTTTGTTAAGGATAATTTTGATTTTCGAACTTTTAAAAGTTATGAGACACCCAAACTACTTCGATGTTCTGGTTGTAAATTAATAAACTATTGTTCAAGTAAGTTAACTATTTACTATGCTTATCCAGTCAAAACATGATTTAAATTTGTTTTAAGATGAACATCAAAAATTACATTGGAAATTCCATAAGGAAATGTGTGTTGGCGTAAGAGGAATTTTAAAAAAATATAAAATTACATATTTGAATGAATTATTACAAATACCGCGATACTTTTTTCCTTTAATTAAGGATCAGGATATTTTGATTAAGGAACTTTTTCAGAAACTAAAACGTCAAATTACTACAAATGAATTATTTTGTTTACATTTTGAAAGAAAATGCTCTTTTTGTGGTAATTTTGAAATAAATTCAAATAAAGATATTGTAATATGTGAAATGTGCAAGGCCGTTTGTTATTGTGATGAAGATTGCAAACGTGAAGATGCCATAACTCATAATACTAAGTGTGCTGATTTACAATTGATTTTTAATTATTATTCTTTTAATTCGACAATCGAATTAATTCTTAAGTATAATAAAGAAACATCAAATGAAATTAATTTATTAAAAGTAAAAAATTTACCGGACTTTTTGAAAAATTTTGGTTTAAATAAAAAGTTAAATAAAGATTTAAAACCAAGAAATCAAGAAGATTTTAATTGGTTAAACTTGACTTCGAAATATTCCAGCATAACAACCGTGTTATTTTGTTTACAACATTGTAAAATTTTAAACCAAAATAATCATTTAATTTTACATATTTATGGCTATGCTTTCACACAAATAATGGGAAATTTTAATAAAAATAAAATAAAATTATTACTTTCACAAACTACAAATGTTAAAAAATTAACCATACTAGTAATGAGTTTATCAAAATCTGAATACAGTTATAATTCAGAAAAATATTACCTAAAATTTGATAAAAAAAAAATATTAGTTGAACATTGTAATCTTGTTGGAAAACAAAACGATTACTTAAACATTGTTAATATTTCAGAACTATCTAAAAAGCCTCATTTTATTTTTGTTGAAAATTTTGAAAAATTACTAAATATGGAATTACTTAGTATTTACAATGTTAAAAATTATTCAAATACCATTTTTGCTTTTACAAATTTCTTTTTTGAAGAATCAAATTCAAATTTAAAATTTATTATAAACAGAGAAAATAAAATTACTACCATAGTTGAAAATGCGAAAAATCCTTTCAAATCACTTATTCCGACATATTTGGTAAAAAGTTGTGGATATTTAAATAGTTATTTGAATATCTTCAAATATAAAATTTAATAAGGAAATTTTTAAATTATTCAAAGAATATTTTTTTTTACCTTTGTCGCAAAATGTTTTGAACAATTTGAAATCATGTTCGTTATTTTTGTTTTATGTGAATTTTTTCAATTTATGTTTTAATATGTTTTTTATTTTATGTTTTAATATTTTCTACTATTTTTAAAAATTTTCAATTTAAATATAAAAGCGAAAATAGAAGTGAAGAAAATGCATGCAATTGTTTTGGATTTTTAATAATTTTTATTTTTTTCAAATTATAGATGGCAAATAAATTAGGTGTATAAATGTAGAACTATATTTTTTACATAATTTGATACTACATTGTGAAAAGCCATTTTTATTAATATAAATAAAAATAAAATATTATTTTATCACGTGTTTTTTATTAACTTATTCATATTTATTACTATTAACATTAAAATTTAACTTAAAAAATACTATAACATAGGTATTATTTAAAAACAATTTATAATTGTTACAATGATTATTCTATATTTTTTTCCTTAATATAATGGAAAAACCATGAAATTTATTAAATTTATCTACAAAAATTTTTTTATTGGCATCTACTCTTGCATATGTAATTCCACTAGTAACCAAGTATAAATTGGCAACTTTTTTATCGTATATACTTCATATTTTAGTGAATTTAACCCATCTGTTTTAAATTTACGAGCACCATAGGCTAAATTTTCAAATCTTTTCGGATTGGCTTTTTCTTTTTTATGATTTAACATAGTATATCTAGCTATATTGATTGGATAACGAGATATATGAAATTTTGAATGCTTAAGACGATTTGACATATCATCATCTTCACCTCCCCAACCCCAGAAAGAATTTGAAAAACCATTTACACTTTGAAATTGTTTAGTTGTTAATGATGACACACCACCAAATATTGTATTATATGGTAATTTATATCCGAATATATCTACCCCAACCGACATATGGCGGGGTTGATCTGGACATGTATACAAATTTCTATCATCCAATGGTAATAAATCCACATCATGAAAAATAAAGCAATCCCAACTATATATTTTTAAAGCTTCTAGAAATCCAACATTCATTAATGAAGCTCTATTAAAAGGTTTGCCATTTGTTTGTTCTATAATAAATATTTCATAAGAAATTAATTGTTTCATTAAAAACGGATGAATATTTTTCAAAAATATTGGTAAGTGGGTGTAACGGTCACGAAATGGTACAATAATAGCTACATGAAAACGTGCTTTACAAATTTTTGGATCAAAAAAGCCACCAGGCTCCAAAAAATGACTTAAACGTTTTTCTACTATTTCGATGGCTTCATATTTTGTATCAACTTCATATGGCCCATTTAAATCTGGTGGAGGCATTGGGCAACGAGTAGTACTACCAATTGTTTTATTATTATTGTGAACGTTTATTAATAAACTAGTTTCCGTTTCATTACTACTATTTGTTTCATAAAATGTTCGTTTAAAATCAGAGCTTTCTATTAACAAAGCATGATTGGAATGCAAAGAACTGTTATGTGTATTGAATGTGATACCTTCTATATTCGAATTATTTCCATAAATTAATGTATAAACATTTTCTGACGAATTATCTTCAGATTTTTTTTCATCATGTAATGAACTTAATCTTAAAAGTTTTGAATGAGAAAATGAAAAATAATCTAATTTAACTTCTTGTTCCTTATTAAACAAATTAAAAAACACTAATAATATTATGCCAATAAAAATCACAGCTTTGAGGGCATAGCATTTAATACGCGATGCCATCAATCCATTAAAATACATCACAAATATTAGGTAAAATAATTATATACAAAATTTAACATATCAAAATAAATAAGAGAGTTATGTATTTGTAAACTAATTAAACTGCTACCTTGTTTAATATTTTTAAGATATTATATATGAGATTCAGCAAAAAATTTGGCAAAAAATTTCCTATTTATATTGATTCCATCGAAGATAAATTACTGCTGACAAAGTATTTTGATGTAATCGAATCATTTCAACTTGTTTGTGTATAAATTTAAATAATTGCTTTTCGTTATCGTTAGCATTACGTTAACACTATATCATTGCAGTTCAGTAATGATTCCTGAATAATAAAAAACAAAAAAAAAATATTAGAAATGCAATTTAAGAATTATTTGTACTAATTTAATTTCTACGTTGTTGTATAAATTGGACAAAAAAAAAAAATGAAAACTACCAGGAATTACAGTAAAATCAATTAATTCTATGCATTTAATTTAATTCTTCGACATCAATTAAATTTAAAATATTTAGAATGTAAATAAATGTTTAAATCCCGAATTATAACTTCTATTACTATTATATGTAGTTTCAAATAAGATTGAAAATTTGAAAACAAGAGTAATAAATTTGAAATTCATTTTTGTTTATTGATTAAATCAAACGATTTAGATTGAAAATTATTGTAACTATAGTTATTCATTAATTTAATAAAATTGCATATTTTAATGATATTTTAATATACTTTTAATTTGTTTATTTATCAAAAATAAATAAAATAACATTTAACATTAAAATTGAGATAATTTCAAGCCTGCTTTCATTGTGGCTTTTTTATTTCCAAATTTTTTTATGATGAGAAACTTGTTTGATACATTATACATATATATTTCAATTTATAAGAAATTTTATATAATTAAGTTGACTAATTAATAACTACTTACGTTATATAACTCTAAGACTGGTTTAATTAAAATTTTCTTCTACATTTAAAATTAAAAGAAAATTAAAAACTTGCACTTTATTTACAAAATTGACATTTTTTAGTTTTTTATTTTATTTTGATTGCTAAATTTCTGCTATCAAATGTCAATTGTCAAACTGTTGTTTAAAATGAATTCTCATCACTCTCTAAACGCTTAAATTGTGTCAAAACTGTCAAATTGGTTGGTTGATAAATTAATATTACATTTTATTATTTCATATTAAATGTAAAGTAATTATGATGAAACTTTTTATTATGTTTATTTTAAATTAAAAAACTTATAATTTTAAAATCGTCTAAATTAAAATAGAAATTAATAAGTTTTTTTACACTTTTTACAAACCAATAGGACCAGATAGAACACTGCAATATGAAAACATTAAAATTAAACACGTAAGCACTTAAAGTCGTGCAGACATTATATCAATTTTTTTATCCGTCACTTTTTATTTGTTTATTTTCTGTAAAGTTTTTTTTTCTTATAAAACTTATTTAAATAATTCCTTTCTAACAACACAACACAAGATAGTATAAAGCAAAAGCATTCCGAAAAATATTTTATTTGAATATTTTAATCATAATAAATAAATTAAAAATACATTCCAATTTGATAAAATAAACCAGTATGAAAACTGTTCAATCTTCTAGAAATGTTGTGTGTTCAAATAGGTGTAATATATGTTTTTTTGAAAAACATTTTCAAACCAATTCACTTTTAACGTGCCAAGGATGTAAATTAGTATCCTATTGTGGAGGAAATCATCAAAAACTTGATTGGCCTATTCATAAAAATTTTTGTAAAGCTATTCAAAGTATTTTAAAAACAAACAATATAAATCATCCCCACTTGATTCACGGAAGTATTAATTCAAAATTAGATTTTCAAAAAGCTGTTATTAACTTAAAAAGGATATTAATACTAGCTTTAGGAAGGAATTTAGAATCATACGAAGAAGAATATGTTAACTGTCCGAGATATTGCAATAAATGTTTAAATCTGAAAACTTTTAAGTCATATGACTGTATGAAATGCAACATTGCTTCCTACTGTAGTTTGTCATGCCAGCAAAAAGATGCAGAATTTCATTCAAAAGATTGTAGTAATCTTAAAATTTATTATAATTTTTGGCAAGAAAGTGTGATTAATTTCAAATTCAAAACAAATTATTTTCATATTGATTGGAAAACAATAGATTTATTTGATTTATTAAAAAAAGTTGGTATAAGTACTGATATTCCGAAAATAGTAACTGATCAAGATTCATTCCAAAAATTTGCATCAGCATGTGATTTTTCCAATGTGTCAACAATACTCTTTGTTTTAAATTATTGTCAATTTATGTATAATTTCCATAACAATTGTACAATTTATATAGTTGGAGCAAGAGATGACTTTTTCTTTTTTCAGGAACCTCAATGCACATTCTTAATTTCGCAATTGCCAAACATTCTAAAATTAAATTTGTGTTTTATTGGACCTGAGTTATTACGGGTTGAGCCCATAGTTTACAATTGTTATGCAGATCAAAAAAAGAAAGAAATTAAACTTGAATTTTTCAAAGAACGATTTGAAAATTTTGTTGAAAGAAAAAAACTTAATTTAACAAATATTTTTACCAATTTAATTATATGTTTTAATTGTGGTTTTTCTGAGTTTTCAAACAGTAAAACAGATACTTGGCGTCAAGCATTAGATATATTTATAAAAATTCAACGCACACCAATTGCATTTACTTCATATACTAAATTTGAATCTAAATTGGATTTAAAAGAAATTTGTTTAACTGATATTGAAACAACAGCACAAATAATGATAAAATGTGAAAAAAATCCATTTAGGGATTATAGACCAATACGTAATTGGGAAATATCGGATGAATCTGACAATATTTTTCACCGAAATAACTTCATTAGCGTTATAATGCCCAAACCGAACACAGTTCAAGCGAGAGCTATCAAAGAATGAAATTAATTTATTTATTTATTATTATGTGTTTATATTTTCCATGTTATTGAATTGTTAATTTTGTGTTTTTTTTTTTCTAATAAATTTAGTATTTGCAATTATTTGAATATTTTGGTTTTTATTTACAGGTAATCGATTAATTTTATTTAATCGATTTTTAATTTAACAATATAGACAATTTACAGACTTCTTTACAGCGAACATAACCTATAATATTGAACAAATTACAAAATGACATTCAGTTGTTGTTGATTAATATTTAGAATATTTTTATTTTGATTTTGCTTAGAATGTATCGGCACTTATTTCGTAATATTGGAGTAAATGTTTTATTGCATAAAACATTTATAACGGAAAATATATGCTGCACATTTCAGAAACTCTTATTGAATTCTCAAAAACCAGTTGATTACTATGGAACCTCATTCGAATTTTCTACAAATAATGGAATTGAAATTGAAAAACATAATCCTTTTGAAACAGATGAGTATATAACACCATATGTGGAAAAACAAAATGAATATAGTCGGACTGCTATAAAGGATGATATAATAAACATGTTAAGATACACTTATCGAACTCCCGAAACAAAAATTTCAAAGTTGCTGGAAAGTTTCAAACCTAAAAATTGGCAAGATTTGAAAAAAGTTCTGGATATATTGCATAAAAAAGGAGTTTACCGTGATAGTATATTAACTAATCCGTGGTTACTTAAGAATAGTTCGAGTAAATTTTTTATTTTCAAATTATCGAAAAAAATTTTCACAAATGTTATTTTAAAATTTTAGGATTATTAGAAATAAAACTAGGGATTTTAAATAGCATTTCAATGAATGATATCAATGATTTTGTGCCGTATTTAAGACATTCTGTTCCAAGACTACAAAAGTTAATTATTCATCTAAACGAAGAATCGAAAATAATTCCTGGAGCGAAAAATCGTCTGTATTATATAAGTAAAAAATTAAGTTTAGATCCAATTGAAGTATCTAATTGTGTTTCAAAAAGACTATTTATTCTTGAAATGCCGTTTGATATGCTACAAGAAAATTTAAATTACATGATTGAATATGGAGTTGCACCTATAAGTATATTAAAAGACTTGTGGGCGTTTCGTTATGCTCCAAAATCTGTAAAAGCGAGATTGGAACGTGCTAAAGACGCGAGGAAAGATAAAATAATGCCTTGGATGGTTAGATGTCCGGAGAGAATTTTTCAAAAGTAAAGATAAAGAAAGAATAAAATAAAAATCATTTGACACTATTACTTTTATATTTCAGGTCAATTAAATTGTCACTAGACGAATTAGAAATTCTTGGAGAAAATAACACGGTTGTGGATTACATAGCTAAAAGGTTAGATTTTGATGCTGAAACAATTAGACTTATACTGCACAAAGATGAGCAACTTCATTCTGTTAGGGTTACAAAAGTAAAATTTTTGTTAATTTTATTATTTTTTTTTTATTAATATTTTATTTTAGATCAAAGAAATTTTAGATTATTTAATAGACGAAGAAAAATTTCCAAAATATAGTATCATACAAGTACCTAGAATATTGTGTCATGGATTAGAAACTACAAAAGCTCGTATAGAAGAATTAAAATCAATTAATTGTAGACCATCATCTTTAATAATTTTATGTAGAAGTCGCCGAGAATATGAAAAATTTGTTAGACAATGGTCTGTTAATCAAGAAAAAATAAAACAAAGGCAAAAATTAACTTAATTCAACTACTGAAAAATAATGAAATAGTTGTTAAAAATAAATTATTTAAGAAACATAATAAATTTTATACACTAGACAACGTTAATTTTATTTAGAAAAAAACTACGTATTTATAAACTAATTACTAATTAATTTATTTGTAAACGAATGTTTTTTTTCAATACTAAAAGTAAACTGATTTGTTTTTCTTATTTAAATCTCTACTAAGCAATTTTCACATTTTTTGTTAATTTTTTAACCCAAAATGTTTGACCCTTTTGAACAACGGTAGCTACAAACTGAACCGTTTTTCCTTTTAAATCTGCATCAGGTATCCATTTACCATCAACTTGATTGACATTTGTTGTTATTTTCTGATGGGTTAGTGTGTCATCCTAAAAAATAAAATTTATAAAAAAAATAAAGAAAAAAAAGAGTCATTTTAATTTTACTAGATTATCGCATTCTAAAGTTTGTGATTTACTTCCAGTAACAAATTTACCAACAGGTTTATTATTTAATCTAGCTTGAATAATAAATCCTTTTATATTATCTTCTGCCTTATTCCCTTTTATAATAATATTTAAAGGTTGACCAACATTTGCATTGTTATCAATAACGAAACTATAAGGCGGTGGAGAAGTTTGTGTTGATACAGGTCCATGTTTTGGTGTTAAATCACTACACACAGATTTTGGTGCACCCCCAGAAAATGAAAATACTGGAGTCGCAATAATTGCCACAATAAAAACGTAACTGAACATTCTAATTAAAAAAAAAAATTTCATTTAAAATACATACTCAAATCTTTATTCGAAAAAATATTGGAATTACTGCTATTTGTAACACTATTAAAAGTTCAGTATTCCAAGGATTTCAAGTCTTATAAAATAAAAATTGTATTATGTATAATATAGTTTGAACATATAAGGAAATTTATATAAACTACAATACAAAAGGAGATTAAATTGCAAATACTTAAAATAAAATGTAATATAAAAAATCATAAAAAATAAATTTATGTTAATAGAATTTAAGATCCAAGTCCAATTAATTTTCTTAATACGCTAACTAACTGTAAATTCGATATTCGTTGATTGTTATAATTATTTAAACTCTTATGATATGTTTCATCATTCACTTTAAGTATATATTCTATTTTCTTGCTATATGATCACTGTTTTTTAATTTGCATTTTTTTCAATTATTATTTTTAAAAAAGTAGGCTAATTTATGTTAAACTATATTATTTTTTTACGCAAATTAATAACTTAATACCTTGTGAATTAAAAAAAAATATATATATATTAAGCTAAAAATACCGTTGATTCTTCTTAAACCGAACGTTAACTTAGAATTGATTTGTAATATTTGAATTAGAAGCTTTTTATTCATTTACAAATTACCACTAAAAGTTGCATTTTGTAAAATGCTTAAAGAAAAAAAAAATTTATGCTACCAGAAAACCCCTTCTCTATTTTTCCAATGCACAAAAAACAAATGAAACAAGTTTAAAATAATTTTCATGTTAGAATAAATTCAATTCAAATAATTCATGATAATTCTCTTCAACATGAGAATTTTTTTTTAATTATGTACAATATTAAACACAATTAAAAGAAAAATTTATTATGCATTTACAATATGAACGTACATAGTTTCAGATACTATAGTATTAATAACTTTCGTTTATTTTTTAACTTTGGAATTATATGTTTTTACTATTTACAATTTAAATTATTTAAATAATTTAGTATTGAAGGTTGGAGGAAATGTATGATGTATTTAGTGTAACGACCTATCTCTAATAATAAATACAATGAAGTTGAATTTAAAAATCACTTCTATAAAGTTGTATAAAATATGTTTTGCTTAATTCCTTTACTCTCAGAAAAACAAAAGTGACCAATTTTCTATAATATTATTTGCTAATCAGAGCAATTTGGGGAATAAAATAAATATGTTATCAAAAAAGCACCTCCTCGATAAAATATGAAATATCAATTATATAATGCATCTGAGTAAGACTTCTAGAACTTGAAGTAAAGCTCAAGAACAGTTATATATTATTTATGTAAGCACAAAATTACTAAAATTTTATGACACCATAGAATTCAA
Organism: Dolichopus griseipennis; assembly: GCA_963082915.1. Classification (NCBI taxonomy): domain Eukaryota; kingdom Metazoa; phylum Arthropoda; class Insecta; order Diptera; family Dolichopodidae; genus Dolichopus; species Dolichopus griseipennis. The sequence continues at coordinate 1,196,566 of OY720444.1, read as the reverse complement.
AGTTTTTTCCATCTATTTGGATTTATTTAAAGGGGTTATCTAAGTGAAACAAATATTGTGGATCTTCTCATAAGACTGATTTGTTTATTCCTCGTCAGTTCCAACTTACTTTAAATTAAAAAAAAATATAACACATAAATTTGATCTCCTAGTTTTACTTTCTTTATTTTTAAATATAATGTCCTTGTACAAAAAAAAAACACAAAATTATAAATTAAAACAAAATTTTAAAACAACTTAATTAAACTCGTATACAAATAATTTTTTTCACAAATAAATTCTGTTTCGTTATATTCTTAATATTTATTTCTTGTCTGTAAAAATATTTTTTTTTTTTAATTATTATTTTATAACTTTCCTACATGATCAATATTTATTTTAATATAATTTAATTAATTTCTTTTTTTTTTTTGTTCATTTTATGCTACTTGAACTGGAGAATTAATTTTTTGTACCCAGAAAATATCACCTTGTTTAACAACAGTTACAACAAATTGTACATTTTGTCCTTTCAAATCTTCACTTGGAGTCCATTGTGCATCAATTTGATTAATTTTTTGTAAGATTTTTTTATGTGTAAGTGTATCACCCTTAAAAAATATAAATTATAAATTTTTAATATAAAATATACTATGTAAATTATTAATTAAATATAATTATAAATTATTAATAACTTACAGTTGCATAACAGTCTATTGTTTGTGATTGACCACTGCCTGTAAATTTACCAACTGGTTTTCCATTAACTCTAGCTTGTATAATAAAACCTTTAATAGTATCAGCATCTCCGTCACCTTTTAATGTAATACTGATTGGTTTACCAGCATCAGCTGTTGTTGAACTTAATTCCAATTTATATGGTACTGGTGTTTCTTGACTTAATAAACCACCATGCTGTGGAGCTAATGTATCACAAACGGCTGTTGGTGCTCCAGCAGAATATGATAAAACTGGGGTTGCAATTAATGCAATTACTACAATAACATTGTAAATCATTCTGCAAAATTAAATTTAATTTTTTTAATTTAAATTTTTTAATTAATTTATTTAAAATTTATGTCTGATGCTTTAAAATAAAATGGTTTGTAATGTGTAAAGATTAATATGAAATAACTTTAAATATGAAAAAAATAGAGATTATATTTAACTGTAAAAATTTAACTTTTATACAGGGTGTAACATAAAATTTATTATTTATTATTTGACTCTTTTTATATTTTATGAAATCTTTGAACTTAAGTGTTACTTGATTAAGTAATAAATATTAAAAGTGTTTTTCTTTTTTTATAATTTAATATTAATTTTTTACGATTTTTTGGTGGTTTTTTTTTTTTGAAACCACGCATCCAATAAGAATAATATTTTTATTAATAAATATTGTTTTTTTTTTTATTGAGAAAAATAATAATGGAGTAAAAATCATAATTCCATTATTTCAATATCAAAGAAACTTATGCACAAGGTTTTCAAGTTTTTTTTTTATATTTTTTCCTGTCCAAAATATTGGCGTGACAATTTTTTTTTTTCTTTGTTTTTTAATTAAAAGTTTATCGTACGACAATAATATTCAGATAAAATCAAAAATGTACATGCACACATAATATATACGGTATTGTATACATAATAATTACATTTTATTTTAAATTTTGTTTGTCAATCACCCACAATTATAATCATAATTGCATTGTATTATTAATCTTATAATTTTTTATAATATTTATGTAAAATTTTCAAGTACAAAGTGCTGAACAGATTCACTATATGTAATATTATATTATTATTATTTTTATTATTATTGTTTTGAAGGGGGGGGGGGTAAAAAGAGTCTCACGGCCGCGTTGCATCCTTGCTCTCAGAGTCACTCATATTTTACTAAAGCGCCTCGTGGAGCCAATCTATACCCCTCATGAACTGTACTAATTTAGTGTCTAAGTTAGTGTCCTCCTCTAATCTAGTGTCCTTAGTCTTAGTCTTTCCAACGCTTCACATTGGCATAGGACATGGAGAATCGTTTCGTTCTCCTTCCGACAGATAGTCTACAATTTCCAGTAGTTGCCCTACCTATTTGGGCTGCATGGGCCCTGAACATTAAATGGCCCGTACTTATCCTTGTTATCAGTCTTAGATCTCCCTTTTTAATTTATAATTAAACTGCTTTTTCATATTAAAATTTAAATTAATAATAAATATATATATACTAATTAGTATATATATATAATATATCTAACACACTGTTTATTCTGCAAGTATCAGAAATCGTAAAACATAAAAGTTCTTGTAAATTCATTAAGTTTATTAATTTATTACAGAAATTAGAAAAATTTCCTGTGTTTAATGAGATTGGTATTATTTTTTTTCAATTCAAATAAAATATTTAAATTTAATTGTTTTTTTTTTTTTTAATTTATCTATTAACGCTTTTTTAGTCATTCATTTTAATAAATAAACATTTTTCATTACAAATTGAATTGTGAAAACTTTAATAAACATTTTTTACCTTGAAATTAAACATATTTAATTACTTTTATTTTTATTAACAAGTACTAATATTGTTTAAAGCTCTGTTGTTCTAAAATATTAGAATTTTTTTTTTTTTAAATTTTACTTTTTTCTTTTGTATTTTTATTTTAATTGTAAAAATGTACACACACACACATATATATAATAAATAGGTGCCTGAGTACCTGACACACTTGTTAAGTTGTCTAGAAAAATTTAATTCTTAGTATATATTTAATACTATAGACTTTTACTAATTAAACAAGGTTAATAAGTCATTATATACGAGTTGTAGCATATTTATAAAATATTATTATTTATCTTATTAGATAATAAAGAAATATTTTTTGTATCTTTTCCCGTTTACCAAAGTTCATGGATGGAAAGAGGTTATAACAATTCTATAATATTCTAGCTAATAAAAACTGTGCGGCATTTACTTACTAATTATTGTAATATATGATTATTTCGCTGAATATTTAAGTAATTCTTAATAAAAGTTCGCTGTTTCACTGTTTCAAAGTCGTTTCTATTAAAATTTTTACCATTGAATCCTGCTGGGTTCCAGGCACAAGCAAGTCGACAAAGGTAAGTCTTTTTTACTTTTATATTTAAATATTACCTATACTTAAAGCCTTTTGATAATTTTTTTACTAGTTTTTAGATTTAAACTACAATTTCAAAATTTTAATTTATATCTTTTCTATAAGTATTTTTTAATTTATAATATATATGTATTATAAACGTTAAATATTCAAAATTAGAATCATAAAACGATTTAATTAATTTGATTTAATTTTTAAAGAACAAGAAACTAGTTTTTGAAATATAAGTATAAAAAAATTAAAATTTTTTTTGTTTTTTAAATTTTATGACATCTTTCTTCTACTAATTTAATATTAAGATTAATTAACTTTTGATAGTATATATACATACATATATATTATATCATATTAGAGATATTAGAGACGTAAGTAGTGTTTTTTCCCCTTTCATTCAAATAATTTCACATGAATAAATCAATTCAAATGTTTGACTTTATAATTTAATCCCAAATGAGATCAGCAAATTTTTTATAAATCTAACAAATTTACAAATCAAACAAAAAATCAACATTTTAAAATTAAAAAAACAAATCTTTAAGATAAATACAAAAAACTTAAATTAGTGTTTCTTAGAAAAATAACAATTTTAATAAAAAAAGAATATCAATTTTTAATTAATTACTTAAAAAATTAAAAATTGAATATTAATCAAAATAATATTTAAAATTTAAATTTCAACTGGATTTCGTTAGATTTTAAGGTTATAGATAGTTAAATTAAGGAAAAATCCAAGCTTTTAACAACTTTATAGTATTAAAATTATATAACTACTAAAGTTTAATTATCACCTGAATATTATACCTTTTATTAAATTATTCTTGATAAAAAGTTTAAAGTCTATTTTGTCTATAATGGTAAGAATATAAAATTAATTGATTTATTAAAAAATGTTTCAACAGTTGATGCCATTCGTATTAATTACGATATTATATTAAATTTTCGATATTATAAGCACGTGAAATGAAAAAAATTTTAATAGTTATTAACAAAAAGATTTATAAAACAAAAAAATTACTATTATATTATGGTAACAACTAGTTATAAGTGATAATTAGAATTAAAATTAACTTTATTTGAAAAAATTAAAATCTAGTTTTAAAGTAATCAAATTCAAATAAGAATTTTACGAGTTGCAATCAAATCAAAATTTATAACTCTGTTTAATTTCAATTTGCAATGCAAAAAATAATTTACATTATAATAAATAAAGAAATAAGTAGAGGTATTGGGAATCATTGTATAATTTACTTGCCTCCATCACAATTAAAATGTAACAGCAAAAGATTTGTAATTAGAATTTTTTTCCAAAATATAAGAAATATTATTAGAGTATTCCAGTGTTAAAAAATTGGAGGTTAATGTAAACCCATTGTTATCAGTTTTCCTATATTGCTTATCAGTTTTCCCTGGTCTAACTCCCTTACCGTGCTGAAGTCATCCCAGTACGTTCCTCCTAATGTTCTCAGTCTTAGGTTTTCTAGGGTTACACATTGGCGTAGGACTTGGAGAACCGTTTCGTCCTCTATTCCGCAGCCTCTGCAAATTCCCGTAGTTGCCCTACCTATTTTTGCTGCATGGGCTCTGAGCATTAGGTGGCCCGTGCTTATCTCTGTCATTAGTCTAAGATCCTCCCTTACTGAAGCAAGTGAACAATTTAAGATAAATTCGTATATAAATTGATAACTAATCTATTTACTTATCAATAAAATTATATATGATTAGTTTAGTTGTTTTATAAGAGGTCTATTTTATACTTGCACTCTTGAATATTTATATAATAACTAAATTGGGTGTGTGGCTAGCTTTGTTTTTTTTGTCTTTAATTGAAACTTTAAAATTGTGGAAGAATTATTTAATTAAATATATGTATACAAAATGTTATTTATATATATATATATGTTAATATATAATCTAAAAGTATATTTACATTTAATTTCAAATATTGTGTGTCAAGTTAATGTTTAAAAAGAAAAACGAAAAAAAATATACAGAATGACACAAATTAAAAAAAAATATTTGAAAAGTTGATTTATAATAATAATTTATTAAATTTTTTTTAAATTAATAATATGCATATTTTACATAAATATATATACAAATAAATTTACTTTTATGAATATTTAATTTTTTTTTTTTTTTTTAAACATTTGTAGATTAGTAGATTCTCGGGAAGTTATATTAATAAATCAGGGTTTTCTATAAATATTTTAAATATAACTTCCTTAAATGAATTTAAGTATATAATATATAATAAAATATATATATATATAGTTATTATGTACATATATCATAATTGAAAATTAATACTTGATAAAAAAAAAAACACCATTAAGAAGATAAAAAAAAATTAAATGTTGAAATTATAATTTTTAAAAGTGGGTATTAAAAAAACAATGTTGAAATAAAGAAGAAATATATTTTTTTATTTTATTCAAGGTCAGTTTTTTGGATTATTTGACAAAAAAAAAAGCTTCAACTTAAAGTTCGATATGGTTAATAATAATTATATGTATGACGCTTTTGGCTATACTTGACCATTTAATATAAAAGTTCATAAATATTTATATACTTAAGTACATTATGTATTATGCAATATTGTTTAAGAGTTATTGTCTGTTAAAATGAATTCAAATGCAAATATATGATATTTATTTGCCAAAAACTAAATGAGAATAATAATTAGTGTCTATTTACTGACTCAAGTGCCATGTATAATCACTTTTCTTTTATTAGGTATAATTAGTAATTTACACAATTGCTTTGACTGCCACGAAATTTGAAAATAACTAAAATTATTACATTTGCATTTGATTTGGTAAGTAATGGTAGAATAAATATAAAAACCATTAAAAGTTTAATTAATTATTTTCAAAAATTCAATAAATTTTTTCTAAATAATTATTTTATTTTCAAATTACTAAACTCTGTTTCCTTTATTCTTACTTTTATGTTTATAATAAAAACAAATGATATATAATTTTTAAAATCATAGTTTATTGGCGTTATTATATACAGTTTGTAAATATATTATAATTAAAATTTAAATAATGAGTTGTAAATTAATGGTTTGTATTTTTTTATAATTACAGTAAATTAAAATTTTTTGAAATATCGAATAAATAATATAAAGTGTTAAAGTATATATTCGTTATAATTAGGAAGCATTGAAACATTAAATAAATAATTATTATTATTATAAAAATTATACGGATTTTTTTTAATGTTTTTTGTTTTTACTCTGTTTTTTTTTTTAAAAAAAGATTAATTTAAAACAATAAATATTTAAATACATATGTTTTTTTTATGTATAGAGATAAAAAGTATCTATTAGATATAGAATTTTTAACCAACTAGAATTAAATTTTTTAAATCTTAATCGTTAAAATTATTAGATCTATTTCTGTTTGTTTTAAGTGCTAATAAGAGAACCTTTTTATGTTTTTAATTATAGAGAAATTGATAAAAGATAAATTTAATTTTAGATTTAATTGCAATTAAAAAAAAAAACTACATAATTCAAAATTTAAACTCTTTAGATTAATTTTAAAAATCTAGGAGTTAATTAAGAACTTAAATTCAACATTCAACATTCAATTTTACAATTTATAGATTTTTATAATATTTACAATAAAGTATATAATTTATTTATATTTTAATTGTTTATGATTAAATTCACTAATTATTTTAAAAATTAATATTTCAATGAATAATAACTTAGAAATTCAAATTATTACTTTTGTTTCAAAAAACAAAAAAAATCATTGATTTTTTCTCACGGAAAAACAATTTTCTCACACTTTAATTTAAAATAATAAAATTTATTATGTTAATTTAATATAGCCAAAAAAACATTTGAAATTTATTCATCTTTTTTTCATTTAATTTTATTTAAATTTTTAAATTTATAATGAAAAGTATATTATTAAATATGAATCATTAGATAATTAAGTGATGATTAGAAATATAAATTAAAAATTATTTTTAAATTAATTAAGTACTTTACTACTTAGTGAAATTTACTATTGTTACAAGTTTTAATGATCATTCAATTATTATGAAAATTGTATTTTAAAAATAATATTAACTATGATGAACTTTTTTAGTAAACTTAAAAATTTTATTCATACCTGATTTTTTTTTTTATTTTAGTTTATTTTTTTTTTTGAAAGAAAGGTTTCCGTTGATTCTTCTCAAATCGAACGTGAACTAAAGATTAATCTAATATTCGTAATGATAGAAGCTTTTATTTATTACCGGTTAACTTTTTTTTTTAATTTTTGTTTTTCAAGTTCAATATTAAAAGGTTGGTCGAACAAGAATCATAATAAATTCATGTTGGAAATAAAAACAAAACAAAAAATAGATGACAAAAGCTTAACTGGCTTAACCCTTCCAATAGTTTTTGACTGTTTTTTTTTTGGTAAAATTTTTTAGCAAAAACAAATTTAAAAAAACAAAACAAACACAATATATAAATTAATGAGAACCTGTTTATTATATCATTTATGAATTTGAATTTGTATTACCTATACATTTATTCATATGAACGTTTTTTTAAACAATATTTGTTTAAAACCACACTTCAAAATATTTATCTCTTGGATTGTCAAGACTAATAAACCTTCTATCAAATATAGATAAATAATTAAGTAGAAATATTATTAGCCGGTCTTGCAATTTATCACAGAATTAAGTAGAATTTTAAAAAGTTGTTGAATTTAACTGAATAAAATATATCTCAGATTTTTTTTTTAATATAAATCATGTCAACAAAATTTTAGAATTTCTTGTAAGACATAAAGATGAATGATAAAATTTAAATTGAAATTCCAAAAATAAACATGCTTTTAAAGTTTCTGAAATTAAATTATTAATTAAAAAAAATATTTTTAACTTTTAACACAAAACTGAACGGGATTCACTTTTATTATTCAAATTACTTTTCACACAATTTTAAAAAAAGATTTCAAATTTTAAAACAGTATCATTAAAATTAAAATAGAAAATAAAGTATAAAAAAATTCAATGAATCTAAAAAAAAGTATTCGATATTTCCATTAAAAATATTTCAAATAAATGTACATACATAAAATTCTTAAATGAAAAGTTTATGATATTTTTAAAAGCGAATTGTTTGCAAATGGCCTTTTATTAAAAAATTGCAAGAGGAATTTTTAATACAAATAATTTGACACAAACTTTTATGTATTTTATGTTTTATTAATTTTAAATTTAAAACATTTTTATTTTATATTATAATTTTTATTTTATTTACTAAATGACAGAATATTTATTTTAAATTAAATATTCATAATTTTGTCGTTAAATATAAAATAAAAAAAAAAACTGAAATTCTTATCTCGCTGAAATTTTTCTTTATCCTGAATAAGAAAAACTTATTTTACAATTAGTTTTCTCTTCTTAAAAAACAAGATTTAAAGAAAATTTATTATAATTCTTATTATTCAACTAAATTTTATATTTTGAATAATTATATCGATACTTTTTGTTTTTATAATTAATAGAAACGAGTTGATCGTTTATTGATTTTATATAAATATATTTTTTTTGAGATATTTAACCCTCTTCACAATTTCATTTTTAATATTAAAATATCTAACAGAATTTCCATCTGTTACCACAATGGTTACACAAAACAAAAGTAGTCATAGGTTCATCTGAACTTCTAGTTTGTAGCTGATTATATGTACAATTGCGTTTTTTGCATTTACCACATTTAAGTAAATCAGTTTTGGTACCCTGTACTGTAGCAAGTTGTGCATCGTTAATAGCTTCTTTAACGAATTTCTCTCTTAATTTTTTCATTTCATCGCTAGCCATTTCTTCTGGTGTCATTTTGGCTAATTTTGTAGCTGTTATAGCACCACATAGAAAATTCATTCTTAATTGTGGATTTTTTGAATCTTTTAAATTAGCTACTCGAGATCTTACTCGATTTTTATATTTCATATCGGTATTTCTGAATTCCGCATATATAGCATCTTCTAATTCTTCAGCTAGCTCTTCTGGTGTAGCGCAACCTTCTGGGATTGGCTCAGTTTTTAATGCGTTTGATAACATTTCACGACATTTAAGGCGTACAGCATCTGTCATATTTGAAACAGCAGGAAATGATGTTTGCATAGGCGGATTTTGTTTTGATGATGAACGATCATCTGAACTTTTTTTTTCATCCTTTTTTTTACTATTACTTTCTTCATCTCTTTTTTTATTGCTGTTAGAAGAATTTGATGATGACTTTGAAGATGTTTTACTACTGCTTGATTCCTTTGAAGAGTTTGATGATGGTGTAGGTGCATTACCTAATAAACGTTTCCAGTTCTTAATTAAATTTTTTGCCAAACTTATAACTTCATCATCCTTACTACTCTTTCTTAATTCATTTACTGTCATACCGATACGTGTTTTTGTTAAAATATCTAAATTTATGTCCAATGTTTGTAGAGCTTTTAAAAGGTCTAAAGCTTGCTCTTGGCTCTAAAACAAAAAAAAAACATCATTGCATAAATATTAAATTTAAAATATGTAAAATATAATGAAATTTGAGATAACAATGAAATATTCAAGTGTCACATTTTTTTAGAATAAACATATTCATAATCCAGTTTTTTAAGTCCAAACATTTATAAAGTAATCAAATGAATACTTCAATACTGGATTTGAAATTTTCCCGCTCATTAAACATTTAAATTTGTTAATAATATAGAAATAATTTTGTGTGAATTATATTGTTTCAGATATTAATTAGATTTTAAGGAATTGTACATAACGTTAAAAACCTTAAATTTTTCAAAATATTGAAAAAAAATATTAAAAACTTAACCTACAGTTCCATCATGAGCCGTCATTTTATTTAATTTCTTTTGTATTTTAAAGACCTCTTCTTCCACGCTCATGTTTATTTTTGAATTTGTTAATTATAATTGTAGATTAAATTAAGAATCGTATACGAAAAATGCTTTTAAATGAATTATTTGAAATATTAAAATATTTTCTTTAATGATGCAAGTGACGCTACAATCAGTTTTGTGAAAAAAGTACTGCCATGCAAAAACAAATATACGTTATTGTCAGAAATGTCAAAAAAGCCGAAGATAATGTAGTTTTTCGGTATAAGCGCTTAAAAACAACAAAGCGGCCAAAAACTGAATTAAATTTAATAACAATTTGTAAAATAGAAAAAAAAAACTAAACATCTGCACGAGTTAAAAAATAAAAACAAAGCATGTAAAAACATAAAAATTTTTAATTAATTGATTTAGTTTAATAGCATATAAAAATGAATGCAGTTAATTTTGTTAAAAGTTGGACCAAGAATTTTTCAAGACAAAGTTTAATTATTAGAAATTATGGTAATTTTGTGTTAAGAAAAAATTCAAATCATTAAAAATCATTTGTAAATAATTTTGAAATTTGCAGCAACAAGAAAAAGATTTTATAAAAACACAAGTGTATTATATAACGATGGCAAATATGAAATTACCTTAGATCATAGAAAATTGAAAACTCCTAATGGAACACCGTTTTATGTAACAAACCTATTTAAAAAAAAAAATTGAAATTATTTTAATTTTAATACAATTTATATTTTCTTAGGTTAAAAGTGAACCATTAGCAATTGCTGTAGCAAATGAATGGAATAGTCAAAAGAAAGAAGTAAGACCATCATTAATGCATTTAACTGCATTATGTTTTACTTCACTAGATAATCCAAATAATTTACAAAAGTCCGATATGGTTAATTATTGCTTGAATTTCTTAAATTCAGATACAATATTATTTCATTCCGAGGTAATATCATAAATTTGATTCGACTGATAGTTTTTAGTAATTTGAATTTTATATTTAGGATGAAAAGGATCTAAAGGAATTACAAAAAAATGAATGGGATCCAATTATTGAATGGTTTAATAAACGTTATGGTACAAATTTACAAAAAACATCGGATTTAAGTTTGCCAAAAATGTCACCAGATGATAAAATGAAAATTAGTAAATATTTGATGTCTTATAATGATGAAGTTTTACATGGTAAATTTAATGTTTTATTCACTATACATAGTTTTTTGATTAGTGAAAAATTATTTTTTGTAGGATTCATATTTGCTATTGATACATTAAAATCAATTATACTGGCATTTGCTACTATTGATCAACATTTGGATGTTGAAAGAGCTGTTCATTTGGCTCGATTAGAAGAAGAATATCAGTTGAAATTTTGGGGTCGTGTTGAGTGGTCACATGATTTATCACAACAAGAATTACAAGCCCGTTTAGCATCATCGGTTCTTTTTGTTCATTTAAATAGATCAGAAAGTTTTATAAAACAAAAACTAGTACTTTAAAATTTCAAACATTTACTTCCAATTTGATTGAAAAATATGTAAAATATCTTTTTCTTTTGCGTTTATTTAATTAAATTTATAATACATATATAGTTAAATATCTTAAAATAATTATTTATCATTAATTTTAAATATGATGACGGAATTGTTCCTTATTTAAATTTTTATCCTTTTAATATCTTCCATTCTAAAATCGCTCCTAAAATTAAATTTATAGTTAAAATAATAAAAAGAATTAATTTAAAAACTACCGTAGTGTAAGTATAGTTCGAACTTCATTTGGTGTTAACCTCCATGTAGGCATATCATTCCCATCATTCGGATTCCAATATTCGGTAATTTCTGAAACTTTTTCCAAATTCAAAAGTGTTGCGATTTGTGTTAATCTAGCCATTTTATCACGAACTGACCATGATGTTGCACCAGTTAAATAACTTCCCAAACCTCTAACTTCTTGATCTAATACTAAACCTCCCAACTAAATAAAGAGTATTTTATTATAGTTTCCTTTAAAAGTTACTTAAAAAAAAGTGTACCCTATTAAATGTTGATTTTTTGATAGCTCTTTCAAGACGTGATGTTACTTCGGAAGCTAAAATACTAACCAAAGCATCATAATTTCTTGGACTCAATGATGGCTTAAAAGTATTCAATAACCCATCAATTTGTACAATTAAAAATTGTACAAACGTTTCACCTGCTTCATATGTGGATAATTCTTCCTAAAATCATACATAAATACAATATGTAAGTTATTTTTTTCAAATAAAAAACAAAATATATACTTCAGTTAAATGATGATTATAACTTAAAAATTGATCAACCCATGGATTTAATCTTGGTTTTATTGCACTTGATTTTAATTGCTGAAGTCCAAAGTCGACTACAGCTTTTAATAAATCTTTGACTGATTTTAATTCTGTTATACAACTGTCTAAAATTTGACTTTCGGTTTCTGTCATCTTTTGAAAAGATCCGCGTATCTCTTCACTCATAGTTACCCATAAAGTTTCAATAAATTCAGTTGACATATCAGCATTATTTAGTTGAACTAGGAAGTTATTTCTTGCTAGTTCAGAATCATTTGTTTGAATTTTTCCTTGTTGAATTGAACTTTGTATTACATTATATGCTTGAGCTAAATCTATATACCCTGATGGATAACCAGATTTTAAAGGAGTTTTTAAAGCATTAATAAAATCTCCTTCAAAACAACTTGCAGCATTATTTATGACTGCACAAATTCCATTCATTGACTGAGTTGTTATTGAACGTCTAATTGATTTTCGTAATATATAGAAAACATCATCTACCATACTTGAACATTGTTGGCCTGTTTCAAAACTATCAAGAGCAATTGCTTTCAAAACACTCTCTTCCATAAAGTACCTTAAAAAATATTTTCTTTAAATATTCAATTTGATAGAATTTTATTTTTCAAATTACCTTTCAAACAACAGATAGGTTCCCAATAATTCTTGCATTTGTCTACTTAAACCACATTTAACCATCATTTCCTCACATTTCTTTAATTTTAAATCCTTCTCTTCTTCTTCTAATTTGGAATTTTCAATGTCATTCTAAAGAAGTAAATTAAAAAAAATTAATTTAAATATCTACATAATTATCTTAAACATTTACTTTTAAACGTTTTTTCATAAATTTATAATATAATTCTGCTCTAGAATGCATTATAGTTATTTCCATTATTAATGTATCTACATCTCTTGGTGATAATTTGTCAACAGAACCACCACCTGAAGAATGTCTATAGTGTCCTGCATTTTGGCTACCAGAAGTACCACTTTTTATATATTCATTTATTTGATTAACTTTTTTCGTAATTTGTCTATGCTTATTAAATTCCAATAATAAATTCTTAACTTCACGATCACATTCATTTTGTAAAATTGAAAACATATTTAATAAATAACCATAACCATAACAATTTTCAATAATTGGCTGATTTACTTCAACAACTCTTGCGAAATTTTCTAATAACGATGTTAATGTATCTGCGAAAGCAACAGTTTGTCGTTTTTCTGCTTTAGCAATATCAATAGAATTTCGTAATTCTTTTTGAGATTTCTTTTCTAGTTTTAAGCATATATATGCTGAAAATTTTTCTATACCATCTTGATGTCTGTTTAACAACGGATATATCTTGAAAAATCTTTCAACAGATGCTAGATCATCTTTTCTTACAGCCTCTTCAAATTTTTGATTAATTAAATCACGCATTTTAAGTGTTGCTTCTTCAAGAATACGAACAGCTTCACTAACAGAAGTCACAGATTCTGATACATCTTCTGCTGTTTTCTGTAATAGATTTTGATCCATTGACAGAAAACGACTTATATGATTTGCACCCTGTTCAAAATCTTCATCTTTTATTGCAGCAACAACACCTTTTGCACATAATTCTATATCAATTAAATCTTGTACTCTTTGCTGACATTCAGCAACACGACTTCTTGCTGTATCAAGAACCCTAACTTTAGAACTTACTGATTCTGCTAAAGCTGCTGTACTTTTAATTTGTTCAAATAATTTTAAAGCTTCCATTTCGGAATTTTTTAATTCATTTAAACTCTGCCGAAAAGATGACATATTTGTTTCAATACTTGATTGTCTAGCTAATGCTGACTCCAATTCCTTTTCAATTTCAGACTAGAAATTAATTTTTTTTGTAATGTTTCAAATTTTGCCAATTTTTTTTTTTTTTTTAAACTTACATCTCTTTCATCAATCATATTTATCACATTGAAAATATTTTCATTTTCTTCTAAATTTAGACTTTTCAGCATTTCTTTAATTTCATTGTAGTTAGGCATTTTGAATAAAATTTTTGTTTTATGTTTTCTCTAGAATTGAAATATTTACTTTTACTTACAAATTTAAGAAAACGTTTTGACTTTTACTGATAACATTTGACACGTATAATAAGAAAATGACAGCTCGTAGATGACAACAAAGGTTGCCATCTTCTTGTAAAATTGCAATGAAAAAAGAATGAGAAAAAAATTAATTTTAATTTTTATATATAGAATTATAAATATATTTAAGTTTATTTTTAAACGATAAATTTAATTCGATTTAAAATATTGTTTTAAATCATAATTTTAATTCATTATAATTTAAAATATAAATATGTGTATTATTAATTATTATTATTAATATTATCAATACTATACCTTTTTATAATAAACATGTTTCATTTTACATATTTTTAGGTAAATTTACTAGTGACATCTACAATGAAATTTTAAAACTTGAAAATTGAACCAAAAGAAAATCATAAATAAACATTTTGACCTGCTTTATATTTAATTATAAAATAAAATATATTTCAATTACGATGTAAATAAGGAAATATTATGTTAGGTCATTTTTTAAAAAAACATACTTAAATATTTTGTATATATGTATGTATATATATATATGCATTATAATATATTTTATTAATATGCAAATAAATTTACACTACTTTTTTTATTTATAATAACTAATTAGCAATTTCTCATATCCTTTATAAAATTTTGAATGAAGATTGCATTAGAGAATTTTTATTAAAAAATAGGTTTTTTCCCTTTTTCACATTTTTATGATCGTTTAAGTATTGTTATGAGACCAATTAAAACGCGTATCTGATAAATATATATGTACATATATAAATATATATAAAGAATAAAGTAAAAAAAAATGCTCTATGAAAGATTCTATTAAGTGCAGATAAAAAAAGATGATAGGGAATAATTTTTATATGTATTTATCTCATATTAAAAAATAAAAAATAAAAATCTACTTCTATTGCACCTTTCCTTTTTATTCTTTTTTAATCATATTATTTACTTTTCCTTTTGTTATTTTATTGTTTTGCTGTTTTTTTTTTTTAAACGATTATAAAACTACAAAAGTGTGTATTTTAACGTTTGAATAACTTTGCGTTTACCATATCGCAACATGCATGATAATATCATTTTAATCCCATAATTCCAGATTTTTATTATTTTTGTATTTTTTTTTTTTTTTTATTTCTTTAATTTTTTTTTTTTTTTGTTCTGAAATTCCTTATTCCATTTAAATCAGCGCAATTTTCCTTCTCAAAAGGTTTATTAAAAAAAAAAAAAACAAAAAATAAAATAAAAATCTCTTTTATCCTTTTGAATAAATTACGGTTTCTACAGTTATTATAGTATGCAAGACTCATATTGTATGAATGTATGTTTGTGTGTTTAATGTCTGTAGATAACACAATCGAAAACTGATGAAAAGTTCATTGTAAGTTGTAAGGTGAATATGCCAGTCTATAATTCTGTTGTGATTTTAATAATATTAAAAAAAAATAAAACGGAATAAATAAATTTAATTTTTAAACTAGGGAATTATGCAATAAATTAAACAGACACATACTTTCATACATACATGCAATAAATAGTACAGGAGATACTTGTGAACATAGGAAATGTATTTAAGTATACTTTAAAACTGTTTATAGTTTTTTTTTTTTTTTTTAAATTTGAATTAAAAAAAAAATGCTTAAGAATAGGTTTTTAAAATAAATTTTTACTTTGGAATAAAAACATCTGGAATCTTATAATTGGGACGTTACAAAATCGTTAATCTGCAATCGTTTAGAATTTTTAAATATAAAATCAAAATATTTAATAAAATTGCTTAATCACATTAGAAATTTGAACTACAGACAGTAGGTAAGGCCCGATACCTGATTTGAAAATTTATAATTAAAATGCGATTAAATATTTATTACATGATTATATAACAATAAATTAACGAACCCTTGGTCTGCTTATAAATGATGTACCATCATAGTTGGTGGTAAACCCTCTAATAGTATTATATATTTTCGGTATTACACGATATTTATCTCAGTTAAATCATATTCTTAACCTTTTTTTTTTACAGTAGAATAATAAATTTATGGGTGTAATATGATAAAAGAGTAATTGTAAAATTTTTACTGTTTAATAAAATATTTTTAATTTTATTTCAGAAGATATGTGGTGTGAATAAATTGAAAAAGAACGGAAGATTAAAAATCAAATACCTAATTAAAAATATCCGTTTTTTTTTTTTTTTTTTTTTTTTTTTTAATAAATATGCAAAAAATAATATGGTTTTAAAGTTAAATCTGATAGATATATATGTATAAATATATATATATATATATATATTATACTAGAGCATTCATCTACGTAGAAATATTTTATTTTTATCATTATCATTTTTGCATTCCATAAATTGTTAGTGTGCACAATCAACATATTAAAAAAAAAAAATTGCATATACTCGTACACCTGTACAGAATTTAAAAATAAAACGGAAATAAAACTGTTTAAATTTTTTTTTTTTTTTAATTTACATGCAATCCACTTACACTTGTTAATACTATAAAAAGTTAAAATGAGTACTTATCGTAAACATGTATTGCATTTTAAGGATTGCTTATCACATATACGAGTATATGTTGTTTATTTATAATAACGAAATAGATAACATTTTGCGCCATAAAATATGCAAACCTTTTTTAAAACTTCATAGATCTTATAAAGCAAATGGGGTTTTGTATATTTTGAGCCATTCCATGCACTACAAATTTTCATATTGTATTAAAATTCAAAGTATAAATAGGAAAAAAGTCAAAATAAACTAAAAGAAACCTTCAGTAATATATTAAACAAATGTAATTTCAAGTAAATATAAATGATTTTTATATCGAATTATATTTCTTTTACTTTATTTTCGATTTCTTTACTAAATCGAAACATAAAGAATATAGAAATAGGTATATATATTATTATATTGTGATTGTTAAAAATAGTTATATTTTGAATATTTGAATAATATAAATAAACTAGCAGATTTACCCGGCGTTGCCCGGAAGCTTGCAAATTGTAAAAACGCAAGCTTCAGCCAATTTTTTGAAATACTACTTTGCTTATAAATGAAGCCACAAAAAAATATTTGTGGAGTTCCGTTAACCCATCGTGGCCCAACAGCTTTTTATAGGTTTATTCGTTGCTTTGTTATATATATTAGAAATGATTTAACCGATTAACTTCAAATTTTGTATATTTGTTCTTCTTTGAAAATGAAGTTCAATTTACTAACAGACTTGGAAGTTGTTAAGCCCTGTCGACCCGCCGATTGTTCAAAAAAAAATTTGTAAGTAAATTACGTCCAATTTCTGAAAGTAGGTACAACTTCTTTGAATTAGGGGAATGCTTAAAAAAATGTTTTGTCGAGTTCTTTTAACCGATTGCGAAACAAAAACTTTAAAAAACAGTTTGAACGATTATCTCTAATTTTTCTATACATGGTGCTTCTTGAGAATTTGGTGTTCCTTGACGATAGAGTTGAGGATGTTAGGTTCCCGGCGAATAATGTTAACTGAATTAAAATGACTATTGGTTAAATAGGGATACTAAGTTTGCCATTATGTCATTATACTATGTCAATAGTAGTTATCTTGAATTGCCAACGTTTGAATAAAATATAGTCGATGGTTTAGAAAAGATTTAAAAATTTGCTTTTCAACTTATATTTTGTTTAGTACTCATCTGAAAGTTGTAATACGCTCTTCCTCGTTTTTTTATGATTTGATGAAAGAAATGTAGGCTTATTTTTTGGAAAAACTGTTTTAAAATACTATGTTTTTAAGCATTATATATAAGAAATTGAATTTTTTGATTCTTAGATTTCATTTGAAGAAAACTGAAAATTTCATTGAATCTTTGTTCAAAACGCATAAACAGGTCAAAACCAAATTAACCATGTGGGTTTTAATTAAAATGTTGGTACAAAATTTTCAATAAAATACTTTTAATCGTATAAGAAAATAAAATTTATAGAAAACTTCATGGCGTCGTCGTGGAAAACGGGTTAATCGAATTAACTAAAACTTTTTGCAGCTTCTCTTTAGACTGCAAAATCAACCTGTAAAATTGGACACAAATCGAAAACACAAAATTTTTTGAAAGTCCGCCAGGCCGAAATGGGTATAATTATTCCAACCAAATTTATACAACTAATTGCGGTTGCTAAGAGGAACATTTGTGCAAAATTTCAAGTCAATTTGTCAAACGGTTTTGACTCGAAATCAAAAACATTGAAAAAGCTTCTTTGCGCCCTCATGCCCAAACGGGTTAACCGAGCTCAACAAAAATTTGTGCCAGACTCTATTGTCGACTGCGAAACCACCTTGTAAAATTTGACACAAATCGGAAATACAAAATTTTTTGGAAGCCCGCCAGGCCGAAATGGGTTAATATTTTCGAACCATCTTTATACAACTAATTCCGTTTGCTAAGAGGAAGATTTGTGCAAAATTTCAAGTCAATCGGTCAAACTGTTTCGGCTCGACATCAAAAACATTGAAAAAGCTTCATTGCGCCCTCGTGCCCAAACGGGTTAACCGAACCCAACAAAAATTTGTGCAGGCCTCTCTTTTTGACTGCAAAACCACCCTGTAAAATTGGACATAAATCGGAAACACAAAATTTTTTGGAAGCCCGCCGGGCCGAAAGGGGTTAATTTATTCCAACCAACTTTATACCATTAATTCCGTTTAATAAGAAGAACATTCGTGCAAAATTTCAAGTTAATCGGTCAAACCGTTTCGACTCGACATCAAAAAAACGAAAAAGCTTAAAACGGCTCTGGAGCCGCAACATGTTGACTTATAAAAATGCGACATAGCCTATGTCACCCCCCGGGCTCCCAGAATTATTCCTTTAAAATTTTGTGATAATCGGACCAGTGGTTTTCACGTGAATCCTGGACAAACAAACAAACAAACAAACAAATAAACAAACAAACAAATAAACAAACAAATTTTCTTCTTTATATATTAGATACATACATTTATATATGCTTTGGAAAATAATAATAAGTCTGTTTTTTTTTTTTCATTTCAGTTTGATTCAACATTATTTTGTAATTTGAATGGGATCCTATTCACAGATTTAATGATATTGAGAAACAGGTAGAGCCATTTACTAGGTACAATAAAGGAAGCCAAAGTCTACAAAGAAGACTTTAAGTACAATTAATAACACAAATATCAATATTTAACTATCTAATTTAATGTTTTTAAAATAAAAATAAAATTTAAGTTTAAAAAAATTTCTTGTCTTTTTATTTAACTATTCCTTGATTATTATTAATTTACATTCATACAATACATTATTAATTAATTATTATTCTTTCCTTGAAAAGCAAAAAATTATTTTTAAACATTCAAAAGCCCCTAAAATACCACTTAAAACACACTTTCGAAACTTAAACAAAAAAACAATCCATTTAAAAACTCAAAAGTCAATATAAAATCTACATTTTTACTAGGAGCCCAGAGACGAAATTTTTTAGCAGGCAAATATTCTTAAATTAAATATGAAACAAAATGCCTAAAATTCCTGTCAAAATTTCACCGAAATTTCAAAATTTAACAAAAAAAAATCCATTTAAAAACTCAAAAGTCAATTTAAAATCTACATTTTTACTAGGCGCCCAGAGACGAAATTTTTTAGAAGGCAAATATTCATAAATTAAATATGAAACAAAATGCCTAAAATCCCTGTCAAAATTTCACAGAATTTTCAAAATTAAACAAAAAAAAATCCATTTAAAAACTCAAAAGTCAATTTAAACTCTACATTTTTACTAGGCGCCCAGAGACGAAATTTTTGAGAAGGCAAATATTCTTAAATTAAATATGAAACAAAATGCCTAAAATCCCTGTCAAAATTTCACAGAATTTTCAAAATTAAACAAAAAAAAATCCATTTAAAAACTCAAAAGTCAATTTAAAATCTACATTTTTACTAGGCGCCCAGAGACGAAATTTTTTAGAAGGCAAATATTCATAAATTAAATATGAAACAAAATGCCTAAAATCCCTGTCAAAATTTCACAGAATTTTCAAAATTAAACAAAAAAAAATCCATTTAAAAACTCAAAAGTCAATATAAATTCTACATTTTTACTAGGCGCCCAGAGACGAAATTTTTTAGCAGGCAAATATTCTTAAATTAAATATGAAACAAAATGCCTAAAATCCCTGTCAAAATTTCACAGAATTTTCAAAATTAAACAAAAAAAAATCCATTTAAAAACTCAAAAGTCAATATAAATTCTACATTTTTAATAGGTGCCCAGAGACGAAATTTTTAAGCAGGCAAATATTCTTAAATTAAATATGAAACAAAATGCCTAAAATCCCTGTCAAAATTTCACAGAATTTTCTAAATTAAACAAAAAAAAATCCATTTAAAAACTCAAAAGTCAATATAAATTCTACATTTTTACTAGGCGCCCAGAGACGAAATTTTTTAGAAGGCAAATATTCATAAATTAAATATGAAACAAAATGCCTAAAATCCCTGTCAAAATTTCACAGAATTTTCTAAATTAAACAAAAAAAATCCATTTTTTGTTTCATTTTGAAAATTCGGTGAAATTGTGACAGGGATTTTAGGCATTTTGTTTGAAATTTAATTTAAGAATATTTGCCTGCTAAAAAATTTCGTCTCTGGGCTCCTAGTAAAAATGTAGATTTTATATTGACTTTAGAGTTTTTAAATGGATTTCTTTTAAGAATATTTGCCTGCTAAAAATTTCGTCTCTGGGCACCTAGTAAAAATGTAGATTTTATATTGACTTTTGAGTTTTTAAATGGTTTTTTTTGTGTTTAATTTTGAAAATTCGGTGAAATTTTGACAGGGATTTTAGGCATTTTGTTTCATATTTAATTTAAGAATATTTGCCTGCTAAAAAAATTTCGTCTCTGGGCGCCTAGTAAAAATGTTGATTTGAAATTGACTTTTGAGTTTTAAAATGGATCTTTTTGTTTAATTTTGAAAATTCGGTGAAAACTTGACAGGGATTTTAGGCATTTTGTTTCATATTTAATTTAAGAATATTTGCCTGCTAAAAATTTTTGTTTCTGGGCGCCTAGTAAAAATGTTGATTTTAAATTGACTTTTTAGTTTTAAAGTGAATTTTTTTTGTTTCATTTTGAAAATTCGGTGCAATTGTGACAGGGATTTTAGGCATTTGGTTTGAAATTTAATTTAAGAATATTTGCCTGCTAAAAAATTTCGTCTCTGGGCGCCTAGTAAAAATGTAGATTTTATATTGACTTTTGAGTTTTTAAATGGATTTTTTTTGTTTCATTTTGAAAATTCGGTGAAATTGTGACAGGGATTTTAGACATTTTGTTTCAAATTTAATTTAAGAATATTTGCCTGCTAAAAAATTTCGTCTCTGGGCGCCTAGTAAAAATGTAGATTTTATATTGACTTTTGAGTTTTTAAATGGATTTTTTTTTGTTTAATTTTGAAAATTCGGTGAAACTTTGACAGGGATTTTAGGCATTTTGTTTCATATTTAATTTAAGAATATTTGCCTGCTAAAAAATTTCGTCTCTGGGCTCCTAGTAAAAATGTAGATTTTATATTGACTTTAGAGTTTTTAAATGGATTTCTTTTGTTTAATTTTGAAAATTCGGTGAAATTTTGACAGGGATTTTAGGCATTTTGTTTCATATTTAATTTAAGAATATTTGCCTGCTTAAAAATTTCGTCTCTGGGCTCCTAGTAAAAATGTAGATTTTATACTGACTTTTGAGTTTTTAAATGGATTTTTTTTTGTTTAATTTTGAAAATTCGGTGAAACTTTGACAGGGATTTTAGGCATTTTGTTTCATATTTAATTTAAGAATATTTGCCTTCTAAAAAATTTCGTCTCTGGGCTCCTAGTAAAAATGTAGATTTTATATTGACTTTAGAGTTTTTAAATGGATTTTTTCTGTTTAATTTTGAAAATTCTGTGACATTTTGACCGGGATTTTAGGCATTTTGTTTCATATTTAATTTAAGAATATTTGCCTGCTAAAAAATTTCGTCTCTGGGCGCCTAGTAAAAATGTAGATTTTATATTGACTTTTGAGTTTTTAAATGGATTTTTTTTTGTTTAATTTTGAAAATTCTGTGACATTTTGACCGGGATTTTAGGCATTTTGTTTCATATTTAATTTAAGAATATTTGCCTGCTAAAAAATTTCGTTTCTGGGCCTAGTAAAACGGTTGAGTTTAAATTAACTTTTGAGTTTTAAAATGGATTTTTTTTGTTTAATTTTGAAAATTCTGTGAAATTTTGACAGGGATTTTCGGTATTTTGTTTCATATTTATTTTAAGAATATTTGCCTGTTAAAAAATTTTTTCTCGGGGCGCCTAGTGAAAATGTAGTTTTTTAATTGACTTTTGAGTTTTTAAATGTGTGAGTTTTTAAATTTGAATGTGTTTATTTAAACCGTATTTGTAATCTTATGGTGCGATATAAAATGTCAGGGTACAGGGTGCAGATAAAAAAATAAAACAAAAACGGTTATTTTTTTTACTTAAAAAACATTTTATTAATCTATTTAACAATCTATTTGTATAGTTAATATATATGTATTTATATTTTTTGATACATTTATATATTTGTTCATTTGTATATACGTTCTTTGCATATCTATAGCATCTGTTTTAAATGTCCTGTTAATTTCTTTGACTCGTCAGTGTTGAGCTTTAATATCTGAAATATATAAACATTCATTAAATTTTTTAATTTAAATAAAATCAAAATTCCGATAACTTACTTATTTTTATTGACAAATTTGTTCTTAGTGCAAACCGCATTTGCTATTTAAAATCTACATAGCCAACCCCTTCCTATAGCCTTCATTGGTGTGGATAAAAATATAATCAAATCTTTTTTATTTCATTGGTTGAAGTTCAATTTATTTTGAAAACTCAACGTTTGATTTAAATTATATTTGGTCCATAATTAAATTTTATACAAATATCAGTTATATTTAATTTTAGATGATTAATAAATGGCATTATACCTGAAAAATTAAAAATATTAAAATTAATAAAAACTTTAACTCAATTAACAATTATGTATTAATTAAAAATTTTTTTAACAAATATTTTATTTTAATCTTTTCAATTAAAATTATTCTATTAAAAAGTATAAAAAAAAATTAATATAATTAAAAAGTGCTTTAATTACGAAATAAAAAAAAAACTTGAATATTTCAATGAAAATTTTTTTTTTAAAGTAAACAGAGGCAGACATGCTATGCATTACTGTGTATATCTTGAGATAAAAAAAGATGAGATAAAAAAAATAAATAAAAAAAAATTATTAAATTTGTAAGTTGCACTTTAAAAGATACTTGATGAAAACTACAAAGCGTGAAGATTTTCTTTTTTTAAATTACAATAACTAAGTTTTTCTAAGTAATATTATAGGGTTTTTCAATGTTAAGAACACGTCCGGTGTAAACAAGGTTTTCAATACTTGTAATTGCAAGTTCAAATTATTTTTATTTATTTTTTTTTTTTTAAATAATTATAGGAATTTATTTAATGTAATCAAATTTACAAAAATAAAATCTTAAAGTAATTTTAAATGATGACAATTTGTAAACTTTTAAAGAGTATTTTAGTTTATTCAAATCATTGTCAAAAATTGGAAGAATTATCAATGTTGAAACCGTAACCAGTCACAAATTGAAGGGAGTTTATATTAAAAGATTGAAATTCATTTTAAAAAATACATTTTAGTAATCAATGATTAAATTAACAATGAATAAAGTAATTATTTTAATGAATTATGAATTTAGTTTATAGAATATGGTTTTTGGTGTTATTTTGTTATATGTATTTTAGACTTTACTTTGAGACTTTAAAGTTTGAATTACCATTTGTTGAATAGATACTGTATTTGAATTTTTATCAACATATTTTTTGATCTGACATGGGTTTATTAATCTTTGAAAATCTTTTTATACTAATATAAGATATTCATTGAATTCTATCTGAGCTATTTTCCCTCAAAGTGTTATAATATAGTCCATATAAGTAATATTTTACATCTTATTATATAATTTAAATTTTTCGAATTCTATGATGTAGTTTTTTTAGCCAGTTTTGAGGTATTTAGGATGAGGAAGACTGTTGTTTTATTTAAAAATAACTACTTAATACTATACTACTATACTTAAAATAAATAAGTTGTATTAAATAGATAGCCAAAATCTGCCATATGATCTAATATATTCAATGTGCATCTTTTTGCTTGGTTTTTTATATATATATATATATATATTTATTTATTTATTTATGTACAATCCCGTAGCACATGCAATGTATGTCTTTCCTTTTCAAATGTAACAATTATTTATATATTTATTTCTATAAATATGATTGCTAGTATATTTTACAACAACACAAATTCTAAAATAACTTATTCCTTTTAGTTTACAATAGTCAAATGCTTGTTTTGATTTAACTTTAAAGTACTTGGTTGCTTGAATACTCTTCACTTATCTTTAATAATATGCATTTATTTATTTATTTATTAATTTATTTATTAATTTATTCGAATATTACGCATTACAATAACTACGCAATATTGGTAAAGCCCTCGGCTGCCAGGGCCATTGTGGGCTGATTCTAATTAATATTTCAATTTTTTATATCTTATTTTTATGCTTATTTTGATTTTACTTTAAAGTACTTGGTTACTTGAATACCCTTCACTTATCTTTTATAATATGAAATACTTGTAAGAAATGATTTCTCTTCTCACAAATTTGCATATTTTTAGGCGTCACAATTTTAAAACAAACACAACTACTTTTCCTATTATGATAAAAGATAAAGAAAAGTTAATTCCATTATCATTAAAATGTTGTTTATATGTTTTTTTTTTATATTAAAATCAAATTTTCATGACAATTTCATATTCATTTAATTTTCGTTTATTTTTTGAAAATTTTTTAATCTAATCTGTGTAGAAAAAATAAAAATAAATAGAAAAAATCAAAAAACAAAACTGAAAAGAAGAAAGAAATGAGGAAACTAAGAAAGGTATAAATAATAAGGTCAATAAAACAAACCCTAATTTTACATGATATGACAAAACAACTTGCATGTATAACTTTGTTTATACTTTGTTTAAAAAAAAAAAAACAAACAATCAAAAATACTTTGTAAGTATATAAAGTATGATTTAAAAAAATTTACAAAGTTTCATATCAAATCAGTGAAAAAGGAAAATATTCATAAATTAGTGCTGACATTTCCTTTTTTTTTTCATTTTCATTTTCATTTTTTGTTTTCTTTTTCATTTCGAATTTCTTTTCCATTTTACATTTACAATCAACACTACTAATACTATTACAGTTCAGAAAAATTTGTTGATAAGTTGTAATAAAGTCAGGCCTGTTTATACCCGTATGACTATATTATAGTCCAAGGGTATAATAAATTTGCCATTACGTTTGTGACGCAGAGAAGGAGGGGGGGGTAGATATAGATTCAAGTGTATGGATCTGATCAGAATCGAAAAATATATCGATTTAGCTATGTATGTCCGTCCGTCCGTCATCACGATAACTCAAAAAGTAAAGGAGCTAGGATTATGAAATTTTCACAAATTCGTTTTTATGCAAAAACCGGAATCGCTAATTAAATCCAGCCATTTTGGTCCACGGGTTCGAGTGCCTGCCATACAACTTCTAATTTTATATGAGCATTACTCTATACCTATGGAAGCTGCGTGTCTGAAATTTTGCCAAAAATAGTTTAGTATAATGGCCAAAGTTACTGCAAAATTTGGTTGGTTTACTGCAAAAAGTTCGAGTAGCTGCCATACAACTCCTTCTTTTATATGAGCTTTACACTTTACCTGATGAAGCTGAATGTTTAAAATTTTGTTAAAAGTAATTAACCGGATGATATAGTGTATATGTTATACCATATAGGTCATACCGGTATCCCAGAGTTGACACAGTCTACTCTACTACACTCTTCCTCGTTTTTTTTTGTTTTATTTTGTATTCCGTGCACGAAATAATTTTTTTTTTTTTTTATCAGGTTATAAATTTTTTAATTTTAAGTCTGTGATACCCTATAATTTTTTTTTTTTTGGTGTTCTTAAAGGAAGTGGGTGGAACAAATTTATTTGTTTTTAAATGGAAGGTATAGGGGGAAAGGACAGGTGTGGTGTAGTTGTGTACAAAAAGCAAAATTAATTAAATGGTTTAGAGGTTGGGATTTTTTTTAAACAGATTTTTTTTTTTATTTTGTAAAAAACTATCTCTTAGATCTTTAGGTCATTACATTTAACAGATAAAACATCAAATTTACTCAAAAAAAAAAAAAAAAAATAAAAAAAACAAAACATAAAGTTAATATCAATTTATCAAATTAAGAATAAAAGAAAATGGGTTTGTTTAACTGTTATTTTATTTAAATTATTCTATAATAATATTAAAAAAAAATGAATATTGAATAGAATTAAATGATATTATGTAATCGAATTTTTAGTATAGGTAATTTTTATAATGTAATCAAATTAAAAATTAAAATTTAAATGGAAATTCAATTAATAAGTGAAACAAATTCAATTGAAAATTGTTTTAAGGACAAAAAAATAAACAAAAAAGAAAAACTAGAAAAGAAAATCATCAATTATCTCCCACAGTTTGTCGAATCAAACATATTGTACAATATATATATATATATATATATACATTGTATAAGAATTGTAAAATAATAAAAGCTAAAATATAAAGAAAACAAATTGTAAAATATTTACCACAATATTATTAAAAAGAAACTAAAAACAAAAACAACAACACCATTTTTTTTTTTAAGGATAACGACTATAATTCCCTTTTTATTTATTTGTTTATTTGTTCATTTTCATTATTTTGTAAATTAAATAATTTTATATATTATATGAAAATTACACCAATTTTTATTAAATTAACATTTTTTGTTTTTTTTTTTTTTACCTTGAATGGTCACATATAAATTTTGTTACAAATTGGTTTTTTATTTTTTGTTTTTTTTCATAATTTTCATTTATTTAATATTATTAAATATTACGAGAATTAATTAATAAAAAAAGTAATTATACTATTAATTTTTATGTATATAGTCATACTATATAAAATTATTGTAAAAACGTGTCAAGGTTTGAAAATACAAAAAATATATATATATATATATATATATATATAAATTATTAAATTTAATTAATTTTTAATAAATATTATTATTATATTTATAAATATATAAAAGATAATTTTAATTAAATTAAATTAATTGATTTTGATTATTTTTAAAGTGTATAATAGAGCTTCAAGTGACGATCTAAAGGAATATTAAGTTCATGACTCACGTTTAATAAATTGCAACAAGTACACCGAAAAAAATATTTTAATATTTCATATGTAAAATTAACATTTTTCGCTTACAAAAGTCGTCCAACATTTTAAATATAAATATTGATATGCCTGCGATATCATTCTTACATTTACGTTAAAAAATATAATATTTCATATTGAATTAACAATAAAAATGTTAAGTTGATATGTGGTAATTAGTATTTTTTATTGCAAATTTAACATTAAAATTATAAGATTAATATTAGAAATATGAATGTTTTGATATTATAAATATTAATTTAAAATTTTAAATAATAAACCAATATTACGTGGTTAATATTTGTTAATGTAAATTTAGCAAGAAAAATGTCAAATGGATATTTTAAATATTAATTATAAGAATGTGCTTTTGACATTTAAAATATTAAATTGATATTAATTTTATTATATGTCAGAATTTAAATTTAATATTAAAAATGTTAAAATGATATTAGAAAAATTAATATTCAAGAATGTATATTTAGCATAAAAAATGTAAAACGTACATTTTTAAATGTCAATTTTTTAATGTCAATTTGATATTTATTCATTATAGGCACACAAAATAAAAATATACTGTAAATAAAACAAATTAAATAGATTGAAAGATAAATATTTTTATTTTTATTGCACTTAATTGATTAAATAATATATAATACATTATAAGTTCTATTAAGTTTATATTTGACAAAAATTTTAATATAAATTAACTTTTAATTCGACAAAATATTTAACGTTTACTATAAATATAAATACATACATAACTATATGTAATACTATTTTTTATTAAAATACCTTATTTATTACTATATGTATTTAAATAGTTCTGATCATTACTTAAATTAGATAAATTATATTTCATTATATTTGGGAAATCTTTTGTATCTTTATGGCGCATTATAAGTTCTTTTAAACATTTAAATATCAATTAAAATATAAATGAAAGTTTAATTTGTCAAAGTTTTTTTTACGATTTCTTAAAAATTTAAATAAAAATACGAAATTTTATCAAAATATTTTATTTCTAACTACAGCCGAGCCATCACAAATGTAATATAAATGAATAGGTGGGCCAGTAAATGTTTTCAAAGCAATTAATTTATGTATTTGTAGTTTAGGGCCGATAAAATAAGACTGATAATGCTCAGAAAACCATAATACTTCATACTGGTCTACAAGAACATAAGGTTTTCGCAAATCATCCAGAATTATTTCTTTAATTTCAAAAAGTTCAATTTTATTTTTTTGAGTTATAGTTAAAAAGTACCCTCGCTTATATAATGTTCCTTTATAAGTAATTGATTTAGTAGCTAATATTTGAGTAAATTGAGATTTTAATTCTTCAAAATTTTGTATGGATGAAACTGTTTCATTCATATTTAAATAATAAGTATTGTCATATTCCAACACATTTGGGAAACCTTTTTTATTTTCAAGTAAAAAGTTGTTAAATTTTAGGGATGCTTTCATACTAAGTGTATAGGAAATATTTTTTCTTGAAGATATATTTCTAGCATACATTTTAGCTTCTTTATGTTTAGATTCATAGCGATAACTCCATATATATTTTAGAGGTCCAGTTTGTTCAATAATTCCCATATAATGGGTCAAAAAGTGGAATTTTGGTTTCAATGTTTTCTTAAAAAGACTGATATATGTTTTATTATGAATTTCAATTTGGTCTGCAAGTTTTTTAAGTAAATCTGTATTAAACCGACTTAATAACAATAAGTCTACAATTTTTAAAAGAGTTAAGAAAAAATTCCAGACCTCGTTATTGATTGGAATTAAATCACCAATAATTAAGGGCAGGAAATGAGTAAAACACATCATTTCCCGAGCAGACATTTTAATTTTATTGTTTTTTAAGTGACTTAATTCAATAGGTGGTGATAAATTTCCTAATTCTGTTTCACCGTAGTTAAACATTTGTTTTCTGTAATTGAATACATCGATCGAAAAAAGTTTTAAGTCAGAAATAAAATATAACAAAATTTCACAGAGATCATACCTACAAACTCCTTCAAACAAATCGTGGACGATATCAACAGCGAAATTTTTAGTTACATGAAAATTTGTTAAGTCATTCATTAAACAATAGGACATTATTCCCGTTTGTTTCATATCATTTTTTTTTAATCCATCATTATAATTTTCTTCTGTTCTCAAATATTCTTTGTATTCTACGCAATCATTACTCATTTCACTCTTTGATCTAGTACAAATACGACAATAGTAATTTGAGTTAAAAGAATTAGTGAAGCCAAGAATTTCATTTAGACCTAAATTATCACCAAGAATGTTAGAAAGCACGAAATAAATTTGATGCTGTCCAGTTTCATTTTGAATTGATATTCCATTTTCTTCAAAAATTTTAAATACTTCTATTAAGGGTCGGAGGAATGGATTATTACCGAATTTTTTTTTTTCTTTCGTCTTAAAATATGCTGCTACAAAAATATAATTCAAATTCGATAAAAGATATTGAGGTACAGTAGGAAAACTATAATATACACCACAAATGGAATCTACACTGGCATGGCTACCCAATGGATTATTTATCTCAAAGTCATCTAAATATAAAAAAAATGGCACAATAACTTTGCCAGGATAATGTTTAACTTTTTCTTTAAAACAGTTTGAATTTACAACGTGGGTAATATCAGATTCTGTTGATAATAAATTTAAATTATTTAGTGTTTGGGTTAAAACACCAGGAAGCTCAAAAAATTTGCGGAATTGAAATTCAATAGGCATTATACAACCTTGTACATTAGTTGCATCTAAAGTTGGTTCTCCATTTAAAATAATTTCAGATATTTCATTACTGATAGTAAATGTTTGTGGTCTAGCAAATTGATCAGAATCTAAAATTTGTTGAAAAAGTTTGTACTCTGATTTTATTTCTACAAAGGGATTTGCGCAAAAATTTAAGAAGTCTAGTAGTTCAGTTTTTTCTGAGTCTGGAATATAATTTAATATTTTTTTTTTTATGCTCTCTGAAATATTTGACGTAATATTCTCAATTCCTTGTTGAATGCTAATTACATCTTTTCGAGTAATATTATTTTTAGTATGCAAATTTATTGAAAATTTTTTGCAACTGGAAGATATTGAATTTTTGAGAAATGGGTATTCCGAATTAATTTGTGAATTTAATATTTCAGGCTGAGATATAAATTCTGGAGAAATTTGTGAATTTGGTATTTGGGCCTGGATAATTGGTGTATCAATTGTAACAATGTTGCTAGTTTCTATATTGTCATTTTCTTGTGTAGTTACCGGATCTGAAGCAAGGAGATTAGTTGATGTTACCGAATTATTTGTTTTTAAATGGAGTTTTGTATGTTTTTTAAAACTAGATAAATTTGAAAACAGTTGATTGCAATTTTCAAACATACAAGTAAAATTATTTTTGGATGTAAGACCGTGAATTAATCTAAAATGATCTACAAGTTCTGGCAAAGCATCAAAAACACAAAAACATTTAAAGCAAGTAAAATGCATTTTAATAATTTTTAAATGTTCCTAAAAATTCTGCTAATACAGAACTTTTGATATCATGCACGGTTGTTATATTAAAAATGTGTTTTTGGATGCAGAGCCATACTAGTTGAGATTCTTTGGGATAATGTAGGTCGAATATATGGAATGATTTGAAGCAAATATCAAGAGCAGCAATGAATGAAGAAAATTTTAAAAGAGTTTCCCCAATGCTTACATAAAAATTACTTAAATTAGTTATTTCGGTACCAACCACAATAATATAAGGTTGAATTGTACCTTTTCTTTGGACATACATATTTACTTTTTCTTCTCGTATGCGTTGTAGATCGTTGGCAGTGTTAATGTGAACAATGCAGCTGTTGATGGCATCTCTGATTGTTGTTTTTTTCACTTCATTATTTATTTTAAATCTTGAAGTCGGTTTAAGAACCGTGTTCAGTAGCATTATTAATATACAATCCTTGGAGTCTGGAAAAGAAAAAAGAAGTTAAAAATATATCTTTATTTAATAAATTTTAAACTTACTTTTATCAACAGTGTCGTCAGATAATTTTTCAAACAGTAGTTGGTACTGCTTATCTTTAATATATTTAGCATAATATAATTTTAAAGACTTTTCAAATTCACTCCATTTATTTATTAGAAGGTATTTTTTTTGATAGTGCATCATCTCGAAATCTAAGTCAATCTGTAGAATTAAAGAGTTTATGAGAATATAAAATATGTTGAATTTCAATATGTAAATCTTACAAATTTTTCTCCTCCGGTCTGTTTATAAAACGGCCATTCTTCAAAGAAGTCAGCTAATTTGTCATATTTTAGAATGTCATTGCGGCGGTATGAATATGTTTTAACCCAATTTTGCTGTGATTCAGCTTCATCATTTAGCATAATTTTCATTTTGTTTTTAAGCGAAACATGTTCATGTTCCGGTTGAAATTCTTCATCGCTTGAGGATGGAAAACTTTTCAATTCCAACACTCGCTTCCCATGTAAATTTCTCTTGTTACGATTAATGTTATTAAATCGGTTAAATAATAATCCAGCTGGATTAGGTTTTCCTGCAGATTTTCGAGAAATGTAATATACTTCTTTATTTTCTGTCGAAAAAACTTCAACAATTTGTTCTGACATTTTCTCTAACTCGTTACTTTTAGGAACTGTGTAGATATTTTTATGTGAGTCATAGTAATGCTCTACAATACAGTTCAGGAGCATTTTTCTATTTTCTTTTTCTAGTTTATTGTTTTGCTTGAAATATTCAAGCAAACCTCTACCAGCGTTGGATGTTTTTAGAATATCAGCTACATGCTGTAAAATCAAATTTATTTTATTATAAAATGTTTTTAAATGTTAATTAGTATTGAAACTACCGTATTTTGCGAAATAAATTCTGAAATGCTTGATTTTGGAGTTGAAGCATTTGTATTTGTTTCTATATTTTTGAGCCAACTGCACACATTCGAATTGCAACTTACAGTGCTTGGAATTTCATCTGGAAACTTCAATTTTAATTTATATTAGTTATTACAAAAATGTCTAAAAAACGTCTAATTTTTCAAAATTATTTCTTACATTTTTCATCTTCCATGAGAAAATCCGTTCTTTCATTTCTGCTCTTAGTCCTATATTTTCCCGACCGGGAAAAATATCTTCGAGATCTTTTCTTCCAATATATTTCAATCGTTCAAAAGTTACTCCACAAGCTGTATGAAAATAAAATTATAATATTTAAAACTACTTTCATTTCTAAATCAATGTAAAAAAGTTTAAATGCATATGTGTTTATTAAAACCTTACTTGACATTTCATTAAACGTTTGCCCTAAATTCCATTCTGATAGCAAATTTTTTAATTTGTTTTCAGAAGCTTCGTAACTTGTGCCTGCAACAATAGTTTCATTTTCTGAATTACATGCAGATGCAACACATGCAGCTTCATTTTGTGAGTCATACCTCACGATGTGAGTACGAGAACTATTTGTATCTAAAGCAGACTCCAATAATCCTAAGTTTTTAACCTGATCGTCAGTTAAAATAATACACTCCTCATAATTTAGAAGCATATCATTTGGATTATTCGTATGCATACTATTTGTATTATCCATATTTATATTTTTTGGATTATCCATATGGAACAAATTATTAATAAATAGGTAGTACTAAAAATTTTTATTTTTGATTTTAATATTTGTTACAGTACCTACCTAATTTAAATTAGTTGTGATATTAATAAATAGTTAAACACAATTCGATTTAAAAGTAGATTTAATTTTTATTTTGTAATATATTATTTATTTAAGTTAGATAAATTATTAGCAAATAGGTAGTAATAAATAAAAAAAATTATTTTTGTTTTTTTTTAATATTAGATATAGGTAATTTAAATGAATTATTTTATTAATAGATAGGTATATATTAAAAAACACATGTTAATTTTATTTAAAAGTAAGTTTAAGTTTTTCTTATAATTTTAAAATAGTTATTTAAATTAGATTACTTATTAATGTTTAGTAAAATTACACTTTTACACTTAAAAAACTTAAAAATATTATTTGAATTATCCATATGAAACAAATTATTAATAAATAGGTAGAACTAAAAAATTTTATTTTTGTTTTTATTATTTGTTACAGTACCTACCTAATTTAAATTAGTTGTGATATTAATAAATAGTTAAACACAATTCGATTTAAAAGTAGATTTAATTTTTATTTTGTAATATATTATTTATTTAAGTTAGATAAATTATTAGCAAATAGGTAGTAATAAATAAAAAAATTTATTTTTGTTTTTTTTTAATATTAGATATAGGTAATTTAAATGAATTATTTTATTAATAGATAG